>OZ026493.1:25722875-26342875 GCA_964019985.1 Aurelia sp. 4 Dawson et al 2005 | reverse complement strand
ATACAATTGTTACGCGTAACAAACAAACCTTTTATTTGTAAGCTTCTGTCGGTTCGAAAGATTCAACTGACTGGAAATCAGCCTCAAGTGTTGTTAGTTCGAGACCGCGTTCTGTCGAACCTGCCATTAAGAGTAGGGAGAGTCGTTGACTCTATGTAATTCCAAGCTGAGGAAATCTCGAGGTTTGTTTACATCTAGAGGAAGGCCAGCGAACTGCTTCGACAAGCTTAGCTTTTCGATGCTAAATAGAAATATAGGGGAAAATGACCCCCTTCAAGGTACGTGGAACAATATGAGCAGTAGGCAGTAGCATTTCTGGTTATATGTTGACATTTAGGCTGGCTCTCTTTTTATCATTTGCAGGCAACCCATTGCACCAACAAATATCGTTGCTGGAGATGGTACATATCACGTGACCCAGCTTCTACGAATGCTGCGCAGCTCAAATGTACAGAATCAAAGCCTAATAGACAGTCTTGCTCCTCATATTGGCAGAAGAGATGGTGCCAAAAAGCGCGTAGGATCAGTAGGATCTGATGATGATGCACAAGCAGAAAGAAATGATCGAAGAAAGAAGGCTATTGCGAGGCAGCGAAAAATTCTTGCTGAATTTATGACGAAGCAGGAAGTTTTTAAGGAACATAACACTTCGACAGGTAAATGAATAGTGAGGAGTATTCTCACCCTGTATAATCTGATACACATTATATGCGCCACTGCCAAAGAACATTCGAGCAGAAAATTGTATGTTTCTTCTTTGCAACTTTACCATGGGTACTAGAGCCTCAAAAACTGAATAAAAGGAGAAAGAAACATTTTCTTTCTTCTTTTATTCTTTTTGAGGATAAAAGGAGAAAGAAAATGTTCTTTTATTTATTTTGAGGCTCTGGTAGCCAGGGTATTACAACTTGAAAAAATAGACAGTTCATTCACAGCTGTATAAAAATAAATAAACTTCTTTGTTTGATAGATCTCGCTCCTTGATTCTGCAGGTAGATAGATCGTATAGTTTAGCGATTAGTCGAGATCAAGTATCAGACAAATAGTAGGAATCAATTTAGTAATGGCGTTTATATCACAGAAAAAAATTTCCACAGCTCCTTCGTAAAAAAATGATGCAAAGGATCTTTTTGATAAAAATCATTGCTTATTTTCTGGATAGAGATGGATAGATCTTTAGAGTTCAACCCTAAAATTTTCAGATACTCACTGTCGTGGTTGTGATTAGCTAGTTGTGGTGTTGAAATCAAAACCAAAGCTCTGGCCTTTGAGTAACTACCAAGCCTTTATGCTCTTGGGTCATACTTTGTTTCGAGAGTAAAGAGAATCAGATCATTATCATCTTCGTGAATTTCTCTGTACAGCAAAATTACTGTTACCTTGCCTAATTCTTTTCTTCTTGATTGTTTTGTATATCCAATCAGCACCGCGACAGTGTGCCATTGTGTGTCGTTTAGTGAAGTCGCAGATTTTAGCTCCAAATACTGGCATCGCAGAAGTAGAGAAGACCTGATCGAGTGTGGGAGAGCGTGTCATGTCTCTAAAGTCTTGAGACTCTGCCTGGGATCCAGCCTGTCCGCTTGACTGTTCTTGCTGCAAAGTAAGAAGATTCAACCACTGCGCCAGAACACGTTTTTTTTTCAGCCCGAAGCCCCCAAATCAGTGAATGAACTTGTTTTGTCTGTTCTCTTCATAGAAAGTGCAATTGACGAAGAAGACTCTGGCGAGCAACGACTTCGATCAAACCAAGTCTATGATTGTGTGATTTGCGGTCAATCATCTTCGTCTACATGTGATCGCCCTCTTGCCGTTGCAGTTTTACTGCAGTCAACAACAGGTAATCAAAATAATGATACAGTTTACAATCATTAGATGATATCAAGTTAATTAGTGGGAGATGAGTTAAAAATTGTTGAAGGACCATTCCGGGGTTAGTATTATTTATGCTAGGAAACAAGCTTACCAGCTGCTGCCACGATTGATCAATTTCCTTCTGCATCATGAAGTTCATAACACCCGTAAATTCGCTAGTTATTCTTGGAATTTAGGCCAAATTTCGTAGCAATTAGACGCCATCGGTTCCATCTGAACACGATGAAGAGGCTAACAGCGATTAGCAGGCAAGTAAACAGTAGGGTGGCCTCTTTTCCATTGAGGGTGGCATCAGAAAAGCAAAGATCTTTGTGTTTCGTGAGGTCATTATCCTTTGGTTGCTTATTTGCATACGCGATTTCGCAGAAGAAATGCATTGACCAACATTCAAAACTCAAATGCTAATCTATCAGTCAGAAGGCTAACTTAGATGTGAACATTTTGTTTAGTAAAATCACTCCCACCTTTAAGATCCAAAAACAAGGAAAATATTGTTAAGGGGTTGGTATGGACACGGGAATTCCGCTTTCAATGCTTGTCCACGATCTAATTACCATCTAGGTATGAATTCAATGTTTCTGAAATAGAATTCAAATGTCAATGGGAAGTAAACGTCAGCCTGACTAAAATATGGAACCCTTATTCCCATGTAAACCCCTTGCCATGCAACTTCGAAAGCGGAGTGAATGGCAAAGCAGCTTGTACAGTCCTTTTCGTCAGGTGACTGAATGTAGGCTTGGTCGAGTGAGGTAAAACTCTGGAAGGGTGACCTCGTAGGCCTGACCTCGCAACTCACCTTGACGTCCTCCGGAAGGGACGTTAAACTTGGAGTCCCATGCCTAACCGCGGCATGCATAGTGGGCCTATTTAAGCTTTGAATTCTGACAAGCCCACTCAAAATAAATTGCTACTTCTACTACTACTACTAATCCTTATTTCTGGGTCTAAATGATGAGTGCTTTAACCAAACAAATTTCACATCTTAGTTAACCGTTGACTGATAGATTAACATTTGATTTTTGAATATTAGCCACGTACTTTTATTTCATAGCCCACCAAATATGTTGACTTTTTTGATTTACATGGTATATGAAGATGGATCATGGGCAAATAATTCATTGTATTTATAGCTTGGAAATTAAAGTTGTTACCTCGATATTGCCATAGTATTCTCCGTTGTTATCCCTTTGGTCCAAGGTTAATTAGTGCTAGAAATCAAATTCAATTGGCTCCTGCACGTGTGAACTGTTTGCTCCTACACAACGTTCATCATCATTTCAAACTTCCTAGTTAACAAGGACGAACGCTGTGTAGGAACTAACCGTTCAGACGCGCAGGAGCCACTTGAATTTGAATTTCTAGTACTGGTTAGGCTTCAGCCGAAGAGAAGGCAACAACGTAAAATAGTAATACCGAGGTTATAAACCTTGATTCCTTAGCTACAAACACGGTGCATTATTGCCCATGATCTAATTTGTGGGATTTGATCTTGTCTGTCCATAGTTTGGGTGGTTTGTCGTCTGGAATCTTGCTCCATCGTTGCTGTGTTCGGCTATCCTTCACCAAAACATAGTTTATTATTTGTTTCACAGTCTTGAGCAAGAGGAAAAGGGACCAGGACAACGAAGAACTACCGTTGAGACTTCCACGTGATCAAATAAATTGTGGCAGTTTGGCAGAGAAAAGAAAGGCTGCCTTGCTACAAAGTTTTGATAAGGTGAAGCTGTTTAACTGGGTTTGCTTTATGAATGAGAGACTTGTTTGTTTTGAGAATGAGCATGTTTTGAATCCATTCCATCGAATTTGAACCTCGTTTTTGAACCCCCTCGAACTGGATGATGCTTAGTAATAAAATTTGGTATGCACAGAATGGAAAGTTCAAGCGTTTGAAAAATCATAGTCCCTACAGTGCTGGATGAATTTGAATGAGTTAAATTTTACTAGATAGCGGAGATACTGAAGCATTTTGTGACTTTTCTTACATTTTAATGAGTAGAGCAACCATAGCCTCACGACATAGTCCCAGATATCACAAAAATAGCAACAACTACAAAAACAACAATACAACAACAACAACATTTCTTATTTTTGCTCAATTTGGGCCTTATGGACGTTGATATAAATTTTTGAGACGGAGATGAACACGTTTACGTGTGCCCTCTGGAACGAGGCTGCAGTGAAGTCTCAGAAGCGAGGTAAGCGACCCTAGACAGTTGGTGCTTCGGTGAAGTTCATGGAAGCTAATTGGCCTTAAAAATGAGGAAATCCTGATTCAAAGTGAAAGGTTTGTTGATTCTTGGATTGAGGAAACATTCGTATGGCTACTTGTGGCTTTTGTTCATGGCTATTATCACTGTAAACTTGAACTCTGAGCTGTTTTAACATTTGAGGCTCGAGCCGGCAACTTGGGCCCATCCACCGTTGCCTGGTATGCGTACAGTGTTGCTATGGTTTCCATATCTAGTTATGAAATCGATAGGGGAAAACTTCATCCCAAATTTCAGTATCAAAGTCCATAAGTCGTAGTTTGAGTGTCCACCAGTCTATCAATAGCGATAACTACGAATATGCAATCAGTCTAGAGCAACCATAGATAAATTCAACTTAGTGAAAATCCGTTTGTTGCGAAATGTCTGAAAGCAGCCCTCACACAGATCAAGTCTCTCTCACAGAAGATACAAGAGCATTTAACCTCTCTCGAGAGTTGAATGAAATGAAGTCTGAAACTAAAGACTGTAGATCCCATGACAAAAAGTATGCAGACGACAATCGATCCCTTCGAAAAATTGTACTTTCGTATTGTTTAGTATCAGGAGTTCCTTTACGAGATGATCAAGTGTTTTCGGTCCTTTTTCAGGAATTTTACAAACAAGGGATTTTCGTTAGGTCAAATTTACCCAATTAACATTGCCTCACTTGGTAACATTTAGTTATTAATAAATTGTTATCGTAAATCTACGTGTGTTTCAGATTTAGAGCTGGAAAAGTCGTAAGCATTGGAGCTTTAGGGTAAGAAGTTTTCAACTTTTGAAACTATTCTTTTGTAGGTCACAGCAGGAAGAGCATTCGAAGTTGGAATAGATTGTGGAGTACATCTACAAACATGTGGTCATTATCTTCATATTGATTGTCAACAGTCGTATTTCAAGTCACTCCAGGTGTGTTACTTTGTTCAAATGCAAAAATGCTTGCCAAGTACCGTACCGTCGATCTCTGCCTATTAGTCTTTAGCCCGAAATGACAAGTCCGCCGTTGCTATGATTGTTTGTAAAATGAAAGACTATACTGTTATAAAATGGTTTACCGCACTTAATCGAAGTTTTCTTGTCCTTTCTATGCGAAGTTACGCATTACAGTTGAAAACCTCTGCGGGGTGAGTGGCCGAGTGGCTTATACAGTCTTCGTCAGGTGACTGAAGTTAAGCTTGGCCGAGTGAGGTCAGGTTCGGATGGGTGACCGCTGAGGCCTGACCTCGCAACTCACCTCGCCGTCCTTCGGAAGGGACGTTAAGCTAGGGGTCCTGTGCCTGGATGCGGCATGCACAGTGGGCCTAAATTAGCTTTCAGTAGCTAGAAATCCTGACAAGCCCACTCAACACAAATTGAAAACAATTACAATTTGCGACAAGTGCGTTGGAGCGTCATTAAGCAGTTGTCAGAGTTTGTAGTACGTAATTTTGCTGAGAAAGGACAACAGAAATTAGAATAAAGTACTGTACACCATTCATAAGATAACAATGTTTCGTTTTATCAAGAATCATACTGACCACAGACTTGTCCTTTTGGGCATTAAAAATCTTCCAAAAACAGAAAACCCTCATTTAGCAGAAAGAATAGATATTATAAAAAGAGATCGTAGAGGTGATTGGAGAAAGGAGGACTCATTCTAGAGAGTACTGCCAATCCTTTTCCTTTTTAAAGGGTGAGTGATGCAGCAGATGATGTTTCAGAATGATTGTGACCAAAACCTGGAAAAGTTAGGCACAAGGTTGTTTGTGGCGTATTTACATCATTTTGCGGATCTTCAATGTGTGAAGAGTTGTCGTTATTTGTGCATTCTCTAAATTTAATTAGCGAGAGTCCTGTATCGTACATAAACAGAATTAGTTATCATTGATAGGTCAGTATTTACCAGCAATATGTCAAGTAGACCAGCAACCGTTATCTGTCCGACTCATCGTCTCTATAACACAACGTGATTAATCATTTATTGCTAACTATCTTGTTTTGGTTTTTATTGAAAACGGTACTCGATGCCTATTCTGTCGGAATCGATAATAAATGTTTGACCTGGCTAGTTTTTTAGGCTGTTGGTAGAAATCACTTGTAAATCTTTAACTGTTATGACTGATAGTTTAGTAACAAGCACAAAAGCATTGTGATAAGTTAAGGCTTATTGTATTAAGAAGAAGCGCGCCATATTCAATTTGCGCCGAATTGTGATACCATTGTTGCATTAGCCTGTTTAAATTGGCCTTGGAATCCTTTCCAAGGATCGCAATGAAATACTGATTGAGTCAATAAAATAACTCAGCGTATGAAAAAATGCTGTTTCGTGAATGTCGACGCAATAACATTAAGAACTGTCTCTTTTAGGCAAATTGTAGGTTTCTCTGATCTGTGCAGAAGTAAGGTGAATTCCTTCCATAGATAGTCATTCATATACTTTTGCTTGCGTAAGGGCGCTTTTCTTTGCATTTTCCCGATCAAATTGAAACGTCCCTTGGATCCGATACGGCAGATCGCTTTTTACTTCTGAAATGAAAAGCTCACAAAAGATCCCGCTTACACGCGCGTGTAAGTGATCTGCTTGCTAACCAACAAGCTTTTCGCATGAGCAAGCTTCTTTCTTCATTCAACTATTTTGCATTCTGAACACTGTGAGGGATTAGTATGGTTGATTTCTGCAGCAGCGTTTAAGCGCTTACAAAAGATTGTGAAATATGATCGCAGCCTAAGAAGAGAGATTTTGAAAGATTTGAGATTAGCAATTTGCCGAAAATTTCTCGATTCTTGAGAACGAAGCAACCAATTTTTTCTGACTAAATTTTCAATCAAAAATGTGTGCACTAGACAGTAATGGCATTTGATCTTGCCTCTGATAAGTAAAAATTTAATGTCCGTAGACATCCAGACGCATTCGATTTATCAGTCAACGTAATAACATTTTTTAACTAAAACTTCGTTTATTTTTCAGGATCAACACATCAGGACGTTTACATATGAGCACCACACCTTCGATATTCAAAAAGGATATTTCACTTGCCCTCTTTGTCGACAACCTTGTAATGGCATCCTACCTATTCTTCCGGATTCTATCAGAAAACGAGGATCCAAACATGTATGAATAATTCTGTTTGCATTCCACTTTTGACCAATCATAATAAATCGTACATCGGGTCGATTTTGACGTTTGATAGTATAATCTTCATTCAGAGTCCCACATGACACTTGGCAATATTTTGTTGATTTTTCAGCGGCCTATTGCCTGAACTATTAGTTATACCGTAAAAATTATTGCTGCAGTGCTGGAAAACATACACGAGGTCAATAGGTAAGGATAACATTGAATTAACTGCCAACTTCAATAGGTGGTGCAGTTTTTCCTATGCCTGGTAGAAAGACCAACTTTGATGTAGAAAGTAATATTACTTAGAACCGGTCTATCGTTATTGGATAGACTGCTTGAAGTTTGTTCTGACAGCTCTTGACGTAGGCCTGAGGAGAACTGAGTGAAGATTTTCAGTTTTAAGCCGCAAAAGCGTTGCAAATAATAGGACCATACACAAGGGAGGAAGGACAAATGGCTAACTGTTTTTCTCACCATGAAAGGCGTGGTTGACTTCTGTGCCTTAGCAGACAAATTATCTAGTTCCCATCATGCTAGAGGTCTGGAAGAAAACGTTTGCGGGGTGAGTGGCCAAGTGGCTTATACAGTCTTAGTCAGGTGACTGAAGTTAAGCTTGGTCGAGTGAGGTCAGATTTCGGATGGGTGACCACTGAGACCTGACCTCGCAACTCACCTCGCCGTCCTTCAGAAGGGACATTAAACTAGGGGTCCCGTGCCTGGATGCGGCATGCACAGTGGGCCTAAGTTAGCTTTCAGTAGTTAGGAATCCTGACAAGCCCACTCAAAACAAATTGAAAACAAACAAAACAAACAAAACGTCTGCATGAAAGTTGCTACTATTTCAAGGATATTGACACTTTTGAAACCTTGATGATAAATGCTTTGGAATATTCGTCTCACTACATTTTACCCCCGCAGGTTGCAAAAGAGAACACTGAAATCATTTCAGAAATGACGTCTCTTCTAACAAAATATTCTGAAGCGGTAAGTTTCGTTTATATCTTGCTCACGAACTTATTTGATGTAAATATGTCAAAATTCCCGGAAAGTAGAATTATAGTGAATGCCGGTACTAACCGTGACTGTGTAGATGTCAAAAGCCACTATTGTACGAATTTTGCCACTGTCAGGGCCAACAGGCTGTGGCACTGATTAAAGCAAATTTCTGTAGCCTCACTCCATGAGGACCATCAGCTTACGCTCATCTCATTGAACTGAGTGGAGGTTATTGTTGTGTCTCCAGTGAGTATCAATCGAGTATCAATTAGTATCAATGGTAATCAAAAAGAAGATTCACTAACCATTTGGCAATCCCTTTTATACTGGATTCGTTGAATTTCAGCCAATCAGATGCATCGGATATGTTGGATTGACCAATTAGAAGGCCCCATTTGATAGCCTGGTTGACTTGGGCTGGTTTAACTTGCAGTGTGAACCCGTGTGAATATACTGGATTCGTTGAATTTCAGCCAATCAGATGCATCGGATATGTTGGATTGACCAATTAGAAGGCCCCATTTGATAGCCTGGTTGACTTGGGCTGGTTTAACTTGCAGTGTGAACCCGTGTGAATAGGGTATTGATGCAACTGCAGGTTTGGATTTCTATTAAAAATTTCTTTACCTTGCAGGGCTCGTTGAGTCCGTTAACTGCTAGAGCTTTGGAGTTTACGGTGTTGACAGCTTCTACTGCAACATTCATGACATTGCTATCGAGTACTTTAAAGAATGATGGACATCCAGCAACAACAATGTATTCAGATCGGACAATCAAAGAGAAATTCCTTATTCTGGTTTCTACTGTCAGGTTTGTAATACTTTGAATCTGATTTGTAAGGGAAAATAATGGACAATAGCGGTAGTTTTTACTATAGCATTTTTACTCCTCTCTTTGTTCCCATACCCATGCCATTGAGCATTGTTGTTGTCGCGTGTCCCTCAAATGTGAAGGACGCAAGGATACAAGGAAAACCTAGCGCTGGGAATCAGTGTGGAATGAAACTGCTGTAGGAATAACAACTGTCGCATTTGTCAATGCGCACGAGACTGATTACGATGAGTCCCAGGAATCGCTCATCAAAACAAGACTTACACCAAACCGAGACCACTCATACTGGAGTGCTAGCCTCACGACATAGTCCCAGATATCGCAACAACAACAACAATAATAACAACAGCAACAACATTTTTTATTTTTGCTCAATCTGGGCCTTATGGACTTTGACATAAAATTTTGAGACGGAGATGAACACGTTTACGTGTGCCCTCTGAAATGAGGCTGCTGTGTAGTCTCAGAAGCGAGGCAAGCGACCTTCGACAGTTGGGAATTCTCAATGCTGCGGTGAAGTTCATGGAAGCAAATTGGCCTTAAAAATGAGGAACCCCTGGTTAACAGTGAAAGGTTTGTTGATTCTTGGATTGAGGAAACATTTGTATGGATACTTGTGGCTTTTGTTCATGGCTAATATCACTGAAAACTTGAAATCTGAGCTGCTTTGACTTTGGAGTTTCGAGCCGGCAACTTAGGCCCATCCACCATTGCCTGGAGTTCGTACAGTGTTACTGTGGTTTGTATATCAAGTTATGAAATCGATAGGGGAAAACTTCATCCCAAATTTCAGTGTCAAAGTCCATGAGGCGTAGTTGGAGCGTCCATCGGTCTATCAATAGCGATCACTATGAACATGTCATTAGGCTACTGGAGTGCTTCCGGCAGCCTATCGATTGCGATAACTACGGTCATGTTATTAGTCTGATTGCCCATTGGAAAATTAAGATCATCATTCTGTCCTCCAACAAACACTGGACAAAGCACAAAAACTGATATTTGAAGGTGTTTTGGCGCCGTTTTGTAATCCTCTAACATTGCAGCCAGAACAGTCAGATGGAGTGGGCTCGAATCCCGGTAGGGCCCCACCACTTGAGCGTCATGACAAGGGGTCGTGGACTCGATTAGGTCTGCTCTATTTCTGCGATTCCAACGCTTGGCGCTGAAAAAAACGCAACTTTTCCTTCACCCTCACTAAGCCTCTCTAAAGCCTGGTTTCCCTTTGTACGATCACCATTGATCGCAGGCAACGAAGCCTTATTGCACCAACATTCATCGCTCTTGTCGTGATCTTTGTGCCTGAGCAAGTGGAATCCAATGATGATCTTCTTAGAGTCGACTTAGAGGGCTCGTTGTTTAACAAAAATCCTTTTCGGGCTTAGACTTAAGAGTGCCATGAGGGCCTAGCCAAAATGGAACTTTGTGTCGAATGTTCTGCCACATTGCTGCAAGGGATGACTGTTAGCGAAAGGTCCTTATGCACAGGGGCATGCATACTACCGATGTTTATACAGTTTCATTCATCATGATTGAAATTGTTATTTCATGTTGAACGAGATACCATTACTAACCACTTAGTTCCTTTATTGCTTCAGTTTTTCTTATCAGTTTTGAGCAACCTCAGATATGCGCTTGAAGAAAATCATAGGCGGCTGTATCATTTATCCTTTTTGTGATTAATTCTGTGGTTAGGACGGTTCAGAAAATATGTTTCTTATCAACTCCAATTTATCACGATTAGGAGGTATATCTTTGACTGACTCCAGATTAATGTACAGAAAAGAGTTCTTTATTGATTCAGAATGAATCAAGTTGCCCACAATTTTTACTTCCATACCCAACGAGAAACAACTTGAGGTTGTGACAGCTGGCCTGCCAGATTTGTTCTGGCGGAAGAACTTGTGGGGGAAGAATGTCAAATGACAGGGCCAGGTGTTCCCAAATGATGTATCAGAGTTTTTCAGGAATTGACAATGATTTGTGAACGATTCCAAAGAGTCGTCAATGCGTCTTATTGAAAAAGGCTAATTTGTACCCAGTAGGAAGGTTCATTTCACCATAACCAGTATCTTTTATAATATCCTTATGCATAGACGTAGGAACCGGGAGGACACTGGGGGCACGTGCCCCCAAGAGTTGGCAATAAACAAAGAAGTACCCTTTTTATTTTTAGAAATGCGTCTTTTTTTAAGGAAAAAGTGCCCTTGAAGTGTCATGCCCCCCAAGTTTGAGACGCTTCCTACGTCCCTGTCCTTATGAATGATATTGGTCATATCTTCAAGTACAAGCACGTCTCCCTTTTAATGAGTTGTGGGGAAGTCGTGTAATCCTCTGACTTTGAAACCAAAACAGTCAGGCGGAGTGGGCTCGATATCCGGTAGGAGCCCCTCCCCCACTTGTTCGTCGTAACAAGGGGTCGCAGACTCGATTAGGTATGCTCTATTTCTGCGATCCCAGCGCTTGGAGCTGAATAACGCACTTCGCCCTCACAAAGAGCAGTATCAGAAACCGGTCCCTTTCATTCATAAATGTATGATGCTTACTTAATGTCTGTTTAAGGTAAATTATGCAAGTGGCGTCATTATTACGCTTAAAAAACACCGGACAGAAATTAATTTTGATCTGCAGTTTTTTCAAAGTCTTTTCAAAACAGCGTGTCAGTAAAATTAATTTGAGTTCTAGAACGGTATGAATTATTTTTCAAACTTTAACGTCAATTTTGTCATCAACTTAAGCATCATGTATTTTCGTTGCACCAGTTCCTAAAATTCTGACTTCTTTATTCATGGAAGTTCTTATATTAAGTTTCACGTTTGGTCTGATTACTCTCGTGACAGCACTGCAAGAACAAGGACAGATTTCATAAGGCAATGGCATCAGATGCTTTTGTTTATACCTAACTTCAAGGCAATTTACGATAGCAGACAAAAGAAATTCTCTCAGCCAGTAATTCAAAACAAACAAAGTTGCAAAGTTTCTCGGAGACCCAGGTAGCTATCTCGCTTGTTGTGCATTCTAGAAATGGTTTTTAGAGCAAACATGGGCACTTATCGAAAGAAAGAGGGTATATCTAAACATCTACCGCTGCCATTTTATTTGTTTGTTCTAGAAACCGATTTGGAGACGATTCCATTCTCTTATTTTTGGGTTTAATCAAAGCACTTATTGATCGGCTTCTGAAACGAAATAAGTTGCCCCTTGGTAGATGTTTTCCTCCTTCTTTCAATGTACTCTCATGTTTGCTCTAAAAATCCATTTGTGGAATGCACAACAAGCGTGCTAGCTATCTGGGTCTCAGAGAAACATTGTGGCTTTGTTTGTTTTGAATTCCTGGTTGAGAGAATTTTCTTTGTCTGCAGTTGTGAATCCTTTGAACTTAGGTGTCAACGCAAGAAACTGATACTACTGTGTTACAAAATCTGTCCTTGATCGCAGCAGGTGAATCAACAACTAAAAAGCTAAGAACGATATCCTCAGTGCAATGAGCATAAATTCTACCGCGGTGAGCCTATCTTTTCCTTTTGTTTCCTTCTGTAGTTTTCAACTCAGTGGCCACTAGCGAGCACTTCACCGAATGTTGACGGGCCAAGTTATTGTTTCAGTTATTGCTTGTTTCTAATGTTTTCGAACAAAAGATCTTTGTGCTAGCCAATATGGGGGTGCGATCGCACCCCCTCGACCCTTAAGTGTCCGCCATTTTCAATGGCATTTTGTGAGCAAGCGGGAATTTCATTGTCTATTAGTGAAAATGTCACGCTCATATTGAAAACGAAGGTACCGCTGAGTGACCTTTTATTGTGTACGATTCTGCTCTCTTGGAAAATGCTGCTGAGTGAAGATGGCCTTAAGAGTTAATCGCCTTTCTCATTTCGAGTTTTCCTTCTATACCAGATCATGCCTCGAACTAGAGTACATCGAACTTTGCAGCAATGCCAAGAAAGGGGAATCAATTAGATCATGCCTTGGTAAGTTTGTTAACTCCTGTAAAAAATTTTGAAATTCATGCGCATGAATGTTTCTTTGCTTCAACAGACGAACAGAAAAGATGGCAATGGTTGGGGCCATTTTCCCATAATTCTTTTCATTCTATTGCAGCATGTCAACAGAATGATATCTGAACACGCTGAAGATGGAAATGAATAGACCATTTCGACGATGAAAAAGGAGACTGGGGAGAGCGGTTTGTTCTGGTAAATGGCTGCCACGGAGCTTCAACGAATGATAGATTTCCCTTCACAAAAACGTGTTAGTTTAAATTCATGATTGAAATAACGAATCTTTGAGAAACAAGTCCCCGAAAAGGTGGTCGCAAGGATGTGGTGGGGAATCTATCATTCTTAGAAGGTCCGTGGCAGCCATTTACCAGAACAAACCGCTCTCGCCAGTCTCCATTTTTAATTGTCGAAATGGTCTATTGTGGGAAAATAGTTCTTTCCTTGCTATGTTTTCAATGATCGTTACAAATGCTCTTTGTGCATCTTATTAGTTACTTTCAAAGTGCAGGGCCAAACGTATCATGGGCTATTTCAAATTGTCTGTGTGGACTCCTTGAGTAGCGAGACTAGTCTACTGCAAATTCTAAGGCATTTTCATTTTGGGTTAGATGGTCTTTTTCTGATTGACAGCAAATCCATGAAGTGGTAAGCCAGGTGCAGTAACAAAACGAAGAACATTGTGAAGAGCGTGTGTTGGTCAAAAGACATCTTGTTGAGGTTCATAGTCACTATCAAACTATGCCCTGCTTTGTTTGGATTCGGTTAGCGAAGAAACTGCCGAGATCTTACTTTGTATGATGGTAGGATTGGGAAAGGTGACGTTAGATGAATAATGTAAAGAGCAGTTGTAGTGAATTTCTCTTGTGTCAGACTTGATGCTGCTAGCTTAAATGAAATTTTGTGTGCTCGTCTCTGCATACTGAACAGTCAGCAGTGGGCCATCTTGATGTCTGAAATGATATCAAAGAGTGATATTATGTTCGGATTTATGCTTTGATCTCCACATTTTAAGGTGATCTATGTAAGCTTTGATAAGATTGTGAATAAGAGGAGACTTAAGTGGCTTCTTGAGGATCTTGGTGACAGCTATCAATAATTTCTTGGCAAATCTTCTGAATCCCGGCTCAGGCATTGATCCCATGAAGCTAGCTAGCCCTGTAACGAGGATCTCTTAGTTATTGAGAAAAAGTGACTGAGTAGAGTTATCTTCGCGGAGCTTACCTGCCCTATAAAGGAGTCAGTTTTTTGAAAATGTTTCCATCGAGCAATTTATTTGTTTGAGGACAGGGATGCTTGGATTTTTTTAAAGGATTTAATAGGTCGCAGCACAAGGCTAATTTTAAAAGGAGCAAGGGAGCTCGCCGCTCTGTAGGGGGCAGAGGTTCAACCCCTCGTTGTTAAATTATCAATTCTTCTGGAACTGTTCCTAAGTTTTTGTGTTCCTAATACGTTCCTAAACTTAGGAGCTCCTGGGAATAACTTATATAAATAATAAGAACGCATTAGCAGGTGTTAAATGTGATTTATTACTGCACTTGTTGCCGCATTTTTCACATGATTGTTTTCATGCATTGGTGCTGGAAGAATTTGAGTATTTGTGATTTTACTGGGTTGGCTTGGTAATATAGGATGCCAGATCCCGAGGGTGCGTACGATCTATTATTACTGTGAGAACTTTCCTAGATGGACTGGTTGGATTCAGTTTCTTTGTGTTGTGTGAGTTTGCTTTCATCAGCCAAAATAACACATTTATCGTTTTTTGTGTAAACACTGAATCATGTACTGTACACTCTTTTTTATAAGAATACTATAAATTTTGTCCAGCCTCGAAATTTTTAAGATTGTTGGGTTTTTGAGCGTGAATGTATTCTTAACATATTCTTTTGTTTTCAAATCTGATATGGTTCCAGGGAAACATATTTAAAATTTGGAATAGAAACAACACTTATTAAAAAACGAGACTTGTCATGCGATTCTCTGTTATGAACATCTCAACACAGGCAACTGCTGAAAAATGTGACACAAATACGAGCTGAGGCTAAACAATATTCTTATAATATTCTTAAAAACTGGATGATTCTGTCCGAGCCTCAATATTCCTATAAGCGGTTTTCTTTTAAGAAAGAGAGTCTGTGATGATTTGATTTCCGTCGTTGATAAATTTTCTTGCAAAGCTCTATCCTTTATTTTGAAATGTGAAGATTTCACACAGCGATAAAACTTCAATGTTACACTGTTATCTTTCATGAGAAGTTTGCTACCTGTATTGACGTAAGCCATAAAAGACGGACTCATAACAGAGTTTATTGCAAGTTGAAGAGAAACGACATTTCAGTCAAAGCCACTTTCAAGACTTTGAAATACGTTTAATTTAAAATTTGCTCTTCAAAGAATTGCACACAAAGAAATTTTCTTTATTCTGATGATTTTCAAAGGTGCATGTCTTTTCTTTACGTTTAAAAATTTATGTAAATATAAAACGCAACTTAGCATTTAAACTGTTTCATCGTTGTGTGGGTCTTTCACAGTTGTTTAGAATCTGAATTTACTCTTTAAGTAAAGAGATGGTATAAATTTTAGTTAATGGTAATCTAGCCTGCGTGCAGACTCTGCTGGTTTCTTTTCAGAGAGGTTCTCCTCCAGTAGACGACAGGAGGAGAGCCTCTCTGAAAAGTCAGTATACTTTGCACTCCGGGTAATGGTAATCTCGATATCCTAAAGCACATAGTGTTGCAATCAAAGAAAAACGTGTGGATTGTTTAAAGTAGAGACAAACACGTACCAGCTGCCTTTGAAAATACCACTTAGCCTGCAAGAACCACTGAAATATAAATTCTAACGAGGAAATCATCATTTTTTTTCTTAATTAAGCAGTTTTATGCAGCCCAAATTGTGTTGCTAAGATTACAGAAGCATTTTGGGGCCTCATCTGGGACAAGGATTGTCGGGGGACTTCGGCAAGTCCAAGGGGAGGGTGTATTACAAAGAAATTAAGGATTACATAACGCCGTGAATGAAAAGGCACTCCTTCGTACAATGTTTGATTCATTTCCCTTGTACGTCAACTCTAATTCGGATATTTGATGCGGTTTGTTCAGAGAGACTGAGGAGCACTTTCCCCGGCGACGCTTGTGTACACGTTTATTTTATAAGAAACTGGTTTATAAGAAACTAGTACTAAGATGGCCAAACTTCTAAGAAACTCTAGTACTATGTCTGAGAAGTACTAAGAAACTTTTCAAAGTTAAAAGCATGGATTTTGTAGCAAATAGATCGTTGAACCCTTATTCTTGAGCAATGTTATCGAACCATTTGTGTTTTCAACATAACAGAACACTGTTTATTCCTTTATGATGTTTTAAATGTTAAGAAACATATCTGCCGCAGTGTTAGCGACCACATTGCTAATTCTGCATTCAAAAAATAAGAAACCAATTGAGAAACTTTTAGTACTAAATTGGACAAAATTTCATGCGAAATTAAGAAACTTTTAGTACTATGGCCTGATCCTAGTTTCTTATAAAAACACGTGTATAAGCACATCTGAACAATAGTACATATAAATTGCATCATGTAGTTTCAGACGAAATCCTTTTTGCTTATAAGATATGGTCTCCTCCTGCAGTTTCATGTACGTGCTATCCATCAAAACTATATTTAGTTTACGAACCAAGACGAAAAATTATAAGCCTTAGTGCGCTAATGATCTTAAAACTGGTTTGAGTGCCCGCACCTCACAACCAGATCGTAAACTGCTGGATAGAAAAAGGATTTAGGTATCGTCAGGTAGTTATTAACAGTTGTCCGAGAAATGTCTACAGGGTTTCCCAAAAAAAGTATGTAGACAGGTTTCTAAATCGCCAGATTTGATTTAAGCAAGCGTTTATTCATACAGTATGTGATAGTTGCCCGAAATAACGGACTTTATGGTTATGAACATTCAAACACAACATTAGTTAACTTGTGGGGTAAAGATTTTAACCCTGCGAAAGAACACGAAGTACAGTTAAAGATTAGTCTGTAATGCCTCGAAAAGATTCACGATTGAAATAAACCTGCAAAGAGAGCAGTAGACAACGTTTACCAGTGAGATCAACAGTCCTATTCAAGTCAATTTTGCAAAGCAGCAGTTTGAAATGGAAAGCAATGCTGCGTAGGAGCTCAGGCGCGAAATACAGTCTTGATGACGCTCAATCCAAGTCGTGTGTGGCGAGAAAAACAAAGGAATAGCAACGTTATCAAGCTTTTCTCACAATCCAGAGGAAAAGAAACAAAGCAGTGGGTAAGAACTTAGTTAGCCTCACTCCATAAGGGCCCTCAACTTACGCTCATCTTATTGAATTGAATTGATGTTGTTGTCGCTTCATAGAAGGCCTTATTTCCCAACTGTTCGCATAACGGACAAAAATTTCCTTCGGGGCACAGATCTGTTCCTCAACCAATCAGAATGGAAGATAACGAATGACGTCATCTGATTGGCTGAATTTTCTTCAATTTTAAACTTCATGCCAAAGACAAACAAAAGCGCGTTCGACTGAACGGCCGCAACGATCACAACCTCGAAGCATCTAGCGAACTTAGGAGATCATCTGCGTCCCCCAAAAAAAGCAAAATATCATTTAGAAGTGGGGGTTGTTTGCTGAAATACCTCGAAGAAACATCCATCTAAGCACTGATAGCTTGTTTTACAGTGTAGCACTCCAGGATGGCTGCTTTTTTCGGCTGAGGCTGCACGCAAGCTAATTTAAGGTTGATTGTTTGAGAAAAAATTGCTGGTGATTACACATTGTAGCCATGTCTATTTCTGGAAGCGTAAGGACATGAGTCGTAGTTTGAGCGTCCATCAGACTTTCAATAGCGAAAACTACGAATATGCAATCAGTCTAGAACATAGTTTTGACCATAGCGTAGGCCAAAGTATACGGTACATTGTTGTCTGCGCCGTGGTTTGACTTGGTTCTTTTTGGTGCACCTAGCACAAAATAGCTAAAAACATAAACTATGATATTATTTATTGTATTTTAACTCAGCTTGTATTGTTCGTTTTACTTTGTTTGTTGTATCCCCATATAGCCTGTAAGCTGAATACTTTGACACATTAATGAAGATCGTGATTGACTTTTTAGATTGATTGATTTCGTTTGAATGATTTTTGCTCGATACTCCTAATTAAGAATCCACGACGCAAACCTTTCTCATGTTTAGTTTCACCTCAACTGCTTTTGTCGAGCCACAAGAATAATCACGATTTAAAATTGTTTAAAATATGTTATCTTGGGTAAGAAATTGTTGGAAATATTTATATGAGCTCAGCCGTTGGCTTAGATAGGACTTAAACAGTTAGGTTGCTCTATCGAATGCATGTTTTAGTGATGCTGCTGGATTAAGAGTATCCTCACTTGGGTTGCAAGGAGTATAGCACAATGTGAGTTTTCATAATTGAACAATATGCCATAATTAAATGAAGGTTGTTTTCACATAAGAAATCACATTTTGATGGTTTACGTCGAGATTTAGAATCAATTAACTAATTAACGTTTCATTGCTGTGAACCAACTGCCAGATTAGATTTAGCTCTCTTGGGTTTCATCAACTAACTCAAAAACCAATCTTTTGTAATTGAGCGATATGGTATTACATGGAGTATGCTTTTTTTTCACAAAAATCACATTTTGAGGTTCAGTAGACAAGAACAAAGATCAATTAAGTATTGCTGCATTAAGCAGCAAATTGACCAAATGCGAAAGCCTACTAGCAGTTTTTGATCAATCAGTTTGTATATCTAGGTGCACTCTTTTACAGTTGAATGATATTACATAATTGAATGGAACTTGTTCTTTCATATGAAATCACATTTGTAGGTCTTGTTACGCTTAAGGATCACTTAACTATTGCTGTACTGCGCGACTAATTGACCAGATGGATAAACCCACAAGGTGCTCGTCAGTTTGCTTTCGTATACAGAGTTCCTCATAAAAAGATAAAGTATAGATGCACGTGAATTTCAAGCGCATGTTTTCACTGTAAATTCTTTGGTGACTTCGCAGCTACAACTACTTGTGGAAATGCCGCAGAAAAAGAACCCGTCCCTTTCTTTTCGCATTCACCATTCAACCACACAAGGGGATGATAAAATGTAACTGTTGAGTGGCTGGCTATTATGTTTGGTTTTAAGTGACTGTTACTGCATTCAGAATTGGGCTATGTTGTATTCTATCGTTTCTGTGTCTTTGTATCCCTGTGTTTCGTAAAGATTCTGTGGTGTGAATTAATGAACCTCGTTTCTAGTGAGCTACGTCATACGCTTCCTACGCCAATCACGAAGCCGAATGAAAAACCCTTGTACACATTTCGATAATCTGTCAACATGGTGGAGAGATTACCAGCCATTATGGTTGAAGGCGTAATAAGATCTTGTACTTTGAGCCAAATTGATTCAATTTTCTAATTTACTATACGATGAGTCTCTTAACCAGGAGTGAAATATTCACGTAGAAGAAGCCCGAGAAACAAGGGACTCGGGTGTGTAGAAGTTCCAGACTTGTCTTTAGGGGTCGGCCTTTTATAACTCTGGGTCCAAGGGTGGGTTTGAATTTCTAAACTGGTTTAAACTTCTCATACTCTTGCCAATTTTCTTCAAAAATTTTGACGCCAACTTCCAAAAACTTTCATATCCCACTAATGGTTATCTATCAAACAGTTTTCAAATAACCATATCCATATCCAGGAAGTTGGGTTAATGCGAAAGGGACAAAAGATTGGATGGCAAGGTTACTTCAGCCTAATAAGGCACAACCATGGATGGCCAGCGAGGTGGAATTTTATACAAAAATACCAGAAGGAGGTCTGAGGGCTGTCCTTAAGAAACTTGCTAGCGTTGCAGGTGTGCGAAGATATTCGATTGGCTTTTTCGCCTCATTGACATGATGTTCTGAAAATTTTTCCTCGAAAAATTTCGTGCTCGCTCAAAAGTTTCAAAATGTTTCATACCCCCAATCTTCCTTTGAATGGATTTCATACCCCTACCAATGCTAACCCGTCCTGGTACCCAGGTTTTTGTATGACGGACCCCGCAGGATCGCGGGATGGTTGTGTTTTTGCTGTAATCTCTCTCTCACCTTGGTTTCAAATCAGCTGTTTTCAGCCAAAGAACTGAGAAATTGTTCTTCTCAATGATGGTGATGTTAGAAATGTTAGATGATTATGTATTTTGTTTAGTTAGCTTCGGGATTTGGAAAGCCAGCAGTTAATCAGTTCAAGACTTAGATTTCATGATTTCTTTGAAATATGCTTCCCGGCCGCTAACTTTAGCCTGCGTGCAGACTTTGGTTACTGGGGGGGGGGGGAAGGAAAGAAAGAATTCTTTCTCTTCTGTCCTCCCCAGTAGCCAAAATCTGCACGCAGGCTAGCTAACTTTTGCCGAACCCTTTTTATGGACAAAATCGGTGAAGTTTTGTTTGCACTCATTTCAAGTCATGTGATCAATCTCCTGATATTTCATGTGCCATTAATGCAAGAAGTTGCTAAGTACTTAAAATTCCGAAGAATATGGTCACATAACTTTAAATGAGTAAAACAAATCTTAAACCTTAAAGGCTGATTTCCACTCAATGGAATTTTCCGTCTGGACAAGAAATCCTTTGTTTACGTTTGAAAATGTTGCTTTGAATTTGAATAGAATGTTACGCATAACTAACATTTTATTGCGTCGAATTCAGTCCGCTCGGAAAATTATACTTAGTGGAAAAAGCCTTTAGCCAATTTTGTCTTGGCGCAGCGGTTTTTCTTGAAAATAAGCAAAATCGTAAACAATAGCGGATTTTTAGTGACAAAAACTCTGCACGTGCCTAACGACTATCTCTGAAACCCACAGGGTGTTGTATTTGTTTTACCTCAGCAGCCATTTCAGTTATTTGAACTCTGCTGTGCTTGTTGTATTTGGAGCTAGCTCTCTTTGAAATTGTTGAGAAAACCAAAAACATGAATCTGTAATGAAGTAAAATGCTGCATACTGGTTGTTGTAATCATCATCCGCATCGCAATGGGGGAGTAAACGGCAGAGCTTATAAGCCGCTTTCCGTATTTTCTATTACAGACGTTTTCCCTTGGTCATAAAAGAAGACTCTTTTCAATAGGAACGTAGCACCCTCAAAAATATTTCTAAACCGCAGAGCAAGGGTACGCCAATAGTTGATGAGAATTAATGTTGATCTGGGACACCCATAGAGTTTAAGGCGCTTTCCCATTTTTCCTGCGTCATAAATTGTCGATAAAGGTAAACTTTATTCAGTCAGAAGACCTGAGAAGACACAATGTTTTTAAACTCAGGAAGAACTGAACGCCCATAGTCAAGTTCTGGCTGTTCGTTGATCCAGGACTTCTAGCAGGCTTCCAAATTTGGTCTTGGCCTGTTTTCTTTATTTCACATATTTCATATTTCATGTTTCAATTTTTTAGGGAGGGAGACCCTTCAACCAACTGACCAACTGGTTGATTTACAGGGGGCCCTCCATATAAAAACTTACAAAAACTAAACAAGTTAAAACCGGTAAAAACTACTTACAATGAATACAGCTAACCAAAAAATCCTACCTATAAAAATAAAAGAAAAGTACATAAAAACAAAACAGCCAGTCCATCACAAACTATGTTTTAAAATATTTATAGAGGATTCCTGTTTGGTTTATCTAGGGTCATAGTGCCGGCAACAACATTTTCTTGTGGGCACAATAAAGATCTCCTCTGTGTTACGGCACAACACAGAAACAGGAGATTTTTAGGGAATCTGGGCAAGTGATCTCAAGTGATGCTTGGAGTCTAAATTGTTTAAATGGAATCGACATAGTTGAAAGCAGGCCAGGGCCAAATTAAGAATATAATATAACAACATCCAAGCCCCCTCTTTAGCCCCCTCCTTATTAAGCCCTCTCTAATAAGACCCGCCCATCTGAGCCAAAATTTTAAATAAGCCTGCCCTCTCTATTGAGCCCCCCCCCACACTTACATCAGATGCCAGAAGGAACCAAGGATTTTCCATTGATTTAGCTAAGCAGGTTTGCATGTTAATCTTTATATGATTTTTCGATAAAAAGTGTGTCGAATTAATGAATTTGACTCCTAAAAGTGTATGTTAAATTCAGAGAATATGGGGCAAAGGAACTTAAAAGCTATGATACATATCCTTGTTATTTGAATGTCTGAATAAGTTCCTCTTTCTAATGAGCCTCCCTCTGTTACAAGTCCCCCCTTTGGAGTGTCCGATATTATGTAAGCCCCCCCGGGGGGGGCTTAATAGAGCTTCATGGTGCTACATTTGACAGCTTTTATGGCATAGGCTGCAAATCTGTAAAAAGGTCGGTGTAAAATTGAGTGACCCAATTCTTTGAACCAAATAACTTCAACGAAACTCCTGCGATTTTGCTATAATTCTGCCGTTGGGCTTTTCTAAAATCTTCACTATTTTCAGAATTAGAGTGCCTTGTTTTCTTTTGACAATAGACCTGTCAGCTATTCTGCAAAAGAGTCTGGATCGAGCGATAATTTTATACATTTTTATATACGAGGTTCGACTGAGTGGTGTGAGAGCTTCTATCAGTATTGTGCACATTCGAAAATTCTACTAAATGTAGTGATGTATCGTTCGATCCAGATTCTTTTTCAGAATAGCTAAAAGGTCTATTCAAGACAATTCAAATTTTCAAAAAAGTTTAAAAGTATCGTAATTTCTAAACAGGTTGGCCTAACATGAAGTAATTTCTAAGAAAACCATAGTTTATGGGGGTCTACGATATGGTATCGACCAAAAGTCTGTCACTTTTATGGTTCATGATTTAGGAATTTGATGACGTCACATCCCCAAGTGAGCTGAAATATAAAATACACTGTAATTTCAAAAATAGTCAAAATTTCTGAAAAGTCCACCGGTGGAATTATGGATAGGTTAGCCCTGTTAACTATAGGTTAACTATAGGAAAGTTGCTCGGCAACTTTCTGGCAACTTGCAGTCTTTTGGGTGACTTTTAGGAATTTCGGCAACTTTTTGCAACATTGAGCAACTTATCCTTATTTTGGCATTATTTCAAAAATGTCAATGATGTTTTCTTTATTCTTTGCAACAATAATGAAAATCAGACATGTAAAGCATCTGTTTTCTGGCCAGGCTTTGATTCGACGTCTTGATTTGTGAAGAGCTGGTCTTATAACATAACTATGATAATGATTATAGTTATGATGATTATTATCATTCGTCAATTATTATTATTATTATTATTATTATTATTATTATTATTATTATTATTATTATTATTATTATTATTATTATTATTATTATTATTATTATTATTATTATTATTATTATTATTATAATTATTAGATTCAAGAAAAACAAGAACTTTTCAGTGAAATATTTCGATCTTACGTAGATCTTATGCTTTCTGCAAACTGTTTTGACTCCTTTGTCCCTGATTTTACTAATTTCGAGCGGATATTTGGGATACGACGATAAGCAATTATGGGCGCATTTGAAAAGACGTTCTTCATATCCGGGTCACCACGAATCATCAATTCGTAATTTTTGTGGAGTATCTTTGCTATACCTTTAAATTTCCTGTGCCAATTAATTACTAATGGTATTCGATCTTTATTTGGATTTTTCTTTTGTTCGTGTCCATTTAAGAGTGATGATCTGTCCTTTTCTTCGACTTCCTTCCTTTCTTCCTTCCTTTATTATTATTATTATTATTATTATTATTATTATTATTATTATTATTATTATTGTTGTTGTTGTTGTTGTTGTTGTTGTTGTTGTTTATGATCAAAATGATTGTTGCAAAAATTCTGAAGATGTGCCAGATGGGCCCAAAAATATTAGCGTGAAAAGGCTCAAACTTCCAAGAAACTGCTGTAGTTAATGAAATTGTTGAAATAAAGAGCATCCTTTTGGCACTAATTTTATGCATAGATCTCAGTTATTCATATACTTAGAGCATATGACCTTAAAACATGACAATAAACTAGCAACTCTTGGGCAAATTTTTGGAAAAATGGCAACTTTTTGAGCAACTTTTCAGGAAATTTTGAGCAACTTTTTGAGAAATTTCGAGCAACTTGTGGACAGGGCTAGGATAGGTAGCTAAAGTTTCTTTTAAGTCATTCAATTCGAAGAAATAGATCATAGAATTTTACACCCACCCTTTACACAAATCTAAAGGTTTGGAACCTATGCTAACTTTGACACATGGATTTTCATTGCATAGGTAAGGAAACAACGGGTGTGCAGACGTTTCTTTAGACTATTTATAGGGGCTATGAGGTACGGCCACTGATCTTAAAAGAACAGTGGATATAGCAATATCGATTCAATTTAAACAGCCATTGTCACCCACGCTCCTTTGCGGGCACTCTGAAATTTCAGAATATCTGAAAATCAAATTTCAACCTCGGACCAAGTAACGTTTTCCGGAAACTGCAAGGTCTATATTGACTCTGGAGCCTGTGAAGCTGGTCTGTGTGCGGAAACTCAGCCCAATACCACTGCGGGGCAGGCTTATGGTTCCCACAATGCTTTGCACAAAAAAAGCATGTGCGACTATCTGTTGAAGTTTGCTAGAGTTGAAGTAAGTTGGAAGTCTTTCGAAATTCAAAAAGTTACGTCAAGCAAGCCATTTATTTATCTGCCTTACATCTGCATTAAGAACCTTCTATAACACTTGGTACCACCAACCGGGATGTATTGTTTGGCAGCTGGTACGACGAAGATCGATGAAATCTCGTTGCAGTTAGGCCACCTTTTAGGCCAAAAAAGTGTTGACAAATAATGGCTGAGCAACTAGGGACGTTGAAACGGTGCAGAAGTGCACATCGTATGAATGTTAAAAAGCAGCTCAAAGATGCACAGGAGTGTATAGATAACAATTCGAAGGACAATGCCGAGCTGTTAAAGTTGAAAGTCGGATTAGCTTCGAAATTGGATAAAATCGTAAAAGTTGATGAACAAATTCTCGTGAAGTTGTGCCAGGATGATGCGATTGAGGAAGATACAATCGCAGCCGAAACAGAAGAGGCTGATGGTTTGGCAACGGCCGTTAGGACAATGTTGATAAGGCTTGACAGCCAATTAAATAAGAACAAGTCACCTTCTACTCCCAGGAGAGTGTTACCTATGCTGCCAGTCACTTCACCAAGAGCAGCATCTGGAGGGTCTAATTTAGCGACAGGAGGCAGTCCTGGGGGCAGTCATGTGTCTACTGGACAACAGGCCTCAGTTTACAGCAAGGCAAGGCTTCCCAAACTTGAGATGAAGAGGTTTAATGGAGATATTTGTCATTGGCAAGAGTTTTGGGACTGCTTTGAGAGTTCTGTTGACAGTGATCAAGAATTGCCACCTGTGATGAAATTAAATTACTTGCGTGGACTTTTGGATGGGCCAGCAAAGGCTGTTATTGCAGGATACGAAACAACCAACGCTAACTATGCTGAAGCTCTTGATGTTTTGAAAGATAGGTATGGGAAGAAGTCTGTTATACGATTAGCTCATTTGAATGGCATCCTGAACCATGCTGCAGTCAAAGACGAGAATGATATTATTGGACTAAGGAAATTTCAGGACACTATTGAGGTTCATTATCGTGGACTGAGAGCTTTGGGTGTGGACGAAGAGACATATTCTGCCATTGTTGTGCAAAAGATTGTTGAGAAGCTTCCAAAAGATTTGCACTTGACCATCATAAGAGGAGAAGATTTTTTGAATTGGACTATCAAGGATTTGTTGGTTGCATTGAAAAAAGAACTGGAGCTGAGAGAAGAAATTGCAAGAGCTGCTGGTCCTAACAAGGAAGTGAAAAAGAAACTGTTTTCTTCACAGAAAGCAACTGCTAGTGCATTTTTAACTGAGACAGTAGATTCCAAATGTCCATTTTGCCTGGGAAAGCATGCACCAAAGGACTGTGAAAAGGTGAAGACCATAAAGGAGCGTAAGAATTCTTTACGTAAATATGCAAGATGTTTTAAATGTTTAGGAAAGGGTCATAGAGCTAATACTTGTCCAATTAATGTTTCTTGTGAGAGGTGTGGTGGGAGCCATAACCCTGCTCTTTGTGAGGGAGGGATGGGCTCTGGGGGGAATGTTGGTGCTGTAGCTAGCCCCATGCATGTGGGGGAGTCTGGGGGTCATGTGGCGATGCAAACTGCGCAGGCGCTTGTTCGGGGACAGAGTGAATGTAGGGTTCGTGTGTTATTTGATTCTGGAAGTAACAAATCCTTTGTTACAACCAGTGTCAAAGAGTGCATTAACCCTAAGGTGAAAAGAAAGGAATGGCTACAACTCACAACATTTGGTAATAGCTCTGAACAGTCTGCTCTTAGAGATGTGGTAGAACTTGAATTGTGTTCTCTTACAGGTGGAAGTGTAACCAAGATTGAAGCTTATGTAGTGCCTGTCATTTCTAACATTAAAAATGTTCATGTTGATTCTGTTAAATGCAATTACTCTCATCTTCAAGGTTTATGGTTTTCAGATACTGATCAAGGTAAGTCTGACTTGGAAATTACTGTTTTGATTGGGGCAGATTATTTATGGCAGTACCAGGGGGGCTGTGTTATTCGTGGTAGACCTGATGAGCCAGTTGCTGTACAAACATCTTTGGGATGGGTACTGTCAGGACCTATCAAGGGTAGGTTAAACGATACGCCCCATGGTGCTGCCGCAGTAAATGCTATCCGAGCTGAAACCCAAGAAGGTAATGTAGACAGTGAGATTTGCAAGTTATGGGATCTAGAAACTATTGGCATAAGGCCAAAAGATGAGGTAAGTGAGAGTTTTCAAGACAACATTGTGTTTAATGGTGTAAGGTACACAGTGCGGTTACCATGGAAGGTAAGTCATGATGCGTTGCCAACTAATTACTCAAATAGTTTGGCAAGGTTGAAAGGTTTGTTGGTAAAGCTACGTAAGGACGAAGAAGTTCTTAAGGAGTGTCAGAACATCATAGATAACCAACTTGAGACAGGAGTTATAGAGAAGGTAGTTAACCTAGAAACGGAAGATAATTGCCACTATTTACCGCATAGGCCTGTTGTGCGTCATAATGCAGAAACCACAAAGGTTCGTATGGTATTTGATGCCTCATCCAAGACAGGTAAGAAGGGTATCAGTCTTAACGATTGTTTACATGTGGGGCCGTCTTTAAATCCATTGCTGTATGACATCTTATTAAGGTTTCGAATGGCAGGAGTTGCAATGACTGCGGATATAGAGAAAGCATTCTTAAACATTGAGGTAGACAAAGCAGACAGAGATAACCTTAGGTTTTTGTGGGCTACAAATCCGTTTGATGAAGATCCAACAGTCGAAACGTACCGGTTCTGTAGGGTGGTCTTTGGGGTCAAAAGTTCACCTTTCTTGCTCAATGGAACGCTAAGGTATCACCTTCAGAATTATGAGAAAACTGATCCCCTCTTTGTTCAGCAGATGATTGACAGTCTTTATGTAGACGACATGGTATTTTCAACCACTACGCTGGAGTGTGCGTATGGAATGTATGAAAAGGCTAGGGAGAGAATGATGAGTGGTGGTTTTAGATTGAGGAAGTGGGTAACAAATGACCAGGAATTAGCTGAAAGAATCAAATGTAGGGAAGAGAGCCGTGAATGGAGTGGTGACTCAGAAAAGCAGCCAGAAGAGAGCTATGCTAAAGCAACATTAGGCTTTACAGGAGAGCCATCGATGCATAAGGTTTTAGGCCTTGATTGGAATTTTGATAACGATACAGTCCTCTTTGATTTTAGACCTATTTTGAAGAAAGCCGAAGCCATGAAGCCAACAAAGCGAGAAGTATTAAGTCTTATGGCAGGAGTATTTGATCCTCTAGGTCTCATAAGCCCATTGCAGTTGAGCATGAAAGTTTTATTCCAACAGTTGTGCAAGGAGAATGTTGGATGGGATGATGAGCTTGAGGGACCCCTTAAGTTAAGGTGGGAAAGTTGGATTAAGAGCTTAAGCAAAGCAGGTTGCATTAGCATAGATAGGTTTGCACTTCAAGGAAGCAATGAGGGTGAGACAGTTCAGAAAGGAACTCTTCATGGATTCTGTGATGCCAGTAAAGATGCATACTGTGCAATGGTTTATGTTGTGTTTGAAACAAATGAAGGGTTGAAGGCATCATTGCTTACTAGTAAGACAAGAGTAGCTCCACTTAAGCCCATGACAATTCCAAGATTAGAATTGATGGCAGCAAGAATCTTAGCACAGCTAATGGAAACAGCAAAAGAAGCCATCAAGTCACACATTGAAATCACAGATTGTTACTATTGGTCTGACAGTATGACTGCCTTGCAATGGATTCAAAATAAGGGAGAGTGGAAACAGTTTGTGAGATCAAGAGTGAATGAGATTTTAAGTGCCACCAGAAAGGATAGATGGAGACATTGCCCAGGGGAAATCAACCCTGCAGACATTGGTTCTAGAGGAATGAAGGCTGAAGATTTGAAAGACAGCAAGCTTTGGTGGGAAGGGCCACAGTTTCTTACTGACCCTTCTGTAGAGTGGCCTGAGTTTATGCACAATGAGGAAGACTTGGATGAGAGTGTTGAATGTGAAAGGAAGGTCACAACTTTAGCTGTACAAGCAAAAGAGATTCAGAATGTTGGAAATGTGATAGACATCAATCGATACAGCAACGTATTGAAACTACTCAGAGTAACAGCATTGGTGGTAAGATTTGTAAGAAACCTGGGTGCAAAGAGGAGGGGGAGTGAAAGGATTGTTGGAAATTTAGGAAGAGAAGAGCTTTTCCATGCAGAATCTTTATGGATAAGGTCAGTCCAAGAAGGGCTGAAGCAACAAAAGAATTATCAGCAATTAGTGCGTGAATTGAGAGTTTATGAAGATGATGGAATATTGAGAGCTCGTGGAAGGTTGAATAGATCAGATCTACCTCAGGAAACAAAAAATCCTATCTTGTTGCCTAGGTATCATAAGTTCACAGAAATGATCATTTTAGACTGTCATAAATTTGTGCACCACAGTGGAGTAAGTGCAACACTAACAGAGTTGAGAACACGATTTTGGGTTCCTAAAGGTAGGCAGTTGGTGAAGGTATTACTTCACAGATGTGTGACATGTAGGAGACAAGAAGGAAGGCCATATGATAAACCTGTGACAGCAGATTTGCCAGAGTTCAGAGTAAAACAGGCACCACCTTTCTCTAGAGTCGGGGTTGACTTTGCAGGGCCTCTCCTAGTTAAGGGTTTGGGAGGAGAAATGGTGAAAAGTTACATTGCATTGTTTACTTGTTGCATAAGTAGGGCAGTACACTTGGAACTGGTAGGTGATCTAGGAGTCCCATCATTCCTTAGATGTTTTAGGAGATTCACAGCTAGAAGAGGAACACCAGAATTAATGATATCAGACAATGCAAAAACATTCAAGACAACCGGAAAGAATTTGAAGCAACTTTACAATCACCCTGAAGTGAGAGCAGAATTGGAAGGCAAGAAAGTAGAATGGAAACTTGAATGGAAGTTCATTCTAGAGAGAGCGCCAAATTGGGGTGGATTTTATGAAAGGTTAGTAGGGCTTACCAAACGTTGCTTGAAGAAAGTGCTAGGAAATGCTAGGTTAAACCATGATGAACTACATACAGTTCTTGTTGAAATTGAAGGAACTCTCAATGCAAGACCTTTAACATATGTCAGTAGTGAGTTAGAGGGAGAAATTCTTACACCTGCACATTTGCTATATGGTAGAAACGTCAATTCTCTGCCAGATTACCCCATAGAGGAGGAAGGTTTCAAGGAAAAGGACTTAGGAGTCAGGTACAAGTATCTTACAGAAAGGTTGGTACATTTCTGGTCACGATGGAAAAGTGAGTATCTTGTTAATCTTAGAGAGCATCATCGTAGTGATAGTAAGGTCGGTAAGAACTTTGTGAGAGTTGGTGACATTGTTCTTTTAGGAGATGACATCAACAAGAAACGCAATGACTGGAAGTTAGGAGTCGTGCAAGAATGCATCAAAGGTAAAGATAATGAAGTTAGAGGAGCTAAAGTCCGAGTAGAGGGTAAGAAGAAACCTCTTGTATTAGCTAGACCTGTTCAGAAGCTATTCCCAATTGAAGTGAGGAATGAGAATGAGCAAGCAAAAGGTCAGAGTGATGAATTCGGGGGGCCTGCGCTGGATGCGTCGCTCGTTGCACCTAGTCGACCTGCACGCCGGGCTGCTGCATTGGATTCCCAGTGGAAGACCCAGGGTATGCTTGATTCCTAGTGAATCAGGGAGGGGGTGTGTGCGGAAACTCAGCCCAATACCACTGCGGGGCAGGCTTATGGTTCCCACAATGCTTTGCACAAAAAAAGCATGTGCGACTATCTGTTGAAGTTTGCTAGAGTTGAAGTAAGTTGGAAGTCTTTCGAAATTCAAAAAGTTACGTCAAGCAAGCCATTTATTTATCTGCCTTACATCTGCATTAAGAACCTTCTATAACAGTCTGCAACTTGATTGGCTCTTTTCGAACAAAAGAAATTTTTCACCTTCAAAACCTGGTGTTCAGTCGAAGTGAGAATGGCTTAGATCACAGTTGGTAGTGTTCGAACAATGGAATATACATTTCGAAATGTTTCTGTCTATAGCACTTGCTTGTACACAAGATAAAGCTCAGGTTTTGCATATCTTTAATGGAGATATTTAAGTAAAAAGGAATCATTAATGATTCATATAGCTACAGTTTTTATCAATTCATTTATCAGTACATTAACATGTAGGAATTAACGTCTGTATCAAATCAAATTTCAATTGAAAATTTCCACGAATATAATCAATTGAACTGGTTTTTGGTGATTAATTCTGCGTTATCGCAAATCTCACAGTACGTCTTATTAGAGACAGAATTTAACACAATGAATGAATGACGGATTCGTCAGTTTTAACAGTTAAGCAAAGCTATGGAAAATTGTGGAAAGTGGTAGTCAGCCAAAGGCAACGATCAAAGATGCAAAGGGGTGGGTCACGTGGTTAGATTTCAACGTGTTTTCCCGCTCTTATTTGTTTGCATGTGGAATAGGCTTAGCCATGAAGATAGAGCTCAAGCAGTGTAGAATGCTGTCCAGGATTGCCTTACCATGGCCTTACGTACCTTGAAGACAGTTGGTATGTGGCTCAGTTGGATAATAGAAGATCTTATTTTAGTATCTGTGTTAGCTGTTAGTGCTGTTTTGTTTCTGTTGCGTCTTGTTCGCTGCCATCTTGGTCATTGCTTCCACCGCAGCTTTAAGCATGGGTTTTGGGAAAAGTAGAAGTTCCTATTAAATTAATGATCGTTGTAAAGAGTAAGAACTGTCAGGCCTACCTTGTGTGTTCTCTGTTTTTCCATCCTGTCCGTTGTCCCGTCGATTAAGCATCATCCTTATCTTGGCTGGCCCAACAAGTAGCATGGCCTATCTTGTTTTCAAGAGCACGAGACCACAGCCTCAGTTCGGCCTGTGAGCTCCTTCAATGAGAGTGCGGAGCCACAGCGGAGCGAACGAGCGAAGAGGAGGAGAGAAACGTATGCAGGATCATGATCTTTATCATGAAATTTATCCTCCAATTTGAATTTTAAATAACAGAAAGCTATACTTGTACGTTTCATGATGGAAACAAATAATTATTTACGAATGATACGAGTAAAACTGAATTAACTGTAATGCTGTTTCATGTTTAAATACTACACAATTCGAACTAAAATGTTGATAACACAGCCGAAAATGTACAACAATGAAAGGCAAATATTACATCGGAAAAATGCTCGAAACTTCTCAAAGTTTTTGACTGTATCAAACTCGGTAGCTTTATTTGTGGATAAGTGGAGTTAATGCAGTACGGCCAAAACAAACGCTCAAACAAACTTGTTAATTTCATTCGGGCAATCCCCTGAAGTTTAGCAAGATTTCTTCTTTAGACAAAGAATATCGCTATCAAGATTATCTATCCCGCACACCATACCATATTTCCTTATATTGCTATTTACTTCATTTTAAGTTCACTTTTTTCAAAGCAATGGAATGTCAGTATGCGCGTCTTGTTTCAGTGTGTCTACTTTGTTTTTTATGATTTTTTTTCTTTCTTAACTGATACGTAGAAGGCGGAGGAGACCCCTTGAAGGCGGAGGAGGTGGGGGTACTCAGTAAAACTAATTGGCAGGTAAATGTCACTCATAAGTGTCAGTTTTGCAGGGAAAAGTCTCTAAAACTGAGTATGGTTAGGGTAAAAAGCCCTTAGAACAGGATGTACACCTGAAGTCTCACATGATACAATTGTTTCACTGTGTATGACATCATTAGATATAGTGGGTATATCCGAAAACTCAGAGGCCACACTCCCGGGCAACAGTGGATCAAGTACCTCCAGTCCAGGCATAGAAAAAGACTACTGTCGTTGGGACTTTAGAGTTAATTCCTAGTGGTTGATGCGAGTTTCTCGGTGAACGATTTGTTTTGTACGAGTTATGGTGATAGTGAATGCTCTGGTCGTAACATACTATATCCCCAAAGTTGTCTTAGCAAGTCCAATTGCAGTGTCTTTTATAGCATTGTAATCTCACTATCCTTTTTCAGTGTATTTTTAAGTAACAACGTGTCTATGGCAGTATGGTCAATATCTGATTTGCCATCAATGTCTTTCATAGTTAAATCAAGTTCCATCATATCCTTTTCCCTGCTTCTCTCTTTATTCCTGCAAATACCAACGAACTTCTCACGGATCCAATTTCTTAACTCTTGGTTCATGTATATATACAAGGCGGCATCAACAATTCCACTGCATATCATAAGCGTGCTGGATAACTGTATGTACCACACATCAAGCAGGCCTCTTGCCTTTGAAAGCTTTCCCAACGCGAATAAGATTTGCGGAAACATGAGGACAATATACGATATAGCCATTGCCAGGCAGATACGAGACGGCAGTGCGTTCGCCTTTTCTTGTATTATCGCGCGGCGAAGTCGCCTCGTTGACTGATACGGCTGATCATGACGTTTGCTATTCAACTTGATCAAATAGCCATGCAACCCTATCAGAGCCATGATAGCTGTAAGCCCAGATGCCACTGTAAGGATAGCTAAGGCATATGAGACTTGACTAGCTGGTTGACCATTTGTCGCGATCGCTGCTGAGGATATTGCGGTTACTGTCGGAATGAACCATGATAGACCTATCATTAACCAAATCTGCTTCTCACCCATAACAAGCGGATATCGTTCTTGCATCAGAACTGACATGATTCGATCTACCGTCAACATGAAATGACTTAGACCTAGTCCAAGTAATGTGAAAGTTATTTGTACAATAACCGTGTCCTTTCGATGCGAGTCCCCATTATTTTCGCTGAATTGCACAGCAAAGTTTATTCCACATAATGCTGTCACCAGATGAAATGCAATAATGCTGATGAAAAATAGATTCGAAGGTACCGCTCTGGTCTTTTTGTTGATGAGCACAAGTAGTAAAATTCCACCGTTCAGAATCAAGGAAACAACATCTGCAGAACAAAATAGAAATATCTGAAAGTTCCCCATTCGACTTATAGCCGAACCCGCCATGTCTGTGTCTAGAATTTGCTTTATCCTTCGTCAATATTCGGTTTCTTTTACTTAAGTTTTTTAGAAGTTACTTTTAATAATCCGTTGTGTAAGCTTTGATCAAACTCAATGTGTGCTTTACCGTCATCTGTGGATTCATTCCACTTGAAACTGAAAGACATACATTTCCAAATCAGTTAATACTGTCTTCGACTACGTTCTGTGTTCGTCTTCGGAGATGTGTTTGATCCAGGAAAATACAGTTTCTGTCTTCAGTTAACTTGTTTATTAAAGACGTTTTAAAATCCAGACGAATTCACTTTTCCTTCGAAATCTTTTATTTTTCTACGTAACCACAACTGATAACATTTCAAGCTTCAGCTCATAATATGCGATGAAAAAATCTGCGGAAAACCTGAACAGCTGAGGGCAATTTGAGTTGACAACAGTTTAACCAACTAGCTCGCTTAAAATTCAGCCTGATCGTGCCGTCATGTCCATTCGCATGCCTTCTTTGTTTCTGTCTAGAAGATTTACTCACGTCTATTCGCAATAACCCGATCAGCAATTTGTCGTCCTGTTGATATGCTTGCTTTCGTCAAATCGTGCTCTGCCCGCACCAGCTGAGCCTTATCTTGCCAAACGAAACCAGAAATGATTTTGCGATTCAATCACAATCTTGCACTTGTAATCCAACTAACGTGAAATAATGAAAAGATTTAATTCTCTCTAATCCAACTCGTTGAGCCTCGCGATTCAACAATCGATCAGGAAACGTCCTGACGACTCCATCAGAGTTAGTTCATCATAATCACCTCGCTGTTCCATGCAGATCTTCCTCCCAGTATCACATCAATTTTTATTCAACTGTGTCACTGTTGATCATTCCATCTATGATCATTCCGATATACTCTTTTCGTAACCAGTGACAGCCCTTTGACCAGACTATCAGAGCGTTGTGATTCAAAGTATATCGAAAAGTATTGCTCACTGTTCCACGCAAATCTTACTCCCAGAATCACATCGATTTTTATTCAGCTTTATCACTGTTGACCGTTGCTGTTCCCTGCAATGTCTTTCTTCCATCATCGTCAATTTTTTTTTATTAAACTATATCACTGTTGATCATTTCTGTTCCGACATGCTCTCTTTCGTAAACTAGTAAAAAATCCTTTGACTAAAAGATCAAAGCTTTGTAATGCAGCAGTCGATAAGTATTGCACAGTACATTGGTTCGTATTCTTTGCCGAGAAAATCCTGATCTGCGACCTGGCTTGAGTTATCGCTAGCTATGAAGCAACCGTTTTAATTTCAAATCTATTGTTTACCTGAGAAGAATGAAAACAATGTGATTGAAACAGCTATTTCATCTCAGTCTAATGAGAAAGATTCAAACACATAAGGCACCCTTGCTGCGAAGATTCAACGCCATTTGACGCCATTCTCCGCGCATTCTCCGACGCTGTTTGACGCCATTCTCTGACCTCCCTCTTGCTTGCTTTGTAGCGGAAAATTCTTCATGGTGTTTCGGAAATGCTCCTGTTGCAATTATTGTCGAATTTTTTATATGTATGGTACCTGCTGTCCTCTCAAGACACTTTTTAATAGTTAACAAAAGAGGCCAGATTGCAGAATGATATCATTAGTGTTGCTTTTATATTCCCACACATTGGCCTCTGAGAGGCAGCTTCTTTCTGTGAATCATGTTGTGCTGGAACATCTTATCAAATCAACCTATCAAAATGTAGATATGTTATATTTTCTCTTCCCAAACCCGGGGGGGGGGGTAACTACCATATGTGCAGGTACGGGATGTACCATTTTTTGGGGTGCCTTTTTTGTGCAGAAAATAAATTTTGGGGTATCATTTTTGGTAAAATCACAAGTCGTCATCAAGTTTGGGGTGTCATTTTTGAAAAATTACTCTTTAGGGTATTGATTTTGATCAAATTTCACTTACTTGGTTAAAATTTTGGATGGCTGTCACAATTTTAGGGTATACATTTTCAATGGCCTGTAAATTTTGGGGTATCGTTTTCGCGAAAATTTATAAATTTTAGGGTGCGATTTCAGACGTCAAATGGCATACCCCCGTCACCCGCCTGTTGAAGTTACCCCCCCCCCTAGGTTCCCAAAACACTTTTAATTAGTTAACTTTAACAAAGAGGCAAGCTTTCAGTATTATGTCATGAATTTGTATCTTCTCACATCTTTGTCTCTGAGAGGCAGTTTCTCCCTGTGAATCTTGCTGGAACATGGTTAACTGTCAATAATGTTTTATGCTGTGTCTTGAGCATAGTGTAAGGTAACAAGACTTATGACGATGAGTCCCTTGCATCCCTGCGGTAAACCTTGCTCAAGAAGGACTCGTAATGAAACAGTTAAAAACTTTTCCCAATTTTCTTCAATCATCAAAGGAATCACGGCTTCGAATCTCAATCTCGTGGGAGTGTTTTCAATTCTTCAATCGAATCAAAATTCTATAACTTTTACACCCTAACAATAGTGATTCATAAATCTTGTAATCTGATTGGTAGTTTAGGAATCGTGAAGTTTGGTCTTAATTAGGGCCAGGTTTTTCAGAGTAATATTATGAGTCTCTGTTGACTGAGGCGCCATCATCAAGTCAAAGAGCACAGGGAAACAAGAGACTCATCGTCATAAGTCTAGAATGGTCGTTCGCAATTTCAACTAAGCACGATAGTCTACCCCCTGAATTTGTCTTGAACCCTTTGTTGATTCATTTATTATTAAAGTAAGACTACTTCAGCTGGCCGCCATTCTGCTCAGACAATTGTTTGTTTCTTGATCGTTCCAAATTTCATTAAAAAGAAGTTGAAATAAGATTTTGTAGTTGTTATACTTTCTGAGCCAATTCTTAGGTTGAAAGGAGATGTTTTACAAAGATTTAAACTTAAATTAAATGCCTCTCAACGTAGATAAAGGATCTTTTTGCGACTGTTTATGTTTTTGCCTCAATTGTAATAATGTGTAAACGTAGGCCGGCTAAACAAAGTGGCATCCTCTCTGATCCGGGTGATTTTCTAGTTATCTAGGTAAGACTATACATAAAACTAAAGGCAGACTGATGATTTTCGTCAAAGTTCTGCTCCTTTGAATTGAATTGAAAACAAGGACTCATGTAATAAGTCTCGATTAAAGATATCTGCTTGCTCTGTTGCAGACAACATTGAAACTTAGTGGCCTCTTTGTTACAGGACGCTTGGATAACCTCAAACTTTCTTTCACGCCACACAGCCGCTGTGTACAGTTTTGTCCTCGTTTCTTTTGCAAGTCAGTTTCACATTTGATGTTAGGCAACGAATCGCAAATGGAAACTTCTCCATGCTAAACAAAAGTATTTCAGATCATCGATATTACGATCAGAAACCCAGGCCTAACAGCATATGCGCAGTGTGTTGAAGGATGGGGACTCTGGGGGAGGATCATTGACGGTAGCAATTACTGTCGTTGCTATTTTCTCGTCCGGGATTTCTGTTCTTCACCATCTTTCTGGCCTGACATCCAACGTGAAATGCATTCGAGTATTTATGTGTATAATGCTAAATTGTATGTTTTGTATTTTGTATTTATTCATTTAGTTTATTAATATTTGCATGCCTTTATGTTAATGGCCAGAGGGTAGTCATTGTCCTTTGCTCCTTGTGGTCCTGTCCCTGTAGTGTTTGTATAGTTTGTATGGTAATCAGAAAATATAGTAGGATTTAGAAGTAACTTGTATTGTAAGATTTTAGATGAATATATATATAAATAAAAGAACTTTACATTGTCATAAAATCATCATCACAGTCACCAGTGGCGTAAAAACATGTAACTAGACTAAAGTTTGGGTGCTAAATCCGAATCTGGGTTTTAATGATTGCAGAAAGTAGGGTCAGCTTTTCACTGTTTCATTGTCAGTTCCCCGTTGAGCAAGGTTTACGGCAGGGATACAAGCGACTTGTCGTCATAAGCCTACCAGATCTCTTCTTTTCAAACAAAAATTTGAATCGTATGTATTACAATATTTACCCTCGCGCTTAATAAACCTGTCATTCTGTGCGTTCTGAGGATGAGAATGAGCATAAGGTATGCTACTGTTTTTCTGTGCATGGTTCCATTGACTCTGAAGATCGAAAGATCTTTTCGCTTGATAGAATGGTGAATTTCAGCGTAGATGTTGTTTACAACTATTTTGCTTCTAAGCTTAGTGCATCCGCCATCTGGCGCACTTGTGCCTTTTAGGGAAAGGTACTCCTATATACTTGTTTTCATTGACTCTATTAAAGATCCTTTCGCTTGATAAAATGGTGAATTTAAGCGTAGATGTTGTTTACAACTATTTTGCTTCTAAGCTTAGTGCATTCGCCATCTGGCGCACTTGTGCCTTTTAGGGAAAGGTACTCCTATATACTTGTTTTCATTGACTCTATTAAAGATCCTTTCGCTTGATAGAATGGTGAATTTAAGCGTAGATGTTGTTTACAACTATTTTGCTTCTAAGCTTAGTGCATCCGCCATCTGGCGCACTTGTGCCTTTTAGGGAAAGGTACTCCTATATACTTGTTTTCATTGACTCTATTAAAGATCCTTTCGCTTGATAAAATGGTGAATTTAAGCGTAGATGTTGTTTACAACTATTTTGCTTCTAAGCTTAGTGCATTCGCCATCTGGCGCACTTGTGCCTTTTAGGGAAAGGTACTCCTATATACTTGTTTTCATTGACTCTATTAAAGATCCTTTCGCTTGATAAAATGGTGAATTTAAGCGTAGATGTTGTTTACAACTATTTTGCTTCTAAGCTTAGTGCATTCGCCATCTGGCGCACTTGTGCCTTTTAGGGAAAGGTACTCCTATATACTTGTTTTCATTGACTCTATTAAAGATCCTTTCGCTTGATAGAATGGTGAATTTAAGCGTAGATGTTGTTTACAACTATTTTGCTTCTAAGCTTAGTGCATCCGCCATCTGGCGCACTTGTGCCTTTTAGGGAAAGGTACTCCTATATACTTGTTTTCATTGATTCTATTAAAGATCCTTTCGCTTGATAAAATGGTGAATTTAAGCGTAGATGTTGTTTACAACTATTTTGCTTCTAAGCTTAGTGCATTCGCCATCTGGCGCACTTGTGCCTTTTAGGGAAAGGTACTCATATATACTTGTTTTCATTGACTCTATTAAAGATCCTTTCGCTTGATAGAATGGTGAATTTAAGCGTAGATGTTGTTTACAACTATTTTGCTTCTAAGCTTAGTGCATTCGCCATCTGGCGCACTTGTGCCTTTTAGGGAAAGGTACTCCTATATACTTGTTTTCATTGACTCTATTAAAGATCCTTTCGCTTGATAGAATGGTGAATTTAAGCGTAGATGTTGTTTACAACTATTTTGCTTCTAAGCTTAGTGCATCCGCCATCTGGCGCACTTGTGCCTTTTAGGGAAAGGTACTCCTATATACTTGTTTTCATTGACTCTATTAAAGATCTTTTCGCTTGATAGAATGGTGAATTTAAGCGTAGATGTTGTTTACAACTATTTTGCTTCTAAGCTTAGTGCATCCGCCATCTGGCGCACTTGTGCCTTTTAGGGAAAGGTACTCCTATATACTTGTTTTCATTGACTCTATTAAAGATCCTTTCGCTTGATAGAATGGTGAATTTAAGCGTAGATGTTGTTTACAACCATTTTGCTTCTAAGCTTAGTGCATTCGCCATCTGGCGCACTTGTGCCTTTTAGGGAAAGGTACTCCTATATACTTGTTTTCATTGACTCTATTAAAGATCCTTTCGCTTGATAGAATGGTGAATTTAAGCGTAGATGTTGTTTACAACCATTTTGCTTCTAAGCTTAGTGCATCCGCCATCTGGCGCACTTGTGCCTTTTAGGGAAAGGTACTCATATATACTTGTTTTCATTGACTCTATTAAAGATCCTCTCGCTTGATAGAATGGTGAATTTAAGCGTAGATGTTGTTTACAACCATTTTGCTTCTAAGCTTAGTGCATCCGCCATCTGGCGCACTTGTGCCTTTTAGGGAAAGGTACTCATATATACTTGTTTTCATTGACTCTATTAAAGATCCTTTCGCTTGATAAAATGGTCCTTTTTGGCGCAGAGATTGTTTACGAGCATGATTCATGTGATCGCAAGGCATCTGCCACTTGGCTAAGTTGCATCTGGGAAAAATTACCCCTACATGTATTTTTGCATCTTCTCTCCAAAGATCTTTTCGCTTGGCAAAATGCATTTAAAGCCACTTTCAATAGTTCTTTTTTGCGCTGCTGTTGTTTACAAGCATTATGCAGCTAACCTTAATGCATCTGCCACCTGGCTTCGTTGTGCCTTTTACGGAAAAGGTACTGCTATATGCATGTTTACTTTGACGCTAAAAGAAGCGGTAGTTTGTCATCTTTTCATTTTAGCTTCAAATAAACCATGAATCATTCATTAAAATAAGTTTATTAAAATCCAGACGCTGCTCTCTGTGGATTTCTTTAACAAGCAGAATTCATCTTGTAAGCATAATACAATTTATTTACGGTTTATTATACATGATGCTAATACCTACAATTTGATTACGATTGCTCAGAACGATTAATTTTGGTATTCGATTAAAAGATGTAAATTCGTTAGCTTGATCTCGTTCATTAGAATTATCCTCAAAATTTAATCTTCAAGTGTTGCGAAGATTTCTCTGACTTAGATTGTGCCTAGTATCCGTATCACGTATCACAGTTGAGACATATCAGAGTCGTTGAAATGTTGTTTCAAATACCCATCCTAGAATCTTGTTTAAAGGGATCAACACAGTTAAAAGCTGGCCTGGGCCAAGTCACAAATATGATCGATAAATTAAACACGTGCTGCTTCAGGGACAGCGCAAAATTTATTATATTACATGGCCGGTGGCGGAGAAAAATTTTTGCAGAAAAATCTGCTCGCCCCGCATGAAATCATTGCCATAAAGACAACTACCCTGTCACCTTTTCCTTAAAAAATGGATCTGCCCCGTATTCATGAACAACAGATGTTGTGTAGTACTATAGTACTGCCGATAAATTAGCCAAAGACCAAAGTTCATCTCTATAAGAGTCTTTGTCAATGACTGATGAATCATTCTTGCAAGAAACTAACAAGGAAATTTTGCGTCATTTATACACATCTTTGCATGCATTTCTCAGCTTGCATGATCCACAATTTTGTCCACAAGGTGAGCCATTCCATATTTAAAAGTTCGTCCTATCTTGAGCTCATAGAAAGTTACTGTCCCGTTCAAACTCGTTCATATTTGCTTAATAAAAAGTGTTGACCTAGTTGTGCACGAGCTCAAAGAAGTAGTTGCCCCATTATGTTTTGCACTGGCCATGTTATAAAATAAACTTTACACTGTCCCTCATTGTGTAGTCAAGAAAGCAATGGATGCATAGGCGTAACTATGTCTATTCCCTTAATGTTTATAAATCTTCTTCCACTAAGCTGCCATAGGTCGCTGAAAATGCTGAAGGACGAGCTGAAAATTGCAATTTGCCTTTCAAAGTGAAATGTTGCTTTCCTTCAATCTAGATTTTGTATGGGATGGGTATCACAATGGAATTTTATTTTCGCTGCGTCATACTGTTGACATATTGCTTTATTGACCGCCCTAAAGTGTGTTCACCAATCTTTTTTTTCGCTAACCTGCGGTTGCTAGAAACGAGCATAAAGTTGTAATGGGCCGTTCATGGAGAAATGTTGTTTTTCGTCGATTCCAATTGTGTATAATTGTCGCGGTAGACTATCATTTGAGTTGCATCAAACTGTTAATATCTTGCTTATAATACTGTCTTAAAATATTTGTAAATCTTGTTTTGTTAGGCTGTCCTGATGCCGGAGTAAACGAGCATCAAACTGCCATTTGCTTTTCAAGTGAAGTGTTGGTGGTTGGTATCGCAATGGACCATCATTTGAGCCTTAAACTCAATACAGAGTCCCATTCATCACAACAACAACAACGATATTTTTTAGCTTTTTGTTAAGATGAGTTTTTTATTGAGTTGAGTTGAGATTGTTCAAACGTTATGCTCCTCCACAGTTGCGTATTTCCGCTGCATATTTTGGATTGGAATGAAAACACTGGGTCGAGTGGAGTAAGTCTAAGTCAGCCCCTTTCAACAAAAATTCGCCTTTGTGGGGGCTTAGGACCCTCCTTGTCTTTCAGTAAAATATTTGTATAGTTTGGGACGGACTAAGGTTTCCTTTGCTTTCAGAATCTCTTCTCTGGTCAGAACCGTTTGTCCCTAATGATTCCTGACGTTGACCGCACCTTGTATTCTTTCCTAGTGGATGTATCTACAATCACGTGATAAACAAAAATTTCAGATTCAACACTGTGCACTCTCCCATTCATTTAAACACACAAAGATGTTAAACTCCCTAGAAGTAGTTTCCAGTAATCTGATAATCTCACCTAGTTTACGTATAAGTTTTAGGCTGCTGCTAGAAATGTCAACTGACCTGTTTGATCTCCTTCTGTTGAGCAAATGCACGAAGACCGGACTCTGATAAATCAATCAATCGCTTAAGACACATTCTCTTGTGTTACCCTATCCTACTTAAAATGCTTTGACTTATAATTAATGATCATCGTTAATTTATGCGGTTGGCGCATGTGCGTGATGCTTTATATAGATTATGCAATTTTGAATAATTTACTGATGTGCTGCGTTGCGTGATAAAGGATATCACACAGCAAACAGAATTTTTTACAAACTTTGACCATAAGTAGTGATTTTTAATGACAATTCTTTTGGAAATTAGGCTTATTTCCAGCTAAGTCATTCTAGACTGCTTTCACATGATACCAGCAAAATTTGAAAACGGCATGAAATCTTTATGGATTGTCCTCCCGTTCAGTTGGCGGTAAGGGTTTGGAAGTAGCGATGCACTGTATGATGACTGCGGATATACCACTTGTAAGGGTTCCTTATTTACGCGGTTTGCATCAAAATGAACTTCAAATTTTCCGAAGCCAACTGCAATGCTAATGAGATTTTACAGTTCGCTAATATTTACAACTGCCAAACGACCGGTAGCCTGGCTCCCATTCGATGTCAGGTGAGATTCTTCATGGCGCAGAATTACAGATACAAATCACTTTTATTGTTTTACTCGTGAGCATTTTCCTCCTTCATCTAATTTGAGACCAATTTAGTCAAAAGTAGCGTTGCAGCTTGGTCGCATCTTTCACCTAAAAGGTGCAGAACAATGATGTCTAGATTTGATTGAGCTCTAAAGTAAACAGTTCCTCTATATGTTGTTGTCAAACATTTGAGTTCTTTTTTGACAAAGCTGGTCGATAGGCTAATAAATTCCGACTTTTCAACTTTGATTCTAACAGTTGTCAATTTAAAATCGTGTACAATTTATCTAGAACATATGCAAACACCACCTCTAATCTTTACCCATGTGCTGATATCAGAGTTGCTTCTCTTTACTTGCTGAAGATCCTTTCATTTTTATTTACAAATATTTGTGTTTTTGCATCAAAGGAGCTTGAAATTAATCAGGAACTTGATTGTAAGCGATGATGGAACTGTTTATTTAAGAAATAAATCGTCAATATTAATCAAAAATCACAGTCCACCTGGCTTTGTGTTGGAAATTCTTACAAATTCTGTCATACAAATGTGTCTTTTGTCAAAGTCCAGATTCACATCGAGTCTCGGTCGCAATCAACTACCCCTCTTCCTGGGGGATCGTCTGTCTCATTACTAAAGTCTGTTGTTTGTATTTCAGGACATTTAATAGAGGTATTACAATTTCACGCTCAGTGCTTAGATGGACCAATCATCAATATTTGGAGAGAACTTACCAGCAGTGAATACGCTCCTGAATCAGTGAGGTGTGTTCATTTCACTTGATTTGCTATTTCTGTTTCAAGGAAAATAAATCCCAGTTTGAAAGGCCACTGCGCTTTGAATGTCAAGACAACGAGACTGGCAAATGTTGTGTTTAATTGAGCATACGTTCCAAATCTTTAAATCGGTGTAAAATTCAGTTACTTATTTCTTTAAACTGAATGGCTTGAAAGAAAATTTAGCCACTTTTCTATGATTCTACCGTTGGACTTTTTAGAAACCTTCATTCTCCTGTGCTGGTAGCTAGCGGACAATGGAGAGTGTACTGACTTTCATTAGTTCTTGGTAAAAAGTAATTAAGACTGAAAAAGATCCGTTCGTAGATCGTTCGTCACAAAGAATTAATTTCATGTCTTTATCTATAATTAGAAGAGCCACAGCAAGTGGGCGTTGAACCTGAGTAAATTCTATCTATCTGTGTATGATTTATCTTGGATCTAACTACGTGTTTGATCTGTTATTAATTCCAAGGAACTGATGAAAAACAAGAGCTTAGCTTCATATCATTAAAACTATGATGGATTTCTTCGATTTCTTGAACGAGAAATACTGAGACGGCTCAAACTTAGGCCCAAACAGGGATAAATTTGCTCGGTGTTGTGATGTTCACAGTTGCGATAAGGCCCTTTTCAAAACTACGGATTGTATTTCACTGTTCACAAATACTTTTAAACTGCCTTTACGAATTTGTCTCCGTCTGTGTATCACTGAGATCACCCAGACATCTTAAAGCATTCAGCTATCTTTATTTCAAAACTGATCTTTTTTTAGTTCAAAGAATGGTGATGATCGTTCAAAAATACCCATGTTACTTCGCGACGTCCCCACAATCCTAGTGCAATTCATCCTTACTTGGCCAACATGGATTTCTTTCGGTGAGACTTGAGATTTATGATCATAATGATGATACTGACGATTAACTTCAAATTTTTGTAGATATCCAATGACTTCAGATGCTGATGAACACTTAATCGAATCTTTCTAAACTTTAGTCCGGCCTTTATTTCATTGTATCGTGCACTGTAGAAAGTTGACTTAAAAAGAGAAGAAAGGGGAAACGTTTTTGTGCTGAAGCACGATCGAAACCCCCACAATTATTTCTCGTGCATTTTGTAATAACATACTGCAGGGCGTTATTTTCCCCGTGACCACATGACCATTGGTCACAGGAAATCACAGGAAAGAAATGTTTCTCACAGGAAATTTTCAGCCACAAATATGGAATTCAACATTTTCATCAACTTCACAGGATGAAAATGAATTTTGAATGAACGAAAAACCCACATGAATAAACCAATACTGCATTCAAGCTGGAGAGATCTTAAATCAAACAAATTATGCAAAATGTATATAGTTTCTGCAGTAAATCATGCAGTGTTTTTTCAAAGGTCTCTTCTTTTGGCATGAAAAAGTGACCCTGAAGCTGTTCTTTTAACAAGAATTCTAAAGAAACTAAGAATATTCTTATGAATTCTTAGGCAGGAAAGACATGTTACTGTGAGCGAGACCTCTACTCACTATACTTATATCGTTGACATTCAATTTCATATTTTTAGCAGACGTTGCCTGCTCCTCTTCCATCGATCAATGGTAATGCCAATGGATGGGTCTAGGAATGTCTGTCAGTCTTCATCGATGATTGTCCTTGCCCCTCTCTCCTCCTCGATTCATGATGCCAATTGCTAATAAAGACTTCAAGCATTGGATATCCCTCTGGTTTTTCTTGTTATCACTTGATTCTCCATCAGGTTTTCTTGCCTTTGAAACCAAAAGTAAGACAAGCAAGCCACAGGCCTAAGCCTCATCCCATACAATTGTAATTGTATGGAACTTTCTGGCAATGGTGCTTCGCTCGTAATGACATCGATTAGTCTCCCTTGCATAAACTACTTATTTTGGAAATCAAGAAATCATCACATCACTGCATGTAGTTTCTATTGATCATTTTGCACCTGAAAATTTACCAGAATCATCAAGGTGCCAAAATGCTACCACCTTTATTTTTGGCCAGTGCTAAATCAAAACGAGGCACTTATTGGATGCACGAAAGGCTGTGTGCTGGGGAGGGGAGATGAGATACATTCCTCTTGGGGCCAATTCTCAGTTGGGATATGGGTTACGTACTGGAAGGGAAAACTTTGGCAGAAAATACTGTCTGAAGATAGTATCATGATTAATTGATTCAACTTCGTAATTCTACAATAAACACAGCTAAAGGATCGTCGGGCACTGGGGGCACAGGCCCCCAAGATTTTGCAAAAACAGAATTAGGTTCCCTGTTCACTGTCAGGAAGTGCCCCTTCAGCTTAATGGAAAAAGTTTCCTTGAAAAGTCATCCACCCCCACCCCCCCCCCCCCCAGTTTGAGATGCTTCAAATGGCCCTCATCCTACAAATTTATAGCCATTATTTGTATTTTAGTTATTCTATAATGATTAAATATTAATGAAAAATGCACTTGTAGACATGTGTTCAAGCATACGTAAACCCTATGAAACCAGGCATTTTGCAAGAATACAGCTACATGTGGCAAAGACATAAGAAGATGCCAAAACCCTGCTGACTTTTATTTCATTCTCTGAGGAAAGATTGATGCAGTAGAGCACTGCAGGGCTTAGTCCATCCCTGGAAAACAAAAAGTTTTGTGTTATTGTAATTTTTGCTCTTGATTTCTTGCTGGGAGAAGAAAAGTTACTCCTGTAGTCACTATGGTTTCTCTGAAGAGAGGTATTACATGTACAGATAGAAATACATTAGGACTGTTTTGGGGAAATCAAGGGTACCTATATAGCTGGTGACTGCTTTTGATAATATCAAATATAAACATCATAAGAAAGTATCTTAAATTATTTTCCATCTGCTTGTGTTTCATTTTGGTCTAAAAAGGCATAACTTTCATTGCATTTTTGACAAATAACCAGACTTTCAAAAAAATTCTCACGAGAAACTCCCACAGGAAATTTTCTCCGGAAAGTTTGCGGTCACAGGAAGTCTGGGAAAAAAATAACACCCTGACATACTGGGTGACCAATAAAAGTCACCAAAATTGGATTGCCTTACCAGTCATGAAAATGTCTTCGTATGCATTTGTATCAAAGATAGCATAGGTTTCAAATCTTTAAAAAGCTGGGTGTAAAATTCAATGACCTATTTCTTAGAACTGAAAGGCTTCAAAGAAACTTGAACTATTTTACAGTAAATCTGCCGTTGGACTTTTCTCAAATCTTCAATATTTTCAAAATTACAGTGTTTTTCTTCTTTATTCAGAATTCAAGAAAATTTTCGAAAAAACTTAAGACTATCGTAATTTCCACACCTCTTGATAAAAGATCAAATAATTTTCGAGAAAACCATAGTTTATGGATGCCCACAATATGGTATCAAGCAAAACTCTTTCACACGTCTTGTTTGTGATTTGATGACGTCACATCTTAAAATGAGCTGAAATATAAGAAGGCTGTAATTTCGACAAAAAATCAAGATTTTTGAAAAGTCCAACGGTAGAGTCATAGAAAAGTGGCTAAAGTTTCTTTTAAGTCATTCAATTAAAAGAAAAAGGTAATTGAATTTTACACCCGCCGTTTTTCGTAGTTTTAAAAACACTTGAAACCTATGCTATCAAGGATCTTATTAACCGTCGACACATTGCCAGGCTTTACGCATTTGAATTTGTGGTGAATTGTGCTTTTACAAGCTACCTTGTTTTGAAACATACTCAGAAATCAAAAGAAATGATTACACAACTTGATTTTGATCACCCCAGTACCACTTGAATTAGTTTTTTCCTTGAGGAGGCTCTCATATCAATCAAAACATGATAATTTATTTGAAATCACAAGAATTTGTTTTTGGCTAAAAATGAAGTATTTGTAAAACTACTATTGCTCGAAAACGACCATTTCATTGCCTCTCCCAGAAATGATTGAAATAATGATGATACCTCAAATTATTTTATCTTTGATACAAATACGCACAAAATTGACAAATAGGTAACATAATCAAGTTTTGAAGAATTTTTTAAATTTTTACCTTTTATTTGACCACCCGGCAGTTTGGTTCCATGTACTTGCAGTCCCTTATGAGTATGTGTTGAACAATATTCTTACAAACAGTAAACCGAAATTTGAGGTAAAAGATAGGCTTACTTAAATGATATGTACTCATGCAGTCAGCTTGTCTGCGACTTCATTGATAATGAAGGCTCAGAAACCAAATGTTATGCTATAGTAGATCCTGGTTCACATTAGGTCGCTGCAGTGGCTTGAGTGGCATTGGTCGGAGAGTCGTTGGGAACCGGCGAGTCAAAAAACCCAAAAGACTTGATAGTAACTGAGAAGTCAAGTTCATCATATTTTTTGTAATTCTGCCAAGTTCAAGGTCCTTGTCATTGCTTTTTTCTCTTTACAGGTCATTATCGTTGTCTTGTGCAAATGCTGTTTAATTTGAGTGTTGTACAGGTATCACTTTTACGTTGCTTTGATAATTTTTACTTTACATTTTTCACAGATTAGACAAAATGATGTATGAGATTGGTATTATGGTTTGAAAATCACGTGAATTTTTAAGTGGGTATATGATATAAATGTGACAATCTTCTTCCATGTGTGTTGCACAATGTTTCGTCAAAACAACAATTTCTATTTGAAGCGCAGTGATCTGTACTTTATCTCTTTGTTTTAAAGGACAATTACGGGGTTGATGAAATCATTGTTCAAAAGCAATCTTACCAACTGAGTTCTTTCCGAGGTTTTATGCCATTAACTTTCATAAATTGGTTGATAAATCTTCGTAATTTAGGTCAAATATCGTCGCCATTTTGTATTCTGTACGAGTGCGCGAAGGTGCGAGAAGGAGGCTAGCAATGTGAATGGTATAATGTCAACGCATTTGGTAGCCTCGTATAAGTCAACGTGAAGTGACGTCATATAATATGACGTCATCTCGCACTTCTTAGCAAATTGAAATATGTAGTTTCGCAGGTTAAAAGAGAAAACAGTTGAAAAAAGTACTACACACCAATCACAACAGTGCAATCTCTTGAATAATCAGCAATTATAAAAACCCCGGACTTGTCCTTTAATGTAAATGTAAGTAGGCAGCCTAAAGTAGTTGTAAAGCTAGAACAATCTTGTGACGTTAAAGTACCTATACTAAAAGTTTCTTCTTCTGTTTAAAGGCATTTGTGAACATAAGCTTGAATTTAGAAGGTGAAGAATACCGATCATGGGAAAGGCTAGGTCGATCTTTTCAGGTAATTGTTGTTTTATCAGTTCTTTCATTTTATTTCTGTATGATCCCGTGACGATCCCTTCCACCAACGTAACTATGCATCATTTTAACATTCGAGCAACATTAAACTGGAAATCTGTCACATATCACGATAAAAGTTAGCCTGTGGACAGGCTTAGAGTGATACGGCCTGTTGGGTCTGTTCACAGGCTAGGTAAAACTGGAAATCTTTCACATATCACGATAAAAGTTAGCCTGTGGACAGGCTTAGAGTGATACGGCCTGTTGGGTCTGTTCACAGGCTAGGTAAAACTGGAAATCTTTCACATATCACGATAAAAGTTAGCCTGTGGACAGGCTTAGAGTGATACGGCCTGTTGGGTCTGTTCACAGGCTAGGTAAAACTGGAAATCTTTCACATATCACGATAAAAGTTAGCCTGTGGACAGGCTTAGAGTGATACGGCCTGTTGGGTCTGTTCACAGGCTAGGTAAAACTGGAAATCTTTCACATATCACGATAAAAGTTAGCCTGTGGACAGGCTTAGAGTGATACGGCCTGTTGGGTCTGTTCACAGGCTAGGTAAAACTGGAAATCTTTCACATATCACGATAAAAGTTAGCCTGTGGACAGGCTTAGAGTGATACGGCCTGTTGGGTCTGTTCACAGGCTATGTAAAACTGGAAATCTGTCACATATCACGATAAAAGTTAGCCTGTGGACAGGCTTAGAGTGATACGGCCTGTTGGGTCTGTTCACAGGCTAGGTAAAACTGGAAATCTTTCACATATCACGATAAAAGTTAGCCTGTGGACAGGCTTAGAGTGATACGGCCTGTTGGGTCTGTTCACAGGCTAGGTAAAACTGGAAATCTGTCACATATCACGATAAAAGTTAGCCTGTGGACAGGCTTAGAGTGATACGGCCTGTTGGGTCTGTTCACAGGCTAGGTAAAACTGGAAATCTGTCACATATCACGATAAAAGTTAGCCTGTGGACAGGCTTAGAGTGATACGGCCTGTTGGGCCTGTTCACAGGCTAGGTAAAACTGGAAATCTTTCACATATCACGATAAAAGTTAGCCTGTGGACAGGCTTAGAGTGATACGGCCTGTTGGGTCTGTTCACAGCCTAGGTAAAACTGGAAATCTGTCACATATCACGATAAAAGTTAGCCTGTGGACAGGCTTAGAGTGATACGGCCTGTTGGGCCTGTTCACAGGCTAGGTAAAACTGGAAATCTTTCACATATCACGATAAAAGTTAGCCTGTGGACAGGCTTAGAGTGATACGGCCTGTTGGGTCTGTTCACAGGCTAGGTAAAACTGGAAATCTGTCACATATCACGATAAAAGTTTGCCTGTGGACAGGCTTAGAGTGATAAGGCCTGTTGGGTCTGTTCACAGGCTAGGTAAAACTGGAAATCTTTCACATATCACGATAAAAGTTAGCCTGTGGACAGGCTTAGAGTGATACGGCCTGTTGGGTCTGTTCACAGGCTAGGTAAAACTGGAAATCTGTCACATATCACGATAAAAGTTAGCCTGTGGACAGGCTTAGAGTGATACGGCCTGTTGGGTCTGTTCACAGGCTAGGTAAAACTGGAAATCTTTCACATATCACGATAAAAGTTAGCCTGTGGACAGGCTTAGAGTGATACGGCCTGTTGGGTCTGTTCACAGGCTAGGTAAAACTGGAAATCTTTCACATATCACGATAAAAGTTAGCCTGTGGACAGGCTTAGAGTGATACGGCCTGTTGGGTCTGTTCACAGGCTAGGTAAAACTGGAAATCTTTCACATATCACGATAAAAGTTAGCCTGTGGACAGGCTTAGAGTGATACGGCCTGTTGGGTCTGTTCACAGGCTAGGTAAAACTGGAAATCTTTCACATATCACGATAAAAGTTAGCCTGTGGACAGGCTTAGAGTGATACGGCCTGTTGGGTCTGTTCACAGGCTAGGTAAAACTGGAAATCTGTCACATATCACGATAAAAGTTAGCCTGTGGACAGGCTTAGAGTGATACGGCCTGTTGGGTCTGTTCACAGGCTAGGTAAAACTGGAAATCTTTCACATATCACGATAAAAGTTAGCCTGTGGACAGGCTTAGAGTGATACGGCCTGTTGGGTCTGTTCACAGGCTAGGTAAAACTGGAAATCTGTCACACATCACGATAAAAGTTAGCCTGTGGACATGCTTAGAGTGATACGGCCTGTTGGGTCTGTTCACAGGCTAGGTAAAACTGGAAATCTTTCACATATCACGATAAAAGTTAGCCTGTGGACAGGCTTAGAGTGATACGGCCTGTTGGGTCTGTTCACAGGCTAGGTAAAACTGGAAATCTGTCACATATCACGATAAAAGTTAGCCTGTGGACAGGCTTAGAGTGATACGGCCTGTTGGGTCTGTTCACAGGCTAGGTAAAACTGGAAATCTGTCACATATCACGATAAAAGTTAGCCTGTGGACAGGCTTAGAGTGATACGGCCTGTTGGGTCTGTTCACAGGCTAGGTAAAACTGGAAATCTTTCACATATCACGATAAAAGTTAGCCTGTGGACAGGCTTAGAGTGATACGGCCTGTTGGGTCTGTTCACAGGCTAGGTAAAACTGGAAATCTGTCACATATCACGATAAAAGTTAGCCTGTGGACAGGCTTAGAGTGATAAGGCCTGTTGGGTCTGTTCACAGGCTATGTAAAACTGGAAATCTTTCACATATCACGATAAAAGTTAGCCTGTGGACAGGCTTAGAGTGATACGGCCTGTTGGGTCTGTTCACAGGCTAGGTAAAACTGGAAATCTTTCACATATCACGATAAAAGTTAGCCTGTGGACAGGCTTAGAGTGATATGGCCTGTTGGGTCTGTTCACAGGCTAGGTAAAACTGGAAATCTGTCACATATCACGATAAAAGTTAGCCTGTGGACAGGCTTAGAGTGATACGGCCTGTTGGGTCTGTTCACAGGCTAGGTAAAACTGGAAATCTGTCACATATCACGATAAAAGTTAGCCTGTGGACAGGCTTAGAGTGATAAGGCCTGTTGGGTCTGTTCACAGGCTATGTAAAACTGGAAATCTTTCACATATCACGATAAAAGTTAGCCTGTGGACAGGCTTAGAGTGATACGGCCTGTTGGGTCTGTTCACAGGCTAGGTAAAACTGGAAATCTGTCACATATCACGATAAAAGTTAGCCTGTGGACAGGCTTAGAGTGATACGGCCTGTTGGGTCTGTTCACAGGCTAGGTAAAACTGGAAATCTGTCACACATCACGATAAAAGTTAGCCTGTGGACAGGCTTAGAGTGATACGGCCTGTTGGGTCTGTTCACAGGCTAGGTAAAACTGGAAATCTGTCACATATCACGATAAAAGTTAGCCTGTGGACAGGCTTAGAGTGATACGGCCTGTTGGGTCTGTTCACAGGCTAGGTAAAACTGGAAATCTGTCACATATCACGATAAAAGTTAGCCTGTGGACAGGCTTAGAGTGATACGGCCTGTTGGGTCTGTTCACAGGCTAGGTAAAACTGGAAATCTTTCACATATCACGATAAAAGTTAGCCTGTGGACAGGCTTAGAGTGATACGGCCTGTTGGGTCTGTTCACAGGCTAGGTAAAACTGGAAATCTGTCACACATCACGATAAAAGTTAGCCTGTGGACAGGCTTAGAGTGATACGGCCTGTTGGGTCTGTTCACAGGCTAGGTAAAACTGGAAATCTTTCACATATCACGATAAAAGTTAGCCTGTGGACAGGCTTAGAGTGATACGGCCTGTTGGGTCTGTTCACAGGCTAGGTAAAACTGGAAATCTGTCACATATCACGATAAAAGTTAGCCTGTGGACAGGCTTAGAGTGATACGGCCTGTTGGGTCTGTTCACAGGCTAGGTAAAACTGGAAATCTTTCACATATCACGATAAAAGTTAGCCTGTGGACAGGCTTAGAGTGATACGGCCTGTTGGGTCTGTTCACAGGCTAGGTAAAACTGGAAATCTGTCACATATCACGATAAAAGTTAGCCTGTGGACAGGCTTAGAGTGATACGGCCTGTTGGGTCTGTTCACAGGCTAGGTAAAACTGGAAATCTTTCACATATCACGATAAAAGTTAGCCTGTGGACAGGCTTAGAGTGATACGGCCTGTTGGGTCTGTTCACAGGCTAGGTAAAACTGGAAATCTTTCACATATCACGATAAAAGTTAGCCTGTGGACAGGCTTAGAGTGATACGGCCTGTTGGGTCTGTTCACAGGCTAGGTAAAACTGGAAATCTTTCACATATCACGATAAAAGTTAGCCTGTGGACAGGCTTAGAGTGATACGGCCTGTTGGGTCTGTTCACAGGCTAGGTAAAACTGGAAATCTTTCACATATCACGATAAAAGTTAGCCTGTGGACAGGCTTAGAGTGATACGGCCTGTTGGGTCTGTTCACAGGCTAGGTAAAACTGGAAATCTTTCACATATCACGATAAAAGTTAGCCTGTGGACAGGCTTAGAGTGATACGGCCTGTTGGGTCTGTTCACAGGCTAGGTAAAACTGGAAATCTTTCACATATCACGATAAAAGTTTGCCTGTGGACAGGCTTAGAGTGATACGGCCTGTTGGGTCTGTTCACAGGCTAGGTAAAACTGGAAATCTGTCACATATCACGATAAAAGTTAGCCTGTGGACAGGCTTAGAGTGATACGGCCTGTTGGGTCTGTTCACAGGCTAGGTAAAACTGGAAATCTTTCACATATCACGATAAAAGTTAGCCTGTGGACAGGCTTAGAGTGATACGGCCTGTTGGGTCTGTTCACAGGCTAGGTAAAACTGGAAATCTGTCACATATCACGATAAAAGTTAGCCTGTGGACAGGCTTAGAGTGATACGGCCTGTTGGGTCTGTTCACAGGCTAGGTAAAACTGGAAATCTGTCACATATCACGATAAAAGTTAGCCTGTGGACAGGCTTAGAGTGATAAGGCCTGTTGGGTCTGTTCACAGGCTATGTAAAACTGGAAATCTTTCACATATCACGATAAAAGTTTGCCTGTGGACAGGCTTAGAGTGATACGGCCTGTTGGGTCTGTTCACAGGCTAGGTAAAACTGGAAATCTGTCACATATCACGATAAAAGTTAGCCTGTGGACAGGCTTAGAGTGATACGGCCTGTTGGGTCTGTTCACAGGCTAGGTAAAACTGGAAATCTTTCACATATCACGATAAAAGTTAGCCTGTGGACAGGCTTAGAGTGATACGGCCTGTTGGGTCTGTTCACAGGCTAGGTAAAACTGGAAATCTTTCACATATCACGATAAAAGTTAGCCTGTGGACAGGCTTAGAGTGATACGGCCTGTTGGGTCTGTTCACAGGCTAGGTAAAACTGGAAATCTTTCACATATCACGATAAAAGTTAGCCTGTGGACAGGCTTAGAGTGATACGGCCTGTTGGGTCTGTTCACAGGCTAGGTAAAACTGGAAATCTTTCACATATCACGATAAAAGTTAGCCTGTGGACAGGCTTAGAGTGATACGGCCTGTTGGGTCTGTTTACAGGCTAGGTAAAACTGGAAATCTGTCACATATCACGATAAAAGTTAGCCTGTGGACAGGCTTAGAGTGATAAGGCCTGTTGGGTCTGTTCACAGGCTATGTAAAACTGGAAATCTTTCACATATCACGATAAAAGTTAGCCTGTGGACAGGCTTAGAGTGATACGGCCTGTTGGGTCTGTTCACAGGCTATGTAAAACTGGAAATCTTTCACATATCACGATAAAAGTTTGCCTGTGGACAGGCTTAGAGTGATACGGCCTGTTGGGTCTGTTCACAGGCTAGGTAAAATTGGAAATCTTTCACATATCACGATAAAAGTTAGCCTGTGGACAGGCTTAGAGTGATACGGCCTGTTGGGTCTGTTCACAGGCTAGGTAAAACTGGAAATCTGTCACATATCACGATAAAAGTTAGCCTGTGGACAGGCTTAGAGTGATAAGGCCTGTTGGGTCTGTTCACAGGCTAGGTAAAACTGGAAATCTGTCACATATCACGATAAAAGTTAGCCTGTGGACAGGCTTAGAGTGATACGGCCTGTTGGGTCTGTTCACAGGCTATGTAAAACTGGAAATCTGTCACATATCACGATAAAAGTTAGCCTGTGGACAGGCTTAGAGTGATACGGCCTGTTGGGTCTGTTCACAGGCTAGGTAAAACTGGAAATCTGTCACATATCACGATAAAAGTTAGCCTGTGGACAGGCTTAGAGTGATACGGCCTGTTGGGTCTGTTCACAGGCTAGGTAAAACTGGAAATCTTTCACATATCACGATAAAAGTTAGCCTGTGGACAGGCTTAGAGTGATACGGCCTGTTGGGTCTGTTCACAGGCTAGGTAAAACTGGAAATCTTTCACATATCACGATAAAAGTTAGCCTGTGGACAGGCTTAGAGTGATACGGCCTGTTGGGTCTGTTCACAGGCTAGGTAAAACTGGAAATCTTTCACATATCACGATAAAAGTTAGCCTGTGGACAGGCTTAGAGTGATACGGCCTGTTGGGTCTGTTCACAGGCTAGGTAAAACTGGAAATCTTTCACATATCACGATAAAAGTTAGCCTGTGGACAGGCTTAGAGTGATACGGCCTGTTGGGTCTGTTCACAGGCTAGGTAAAACTGGAAATCTTTCACATATCACGATAAAAGTTAGCCTGTGGACAGGCTTAGAGTGATACGGCCTGTTGGGTCTGTTCACAGGCTAGGTAAAACTGGAAATCTGTCACATATCACGATAAAAGTTAGCCTGTGGACAGGCTTAGAGTGATACGGCCTGTTGGGTCTGTTCACAGGCTAGGTAAAACTGGAAATCTTTCACATATCACGATAAAAGTTAGCCTGTGGACAGGCTTAGAGTGATACGGCCTGTTGGGTCTGTTCACAGGCTAGGTAAAACTGGAAATCTGTCACATATCACGATAAAAGTTTGCCTGTGGACAGGCTTAGAGTGATACGGCCTGTTGGGTCTGTTCACAGGCTAGGTAAAACTGGAAATCTGTCACATATCACGATAAAAGTTAGCCTGTGGACAGGCTTAGAGTGATACGGCCTGTTGGGTCTGTTCACAGGCTAGGTAAAACTGGAAATCTTTCACATATCACGATAAAAGTTAGCCTGTGGACAGGCTTAGAGTGATACGGCCTGTTGGGTCTGTTCACAGGCTAGGTAAAACTGGAAATCTGTCACATATCACGATAAAAGTTAGCCTGTGGACAGGCTTAGAGTGATACGGCCTGTTGGGTCTGTTCACAGGCTAGGTAAAACTGGAAATCTTTCACATATCACGATAAAAGTTAGCCTGTGGACAGGCTTAGAGTGATACGGCCTGTTGGGTCTGTTCACAGGCTAGGTAAAACTGGAAATCTGTCACATATCACGATAAAAGTTTGCCTGTGGACAGGCTTAGAGTGATACGGCCTGTTGGGTCTGTTCACAGGCTAGGTAAAACTGGAAATCTGTCACATATCACGATAAAAGTTAGCCTGTGGACAGGCTTAGAGTGATACGGCCTGTTGGGTCTGTTCACAGGCTAGGTAAAACTGGAAATCTTTCACATATCACGATAAAAGTTAGCCTGTGGACAGGCTTAGAGTGATACGGCCTGTTGGGTCTGTTCACAGGCTAGGTAAAACTGGAAATCTGTCACATATCACGATAAAAGTTAGCCTGTGGACAGGCTTAGAGTGATACGGCCTGTTGGGTCTGTTCACAGGCTAGGTAAAACTGGAAATCTGTCACATATCACGATAAAAGTTAGCCTGTGGACAGGCTTAGAGTGATAAGGCCTGTTGGGTCTGTTCACAGGCTATGTAAAACTGGAAATCTTTCACATATCACGATAAAAGTTAGCCTGTGGACAGGCTTAGAGTGATACGGCCTGTTGGGTCTGTTCACAGGCTAGGTAAAACTGGAAATCTGTCACATATCACGATAAAAGTTAGCCTGTGGACAGTCTTAGAGTGATACGGCCTGTTGGGTCTGTTCACAGGCTAGGTAAAATTGGAAATCTGTCACATATCACGATAAAAGTTAGCCTGTGGACAGGCTTAGAGTGATACGGCCTGTTGGGTCTGTTCACAGGCTAGGTAAAACTGGAAATCTGTCACATATCACGATAAAAGTTAGCCTGTGGACAGGCTTAGAGTGATACGGCCTGTTGGGTCTGTTCACAGGCTAGGTAAAACTGGAAATCTTTCACATATCACGATAAAAGTTAGCCTGTGGACAGGCTTAGAGTGATACGGCCTGTTGGGTCTGTTCACAGGCTAGGTAAAACTGGAAATCTTTCACATATCACGATAAAAGTTAGCCTGTGGACAGGCTTAGAGTGATACGGCCTGTTGGGTCTGTTCACAGGCTAGGTAAAACTGGAAATCTTTCACATATCACGATAAAAGTTAGCCTGTGGACAGGCTTAGAGTGATACGGCCTGTTGGGTCTGTTCACAGGCTAGGTAAAACTGGAAATCTTTCACATATCACGATAAAAGTTAGCCTGTGGACAGGCTTAGAGTGATACGGCCTGTTGGGTCTGTTCACAGGCTAGGTAAAACTGGAAATCTGTCACATATCACGATAAAAGTTAGCCTGTGGACAGGCTTAGAGTGATAAGGCCTGTTGGGTCTGTTCACAGGCTATGTAAAACTGGAAATCTGTCACATATCACGATAAAAGTTAGCCTGTGGACAGGCTTAGAGTGATACGGCCTGTTGGGTCTGTTCACAGGCTAGGTAAAACTGGAAATCTTTCACATATCACGATAAAAGTTAGCCTGTGGACAGGCTTAGAGTGATACGGCCTGTTGGGTCTGTTCACAGGCTAGGTAAAACTGGAAATCTTTCACATATCACGATAAAAGTTTGCCTGTGGACAGGCTTAGAGTGATACGGCCTGTTGGGTCTGTTCACAGGCTATGTAAAACTGGAAATCTGTCACATATCACGATAAAAGTTAGCCTGTGGACAGGCTTAGAGTGATACGGGCTGTTGGGTCTGTTCACAGGCTAGGTAAAACTGGAAATCTGTCACATATCACGATAAAAGTTAGCCTGTGGACAGGCTTAGAGTGATACGGCCTGTTGGGTCTGTTCACAGGCTAGGTAAAACTGGAAATCTGTCACATATCACGATAAAAGTTAGCCTGTGGACAGGCTTAGAGTGATACGGGCTGTTGGGTCTGTTCACAGGCTAGGTAAAACTGGAAATCTGTCACATATCACGATAAAAGTTAGCCTGTGGACAGGCTTAGAGTGATACGGGCTGTTGGGTCTGTTCACAGGCTAGGTAAAACTGGAAATCTGTCACATATCACGATAAAAGTTAGCCTGTGGACAGGCTTAGAGTGATACGGCCTGTTGGGTCTGTTCACAGGCTAGGTAAAACTGGAAATCTTTCACATATCACGATAAAAGTTAGCCTGTGGACAGGCTTAGAGTGATACGGCCTGTTGGGTCTGTTCACAGGCTAGGTAAAACTGGAAATCTTTCACATATCACGATAAAAGTTAGCCTGTGGACAGGCTTAGAGTGATACGGCCTGTTGGGTCTGTTCACAGGCTAGGTAAAACTGGAAATCTTTCACATATCACGATAAAAGTTAGCCTGTGGACAGGCTTAGAGTGATACGGCCTTTTGGGTCTGTTCACAGGCTAGGTAAAACTGGAAATCTGTCACACATCACGATATAAGTTAGCCTGTGGACAGGCTTAGAGTGATACGGCCTTTTGGGTCTGTTCACAGGCTAGGTAAAACTGGAAATCTGTCACACATCACGATAAAAGTTAGCCTGTGGACAGGCTTAGAGTGATACGGCCTTTTGGGTCTGTTCACAGGCTAGGTAAAACTGGAAATCTTTCACATATCACGATAAAAGTTAGCCTGTGGACAGGCTTAGAGTGATACGGCCTGTTGGGTCTGTTCACAGGCTAGGTAAAACTGGAAATCTTTCACATATCACGATAAAAGTTAGCCTGTGGACAGGCTTAGAGTGATACGGCCTGTTGGGTCTGTTCACAGGCTATGTAAAACTGGAAATCTGTCACATATCACGATAAAAGTTAGCCTGTGGACAGGCTTAGAGTGATACGGCCTGTTGGGTCTGTTCACAGGCTAGGTAAAACTGGAAATCTTTCACATATCACGATAAAAGTTAGCCTGTGGACAGGCTTAGAGTGATACGGCCTGTTGGGTCTGTTCACAGGCTAGGTAAAACTGGAAATCTTTCACATATCACGATAAAAGTTAGCCTGTGGACAGGCTTAGAGTGATACGGCCTGTTGGGTCTGTTCACAGGCTAGGTAAAACTGGAAATCTTTCACATATCACGATAAAAGTTAGCCTGTGGACAGGCTTAGAGTGATACGGCCTGTTGGGTCTGTTCACAGGCTAGGTAAAACTGGAAATCTTTCACATATCACGATAAAAGTTAGCCTGTGGACAGGCTTAGAGTGATACGGCCTGTTGGGTCTGTTCACAGGCTAGGTAAAACTGGAAATCTTTCACATATCACGATAAAAGTTAGCCTGTGGACAGGCTTAGAGTGATACGGCCTGTTGGGTCTGTTCACAGGCTAGGTAAAACTGGAAATCTTTCACATATCACGATAAAAGTTAGCCTGTGGATAGGCTTAGAGTGATACGGCCTGTTGGGTCTGTTCACAGGCTAGGTAAAACTGGAAATCTTTCACATATCACGATAAAAGTTAGCCTGTGGACAGGCTTAGAGTGATACGGCCTGTTGGGTCTGTTCACAGGCTAGGTAAAACTGGAAATCTTTCACATATCACGATAAAAGTTAGCCTGTGGACAGGCTTAGAGTGATACGGCCTGTTGGGTCTGTTCACAGGCTAGGTAAAACTGGAAATCTTTCACATATCACGATAAAAGTTAGCCTGTGGACAGGCTTAGAGTGATACGGCCTGTTGGGTCTGTTCACAGGCTAGGTAAAACTGGAAATCTTTCACATATCACGATAAAAGTTAGCCTGTGGACAGGCTTAGAGTGATACGGCCTGTTGGGTCTGTTCACAGGCTAGGTAAAACTGGAAATCTTTCACATATCACGATAAAAGTTAGCCTGTGGACAGGCTTAGAGTGATACGGCCTGTTGGGTCTGTTCACAGGCTAGGTAAAACTGGAAATCTTTCACATATCACGATAAAAGTTAGCCTGTGGACAGGCTTAGAGTGATACGGCCTGTTGGGTCTGTTCACAGGCTAGGTAAAACTGGAAATCTTTCACATATCACGATAAAAGTTAGCCTGTGGACAGGCTTAGAGTGATACGGCCTGTTGGGTCTGTTCACAGGCTAGGTAAAACTGGAAATCTGTCACATATCACGATAAAAGTTAGCCTGTGGACAGGCTTAGAGTGATACGGCCTGTTGGGTCTGTTCACAGGCTAGGTAAAACTGGAAATCTTTCACATATCACGATAAAAGTTAGCCTGTGGACAGGCTTAGAGTGATACGGCCTTTTGGGTCTGTTCACAGGCTAGGTAAAACTGGAAATCTTTCACATATCACGATAAAAGTTAGCCTGTGGACAGGCTTAGAGTGATACGGCCTGTTGGGTCTGTTCACAGGCTAGGTAAAACTGGAAATCTTTCACATATCACGATAAAAGTTAGCCTGTGGACAGGCTTAGAGTGATACGGCCTGTTGGGTCTGTTCACAGGCTAGGTAAAACTGGAAATCTTTCACATATCACGATAAAAGTTAGCCTGTGGACAGGCTTAGAGTGATGCGGCCTTTTGGGTCTGTTCACAGGCTAGGTAAAACTGGAAATCTGTCACATATCACGATAAAAGTTAGCCTGTGGACAGGCTTAGAGTGATACGGCCTGTTGGGTCTGTTCACAGGCTAGGTAAAACTGGAAATCTTTCACATATCACGATAAAAAGTAGCCTGTGGACAGGCTTAGAGTGATACGGCCTGTTGGGTCTGTTCACAGGCTAGGTAAAACTGGAAATCTTTCACATATCACGATAAAAGTTAGCCTGTGGACAGGCTTAGAGTGATACGGCCTGTTGGGTCTGTTCACAGGCTAGGTAAAACTGGAAATCTTTCACATATCACGATAAAAGTTAGCCTGTGGACAGGCTTAGAGTGAAACGGCCTGTTGGGTCTGTTCACAGGCTAGGTAAAACTGGAAATCTGTCACATATCACGATAAAAGTTAGCCTGTGGACAGGCTTAGAGTGATACGGCCTGTTGGGTCTGTTCACAGGCTAGGTAAAACTGGAAATCTGTCACATATCACGATAAAAGTTAGCCTGTGGACAGGTTTAGAGTGATACGGCCTGTTGGGTCTGTTCACAGGCTATGTAAAACTGGAAATCTTTCACATATCACGATAAAAGTTAGCCTGTGGACAGGCTTAGAGTGATACGGCCTGTTGGGTCTGTTCACAGGCTAGGTAAAACTGGAAATCTTTCACATATCACGATAAAAGTTAGCCTGTGGACAGGCTTAGAGTGATACGGCCTGTTGGGTCTGTTCACAGGCTAGGTAAAACTGGAAATCTGTCACATATCACGATAAAAGTTAGCCTGTGGACAGGCTTAGAGTGATACGGCCTGTTGGGTCTGTTCACAGGCTAGGTAAAACTGGAAATCTGTCACATATCACGATAAAAGTTAGCCTGTGGACAGGCTTAGAGTGATACGGCCTGTTGGGTCTGTTCACAGGCTAGGTAAAACTGGAAATCTTTCACATATCACGATAAAAGTTTGCCTGTGGACAGGCTTAGAGTGATACGGCCTGTTGGGTCTGTTCACAGGCTAGGTAAAACTGGAAATCTTTCACATATCACGATAAAAGTTTGCCTGTGGACAGGCTTAGAGTGAAACGGCCTGTTGGGTCTGTTCACAGGCTAGGTAAAACTGGAAATCTGTCACATATCACGATAAAAGTTAGCCTGTGGACAGGCTTAGAGTGATAGGCCTGTTGGGTCTGTTCACATGCTAGGTAAAACTGGAAATCTTTCACATATCACGATAAAAGTTAGCCTGTGGACAGGCTTAGAGTGATACGGCCTGTTGGGTCTGTTCACAGGCTAGGTAAAACTGGAAATCTTTCACATATCACGATAAAAGTTAGCCTGTGGACAGGCTTAGAGTGATAAGGCCTGTTGGGTCTGTTCACAGGCTAGGTAAAACTGGAAATCTTTCACATATCACGATAAAAGTTAGCCTGTGGACAGGCTTAGAGTGATACGGCCTGTTGGGTCTGTTCACAGGCTAGGTAAAACTGGAAATCTTTCACATATCACGATAAAAGTTTGCCTGTGGACAGGCTTAGAGTGAAACGGCCTGTTGGGTCTGTTCACAGGCTAGGTAAAACTGGAAATCTGTCACATATCACGATAAAAGTTAGCCTGTGGACAGGCTTAGAGTGATAGGCCTGTTGGGTCTGTTCACAGGCTAGGTAAAACTGGAAATCTTTCACATATCACGATAAAAGTTAGCCTGTGGACAGGCTTAGAGTGATACGGCCTGTTGGGTCTGTTCACAGGCTAGGTAAAACTGGAAATCTGTCACATATCACGATAAAAGTTAGCCTGTGGACAGGCTTAGAGTGATAAGGCCTGTTGGGTCTGTTCACAGGCTAGGTAAAACTGGAAATCTTTCACATATCACGATAAAAGTTAGCCTGTGGACAGGCTTAGAGTGATACGGCCTGTTGGGTCTGTTCACAGGCTAGGTAAAACTGGAAATCTTTCACATATCACGATAAAAGTTTGCCTGTGGACAGGCTTAGAGTGAAACGGCCTGTTGGGTCTGTTCACAGGCTAGGTAAAACTGGAAATCTGTCACATATCACGATAAAAGTTAGCCTGTGGACAGGCTTAGAGTGATACGGCCTGTTGGGTCTGTTCACAGGCTAGGTAAAACTGGAAATCTGTCACATATCACGATAAAAGTTAGCCTGTGGACAGGCTTAGAGTGATACGGCCTGTTGGGTCTGTTCACAGGCTAGGTAAAACTGGAAATCTTTCACATATCACGATAAAAGTTAGCCTGTGGACAGGCTTAGAGTGATACGGCCTGTTGGGTCTGTTCACAGGCTAGGTAAAACTGGAAATCTGTCACATATCACGATAAAAGTTAGCCTGTGGACAGGCTTAGAGTGATACGGCCTGTTGGGTCTGTTCACAGGCTAGGTAAAACTGGAAATCTGTCACATATCACGATAAAAGTTAGCCTGTGGACAGGCTTAGAGTGATACGGCCTGTTGGGTCTGTTCACAGGCTAGGTAAAACTGGAAATCTTTCACATATCACGATAAAAGTTAGCCTGTGGACAGGCTTAGAGTGATACGGCCTGTTGGGTCTGTTCACAGGCTAGGTAAAACTGGAAATCTTTCACATATCACGATAAAAGTTAGCCTGTGGACAGGCTTAGAGTGATAAGGCCTGTTGGGTCTGTTCACAGGCTAGGTAAAACTGGAAATCTTTCACATATCACGATAAAAGTTAGCCTGTGGACAGGCTTAGAGTGATACGGCCTGTTGGGTCTGTTCACAGGCTAGGTAAAACTGGAAATCTGTCACATATCACGATTAAAGTTAGCCTGTGGACAGGCTTAGAGTGATACGGCCTGTTGGGTCTGTTCACAGGCTAGGTAAAACTGGAAATCTTTCACATATCACGATAAAAGTTAGCCTGTGGACAGGCTTAGAGTGATACGGCCTGTTGGGTCTGTTCACAGGCTAGGTAAAACTGGAAATCTTTCACATATCACGATAAAAGTTAGCCTGTGGACAGGCTTAGAGTGATACGGCCTGTTGGGTCTGTTCACAGGCTAGGTAAAACTGGAAATCTTTCACATATCACGATAAAAGTTAGCCTGTGGACAGGCTTAGAGTGATACGGCCTGTTGGGTCTGTTCACAGGCTAGGTAAAACTGGAAATCTGTCACATATCACGATAAAAGTTAGCCTGTGGACAGGTTTAGAGTGATACGGCCTGTTGGGTCTGTTCACAGGCTAGGTAAAACTGGAAATCTTTCACATATCACGATAAAAGTTAGCCTGTGGACAGGCTTAGAGTGATACGGCCTGTTGGGTCTGTTCACAGGCTAGGTAAAACTGGAAATCTGTCACATATCACGATAAAAGTTAGCCTGTGGACAGGCTTAGAGTGATACGGCCTGTTGGGTCTGTTCACAGGCTAGGTAAAACTGGAAATCTGTCACACATCACGATAAAAGTTAGCCTGTGGACAGGCTTAGAGTGATACGGCCTGTTGGGTCTGTTCACAGGCTAGGTAAAACTGGAAATCTGTCACATATCACGATAAAAGTTAGCCTGTGGACAGGCTTAGAGTGATACGGCCTGTTGGGTCTGTTCACAGGCTAGGTAAAACTGGAAATCTTTCACATATCACGATAAAAGTTAGCCTGTGGACAGGCTTAGAGTGATAAGGCCTGTTGGGTCTGTTCACAGGCTAGGTAAAACTGGAAATCTGTCACATATCACGATAAAAGTTAGCCTGTGGACAGGCTTAGAGTGATACGGCCTGTTGGGTCTGTTCACAGGCTAGGTAAAACTGGAAATCTGTCACATATCACGATAAAAGTTAGCCTGTGGACAGGCTTAGAGTGATACGGCCTGTTGGGTCTGTTCACAGGCTAGGTAAAACTGGAAATCTGTCACATATCACGATAAAAGTTAGCCTGTGGACAGGCTTAGAGTGATACGGCCTGTTGGGTCTGTTCACAGGCTAGGTAAAACTGGAAATCTTTCACATATCACGATAAAAGTTAGCCTGTGGACAGGCTTAGAGTGAAACGGCCTGTTGGGTCTGTTCACAGGCTAGGTAAAACTGGAAATCTGTCACATATCACGATAAAAGTTAGCCTGTGGACAGGCTTAGAGTGATACGGCCTGTTGGGTCTGTTCACAGGCTAGGTAAAACTGGAAATCTTTCACATATCACGATAAAAGTTAGCCTGTGGACAGGCTTAGAGTGATACGGCCTGTTGGGTCTGTTCACAGGCTAGGTAAAACTGGAAATCTTTCACATATCACGATAAAAGTTAGCCTGTGGACAGGCTTAGAGTGATACGGCCTGTTGGGTCTGTTCACAGGCTAGGTAAAACTGGAAATCTGTCACATATCACGATAAAAGTTAGCCTGTGGACAGGCTTAGAGTGAAACGGCCTGTTGGGTCTGTTCACAGCCTAGGTAAAACTGGAAATCTGTCACATATCACGATAAAAGTTAGCCTGTGGACAGGCTTAGAGTGATACGGCCTGTTGGGTCTGTTCACAGGCTAGGTAAAACTGGAAATCTTTCACATATCACGATAAAAGTTAGCCTGTGGACAGGCTTAGAGTGAAACGGCCTGTTGGGTCTGTTCACAGGCTAGGTAAAACTGGAAATCTGTCACATATCACGATAAAAGTTAGCCTGTGGACAGGCTTAGAGTGATACGGCCTGTTGGGTCTGTTCACAGGCTAGGTAAAACTGGAAATCTGTCACATATCACGATAAAAGTTAGCCTGTGGACAGGCTTAGAGTGAAACGGCCTGTTGGGTCTGTTCACAGGCTAGGTAAAACTGGAAATCTGTCACATATCACGATAAAAGTTAGCCTGTGGACAGGCTTAGAGTGATACGGCCTGTTGGGTCTGTTCACAGGCTAGGTAAAACTGGAAATCTTTCACATATCACGATAAAAGTTAGCCTGTGGACAGGCTTAGAGTGATACGGCCTGTTGGGTCTGTTCACAGGCTAGGTAAAACTGGAAATCTGTCACATATCACGATAAAAGTTAGCCTGTGGACAGGCTTAGAGTGAAACGGCCTGTTGGGTCTGTTCACAGGCTAGGTAAAACTGGAAATCTGTCACATATCACGATAAAAGTTAGCCTGTGGACAGGTTTAGAGTGATACGGCCTGTTGGGTCTGTTCACAGGCTAGGTAAAACTGGAAATCTTTCACATATCACGATAAAAGTTAGCCTGTGGACAGGCTTAGAGTGATACGGCCTGTTGGGTCTGTTCACAGGCTAGGTAAAACTGGAAATCTTTCACATATCACGATAAAAGTTAGCCTGTGGACAGGCTTAGAGTGATACGGCCTGTTGGGTCTGTTCACAGGCTAGGTAAAACTGGAAATCTTTCACATATCACGATAAAAGTTAGCCTGTGGACAGGCTTAGAGTGATACGGCCTGTTGGGTCTGTTCACAGGCTAGGTAAAACTGGAAATCTGTCACATATCACGATAAAAGTTAGCCTGTGGACAGGCTTAGAGTGATACGGCCTGTTGGGTCTGTTCACAGGCTAGGTAAAACTGGAAATCTTTCACATATCACGATAAAAGTTAGCCTGTGGACAGGCTTAGAGTGATAAGGCCTGTTGGGTCTGTTCACAGGCTAGGTAAAACTGGAAATCTGTCACATATCACGATAAAAGTTAGCCTGTGGACAGGCTTAGAGTGATACGGCCTGTTGGGTCTGTTCACAGGCTAGGTAAAACTGGAAATCTTTCACATATCACGATAAAAGTTAGCCTGTGGACAGGCTTAGAGTGATACGGCCTGTTGGGTCTGTTCACTGGCTAGGTAAAACTGGAAATCTTTCACATATCACGATAAAAGTTAGCCTGTGGACAGGCTTAGAGTGATACGGCCTGTTGGGTCTGTTCACAGGCTAGGTAAAACTGGAAATCTTTCACATATCACGATAAAAGTTAGCCTGTGGACAGGCTTAGAGTGATACGGCCTGTTGGGTCTGTTCACAGGCTAGGTAAAACTGGAAATCTGTCACATATCACGATAAAAGTTAGCCTGTGGACAGGCTTAGAGTGAAACGGCCTGTTGGGTCTGTTCACAGGCTAGGTAAAACTGGAAATCTTTCACATATCACGATAAAAGTTAGCCTGTGGACAGGCTTAGAGTGATACGGCCTGTTGGGTCTGTTCACAGGCTATGTAAAACTGGAAATCTTTCACATATCACGATAAAAGTTAGCCTGTGGACAGGCTTAGAGTGATACGGCCTGTTGGGTCTGTTCACAGGCTAGGTAAAACTGGAAATCTGTCACATATCACGATAAAAGTTTGCCTGTGGACAGGCTTAGAGTGAAACGGCCTGTTGGGTCTGTTCACAGGCTAGGTAAAACTGGAAATCTGTCACATATCACGATAAAAGTTAGCCTGTGGACAGGCTTAGAGTGATACGGCCTGTTGGGTCTGTTCACAGGCTAGGTAAAACTGGAAATCTTTCACATATCACGATAAAAGTTAGCCTGTGGACAGGCTTAGAGTGATACGGCCTGTTGGGTCTGTTCACAGGCTAGGTAAAACTGGAAATCTGTCACATATCACGATAAAAGTTAGCCTGTGGACAGGTTTAGAGTGATACGGCCTGTTGGGTCTGTTCACAGGCTAGGTAAAACTGGAAATCTGTCACATATCACGATAAAAGTTAGCCTGTGGACAGGCTTAGAGTGATACGGCCTGTTGGGTCTGTTCACAGGCTAGGTAAAACTGGAAATCTTTCACATATCACGATAAAAGTTAGCCTGTGGACAGGCTTAGAGTGATACGGCCTGTTGGGTCTGTTCACAGGCTAGGTAAAACTGGAAATCTGTCACATATCACGATAAAAGTTAGCCTGTGGACAGGCTTAGAGTGATACGGCCTGTTGGGTCTGTTCACAGGCTAGGTAAAACTGGAAATCTGTCACATATCACGATAAAAGTTAGCCTGTGGACAGGCTTAGAGTGATACGGCCTGTTGGGTCTGTTCACAGGCTAGGTAAAACTGGAAATCTGTCACATATCACGATAAAAGTTAGCCTGTGGACAGGCTTAGAGTGATACGGCCTGTTGGGTCTGTTCACAGGCTAGGTAAAACTGGAAATCTGTCACATATCACGATAAAAGTTAGCCTGTGGACAGGCTTAGAGTGATACGGCCTGTTGGGTCTGTTCACAGGCTAGGTAAAACTGGAAATCTTTCACATATCACGATAAAAGTTAGCCTGTGGACAGGCTTAGAGTGATACGGCCTGTTGGGTCTGTTCACAGGCTAGGTAAAACTGGAAATCTGTCACATATCACGATAAAAGTTAGCCTGTGGACAGGCTTAGAGTGATACGGCCTGTTGGGTCTGTTCACAGGCTAGGTAAAACTGGAAATCTTTCACATATCACGATAAAAGTTAGCCTGTGGACAGGCTTAGAGTGATACGGCCTGTTGGGTCTGTTCACAGGCTAGGTAAAACTGGAAATCTTTCACATATCACGATAAAAGTTAGCCTGTGGACAGGCTTAGAGTGATACGGCCTGTTGGGTCTGTTCACAGGCTAGGTAAAACTGGAAATCTTTCACATATCACGATAAAAGTTAGCCTATGGACAGGCTTAGAGTGATACGGCCTGTTGGGCCTGTTCACAGGCTAGGTAAAACTGGAAATCTGTCACATATCACGATAAAAGTTAGCCTGTGGACAGGCTTAGAGTGATACGGCCTGTTGGGTCTGTTCACAGGCTAGGTAAAACTGGAAATCTTTCACATATCACGATAAAAGTTAGCCTGTGGACAGGCTTAGAGTGATACGGCCTGTTGGGTCTGTTCACAGGCTAGGTAAAACTGGAAATCTGTCACATATCACGATAAAAGTTAGCCTGTGGACAGGCTTAGAGTGATACGGCCTGTTGGGTCTGTTCACAGGCTAGGTAAAACTGGAAATCTGTCACATATCACGATAAAAGTTAGCCTGTGGACAGGCTTAGAGTGATACGGCCTGTTGGGTCTGTTCACAGGCTAGGTAAAACTGGAAATCTGTCACATATCACGATAAAAGTTAGCCTGTGGACAGGCTTAGAGTGAAACGGCCTGTTGGGTCTGTTCACAGGCTAGGTAAAACTGGAAATCTGTCACATATCACGATAAAAGTTAGCCTGTGGACAGGCTTAGAGTGATACGGCCTGTTGGGTCTGTTCACAGCCTAGGTAAAACTGGAAATCTGTCACATATCACGATAAAAGTTAGCCTGTGGACAGGCTTAGAGTGATACGGCCTGTTGGGTCTGTTCACAGGCTAGGTAAAACTGGAAATCTTTCACATATCACGATAAAAGTTAGCCTGTGGACAGGGTTAGAGTGATACGGCCTGTTGGGTCTGTTCACAGGCTAGGTAAAACTGGAAATCTTTCACATATCACGATAAAAGTTAGCCTGTGGACAGGCTTAGAGTGATACGGCCTGTTGGGTCTGTTCACAGGCTAGGTAAAACTGGAAATCTGTCACATATCACGATAAAAGTTTGCCTGTGGACAGGCTTAGAGTGATACGGCCTGTTGGGTCTGTTCACAGGCTATGTAAAACTGGAAATCTGTCACATATCACGATAAAAGTTAGCCTGTGGACAGGCTTAGAGTGATACGGCCTGTTGGGTCTGTTCACAGGCTAGGTAAAACTGGAAATCTTTCACATATCACGATAAAAGTTAGCCTGTGGACAGGCTTAGAGTGATACGGCCTGTTGGGTCTGTTCACAGGCTAGGTAAAACTGGAAATCTGTCACATATCACGATAAAAGTTAGCCTGTGGACAGGCTTAGAGTGAAACGGCCTGTTGGGTCTGTTCACAGCCTAGGTAAAACTGGAAATCTGTCACATATCACGATAAAGGTTAGCCTGTGGACAGGCTTAGAGTGATACGGCCTGTTGGGTCTGTTCACAGGCTAGGTAAAACTGGAAATCTTTCACATATCACGATAAAAGTTAGCCTGTGGACAGGCTTAGAGTGAAACGGCCTGTTGGGTCTGTTCACAGGCTAGGTAAAACTGGAAATCTTTCACATATCACGATAAAAGTTAGCCTGTGGACAGGCTTAGAGTGATACGGCCTGTTGGGTCTGTTCACAGGCTAGGTAAAACTGGAAATCTGTCACATATCACGATAAAAGTTAGCCTGTGGACAGGCTTAGAGTGAAACGGCCTTTTGGGTCTGTTCACAGGCTAGGTAAAACTGGAAATCTGTCACATATCACGATAAAAGTTAGCCTGTGGACAGGCTTAGAGTGATACGGCCTGTTGGGTCTGTTCACAGGCTAGGTAAAACTGGAAATCTTTCACATATCACGATAAAAGTTAGCCTGTGGACAGGCTTAGAGTGATACGGCCTGTTGGGTCTGTTCACAGGCTAGGTAAAACTGGAAATCTGTCACATATCACGATAAAAGTTAGCCTGTGGACAGGCTTAGAGTGAAACGGCCTGTTGGGTCTGTTCACAGGCTAGGTAAAACTGGAAATCTTTCACATATCACGATAAAAGTTAGCCTGTGGACAGGCTTAGAGTGATACGGCCTGTTGGGTCTGTTCACAGGCTAGGTAAAACTGGAAATCTGTCACATATCACGATAAAAGTTAGCCTGTGGACAGGCTTAGAGTGAAACGGCCTGTTGGGTCTGTTCACAGCCTAGGTAAAACTGGAAATCTGTCACATATCACGATAAAGGTTAGCCTGTGGACAGGCTTAGAGTGATACGGCCTGTTGGGTCTGTTCACAGGCTAGGTAAAACTGGAAATCTTTCACATATCACGATAAAAGTTAGCCTGTGGACAGGCTTAGAGTGAAACGGCCTGTTGGGTCTGTTCACAGGCTAGGTAAAACTGGAAATCTTTCACATATCACGATAAAAGTTAGCCTGTGGACAGGCTTAGAGTGATACGGCCTGTTGGGTCTGTTCACAGGCTAGGTAAAACTGGAAATCTGTCACATATCACGATAAAAGTTAGCCTGTGGACAGGCTTAGAGTGAAACGGCCTTTTGGGTCTGTTCACAGGCTAGGTAAAACTGGAAATCTGTCACATATCACGATAAAAGTTAGCCTGTGGACAGGCTTAGAGTGATACGGCCTGTTGGGTCTGTTCACAGGCTAGGTAAAACTGGAAATCTTTCACATATCACGATAAAAGTTAGCCTGTGGACAGGCTTAGAGTGATACGGCCTGTTGGGTCTGTTCACAGGCTAGGTAAAACTGGAAATCTGTCACATATCACGATAAAAGTTAGCCTGTGGACAGGCTTAGAGTGAAACGGCCTGTTGGGTCTGTTCACAGGCTAGGTAAAACTGGAAATCTGTCACATATCACGATAAAAGTTAGCCTGTGGACAGGTTTAGAGTGATACGGCCTGTTGGGTCTGTTCACAGGCTAGGTAAAACTGGAAATCTTTCACATATCACGATAAAAGTTAGCCTGTGGACAGGCTTAGAGTGATACGGCCTGTTGGGTCTGTTCACAGGCTAGGTAAAACTGGAAATCTTTCACATATCACGATAAAAGTTAGCCTGTGGACAGGCTTAGAGTGATACGGCCTGTTGGGTCTGTTCACAGGCTAGGTAAAACTGGAAATCTTTCACATATCACGATAAAAGTTAGCCTGTGGACAGGCTTAGAGTGATACGGCCTGTTGGGTCTGTTCACAGGCTAGGTAAAACTGGAAATCTGTCACATATCACGATAAAAGTTAGCCTGTGGACAGGCTTAGAGTGATACGGCCTGTTGGGTCTGTTCACAGGCTAGGTAAAACTGGAAATCTGTCACATATCACGATAAAAGTTAGCCTGTGGACAGGCTTAGAGTGATACGGCCTGTTGGGTCTGTTCACAGGCTAGGTAAAACTGGAAATCTGTCACATATCACGATAAAAGTTAGCCTGTGGACAGGCTTAGAGTGATACGGCCTGTTGGGTCTGTTCACAGGCTAGGTAAAACTGGAAATCTTTCACATATCACGATAAAAGTTAGCCTGTGGACAGGCTTAGAGTGATAAGGCCTGTTGGGTCTGTTCACAGGCTAGGTAAAACTGGAAATCTGTCACATATCACGATAAAAGTTAGCCTGTGGACAGGCTTAGAGTGATACGGCCTGTTGGGTCTGTTCACAGGCTAGGTAAAACTGGAAATCTTTCACATATCACGATAAAAGTTAGCCTGTGGACAGGCTTAGAGTGATACGGCCTGTTGGGTCTGTTCACAGGCTAGGTAAAACTGGAAATCTTTCACATATCACGATAAAAGTTAGCCTGTGGACAGGCTTAGAGTGATACGGCCTGTTGGGTCTGTTCACTGGCTAGGTAAAACTGGAAATCTTTCACATATCACGATAAAAGTTAGCCTGTGGACAGGCTTAGAGTGATACGGCCTGTTGGGTCTGTTCACAGGCTAGGTAAAACTGGAAATCTTTCACATATCACGATAAAAGTTAGCCTGTGGACAGGCTTAGAGTGATACGGCCTGTTGGGTCTGTTCACAGGCTAGGTAAAACTGGAAATCTGTCACATATCACGATAAAAGTTAGCCTGTGGACAGGCTTAGAGTGAAACGGCCTGTTGGGTCTGTTCACAGGCTAGGTAAAACTGGAAATCTTTCACATATCACGATAAAAGTTAGCCTGTGGACAGGCTTAGAGTGATACGGCCTGTTGGGTCTGTTCACAGGCTAGGTAAAACTGGAAATCTGTCACATATCACGATAAAAGTTAGCCTGTGGACAGGCTTAGAGTGATACGGCCTGTTGGGTCTGTTCACAGGCTAGGTAAAACTGGAAATCTTTCACATATCACGATAAAAGTTAGCCTGTGGACAGGCTTAGAGTGATACGGCCTGTTGGGTCTGTTCACAGGCTAGGTAAAACTGGAAATCTGTCACATATCACGATAAAAGTTAGCCTGTGGACAGGCTTAGAGTGAAACGGCCTGTTGGGTCTGTTCACTGGCTAGGTAAAACTGGAAATCTTTCACATATCACGATAAAAGTTAGCCTGTGGACAGGCTTAGAGTGATACGGCCTGTTGGGTCTGTTCACAGGCTAGGTAAAACTGGAAATCTTTCACATATCACGATAAAAGTTAGCCTGTGGACAGGCTTAGAGTGATACGGCCTGTTGGGTCTGTTCACAGGCTAGGTAAAACTGGAAATCTGTCACATATCACGATAAAAGTTAGCCTGTGGACAGGCTTAGAGTGAAACGGCCTGTTGGGTCTGTTCACAGGCTAGGTAAAACTGGAAATCTGTCACATATCACGATAAAAGTTAGCCTGTGGACAGGCTTAGAGTGATACGGCCTGTTGGGTCTGTTCACAGGCTAGGTAAAACTGGAAATCTGTCACATATCACGATAAAAGTTAGCCTGTGGACAGGCTTAGAGTGATACGGCCTGTTGGGTCTGTTCACAGGCTAGGTAAAACTGGAAATCTGTCACATATCACGATAAAAGTTAGCCTGTGGACAGGCTTAGAGTGATACGGCCTGTTGGGTCTGTTCACAGGCTAGGTAAAACTGGAAATCTTTCACATATCACGATAAAAGTTAGCCTGTGGACAGGCTTAGAGTGATACGGCCTGTTGGGTCTGTTCACAGGCTAGGTAAAACTGGAAATCTGTCACATATCACGATAAAAGTTAGCCTGTGGACAGGCTTAGAGTGATACGGCCTGTTGGGTCTGTTCACTGGCTAGGTAAAACTGGAAATCTTTCACATATCACGATAAAAGTTAGCCTGTGGACAGGCTTAGAGTGATACGGCCTGTTGGGTCTGTTCACAGGCTAGGTAAAACTGGAAATCTTTCACATATCACGATAAAAGTTAGCCTGTGGACAGGCTTAGAGTGATACGGCCTGTTGGGTCTGTTCACAGGCTAGGTAAAACTGGAAATCTGTCACATATCACGATAAAAGTTAGCCTGTGGACAGGCTTAGAGTGAAACGGCCTGTTGGGTCTGTTCACAGGCTAGGTAAAACTGGAAATCTTTCACATATCACGATAAAAGTTAGCCTGTGGACAGGCTTAGAGTGATACGGCCTGTTGGGTCTGTTCACAGGCTAGGTAAAACTGGAAATCTGTCACATATCACGATAAAAGTTAGCCTGTGGACAGGCTTAGAGTGATACGGCCTGTTGGGTCTGTTCACAGGCTAGGTAAAACTGGAAATCTTTCACATATCACGATAAAAGTTAGCCTGTGGACAGGCTTAGAGTGATACGGCCTGTTGGGTCTGTTCACAGGCTAGGTAAAACTGGAAATCTGTCACATATCACGATAAAAGTTAGCCTGTGGACAGGCTTAGAGTGAAACGGCCTGTTGGGTCTGTTCACAGGCTAGGTAAAACTGGAAATCTTTCACATATCACGATAAAAGTTAGCCTGTGGACAGGCTTCGAGTGATACGGCCTGTTGGGTCTGTTCACAGGCTAGGTAAAACTGGAAATCTTTCACATATCACGATAAAAGTTAGCCTGTGGACAGGCTTAGAGTGATACGGCCTGTTGGGTCTGTTCACAGGCTAGGTAAAACTGGAAATCTGTCACATATCACGATAAAAGTTAGCCTGTGGACAGGCTTAGAGTGATACGGCCTGTTGGGTCTGTTCACAGGCTAGGTAAAACTGGAAATCTTTCACATATCACGATAAAAGTTAGCCTGTGGACAGGCTTAGAGTGATACGGCCTGTTGGGTCTGTTCACAGGCTAGGTAAAACTGGAAATCTGTCACATATCACGATAAAAGTTAGCCTGTGGACAGGCTTAGAGTGATACGGCCTGTTGGGTCTGTTCACAGGCTAGGTAAAACTGGAAATCTGTCACATATCACGATAAAAGTTAGCCTGTGGACAGGCTTAGAGTGATACGGCCTGTTGGGTCTGTTCACAGGCTAGGTAAAACTGGAAATCTTTCACATATCACGATAAAAGTTAGCCTGTGGACAGGCTTAGAGTGATACGGCCTGTTGGGTCTGTTCACAGGCTAGGTAAAACTGGAAATCTGTCACATATCACGATAAAAGTTAGCCTGTGGACAGGCTTAGAGTGATACGGCCTGTTGGGTCTGTTCACAGGCTAGGTAAAACTGGAAATCTTTCACATATCACGATAAAAGTTAGCCTGTGGACAGGCTTAGAGTGATACGGCCTGTTGGGTCTGTTCACAGGCTAGGTAAAACTGGAAATCTGTCACATATCACGATAAAAGTTAGCCTGTGGACAGGCTTAGAGTGATACGGCCTGTTGGGTCTGTTCACAGGCTAGGTAAAACTGGAAATCTTTCACATATCACGATAAAAGTTAGCCTGTGGACAGGCTTAGAGTGATACGGCCTGTTGGGTCTGTTCACAGGCTAGGTAAAACTGGAAATCTGTCACATATCACGATAAAAGTTAGCCTGTGGACAGGTTTAGAGTGATACGGCCTGTTGGGTCTGTTCACAGGCTAGGTAAAACTGGAAATCTGTCACATATCACGATTAAAGTTAGCCTGTGGACAGGCTTAGAGTGATACGGCCTGTTGGGTCTGTTCACAGGCTAGGTAAAACTGGAAATCTGTCACATATCACGATAAAAGTTAGCCTGTGGACAGGCTTAGAGTGATACGGCCTGTTGGGTCTGTTCACAGGCTAGGTAAAACTGGAAATCTTTCACATATCACGATAAAAGTTAGCCTGTGGACAGGCTTAGAGTGATACGGCCTGTTGGGTCTGTTCACAGGCTAGGTAAAACTGGAAATCTGTCACATATCACGATAAAAGTTAGCCTGTGGACAGGCTTAGAGTGATAGGCCTGTTGGGTCTGTTCACAGGCTAGGTAAAACTGGAAATCTTTCACATATCACGATAAAAGTTAGCCTGTGGACAGGCTTAGAGTGATACGGCCTGTTGGGTCTGTTCACAGGCTAGGTAAAACTGGAAATCTTTCACATATCACGATAAAAGTTAGCCTGTGGACAGGCTTAGAGTGATACGGCCTGTTGGGTCTGTTCACAGACTAGGTAAAACTGGAAATCTTTCACATATCACGATAAAAGTTAGCCTATGGACAGGCTTAGAGTGATACGGCCTGTTGGGCCTGTTCACAGGCTAGGTAAAACTGGAAATCTGTCACATATCACGATAAAAGTTAGCCTGTGGACAGGCTTAGAGTGATACGGCCTGTTGGGTCTGTTCACAGGCTAGGTAAAACTGGAAATCTTTCACATATCACGATAAAAGTTAGCCTGTGGACAGGCTTAGAGTGATACGGCCTGTTGGGTCTGTTCACAGGCTAGGTAAAACTGGAAATCTGTCACATATCACGATAAAAGTTAGCCTGTGGACAGGCTTAGAGTGATACGGCCTGTTGGGTCTGTTCACAGGCTAGGTAAAACTGGAAATCTTTCACATATCACGATAAAAGTTAGCCTGTGGACAGGCTTAGAGTGATACGGCCTGTTGGGTCTGTTCACAGGCTAGGTAAAACTGGAAATCTGTCACATATCACGATAAAAGTTAGCCTGTGGACAGGCTTAGAGTGATACGGCCTGTTGGGTCTGTTCACAGGCTAGGTAAAACTGGAAATCTGTCACACATCACGATAAAAGTTAGCCTGTGGACAGGCTTAGAGTGATACGGCCTGTTGGGTCTGTTCACAGGCTAGGTAAAACTGGAAATCTTTCACATATCACGATAAAAGTTAGCCTGTGGACAGGCTTAGAGTGATACGGCCTGTTGGGTCTGTTCACAGGCTAGGTAAAACTGGAAATCTTTCACATATCACGATAAAAGTTAGCCTGTGGACAGGGTTAGAGTGATACGGCCTGTTGGGTCTGTTCACAGGCTAGGTAAAACTGGAAATCTTTCACATATCACGATAAAAGTTAGCCTGTGGACAGGCTTAGAGTGATACGGCCTGTTGGGTCTGTTCACAGGCTAGGTAAAACTGGAAATCTTTCACATATCACGATAAAAGTTAGCCTGTGGACAGGCTTAGAGTGATACGGCCTGTTGGGTCTGTTCACAGGCTAGGTAAAACTGGAAATCTTTCACATATCACGATAAAAGTTAGCCTGTGGACAGGGTTAGAGTGATACGGCCTGTTGGGTCTGTTCACAGGCTAGGTAAAACTGGAAATCTTTCACATATAACGATAAAAGTTAGCCTGTGGACAGGCTTAGAGTGATACGGCCTGTTGGGTCTGTTCACAGGCTAGGTAAAACTGGAAGTCTGTCACATATCACGATAAAAGTTAGCCTGTGGACAGGCTTAGAGTGATACGGCCTGTTGGGTCTGTTCACAGGCTAGGTAAAACTGGAAATCTTTCACATATCACGATAAAAGTTAGCCTGTGGACAGGCTTAGAGTGATAAGGCCTGTTGGGTCTGTTCACAGGCTAGGTAAAACTGGAAATCTTTCACATATCACGATAAAAGTTAGCCTGTGGACAGGCTTAGAGTGATACGGCCTGTTGGGTCTGTTCACAGGCTAGGTAAAACTGGAAATCTTTCACATATCACGATAAAAGTTAGCCTGTGGACAGGCTTAGAGTGATACGGCCTGTTGGGTCTGTTCACAGGCTAGGTAAAACTGGAAATCTTTCACATATCACGATAAAAGTTAGCCTGTGGACAGGCTTAGAGTGATACGGCCTGTTGGGTCTGTTCACAGGCTAGGTAAAACTGGAAATCTTTCACATATCACGATAAAAGTTAGCCTGTGGACAGGCTTAGAGTGATACGGCCTGTTGGGTCTGTTCACAGGCTAGGTAAAACTGGAAATCTTTCACATATCACGATAAAAGTTAGCCTGTGGACAGGCTTAGAGTGATACGGCCTGTTGGGTCTGTTCACAGGCTAGGTAAAACTGGAAATCTTTCACATATCACGATAAAAGTTAGCCTGTGGACAGGCTTAGAGTGATAAGGCCTGTTGGGTCTGTTCACAGGCTAGGTAAAACTGGAAATCTTTCACATATCACGATAAAAGTTAGCCTGTGGACAGGCTTAGAGTGATACGGCCTGTTGGGTCTGTTCACAGGCTAGGTAAAACTGGAAATCTGTCACATATCACGATAAAAGTTAGCCTGTGGACAGGCTTAGAGTGATACGGCCTGTTGGGTCTGTTCACAGGCTAGGTAAAACTGGAAATCTTTCACATATCACGATAAAAGTTAGCCTGTGGACAGGCTTAGAGTGATAAGGCCTGTTGGGTCTGTTCACAGGCTAGGTAAAACTGGAAATCTTTCACATATCACGATAAAAGCTAGCCTGTGGACAGGCTTAGAGTGATACGGCCTGTTGGGTCTGTTCACAGGCTAGGTAAAACTGGAAATCTGTCACATATCACGATAAAAGTTAGCCTGTGGACAGGCTTAGAGTGATACGGCCTGTTGGGTCTGTTCACAGGCTAGGTAAAACTGGAAATCTGTCACATATCACGATAAAAGTTAGCCTGTGGACAGGCTTAGAGTGATACGGCCTGTTGGGTCTGTTCACAGGCTAGGTAAAACTGGAAATCTGTCACATATCACGATAAAAGTTAGCCTGTGGACAGGCTTAGAGTGATACGGCCTGTTGGGTCTGTTCACAGGCTAGGTAAAACTGGAAATCTGTCACATATCACGATAAAAGTTAGCCTGTGGACAGGCTTAGAGTGATACGGCCTGTTGGGTCTGTTCACAGGCTAGGTAAAACTGGAAATCTGTCACATATCACGATAAAAGTTAGCCTGTGGACAGGCTTAGAGTGATACGGCCTGTTGGGTCTGTTCACAGGCTAGGTAAAACTGGAAATCTGTCACATATCACGATAAAAGTTAGCCTGTGGACAGGCTTAGAGTGATACGGCCTGTTGGGTCTGTTCACAGGCTAGGTAAAACTGGAAATCTTTCACATATCACGATAAAAGTTAGCCTGTGGACAGGTTTAGAGTGATACGGCCTGTTGGGTCTGTTCACAGGCTAGGTAAAACTGGAAATCTTTCACATATCACGATAAAAGTTAGCCTGTGGACAGGCTTAGAGTGATACGGCCTGTTGGGTCTGTTCACAGCCTAGGTAAAACTGGAAATCTGTCACATATCACGATAAAAGTTAGCCTGTGGACAGGCTTAGAGTGATACGGCCTGTTGGGTCTGTTCACAGGCTAGGTAAAACTGGAAATCTTTCACATATCACGATAAAAGTTAGCCTGTGGACAGGCTTAGAGTGATACGGCCTGTTGGGTCTGTTCACAGGCTAGGTAAAACTGGAAATCTGTCACATATCACGATAAAAGTTAGCCTGTGGACAGGCTTAGAGTGATACGGCCTGTTGGGTCTGTTCACAGGCTAGGTAAAACTGGAAATCTTTCACATATCACGATAAAAGTTAGCCTGTGGACAGGCTTAGAGTGATACGGCCTGTTGGGTCTGTTCACAGGCTAGGTAAAACTGGAAATCTGTCACATATCACGATAAAAGTTAGCCTATGGACAGGCTTAGAGTGATACGGCCTGTTGGGCCTGTTCACAGGCTAGGTAAAACTGGAAATCTGTCACATATCACGATAAAAGTTAGCCTGTGGACAGGCTTAGAGTGATACGGCCTGTTGGGTCTGTTGACAGGCTAGGTAAAACTGGAAATCTGTCACATATCACGATAAAAGTTAGCCTGTGGACAGGCTTAGAGTGATACGGCCTGTTGGGTCTGTTCACAGGCTAGGTAAAACTGGAAATCTGTCACACATCACGATAAAAGTTAGCCTGTGGACAGGCTTAGAGTGATACGGCCTGTTGGGTCTGTTCACAGGCTAGGTAAAACTGGAAATCTGTCACATATCACGATAAAAGTTAGCCTGTGGACAGGCTTAGAGTGATACGGCCTGTTGGGTCTGTTCACAGGCTAGGTAAAACTGGAAATCTTTCACATATCACGATAAAAGTTAGCCTGTGGACAGGCTTAGAGTGATAAGGCCTGTTGGGTCTGTTCACAGGCTAGGTAAAACTGGAAATCTTTCACATATCACGATAAAAGTTAGCCTGTGGACAGGCTTAGAGTGATACGGCCTGTTGGGTCTGTTCACAGGCTAGGTAAAACTGGAAATCTGTCACATATCACGATAAAAGTTAGCCTGTGGACAGGCTTAGAGTGATACGGCCTGTTGGGTCTGTTCACAGGCTAGGTAAAACTGGAAATCTGTCACATATCACGATAAAAGTTAGCCTGTGGACAGGCTTAGAGTGATACGGCCTGTTGGGTCTGTTCACAGGCTAGGTAAAACTGGAAATCTGTCACATATCACGATAAAAGTTAGCCTGTGGACAGGCTTAGAGTGATACGGCCTGTTGGGTCTGTTCACAGGCTAGGTAAAACTGGAAATCTTTCACATATCACGATAAAAGTTAGCCTGTGGACAGGCTTAGAGTGATACGGCCTGTTGGGTCTGTTCACAGGCTAGGTAAAACTGGAAATCTTTCACATATCACGATAAAAGTTAGCCTGTGGACAGGCTTAGAGTGATACGGCCTGTTGGGTCTGTTCACAGGCTATGTAAAACTGGAAATCTGTCACATATCACGATAAAAGTTAGCCTGTGGACAGGCTTAGAGTGATACGGCCTGTTGGGTCTGTTCACAGGCTAGGTAAAACTGGAAATCTGTCACATATCACGATAAAAGTTAGCCTGTGGACAGGCTTAGAGTGATACGGCCTGTTGGGTCTGTTCACAGGCTAGGTAAAACTGGAAATCTGTCACATATCACGATAAAAGTTAGCCTATGGACAGGCTTAGAGTGATACGGCCTGTTGGGCCTGTTCACAGGCTAGGTAAAACTGGAAATCTGTCACATATCACGATAAAAGTTAGCCTGTGGACAGGCTTAGAGTGATACGGCCTGTTGGGTCTGTTCACAGGCTAGGTAAAACTGGAAATCTTTCACATATCACGATAAAAGTTAGCCTGTGGACAGGCTTAGAGTGATACGGCCTGTTGGGTCTGTTCACAGGCTAGGTAAAACTGGAAATCTGTCACATATCACGATAAAAGTTAGCCTATGGACAGGCTTAGAGTGATACGGCCTGTTGGGCCTGTTCACAGGCTAGGTAAAACTGGAAATCTGTCACATATCACGATAAAAGTTAGCCTGTGGACAGGCTTAGAGTGATACGGCCTGTTGGGTCTGTTGACAGGCTAGGTAAAACTGGAAATCTGTCACATATCACGATAAAAGTTAGCCTGTGGACAGGCTTAGAGTGATACGGCCTGTTGGGTCTGTTCACAGGCTAGGTAAAACTGGAAATCTGTCACACATCACGATAAAAGTTAGCCTGTGGACAGGCTTAGAGTGATACGGCCTGTTGGGTCTGTTCACAGGCTAGGTAAAACTGGAAATCTGTCACATATCACGATAAAAGTTAGCCTGTGGACAGGCTTAGAGTGATACGGCCTGTTGGGTCTGTTCACAGGCTAGGTAAAACTGGAAATCTTTCACATATCACGATAAAAGTTAGCCTGTGGACAGGCTTAGAGTGATAAGGCCTGTTGGGTCTGTTCACAGGCTAGGTAAAACTGGAAATCTTTCACATATCACGATAAAAGTTAGCCTGTGGACAGGCTTAGAGTGATACGGCCTGTTGGGTCTGTTCACAGGCTAGGTAAAACTGGAAATCTGTCACATATCACGATAAAAGTTAGCCTGTGGACAGGCTTAGAGTGATACGGCCTGTTGGGTCTGTTCACAGGCTAGGTAAAACTGGAAATCTGTCACATATCACGATAAAAGTTAGCCTGTGGACAGGCTTAGAGTGATACGGCCTGTTGGGTCTGTTCACAGGCTAGGTAAAACTGGAAATCTGTCACATATCACGATAAAAGTTAGCCTGTGGACAGGCTTAGAGTGAAACGGCCTGTTGGGTCTGTTCACAGGCTAGGTAAAACTGGAAATCTTTCACATATCACGATAAAAGTTAGCCTGTGGACAGGCTTAGAGTGATACGGCCTGTTGGGTCTGTTCACAGGCTAGGTAAAACTGGAAATCTGTCACATATCACGATAAAAGTTAGCCTGTGGACAGGCTTAGAGTGATACGGCCTGTTGGGTCTGTTCACAGGCTAGGTAAAACTGGAAATCTTTCACATATCACGATAAAAGTTAGCCTGTGGACAGGCTTAGAGTGATAAGGCCTGTTGGGTCTGTTCACAGGCTAGGTAAAACTGGAAATCTTTCACATATCACGATAAAAGTTAGCCTGTGGACAGGCTTAGAGTGATACGGCCTGTTGGGTCTGTTCACAGGCTAGGTAAAACTGGAAATCTTTCACATATCACGATAAAAGTTAGCCTGTGGACAGGCTTAGAGTGATACGGCCTGTTGGGTCTGTTCACAGGCTATGTAAAACTGGAAATCTGTCACATATCACGATAAAAGTTAGCCTGTGGACAGGCTTAGAGTGATACGGCCTGTTGGGTCTGTTCACAGGCTAGGTAAAACTGGAAATCTGTCACATATCACGATAAAAGTTAGCCTGTGGACAGGCTTAGAGTGATACGGCCTGTTGGGTCTGTTCACAGGCTATGTAAAACTGGAAATCTGTCACATATCACGATAAAAGTTAGCCTGTGGACAGGCTTAGAGTGATACGGCCTGTTGGGTCTGTTCACAGGCTAGGTAAAACTGGAAATCTGTCACATATCACGATAAAAGTTAGCCTGTGGACAGGCTTAGAGTGATACGGCCTGTTGGGTCTGTTCACAGGCTAGGTAAAACTGGAAATCTTTCACATATCACGATAAAAGTTAGCCTGTGGACAGGCTTAGAGTGATACGGCCTGTTGGGTCTGTTCACAGGCTAGGTAAAACTGGAAATCTTTCACATATCACGATAAAAGTTAGCCTGTGGACAGGCTTAGAGTGATACGGCCTGTTGGGTCTGTTCACAGGCTAGGTAAAACTGGAAATCTTTCATATATCGTGGTTAAGTTTTTGGAGCTTGAAGGATTTGGTCACTGAAGACGGTTAACAACTACTTTTGATGTTCAAAGCTACCCCTGCAAGTAGACAGCTATGCACATCTTATGCACAAAGGAAAAGCATTTTCATTAATAACAGTTTCCCCGTCGCTAGAAGGGCATGCATGAGCAATGAAAAAGATTATGTTACAATTTTGATACTTGAGAAGTGGACTAAACTGACTCCGGGGGGGGGGGGTACTCATATTTTTTTCTGTACCGGGACGTGCCGCTGAACAAGGTATCATTTTCAGGATTCCGACTCCGGGACAGGGTATCATTTTTGCAAAAATCGGCTCCATGACGGGGTCGGTATTTGTCATCTTTGACTCTGAAAGGTCGTTCTAGGCCATTTGCCCTCTGCAAATGCGATTCAGATCACTTGGTTGGCAATATTTCCACATTTTTGTTAGATTTGTTACAAATTTTTCTTTGCAGGGTGCAATTTTGTCTGAAGAAACAAAGGACAGTGTATTGTCAAAGAAAATTTTACTCCGGGATAGGGTATCATTTTCAGGAATTTGACTCCGGGACAGGGCAGCTTTTCAGATTTTCCAGCGGCACCTCCCCGTATGTTCGTAGACCAAGTACCCCTCCTCCCCGGGAAACTGACTCTCTTACTTGTGGTTTAGTCAAAGCAGTAGAAAGCAAGTTTTCAGGAATTCTTCATTGAGATTAAAAGTACTGAGTCCATATAAATACCGCTCTCATGACCAATATCAACTTCTTTTCAATCATAAAACAAAAGTTGTCATTTAATCCCCACAGAAATTAAACCAAATAAATTCCTGAGGATAATGCAAGGATTAAGAAGTCTATGGTCACCACTGCTAATGACTTTAGCACTGTTGTGCGATAACAAAGGGCCGTCAGCGTTTTGTCAGCAAATTTCAAGAAACATTAACGCTCAGGACTCAATTCCTTTAAGACGCTTAATTGTACATCGTGAATAAAGTCTCAAAATTAAGTCGAACTGGCAGTCAGACAACAGGGTTGTAACCTTTCAAATGTTTCATAACCTTTGTAGCACGATTTTCAAACAACTGATAGTCCTTTGACTCATCAAATAGATGACGTTTAAAGGTGCGAATGCATTACCTTATTCAGCAGTAACAAAAGAATACTGTGCCATTTTGTCCTTTTTGCAGAACAAAGGCGAGCAAGTCACACATGATGTTCTTGGTATAGTTACGTCATCATTATCGCGTCTGAAGGTTGCCATTGGATTGCATGAAACTGAATTGACTGGGGTAAATAGGTTTTAGAAACAATTTTCTTTCAACTATTTGCGTGAGTAAATGTTGTCAGACAAGATCATTGCAGTGTCAAGATCCGTTTTTCTTTTTACTTTCAAATCTCGTTTAGTCGATGCCGGTAGAATTTGAAAATGGCAGAATTTTATGCTGCCTTGGAAAATGAGCTCCCGTTGACACGATGCCTGTAGAATTTAAAAACGGCATGAAAAGTGCCGTTTTTGGCCTCCCTTCTACACGATGCCGGTAGAATTTTATTCTTATTCCATAGACAATAACAACTGCCGTCAATAACCAATCAAGATCGATAAAACAACTACGACAATAAGGACAATAGGGACGATTAGAAATACTAGCCTTGTGACGAAAGCGGCATAAAATTCTGCCGGCAAAGTGCGTTTACACGATGCTGGCAGAACTTGAAAACGGCAGAATTGCATGACAAACTTTGCCGTTTAGCTAACCGAAACAAAATTCTGCCGGCAGAATTAGGAAATTCTACCGCCATCGTGTAAACGGGGTGTGAATCAACCGGATGATTATAAAGAACAATCTCCTTTTGAAGAGTCAATTCTCCTAAGAAATCAAGGCAATAATATCGATAAATATATTTATTTCTCCATTCCCCTGCTTCTGTTTTAAGGTATTGTCCTTTGGGATTGCCCCTTTATTTAATTTTTAAATAGGAATGGTAGTCGTACACGTTTGGGTTTTTGTTGATCTGTTAGAATCATAGCCTCGTACTTTCGCAAGTTTTGTTTTCTGAAGATGAAGCACAGCATTGCTTCGAAACGTTAATCGAAACATTGCCTAGTTTCAGCAATTTAATAAAGCTGGATTGGTGTGCTAGAAGTTTTTTTTGAGAATGTCGTAAACTTGAGTTTGTCTCTTTTTTCTGGGTTTCTCAAACTGAATATGATTTGGAAAGACTAAAACATGAATAACGTGGTAATTGTCACAACCTTGGTTCTTCGATTTTTGAAATTGCGGCTCCCTACGAACACTTCAATTTCTACAGTAATTGTTTAACAGTTGACATGTTCAACTAAATGTTGAAATTTATCCGACAGAAATCAGCTCATCCGCCCTGTAATTGTGAAAAACTCTCTTTGTCTGAAACTATTCAGTTCAAAGAAATAGGTCATTGAATTTTTCGGCAACCTTAGTAAAAACGTATACTGTGTAAAGGTTGATAGTTGAACCAAAACACCTTTTAAAGTCCTATTTCTATTTGATTGCAGATAAGCCAATCTTTGCTATCACCACAAGCTATAGAACTACGCATTCAAGAATTCTGTCTTCCTTTGTTGAGGCAGGCCGCCATGTTTTCACATTTATTATTCGAAACGCCATTACCGAACCAACAGGTAACTATTCTCAATTCTGTTTCAAAAATTTAGCTTGAGAACCATTTATATTTATACAGTGAAAATACTGTGGCAACAGCAACATAATGAAAAATATTTATTTCAACAAATAATTGAGTCTTGTGTTTTCCATTTATTCTTGTTCGTTTTTCTCATGAAAAATGCCAACTGTAGTGATTTTTAAGTTGACAACCACAAAAAGAAAACCAAGTCGGAATCTGACATCGGTAGTCGTGGGGAGTATGGTAAAGCTTCATCAAATTGAAAGCGAGAGATTCAAACGAATAGTTTGGATTTGGAATGAGTTTACTTCCACACATTATGAGTTGGCTCGAAAATAGGTCAATCCTTATGGGTGTCCCAGAAAAAGTATCAACGTTTCAACAGTTCCTGTGAAGGAGCCTTAGTCTCAAAGATTTTCATTTTCAGTCCACGGTATAGAAAAGATCCTAACTTAGATTTGGCGACCTCGCTTGTCCAAATAGGGCTTTTATTCGTAGTGTTTTCCACTAAAACAGGCAAAGTTTCACAGGCAGCCACTTTTCCACTAATAACAAATAACAGATGTAATTAAATTACGCATCAATTTACCTTTGCGTAAATTGAAGGAAGTTTTGAGTTAGAAATACGATTAAAATTTCTGTTCTTTTAAAGTTTCTCGATCAACCAAACTGTCACATTCTGTAAACTGTTAAAGAAAAGTTTAAGGAAAGATACCTTTCCACTTTAGCAGTTCACAGCACAACTTCTTAGCTTTCCAGAACTGAAGCAGTAGAACCGTATCAAGTAAATCGCTCTATGCTGTGTCTGCTCTTAAAGGCAGTGGAAATACATTGTCATTGATTTATGTATTGATGCATTATTACCATATTTGCTTCCAGCAGACGCACGATGAGTTCTTAGAATTAGTCAATATTTGTGGCTTGGTAGCAGAAGAAAGAGATGGTATTCAGATGACCGAGCTGTTGCCTTCCAGATGTCTCAACTGGCCGTTCTCTAATTCTATCATCACTATCAGATCATGGTGCCAACAGTTAGAAGAAGTCTTACTTGCAAAGGGAGGAAAAGAGAAAAAGATTGACATGGTTTGTGAGGTTTTTCTCTTTTTTTGTAAATTTGGTTAAAATCAGTTAGGAATGTGAAGTGGGTTTTCTTTTTACGTCGGTTCAAAGTTCCTTGTCTTGCTTTTCGTCATTTCAAATTTCGCTTTAGTTATAATCAGTCGCATGTTTTTCACGTGTTGCGTGGCAAAAGCTAGATATCCCTGCTGTAAATATACATAGATATCAAGAATGTAGCAACTTTTGAAACATAAAACGTGACTGACTGGAGAGCATTGTACAATCTTGGTCAAATACTAGGGAAAAGTCACAAATTTGCGCTACATCGGTCTTTGGCTACGTCCCCCCCGCTCCCCCCGTTTCATGGTTGCTCGAATATTCGACTATCTCAATATTGAATAAGGTGGAAGGGCGATCAGAAGGTCCTTAACGCATGTTTTCGCGTCGATATTTAGGAAACATCTTGAAAACACAGAAATTTGCCAGTGCCCAAATTTATTTTAGCCAGGATTCTAGGACGTACGTTAGTTTTTTAATATGATTTTGAGAAATTGGTTTTACAATTATATATATTGAACCTTCTTCTTGTGATGCAATTTTTCAGAATATACTGCCACTGAGTCACAATTGGCCAGTACCAAGATTGGTTTCTTTACCGCATTCTTATGACAGGTAATTATTTCAAATCCATTATTGTATCTAAGGCCACGTCCACACGTATCCAGATCTTTTTGAAAACGCACCTTTTTTATTTGTCTGAAAAAGATCCGCGTCCACACGAGGAGTCGAGGAGCATTTTCAAAAATCTACCCGTCCACATGAAGACGCTGTGACATTCGTAACTCGATATTCGATAATGAAATTCGATATTCGATAACAAAATTCGACGTTCGAATTTCCATAAGAGAAAACAATTATTCAAATTGCCCTCGCGCGACCGCCTTAGAACCGAGCGAATGCTCTGATATAGAGCAAATCGATATTATGAAATCAGCGTTTTCGAAAAGCTCCGTTTTCACCCGTCCACAAGAGAACAAGAAAACGCCGTTTTCAAAAAGATCCACTCTGGAGAGCTTTTCGAAATGCATCGTTTTCGGTGACCGGGAACGCCGTTTCCGTGTGGGCGCGAATCCAAAACGGATAAAAGAGATGCGTTTTCAAACAGATCCGGATACGTGTTGACGGGGCCTAGTAATCTTGACTTTGCACGAATGATACCGATTAATTAAAGATGCTTGGAGAACTTTGGGGTGCTTTCTTTTTAGAACTATGAGCTTCTATGCTAAATTTCTAGCACTGGTCCTTTAACATTCCTTAGTATATGAATATTTCTTTGCTTCCAATATAGTGTTTTAAGAAACCATGGAATCCACACTTTTAAGCTTATCTTTTTCATTTGAAACGATTCATACATACCTGCAAAGAGCCTGCGTCGCAGACCGAGGCTGACTGAAGATAACCTGTATAACCTCGTATTGTTTCTTATCTGCTAATTTGCCTCATTGTTTATTATTAATTTATCTTTAGTTTGTTCCAGTTTTACCGGAAGCAAAAATGTAAAACATGCAAGAAAGTACCAGATGATCCGACTGTTTGTTTAGTTTGTGGTGCATTTCTGTGTTTTCGATCAAATTGCTGTGCTGATTCCAATGGTGTTTATGAATGTGTCAAGGTAAGGAAATCTCGTTAAATACTATGCAATGATATTTATCTTCATGTTTGTTTCTAAAAACTTGATACTAAAAGTGGTTACTTAAACCGCACTCTGATGAGAACGTAGGTTCGAAAGGCCTCAGTTTGCCAAAATTCTGTCTTTCTCTTTGCGTCCGCCTTCTCTATAGTATCAAAGTTTGTTTCTAAAAATACTCATTATTATGCTTTTGTTGCTCGTTTGCTATTTACTAAAATAGCAGCATTTCATTATTCAGCCATATTTAACCAAAGTTTTGACGCTTTATTCACCAAATTTTGTTGCAAATAGTTCCTGAAGTTAACGTACAGCGTCTTAATTTGTTTAATAAAGCTTGATTCAAATTATTATTATTATTATTATTATTAATTCTTTATTTAAAGTAGGCTAATGTACAATAGCTAATTTAGAGCTAATTAAAGCCTACTAACAAAAAAATAATCTGAAAGAATAATTTTGACAAACACAATGACTTGACAAAAACTGAACACCAGAGCTTTACAAAAGATCCCCAACTGTCCACTTTGAAAAAAGATTTTAACACAATTTCTCAGATAGGCAGTGCTTCCTTTCAATAGGTGAAACTTTTATGGCAAGAAGACCCTGAAAGGTACAACTTCTTAAAGCAGAGTAACTTTTGCAAGCTTTTGAAATCAATCCACTAACGCAAGGAAAATCAACATTATTAAGCGATAATTAGCTGCATTTCTTTTGATTGATAAACGTTGAAATCTTGCAGCGTTGAGAAAATAACACTTATGGTTACTAAAAATCAAGGGAGATCCACTACTAAGATTGGTTCCTAAATTCGTTCTATCATTTTCCTCTGCGATGACCTGGTGGTGAGGAGGGACGGGAAGTGTCATGGAGATAGAGTGGAGGAGATTCTGAAAGATAAGTGCAGAGCAAAGTGAAAAAGAAAGAAATTTTTTACCCTCTCTCTCTCTCCTTGCGCTTTTTCTCCGCGATTTCCAATCTTTTCCCCGCACTGCCCTTCCTCCTCACCACGCCATGGCAGAGGAAACGAAGAAAATCTTCGAAAGAAATCATTCCGGAAAGAAACACATTTCCGAAAGGAATCTTATACCCAATTCACAATTACAAGTAAAACCAGTTTAAACTAAACCAGGTTATGGAAGGGAGCCTTCTGATTGGACAATCCAACGAATCGAGTGGATTTGATTGGCTGAAATTTAACGTGGTTTAGATAAAGTTGGTTTGAATGCGTCAGTGTGAATGCAGTATTAGTAGTGGATTCCCTATGGCGAAATGTTACATGATAGTGTGATTTTTACCTGTCTTTAATGTTATTTTAGCATGCAGTGGATTGTGGATGTGGTACTGGTATTTTCTTGATTATATCGACGTCAGCAGTGCTGATTATCAGATCAGAACGAGGTTGTGTTTGGGGATCAGTCTACCTTGATAGCTTTGGAGAAGAAGATAAGGACCTCAAGTATGTCATTTTTTCTATTCATATCGTATAAGAAATTTAGGGACAGTGCAACATTTATCATATGACATGGCCGGTGGAGAAGAAACCTTTTTGGAAAGAATCTGCTTGCCCCGTATGAAATTATTGCAGAAAAACTAATTGCCCTGTCACCCTTTCCTTAAAGTCCTTTAAAATGTATCTGCCCTGTATTCATGAACAACAAATATTTTACTGTACGTATCAACGATGCGATGGAGTAGCCAAAGACCATAACAAAATCAATTCCTGTACTTACTGTACTAATGTTTTTCTATGAAAAATTTACTTTGAAGATTAAGAGATATGACTGATGCAAGTAACTGACTAGGAAATTTTGCGTCATCTAAGATATATATCCTTCCAAACATTTCTCTGCTTTCATGATTCACAGCTTTGACCTCAAAATGAGACATTTTACATTTAAAATTTCATCTTGAGCTCATAAAAAGCCTCTGCCCCGTTGATATCTGCTTCAAAAAGGTGTCGACCCACCTCTGATAAGCTCAATCAAAGTAGTTGACCTGCTACGTTTTGCACCGGCCATGTTGTGAAATAAACTTTGCTCTGTCCCTTACAACAAATTTTACATTCTGCTATACTTATTTAGCTACTATGCAATACTACAGGGACGATGCAAAGGGAGCGAAGGACAACGACTACCCCAGAGCCTGAACATAAAGACACGCAACTATATCTTACATACAACTAACTGTATACCACACACAATTAAAGGCCTAAGAATACTCTACTAGATTCTGTTTCACATTGGATGTCAGATCAGGGTTGGAAAGAAATTTAAATAAAGTCACGAGTGCAAACTCGTTTAGGGATCTAAGTATGTCATCTTTTATATTGAACCATTCTTATACAGCTGGAATAGATCTTTTAGCCAGGGGCGGCGCCAGCCCAGAAAGTGGGGTGAAAAGAGATAAAATTAATGGACAGAAGGTATACCTAACGATTTTTAAGATGTTTTTGCTTAGGAATAAACACCGACCTGAGAAAGGTAGGGTGGACCAAGGGCGGGCATATCCCACTGAGGACGATGGTCCTACCTTTGTCCAAAAACCGGTAGTTCACGAAAAAAAATTTCACCATCTTTGTCCCAAAAACTGGTCTTTTTGATGACACATTTACGTTGTTATTTTTCTTCGACCTGATGGACAATTTATTAACTTGCGATGTTTTTCCCGAAAACTGGTAGTTTAACAGTGGTACCCGTATCCTTGAAGGCACAAGTGTCCCCAAACCGGTTTTTCTTGCTCACCAAAATTCCATATCATTCGCAGCGAAACAAGTGTTTGTCCTGCAGGAATCACTACCGCCGTAATTGTATCCATGGAGAAGCAGTGTCCCAAAACTAGTAGTTTTCAAGCGGCAATTCCGAGGTGGTCTCTAGGTTCTAAAAAAGTTGTTGTTATTTCTCCTGGTTTGTCCCAAAACCGGTCTTTTTATCTTCATTTGACGGACAAAGGTAGGACCACTTTGGTGCAAAGAATTGAATTCCTGGTCTTCTTTGTAAATTTTCGTGGACAAAGGTAGAACCGCTGATGTAGAAATTAGAAATACTAGTTTTCTCAGCTTAAATTAGGCGGACAAAGGTGGAACCAGCTTACATGTAAGCTTTAGGATTTTGACTAGGTAGGAGGTGAGAAAACTTGATTTTTGTGAGAAATTAGTGGACAAGGATGACTGATTTTAGTATTTGACCTTTGTCCCAAAAACCGGTTTTTTTAGGGAGGAGAGTCATCCTGTGTCATAAAAGAGGCGGTTATTTTTTCCAATTCCTTCGGACAAACATAGGGTCAAATATTTTACAGTACTTGCCTGCCCCTGGGTGGACATAAGAATTGTGCCCCATTTGTGTTGTTGCTGTGGAGGAGCCGTAGTTTCAGTTATCTCGTTTTTACGAATTCTTCTGAATCCGTTTTACGAGGGGAGGGACTTATTATGGAGGGGCTAGAGAGGGGGCTTAATAGAGCTTTTGCGGTATGCACAAACACATATACCAGAATATATGTTTTGGTATACCAGAATATGTGTTTATGTGTCATTGTCAATGAAATAAGCTAGTTTTGGTGATTTTAAATAAATTTTCACTTCTTTTAGGCCACACAGTAGTTAATGTTCATGTCAAGGCCTTGTTGGCACGTGGTAATTGTTTGTTTTTCGTTCTCAGGAGAGGAAAGCCATTATACTTGAGCAAGGAAAGATATGAACATCTTCAACACCAATGGTTGACACACAGCTTTGATCGCAGCTGCAAGTCCTGGGGCAGGCACAATAATTGTCTATAGTAATCTTAATGTTCATTCAGTGATCTAATCATTGTTAATTGTTTTAGAAAGGGCCCTGTTGCGCGATGATCTTTTCATTTTAAACTTGCTTGCACAGTCGTTTCAATAAGCGAGACCAGTTTGTCAAATCACCACGTTGTGCAGGCATCAAGTTGTTTTCAAGAGAAGTCAGAAAGATAAATCGAAAAAGGAAACAGTTAATCCTGAGATTATTTACACCTATACCAAATCCCGAGTTTTTTGCTTTTTGAGAGCCAATTATTTGAGACAACGTCGTTTGAGCACTCGAAAACTACGAAAACTGAAAATTTATGAGGCTTTCGAAACAAGATTACTTGAGGAGATAGATTTGTTGTCATCAAAATCCAAAGTTGAAGATTGCAAAGAGAATGGTACCATCAATTTTTTTACCGTTTTCAAACTGCCGGTATCATGTGAAGGCAGTCTCAGATAAAACGGTTTTTTAGAGACATTTTGCAACACGCAATGCTCCTTTGTGATCTGGAAGGCAGCTCTAAGGGGGGAGTGCGAGACACGAGCAACTAATTAGCATTGTAGTTAATGAACCAAAGTTTGTATCTGCGTTGCTGAGTGAGCAGGCTATATGGCTCTCGACAAAATTGATGTTCTGTTATAACCAATTTACGGATTTGCAACCAAAATGGGCACAGTTCCAGGGTACCGCACCGGTAGGTACACGGGACGTCCATTGACTGACTGATAAGCAGTGCCCCAGCGCCAAATTTGATGATCCTAGAAATATATAGATTTTGCAATGATCTATTCTCAACCCTGTGATTTAAGCGAGTTTTGCGTTTCCCTAAGTGTCATTATATCCAGGTCTTAGTTAAATTTTGCATCAATTTGTTTGTATTGCTTGTACAGGTATTTTTGAAAATGAAGATATGGTAAAGTAAAACTGGAACTGTCTTTGTTTTGGCCATCTTAAGACCCGGATCAATAGATATACGATTAGGCGATATTTCCAGCCCATTTGATTAATTTCAACAGCCACCTTCCGCTCAGACGGTAAACAATTTTTTCGAAAGAAACTGCTCATAAAAAACTGTTAAACAAATGAACCATATCAGCAAACAGATTTATACATTTCATTTCACGTGACCGTATTTCAGGGAAGGTGTGTGTATCATTGTTCCACTCTTTGCACCCATGACTTCATGGCAAGAAATATGTTTACGAAATAAAAAAAACGTTTTTAAAGAGATTGCTCACTTAAAGGTCTTAGGAATCGTTTTCCTCTGCTTACTTAGCATCTTAATGGCCTCTTCTAATTTGTTAAATTGTTACCACAGGAATACGAGAAACAAGAATAACAAACGCAAACATAGAATCATTCTATGTCAATTCATTGTCTAAATCAGCTCCCTATATTCTTTGCATCAACTGTGTCATATCTACAAATGCTCGAAAATAAAACTCGAAATATTACAGCTGTGGTTGATTTTCTGATACAGGAAACCCAAAAAAGATTAAAGGGGAAATGTAGTCCAAGCACTTGAAAGCGGTACCCAAAATCTGGCAAAAAAGCACCAAAAATTACTCTATAATTTACGATTATTCTTTGGTTGCGCATCACCTAGCTTTAAAAACAGGGAACGACAGTCTTGGTAAACAAAACTTTGGCCTTTCACCGCGTGCGATGCGGACACAATGATGTTCTATAATGTAAAAGGCGTAATAGGAGCTTTCAAAATCGAAAAGATAGTATTTTGCCAGTAGGGTTCCTCAGATGCACAAGGACCGGTTTACAAATTAGAACCATTGAAGAAGGCATTGGTTAAATACGTATGGCATAAATCATTCTATTTTACATTTCCATGAGACAAATTTATCGCCTGTTCTATGACATACAATATTCCACTACAAAGAGAGTGCTAAAGTTGGCAATGGTCATCTTTAAAATCAGCCAGCAGAAATTTGCTTTTTTTGCAATTTCGGCGACAAACATGCGCTAGCAGAATTCTTCGTTTACATGCCCTTGTAAAATCATGGGTAGTAATGCACCGTGCTTGTAGCTACAAAATTTAAGCTTATTACCTCGATATTATTGTTTACTTCCTTGCTTTCTCTTTCGCTGAAGCATTACCAGTGCAAGGAATCAAATTCAAATGGCTCCTGCGTGTATGAACAGTTAGTTCCTCCACAGCGATCATACTCGTTTCAAACTTCCTCTCACAATGTTAGAGGCAGTTTGAAATGAGGATGAACGCTGTGTAGGAGTCAACAGTTCAGACGCACAGGAGCCATTTGATTTCATTTCTTGCACTTGTTAGGTTAGGGACAACGGGAAAACAACGAAGAAAACTATGGTAATTTCGAGGTAACAAGTTTAATTTCCAAGCTACAAACACGGTGGATTATTGCCCATGGTAAAATAAACTATAAATCAATCAAGTTGAAAAGACACGTTTTGAGACACAATGTCATTTTACTGAAGGCACACTTTCGTGGCTATGATTGGCTATTTGTCATTCTGAAATCACCAACTACGTCTAGCTGTGAATGATCACGAAGCCACCGTGTTCTTTGCCAATGCTTTCACCCTTGAAGATAAGGAGTCAGATCATCATCACCTTTATGAATTTTCAATGCGCGTCTAAATTACTGAATCCTGTCTAATTCTTGTTGCTCTGGATTGTCTTACGTGCCCAATCAGTGCCATGACAATGTACATTTAATAAAATAACATCGTCTCCCAAAACGTGTTTTTACGCTTGACTGATTAATTTATGGTTTCCACCATGAATTTAATAGTACTATTTTCTGTTGAGAGAAATCTACCATTCGTAGGAGCTCCGTGGCAGCCATCTACCAAAACAAACCGCTCTCTCCAGTCTCTGTTTTAATTGTTGAAATCATCTATACGAAATTAGGGTGCTTCACTGGAATCTTACTGCGACAGTCCTGACTTGTCTTTGGGAAAGCACCCCCTAATTTTGCGGGATTAGACTAAGCTATAACGAATTATGAAACAAAATCTCTTTAACAAACAACCGAACAAAAATTGTACATCAATAAAAACAGCAAGGGGAAGCTATGACGAAGAAATGAAACATAAAAATATATTAGCTACGTCTTCGTGCATCTAAATGAACTAAATATATCTGCATCAAAACGAACATAAGATATCTTCATATGCTGTATCGGGTGAGTCAAATAGTTAACACGTTGGATGGGCTGTGCAATACAAATTAAGCCGCTGATATTCAAAACCAAAATTTAAATCCTCAGTCAAAGGCTAACTTTGACGAGAAAATTTTGCTTGGCAAAATCAATCATCTTTTAAATCAAGTAATTAGTAAAATGCTGCTAACCAGTTTACATGGAAACGAGCATTCGATGCTCATTTCTGGTCCATGATTTACTTTCTATTGAAATTCAAGTTCTTCTTCTGAAAGCGACTATTGTACCATATTTAATTTCAATGGCGAGTAAATCATGAACCAGAACCCCTAACCACGATATTCTTCATTTGAGTGTTTTTAGCAAACAATTTTTCACATTCAAAGATAACCATTCCAGTTTTGAATACCGGCCGCTAACAAGGACAGATTTTGTAAGACAATAGCAGCAGTTGCTTTTATTGACACCTAAATTCAAAGAGATTTTCGATTGCAGACAAAGGAAATTCTCTCAAGCAGAAATTTAAAACAAAGGAAGCCGCAAAATTTCTCTGAAACCCAGGTAGTTATCTCGCTTGTTGTGCATTCCACAAATGGTTTTCAAGAGCTAACATGAGCACATATTGAAAGAAGAAGGATATATCTAAACATCTACTGCGGGCATTTTATTTATGCTGTTCAGAAGCTGAGAAGTAAGTGCTTTGACTGCACCCAAAAAATACGAGAATTGAATCGCCTCCAAATCGGTTCCTATACCAAACAAGTAAAATGCCCGTGGTAGATACCTAGATATATCCTCCTTCTTTCAATATACGCTCATGTTAGCTCTTAAAAACCATCTTTGGAATGCACAACAAGCGAGGTAGCTACCTGGGTTTCAGAGAAACTTTGCGGTTTCGTTTGTTTTGAATTTCTGCTCGAGAAAATTTCCTTTGTCTGCAATCGCAAATCTCTTTGAACTTAGGTGTCAATAAAAGCAACTGCTGCTATTGTCTTATAAAATCTGTCCTTGTTTCAGCCGCTAACTTTGTATTCTTCAGCTTGCCAAACGTGTTAACTCTTTTGAGTCATCCGATAGAAACTGCAAATAGGGACATTCTATAGACTCCAGGCATTCGAAATGCTACAAATATCTTCTTGAAGGATACATAACAATGACATCTATAGAAGTTAGCATTTCAATTATTATCATAAACTTTCTCGATCTGTGATCGAATGATCTTTCAAATTCAGCAGTGAAAATTTCGATTTGTTTTCGAAATCTCATTACAGCACCTTACAAGCACGACCTTTTAAGCAATGTTAACGCAATGAAAACGATAATGCAATACACTCTGGGTATCTAAGGTGTACAATATCTGAGTGTATTGCAGATTCACACGTTTCACAAAGACGTTCACATTGCCAGGGGGTAACTTCAATAGGCAGACGACGGGGGTGTGCCATTTTGGCGTCTGAATTCACACTTCAAAGGTTATGAATTTTTGCAAGAGCCATACCCCAAAATTTGCGAGCCATTCAAAATACATACCCTAAAATTGTAACGGAAATCTAAAATTTTAACCAAGTATATGAAACTTAATAAAAATCAATGCCCTAAAGAGTTATTTTTCCAAACTGACACCCCATAATTTATGTCTATTTATGATCTTACCGAAATAAAAAAGACACCCAAGAAAGGCACATCCCGTACTGCTGATTTTATCACACAAAATGCAAAATAATTCCGTGTTTCAATGCAATATTTTTCCTTTGTAGTTGTGGTATCCACTCCGTCTACAAATAAAAATTTTACAGTTTTTGCTGCTTGAAAACAATTTGAAACACAAAAATAACGGTATCTATATATATATCTACTATCTTATCAGTTAGTCGCATGCTAAATCATCATAAATCTATATATTCTCCAAACTAGATTCCATATTACTGAATAAACATAAGTATTAAGTAGCATAGCTTCCAAATCTTTAAAAATGTCGGTGTAGAATTCTTCGACCTATTTGAAATGGTTTGAAAACAGTCTTAGCTACTTTGTTATAACGCCATTGTTGGACTTTATGAAATCTTCAATGTTTTTCGAAATTACACCATATTTCGTATTCAATTCCTTTCAGAAATGACGTCATCAAATATCTAAATCGTAAACTTACACAGTGAAAGGCTCCTGCATGATACCATATTTATTGTAGACAGTAATGATCTATGGTTTTCTTGGAAATCATTCTGTGTTTTCTCAAAGTTTATAAATTTCAATGGTATTAATTTTGCCATATTTCTCTCGAATTATCAAAACTGAAGAAAAATCCTCTAATTCTGAGAAGATTGAAGATTCCAGAAAAGTGCAACAGTAGACTTATGAAAAGGTAGCTAAAGTTCTTTCAAATTACTCAGTTTAGAGAAACGGGCCATGTAACTTTTTAATGACATTCTTAAAGACTTTGAGCCTGCGCTGTTTTACGCACAAATATTTTGGACATCTATTGCAGTGGGTCGAATGAATATGCATCGAACTGGAGGCCAGCACCAAAATTTTGCTGCGAATGGAAAATAAATTCAGAATGAAAAAATGGCAAGCACACAGGTGAGTGGCCGAGCGGCTTATACAGTCTTCATCAGGTGACTGTTCAGTCACATGACGAAGAAGTTAAGCTCGGTTGAGTGAGGCCAAACTCCGGTGGTTGACCTCGAAGGCCTGACCTCATAACTCATCTCGTCGTCCTTCGGAAAGGACACTAAACTAGCGGTCCTATGCCTGGATGAGGCATGCACAGTGGGCCTAAATTAGCTTCCAGTGGCTCGAAATAATGACACGCCCAGCCTAAACAAATCGAAAACAAACAAAACAACGAAAGATGAAAATTGTATCATAGTTTTGATCCTGTTTAAAAATTGCCAATCAAAGAAAAGTACTGACGACACTTTTCTTGAAGGTTGTTGTATTATGGTTGTGAATGGCATGGGAAGGTGAATTGCAATAACATTTGATTCTAACACTGCGGTCAAATGACACTGGCACAAATTGAAAATGACATAAAATGGTTACGGATATGCCACCTGTTCATACAAAATGGCACATTTTTGCTGGGACAATCTGAAAATAGCCAAAACTCTGAGAACGTAGCTCTAACCGACACAGCAATGTGACCATATCAATATGCACGGACACAGAATTGAAATTTCCAACACAAAACTAATAGGGGAAATAGCGAGCGTCAGGATATTCTCCACAAGGTGGAATGGTTTCCTAAACTAACTTAAACACAAAATGAAAATGAAATGGAAAGGCTAGTTTTTGTCAAACATTTCTTTGCTTCACAGCAAAAATTCTTCGGGTTAATATTTCTGGGCTCAAAATATAGCATATAAGATTTTTACAAAGATGCTATGAAATGCATACCTCTAGAGATGTCATGCTTGGGTCCCTTTGGGGTTCACTGCCAAATAGACCTTCAGAGAAAGGATCTGCAGGGGCTCCTCCGTTCTGCACAATGCCACCATTCGTTGCTACTAAGAAAGCATGAGAACAATTCAACTTTCAAAAAACAAAGGTTAGTAGGACGCACTGGGATTCAGAACATCAAAAAATGCATGATGATGTAAGAGACCTGTTAGTCAAATGTGAGCAATGGTGAAAGAAGCTCTGACGCTACTCGATCGAACTTTCCGTATAAAAATGCTTACATATATCGTTCGAACCAGACTCATGCAGAATGGCAAAAATGTCTATTTTATATACTTCTACGGTGCTTTGCATATTTCACTATCTCCTCCACAGAGGCATCGAAAGTTTTCCTCCACAGAAACATACCTGCAACGTCTAGCAGCCCATGTTTACGTCTAAAACGAGTAGTTTAGGCTTTTTTCTATGTAAATCAATGTCTAAAAGAACTAATAATACCCTAACATTATTTTATACTCTATACTTTAGATGGCTTACAAATCTTGCCCATTATTATCGATGAAAAATTTGTATTTCAAAATGATAACGTTGGAATTAATTAACTAAATACTTTTAGCCATCTTTTCATTGTAATCCAACGATAAATAAATTGGTAATAATAACTAATCACAGGTCTCATTTTTTCGTTCACCATATCCAGCAGGAAACGAAGCCTCTAACGCTAGTCAGTTATCTAAAACCGTACATTCAACCAACGAAGATAACAAAGACTTGAAAAGCTCGAAAAAAACCTCAAAGGAAATACCTGGAGTTGGAGCTGGAGCAGGATTTTGTACTTTCGTGGCTGGTTTCATTTTCATGGCATTTGCTGCCTTAATACTTTGTTTGGAAGGAGGTGGAGGGAGAAACTGCGTTGCAGTTGCTGTTGTTGTTGATGCTGGTTGTGACGTATGATTAGGAGTGGCTGGTTGCCTCTGGAAATAAAAAAGACTTAGGCTACATAAACTTTAAGGGAATCGACATAGTTAAAAACTGGCCCGGGGACAAGTTAAGAATATAATCAATTAAATTTGATAACTTTGAAACGTGCGGCTTCATTGTGGAGCCAAGGAAACAATGGATTCGTAGGCGTTTCCTTTGACCTATTTATAGCGGCTACGATATATGGCTATGTCTTTTCCCTTAAAGGTACTTTGAGGGGTTTGCCAGAAGGCCCAAGCTCTGGTTCGCATGTGGATGCAATTTTGACCTTTCAAGATTTATATGTCTGCTATCAAAGAACCAGTATCAACAAAAGGAGAACCTATGTTTAAGTTAACTATCGAGGAATGCATGAAGAGTGATCAGCCATCGATTCAAGATAAATTCAAATCCCTGGAACCAACCTAATTGGTATACTTTTTTGGAAAATCCGGTAAATCATTGATAAACCTCTGATGATTCTTCGAAATCACTCTTATCATACTAGAAATAACGATTGTCAGTGAGTGCTGCGCATTGTATTGGTTGCACAGGTCCATTCCCCGGTTCCGCAGTTTACATTCATTGAATTGTGATGCTTGACAAATCGGTATATTGACTTTGAGTCAATTAACAACAGGAGAACCGAGATGTGACGTAGATGTTCTTTTGTTGCCAATAAAAGTGAATTCCAACCATTCCGATGCCATTTCAAAAGCCGCTGACCGAAGTCACTTTGCAAAATTGTTGAAAACAGACATACAAGCTCGAGAACTGATCACACCTAGCGAAGCCACTGAGCAGGAATAGGTGGCTGCTTCGCAGCAATTATACTCTTATAATGTGTGCCTAAATTAACTCAAGCTTGGTAATCTTTCTTTGTTTAGCCTAAGGAAAACAAAAAGATGATGATAATAGTGATTACCGGTTAACATCGTTCATCAGTCTGATATCTGACCTGTTAAAGAATTAGGCAACTTATGAAATTGCAAAGCTTGCGATAACTAAAGCAAATCAAATAGTCACTTGCAATGACATAACCTCAATTTTCCAATTACCTCGGATCCATTTTCGGCCACTGATGGCGAATCACCTCCGGAGAAGAACGCATCGAACGGGCTTTTAGTTGGGGTCTCATTGAAAGGATTATCCGCCGGGTTTTTCTGCAGTGGACTCTGAAACGGGGCTCTGTCTTGCAAATGCTCCGGAGTCTCAGCACCACCAAGTCCACGCTTCGCACTCAGTTTCGAAATGTACGCATCGAATGGATCAAAAGTCTCGGAAGGTGGTTGTTGTTGAGCAGCTCCAAAATCAACGAGCAGTGATGGCTCTGTTTGCTACAAGAAATAAGATGCAGGTTAAAGGTGAAGTGATGGGAAAATTTCAATTAATGCCAATGTTTTAATTGATTAAGAGCACTGCTGAATGATAGAACTCCTATTTAAATTTTGATAATTTCTTTCGTTTCGAGGGGGTTTCGAGTTATCCGGTGCTCTACAGAATGGGCTGGTGACGTCACTTCGTCCGTACGAAGTGAAGAAAGTACAAAAAGACTGACTATGATTCCAAAGATAAACCTAATCAAAAAATTTCTTCAGTTAGCATGTCACTCGAAACATTAGATTAACGGGAATCTAGACAAACATAAGCTTTGATATTTTGATAAAAACAACCTCACTAACGCAATATGGTGCTCTCTCCTCGATTACTTTATCTATTGAGGGGGCTCCTCCTTCAAGAAATTCCCTGCATACAAATTCCCTTATAAATTTTGATATTTCGTTAGTTTCTATTTCTCATTGTAATGTGTTGCTTTGTAGTTTGTTTTAATCATTTTAATGGCATTTGTATGCTGTGAAATTTTAAAATGAAAGGAACTGAACTGAATAAGCCTGAAATGGTGTAGTACCATATTTGAGTAACTGATCTACGTCAATAAGAAATACTAATATCTGATAGGCTAGAACATGACCGCAAGCGGCTTGAGGCATTTTTACATGCTTACATTCCCTTTAATTCACGGGACAATTCTTATTCCATTTATATAACTTAGCTGCAAAGTTCCTTGCAACTGTAAACTTCAAAAGATAAAACATAGCTATATTTCCATATCGCATTCTAGTAAATTTGTAAACAGAATGACGTCATCAGCTGATAATTGGATAACTTCAAAATGAAATGACCCGTCAAAAACTTAAACAGGATCTTTTACCATTACCAGTGCTATTCATTTCCGTCAATCAAAATTTTTGCTTCAGGCCACCCTTTACGCATCTTCAAAAGTTTTCATAGAGCTTCAAAGAAGTGCAGACATCCAATTTATGAAACCCACCCTTTGAAACTTTTTCCCACAGCTAGCTTTCAGATGTGTAGCAGAGTGAAACATTGCCCTTGGATTGATTTAAAATTTTGGGTTAAGTGGCTTAATGAGAAATTATAGGGTAGAACAGAGATATCTGCTATGACATAGCACGGATAGATCTTGCGACAAAATAGTATCAGTTGCTTTTACGACACTTCAATTCAAAGCGAATAACGATTGCAGGCAAAGGAAGTTCTCTCAACTAGTAATTCAAAGCAAACCACACCGCAAAAATTGCCCTAGAACCAGTAGGGAAAACCCTCCCCTTGTGCACACGAAAGGTGGTTTTAAGAGGAGTTATGTGCTTAGTGCTTATAGCGAAAGAAGTTGGCTGTATTTAAATATCTGCCGAGGTTATCTTATATAAAATAGACATTTCGGCTATTATAAAAAAGAATCTGGATCAAACGAGATTAATTCATATTTCATTGGAAAATAACATTTCATATCATTTCATATTCATTCCATATAAATCATATATTTCATATTATATATCATATCATATCATATCATGTCATATCATATCATATCATATCATATCAATCATATCATATCATATCATATCATATCATATCATATCATATCATATCATATCATATCATATCATATCATATATCATATCATATTATATTATATTATATTATATTATATTATATTATATTATATTATATTATATTATATTATATTATATTATATTATATTATATTATATTATATTATATTATATTATATATTTCAGATATTATTTCATATTTCAAAATATTTCATGACATTTTGTAGTATTTTCGAATATGTACAAAAGTGACAGAAGCTCTAACGCCACTCAGTCGAACCCCGTGTATAAAATGTATAAAAATAATGCTCGATCCAGGCTAATTGGTAGAATAGCTAAAAGGTCTATTGCTTCAGAAGCCGATAGGGAGGCGATTCAGCTTTCGTATTATTGGGTGTACTTAAAGCACTTAATGCTCATATTCTAAATCGAACAAATGAGTGACCGAGCCGGGTGAGTGGCCGAGTGTCTTATACAGTCTTCGTCAGGTGACTGAAGTTAAGCTTGGTCGAGCGAGGTTAGATTTCGGATGGATGACCTAGGAGGCCTGATCTCGCAACTCACCTCGCCGTCCTTCGGAAGGGATGTTAAACTAGGGGTCCCGTGCCTGGATGCGGCATGCACAGTGGGCCTAAATTAGCTTTCAGTAGCTAGAAATCCTGACAAGCCCACTCAAAATAAATTGAAAACAAACAATGAAAAGTCCGTGGCAGATGTTTAGGTACATCCTTCTTCTATCCATAACGCTCATGTTTGCTCTTTTAACCCATTTCTGGAATGCACAGCAAGAGAGCCAACCTACCAGAGTTACGGCGCAACTTTTGCAGTATTGTTGGTTTTGAATCACAGGCTGAGAGAATTTGTTTTTGTCTGTAATCACTAACCATTTTCAATTAAGGTGTCGATCAAAAGCAGCTGATCCTTGCTCATGATATGATATAAAAAAATTTTACCTGCATGGCACCTGGGATCGAATTCTGTGAAGACTGTGAATTGCTAGATCCATTGCTTTGTGTTCGAAGCATCTGTACTGGTTGTTGCGGTTGCTGCTCTCTTGGTCCCTCTAATTTCTGTTTCAATTGTGCATTCTCTGCCTTTGCGTCTTCTATTTGCTTCTTCAGATTTGCAATTTCTTTATTTTCCTTTGACTCTTGCTTTCCTCTTTGCAAATATCGTTTATAAGCAAGCTCAAATGATTGCCCAACAGTCACAGTTAGTTCAGCTGCCTACAAAATAAAATGCAGCAGGACAGGTACTTAAGATGGGAAAAACAAAACCATTCGGAATCAATGAAATTGCAAAAGAGAATTTTGTAAACAAGATGACATTTAAACACTTTAACCCTTTCACGCCCGGCTAAAATTAAGCATAACAGGAAAACCTAATGTAGATTGTCGTTTTCCAGGGGGTATCATAATCAGTGACTCAGTAAGCAATAGATATATGCAATGTGCATAACCTTTCAAATCAATCAAAATTCCAAATGCTTTACCTCCTGAAAAATTTGCAGTGCTCAATGAATACTGTTGGGCCATATGGCCCTTCCGGGGGTGAAAGGGTTAAAGGACAAATATGGAGTTGGCACGATGATGAAATAAAACATATCACTGTTACGAATGGTGTAACGTACTTTTTCCGTCATATTTCTTCTTTTTCTTGCGAAATTAGGAAGTAAAATTAGCGACTTATGCGTAGTGACGTCATCACGCTCAAAGATCGGAGTTATCTAACGTCAAATTGATTGTGAATGTGGCTTTCGTCCTGTTTTTTCCTTGCCCCTCTTGATCGTTTTGTAAGAAAACAACTGGGTGGTGGCCACTCGCTTGGAACTTGTCGTCAGAGAGCATCAATAATTAAGCGTGATGACGTCACAACGCACCAGTGGCTTATCTCAATACTTAAATTTTGCAAGGAAAGGACAACAAATGGCGGAAAAAAGTACGATACGCCATTCATAATAGTTTCGTCTTCTGTTTTACTATGAATCATATCAAACCCGGAAGTTTCCTTTTAAGGCTGCCTTTTTACATTTTTCCATTCATAATAGATATATATTGCATTCACATTGACACAGTTAAACTAGCTTTATCTAAACCAGTTTAAATTTCAACCAATCAAATGACCGAATTTTTTGGATTGACCAATCAGAAGGCCTTATTCAAAAACCTGATTTAGTTTAAGCTGGTTTAACATGCAGTGTGAATGGGGCAATAAATCAAACTAAATCACATTGGCGTAAGAAGACACAAAGTCATCTGGCCTACACCAGGTCAAAGGTACTTAAAATTTAACAAATACAGCTTCAAGATAAAAAAATTTAGGGACAAAACTAAACAAGAAAAGGAATACACAAATAGTCAAAATAAAAGAAGGGGAGTGACAGTTCCAAACCAAACCATGCAATGGGTCTATCGTCTAACCCTCTCACATTGTAGACTTCTATCGGTTTTGTAGCCATTCTTTCCATCAGGTTTGACAGTAGACTTATGACGATGAGTCTCTTGTTTCCCTGTGCTCTTGTTTTCTTGTGACTTGATGATGGCGCTTCAGTCAACAGAGACTCATGATATTACTCTTAACAACCTGGCCCTATTTAGGCCCAAACTTCGCGATTCCACAATACCAATCAGATTGCGAGATTAGTGAATTACTATTGTTACGGTGTAGATGTGATAGAACTTTCGATTCGATTGAAGAATTGAAAACACTCCCACGGGATTGAGATTCGAAGCCGCGATTCCATCGTAATTCCATTCATGATTGCAGAAAATAGGGCTAAGATTTTCTCTGCTTCATTATGAGTCCTAGACTTATGACAATGAGTCCCTTGTATCCCTGCGGTAAACCTTGCTCAAGAGGGACTCATCTAGACTTATTACGTTGAGTCCTAGTAATCGCTACCACCCACCCACCCCCCGCTCATACTAATAAACCAATCATTAGCAAGAAAAATGTCATGTGACCACGAAAACAGGTCATGTGACCAAAATGAAGCTCTGTGATTGGTACCACAAGATCTTGTGGCAAATGGCCTAAATATGGCCTAAATAGGGCCAACCTTTTGACTGGAAAGCCATGAGTCCTAGTATGAGCGGGGGTGGGTGGGTGGTAGCGATTACTAGGACTCAACGTAATTAGTCTAGGACTCATCATGAAACAGTGAAAAACCCAGCCCTATCTCCTGCATTCGATTATGATTCGATCGATCGAATCAGGATCGAACTACTGCAGTAGCTCTGTTCAACGGTCACTCCTAGGAACGAAAATGCAATAAAAACCACGTCAAGCAGGCGTTTAACCAAAGAAACTGGGTATAAATTTGAAGAAGGATGTTTACTTTACCTGGTAAGTCCAAAATGAGTCTTTCAACACTACATTTTCCATGTTTTTAAGACCAAAACGAACCAGAGAAAACTTCAGCCACCTGCTGTAGCAACTTTGTTCAAAATCTAGTCAACTGCATCATTCGAATCGAGAATTCGACATCATTGTTCTCTGCCAAATCTCGCAATCTGATTGGTACGTTAGGAATTGCGAAGTTTGGGCCTAAATAGGGCCAAGTTTTTCACAGTAATACTATGAGTCTATATTGCCTGAAGCGCCATCATCATGTCAAAGAGCACAGGGCAACAAGAGACTCATCGTCATCAGTCTATATGAGTCCCTCTTAGGCAAGGTTTACCGTAGGGATACAGGGGACTCATCGTCATAAGTCTAGCTTTGACAGCCGCTCTACTAGCGAACTTAAAGCAAACTAAACAAATACAGTATTAGTAATTGCGCTACGAACTGAGCTTTGTAATATACGACGTATCAACCTGTAAGAATTATGTGACCATTCCCCATTTTAAAGGTGCAATGAAATCTTTATTGAAACTTGTAATGAAATCTTTCTCAAACTGTAATTCGTGTTTTCAATAGTTTATATATCTATGGTTGTGAACATGTTCTTGATAACAACAAAGCAAGTCAAGCATTTTGACTGATAACAGGAAATTTTCAATCCACCCTCACACTCCCTAACTCAAGAATGGTAAGAATCAGATATCAACAATTTAAGGTAAACAAATTTAGGCTGCATGCAGACTCTATGAAGTCTGCATTATGATGCCTGGTTCACTGTTTTTCTTTGAAATGCTTCACTTGTGTCCAACTGAAGCAAATTGTCCCATGGCCAATGAAAATATGTTTTGTGTTTCTCCATAGCATTAATCTGATTGTGCCCAATGGCCTCTGTATAACCGATTGTTTCACCATTCTCAAAAGCATTGCTCCGTTACCCACTGGCACCTGCAGGGGTGGTTCTGCTGATTCTTCAAAACAGTGAATAGCATGTCATGTTGTAGACTTTAATTATTTCAGCAAAGGCTGCATGGAGACTAAATAATTTCAATTCTAGGTATGATAAACCAACATAACAAAAGCTTTATTATCAGATGTCAAGGAAATCCCTACCTCTCTCTCAGTGAAGAATGCATAGCACATGTGAGATTTTGTCTCCTGCTCCTTTGCAATAAATGAAAACAGCTTCTTATCACTGTGGTCATCTGCACAGTAAGATATTCTGTGCAGTGGCTTCTGAGCAAGAACTTCCTACAAAGAAATAAAAACAGGAACCTTTAAATTTTTAATGATCAAGTTCAGAATTGCTGGTAATCAAGGCCACAAAATAAATCTATTTCTGTCTTTAATTCCTAACAGGATACAATCACCTTGAGGAAATAGTTCAAAGGTTTCTATTCATTAGTTTCAAAACCAGGTTGAGCTAATCCTTCAGATTTTGGTGATGATCACAGATGAGAAAAGTCAATCAAAATAAAAAGGAAGAAATTTGTTTCTAAAGAGTCAAACTAGATGAAGTTAGCTCACTAAAGAGAAGTTAAAATTGTGGGGGAATTTGACCATCATGGGAGTTTCTAGAAACTAGATAACATTGAAAGGTTTTTTGGTCTCCAGATTCACTTCCTTAATGTAAATGAACAAAGATATATCAACATTATCTAAATATAGCACAAAAGAAGGGCAGGCAACACTTATCTTCCTATTGTTTCCATCAATCAAGAACATCAAATACAATACTGTTATTTTTAGGTAGACCCAGTCCCCCCTCACTAAGATGTTTTGACCCCTTTGATTTACTATAAAGCTTCATGACTATGCAGCAAACCGTACATGAATGTCAGAATTTACTTTCACACACAGTGGTCTTTTCACTATTTTCCATGCAAGAAAACTACTTAGGTTTGAGTTAGCTGACAAGGCATTCTTCTTGAAAGGTACACTTTGCTGCCTTTGCTGGCCTCATGAATTGATTCATGAACAGGAGTAGACAAGTTCAAAGGTTTACAGTTTATGAGAAAAAGGCATTGCGCACACGTTTTCCAATACAGTTTGTATCCTAGCCTGTATAGCCTGTGTATTCTTTCTGATTCTTTCCAAGAATTCCAAGTACAGAATTGGTGATAACTTGACACACCAGAGGCATTTGAAGCAAAGCATAAAGAAAGAAAATAATGTACAGTACCTTGCTTTTGGAATTTATTACTTTTATCACATCAATTGAAATCCAAACTTCAACTTTCACCAACTTGCTGCCTTTCTTTCCTGCTTCACTCTTCTTAAGTTCATGTGCAAACTGTATAAAATGGTCAAACATTGCAAGAGGATTTTCAAAAACAAAATGAAACATATGACAACTGAATTGAATATATCCTTTCTTTTGGTGAGTGTAAGGTGAATGTGAAGTTCCAATTTTCAGACCTAATCACTGGGATTGTAATATCTGAGTCAGAAAAAACAGGGGGCCTTTGGCAGACTGTGACATTGCATTTTCCCACCACCATGAACTAAATTTTCTGTGGTGTCAAAAGTCTAACTTAGATCTTAGTGCTTTCCCCATTGAAATCATCACTAAATCCTATAGAACTGATTTCTTTGTAATGTATGAATGTATGTATCAATTTGCCACTAAATACAAAGAAAATTTATGTTTTAAAAACTAAAATAGATACATCACAATTCTAAAAAAGGTTAAAAAATACCGGTAAAAACATCCCTAACTTTGGTGGCAGAGACATCATTAAAAAGTCCAGGTCAACCTTATTTCCATAATGGTCTCCTCAGAGCTAGTTCTTAAATGAATGAAAAATGCAAGAGATTTGGAAAGAAAGAAAAATAAGTGATACTTGAATAGAAATATAAAAACTTGCGAGTGTTTGTGATGAAATATGAATTAGTAAGACCAAATTATGAGTGCAAGACAGAGCATGAGGTGTCAGTAATAAAAATATACGTCATCTTCCCCTCTCTGTATATTTTCAAAGAACTTTGCCTTGATCTTGTCTTTAAATATGTTGACATTGTTGGTGGATTTCAAGCAAGATGCATATTTTTAGCTCTTAGTAAGAAAGACATTTTTGGCTAGTGCTACCCCCATGAAAGGGGGTTTAGCCTAACCTTAGACCTTCGTATAAGACCTTGTCTGGGAGTCTTCCTAACTAATAAAATGCTTAGCCAAGCCCCACTCAACATCTACTCACACAGTGGAGATCTGATCAAGTCAGCAACCCCTTGTCATGATGCTGGTGGTCCTGAACTCTGACAAAGTCAGTAGATCACAACAAGGAATACAACTTCAACACATTGCCTCTCTCAAGAGTGCAGACCTGGTGTTGAACACATACCTACATTGCATGTATAGCATGAAAATCTTATGCTTTGTGATCGTAATTCAGAAATCCTCTGATCTCTTAACAGTGCAGCTTTGCTAGCTAAATGATTGCTGCCCAATTCTAATTTATTCATTTGTTGAATTGTTTTCATAAACCATATCCTTCAATACCATGCGGTATTTTCCTCACCTGTATTTTCTTTATTGCATCTTTGACAACCTCAATTCCACGTGGTGCAGAAACTTCTGTGCATCCAATGTACTGAAGTAATGCAAAAAAGAAGATAATAAGAAAGCCACTTCCGACACTTCAGACAATTCTGAAGTACCTAGTGACAGAAAATTTGGTCTCAAAACAGTGGTGGCACCAGGGGAGGGCTACAGCCCCCCAATCAGAGGCATCTAGCCCCCCCCCTGTTGGAGGAAATTTTGGTTCTCATAGGAGAAACTTTAGCAAAATAACACATGGAAACACCATTTTTTAGTCTTTTTAGCCCCCCTGTCGGAAGCTCCAGCCCCTCTGTCGGAAAATTTCTGGCACCACCCCTGTCTCAAAATCTCTAATCTGGGGAGGAATCGGATCAATTATATACTCCCAAAGCATATGAATTTTCACATTGTTTCCAAAATTTCTGGGCCACCCTGGCTTTGTAACATGTATCTATAACAAAGGCAGGGACAGAATACTACCATCAAATTCATCCTGGGATAGAATCTATCTTTCCGTAAACAGTGGAGGCTGCGTTGCGGATTCATTCTTGTTGAATTACATTGATGTCTAAAATTTTAAGCAAAATTTTCATCATGGCAACAGGGTTTGGTTCCAATATCTAACAACTGCAAAAATTGGAAGGAAATTTATGCATACTTTCATTTTGCATACTTCTGCACTTATCTATTGGAAACCTAAAATCTATTGGAAACTAACATGATTAGAGAGCTAAATCTATTGGAAAGTTTTCACATTTCACAAGGCTCTTTTAGCAGCAAGACGCGGACATCTTTGAAAATGAAGGTACTTTTTTATGTTTTTCGAGCATTCAAATTTTCAAGCCTTTTCCCTCCTAGAAAACAGCTCACAGACAGACTTAATTCCCGGAGAAAAGTTTGCCTTCTCGCTTTTTCATCATTTCTGAATGCACTCATATTGCAGTTGGCTTCGCTTCTCAATGTCCTATTTTTGCAATGCGTCTGTCAAAAGTACACTTTTCAGGTTGTCAGTTTCAGGATAGCCTATCCTGAAACTGACCTATCCGATAGAGCATACAATAAGTCTCTTGAGACATGCAAAAGTTTTTGAAGTTGATTTCCCTGTGTAATTTACATTCTTAAACAAAAGAATTATGCTGGCATCTTCTTAAATCACGTCTTGTTGCTAAAACAGCCTAATGGCACATGAAACCAGCTTTATACAAACCAGGTACTTCAACTTATCCAATGTATGTGATATATTCAATGACCAATTACAATGCAAAATTTTTTAGCCTGGTTTAGCTCATTTAACTTTCATGTATGAATAGTTGAATAGGGTATTATTGTCATGGAAAGTTCAATCATTGCTTAAATGGAACTTTCTTCTCATTCTGAAGGCAGAAATAAGAAGCAAGTGGGCAATCTTTCCAACATTGCTTAAAAACTTTTGATAGATACAGTGCAAATGTTTTGGTACAATTTGCATTTTGTAGAGCATTCATGAAATCAGAGCGGTCTTCAAATGAAAGTGAATGTAGTTACAGTATACCTTCGCTTGGTAAATAACAAAGTTCTCGATCAGCTGCTTCTCTGGATGAATCCATTTCCGGTTTCCTTTCTCATCTGAAAGATCAATCAGTCTTGCCTGATCCAAAAATTATTGCTTTTGTTGCAAAATGATACTATTCTAATCACAAAGGAATGGGGTGGGAGCATCATTCCTCCTTCTTACCTAAGTATAAACAGTTCAAGTTGGGGGATATTCGGTTTATCAAAACAAAAATCAGCATCAGGAAGGCCCAAGAAAGATACTCCAATATCCAATCATTAGGGGATGTGCATCAGCTTTGGGTGGTTTTTGACATGAAATTCAGTGAATGGGATGTACCTTTTCAAGAAAAATTCTGGGATTGAGGATCTAAGTTTTGCCAGAAATGCTGGGTGCCTATGTTTAGGATATAATCAACAATTTTCCAACTATTTCATAGTTCAAAAACTGGTTGGAAACCACATCTATACTCTGGGATTGGGTCTCCAAGTTCCACAAAAATTCTAGAATTGGGTCATAATAGAAATTCTTGGTGCGCACAGCATTTTATGACCCAAAAGTGAAGTGCCCCCAGGATAGGTAGGATAGTGCAAACCTTCCTACCAGATTGCAAAGTTTGCATTGCAATTCGCACTTTGCTGCTGCACATTTCAAATTTTGCCAGCACAGTCTTAAGAAACACCATCATTTGGAATTCTCTCCCAAATGAGAAACCCAATCTGGAAACAATCTTTTGCCTGAGTGGGAAACGGTTTCCTAAAGCGGAAGCAAATGTAAAATTGTATCAGCACAGAAAATGATACGGCAGCTAACAAATCTTGTTCTATGTATATATATTCGAATTCAGCATTTGATAACTCAACACAAACTCAACAGGAAACAAGTCTGAGTCAAATCTCAATGGATCTGAATATTACCCAAGTAGGGAAACATTCCCATTTGGGTAAGAATGCAAGATGGACCACAACAATCAAGAAAGCCTAAAATTGATTTGTGGCATGAATAGCTACACAAGTAATTTTAGTCCACTGTTGAATCTCTGTGGTACTTTGTGCCAAAAGTTCTGGAGCAAGCAATTTTGTATGCCAGTGCGCCCCAAAAAATAATGATTTCTTTTGTTTGATACTATGAGACACTGAATTGCCCATTGTTTTAAGGATTCTTCTACAACAAATTATGCGCCAAAAACAAGATGACTTCTTTCCCTGCCCCAAAGATCTTCTGGAAACAGGCACTCAGATTCGCCCTAGCTCTTTTAATCAAGGTATACAAGTTTACTTTTCCTACGAGAAACTCAGAATAGGGGCCAGTATATACTGAAAGTTTCTTAAAACTACCAGATTCTCAGTACTCAGAGTCAAGGATGACGCCACAGGGTGGACTGGGGTGGACATGTCCACCCCACTTCCCTCAGGTCAGTATTCATTCTTAAGCAAAAATGATACAAAAAACGTTAGGTATATATACCTTCTGGCAATCAGTTCTACCTCTTTTCCACCCCACTTTTTCAGGGCTAGCACCGCCCCTGCTCAGAATTTTTTTAGGAGTTTCTTAAAGGTTCCATAAAATTCTCTATGTTCAGAACCTGTTCCCTCCTGAAAATTCAAAAAATAAGTGATTTGAGGCCATGCCAATGTTTAGACTTTAGTCAAGTATCTGCAAGTAATATTATGCAGGAAAGAAGAGAAAATTAAGTAAAATATGCTAGGGATCCCCTTTGTGAAAATAAATATACCTTTTATCTTTCATCAAAAAAGATATCTTTCATATTTTGTCATTTGTATTATTGTAAGAAAATTGTTGTTAGTAGTTGAAAGGATTTTGTATGTAGTTGGATTTTTAGATATGAAACTGATCTGAAACTGAAACTGGGAAAATATAGCTTAAGAAACTATATTTTCACAAAGGAAATCCCTAGCAAGTTTCTCTTCTTTCCGGTATAATTACTTTGAAGATACTTGACTAAAGTCTAAACATTGGCATGGCTTCAAATCACTTAATTTTTGTGTGAGTTGTTTTTCAGCATTTTCATTTATGAAAATGAAAATTAATATAACAGAAATAGGAGTTTGTATGGAGTAGAGTTTTCTTGAGGAGCAGCTCTCTCAAGTCTCTCTCAATAGATGAACCAATCAAGGAGAGAGCACCCTCTTATGCTAAAAACTCATCATTCAAATTTGAGATCTTTCAGTGTTTTGATTGGTCAATGGAGTTTCTTAAGTTTTTGGTGATCTAAGAGTTGAGTTTCTTGTAAGCCGTTTCCTATAAAAAATATGTGTAGGAATCCTTCACACTATTTGATAATTTTCCAATTTGGCTTTCCTATGATTCAAGAGGCTGCCTATGCATTCCTAGTGGGACAGTCACAGATACTAGGTATCAAACATAACTACAACTGATCATGTTTGCTGTAGCTCAGAGTAGCATACTGCAATCATAGCCTATGGAAAATCCATCAAGTTCAATTTGAAGATCTCATTTCAAATCTATCAAATGTTTAATTTGCAGCTTGATCATGTCGCAAAACTTTGGAAGGATATGCAGTCTTAGGACGGTGTCCATTTTAGGTCACATGAATTCATATGGGGAGGGGGACAGAAAAGCGAAACAAAAGGATCTTTCTTGCTACCATCACACTAGGTACCTGCATCACAGTAAAAGTTTTGCAGTCAGTGTGCAGACATGCACTCTTTTTTCAGGAACAGGAATCTAAATTTGACGGTGACCCGCTATTTGAATGATCAAAAGAAAGCGGAGTCTTTGATGCTAATCAAAAATCCTACAAAAATCAACACAAAGATCACGGAATTCAAAGGAAGTGGCCAACCAGGTCAAAGTCGCTTGAACAGATTTTTTGGCCTAACAAACAGCCTTACACCTACCCTCGTATTTTGGCTTCCCAGCCAACTTATTCATCAGCGAAGTTCCACGCTGCATGCTGCCAACAAATTCTTGAGACCACTTTCAGCAAAGATCACGCAATTTACTTGATGTGCAGCGCGCTTAAACAAGTCTAGAGTTGTCTCGTGCTCCGCCTTCTCCCCTTCGGCATCTGCAAGCAGTACACTCTTCTCGACTTCCACACGACAAGAAGCAAGGCCAAAATGGAGACTTTAATAGCAACGGACTTCTTTCATTCCATTTAATATTGAGCCACTTGAGTTAGAGACGTTGGCAGCTATTAAGATCGCCGTTGTCATCAGTGCTCACTGCAGCGCCCTTTTCAACACGCTGTCGATTTGTTGCAATGAAAATTGATTAGGCTGCACTGCATCCAATTCAATCAATTCAACTCAACAAAGTGACTTCCGCAATCTTGGTGGCTGCGTCATGGTTTGCGCATACGAACAGCCATTTGAAGGAAAAAGCTTCCAGTCTTCGCTTCACCCGTTCCCAAGCTGGGTACCGGAATCTCTGCAACTTGAGCCTATCCTATCTTACCCTATCCTAGCCTATCCGACTTGAGTGATAGGATCCATCAAGGATTTGAAAATGGTATGTTCACAGGTACGATTCTGATTGACCATAGTAACAAGAGAGAGCTATGGATTGCCCTGCAAAAAGCATTCCACACAATTGACCATTAAATTTTCCTAGATAAAATGGTATGTCTCAGCTTTAGTGACTCTACCATTTCATGATTTAAATCTTACCTCCAAGACCGGCCATTTTCTGTCGATATTGGAAGAGCATACTCAAACCCTGTTATTTTGGTCATGTGGGGTTCCTCAGGGGTCAATTCTTAGTCCTCTGATTTTCCTTACGTATGTGAATGACATGGCACGGGCAGTTGACTGTGACCTGCTTCTGTACGCAGATGATTCCTGCTTAATCTTTAGAGACGAAGACATTGAGAAAATAGATTCCACTTTCAATAGAAACTTCAACTCTTTATGTGATACGATAGGCCTATAGGCCTATTGGATCATGAATACCGAAGACAGATTTTGGAGGTGGGCGAATTTTCGATAGAAGCTTTGTCTTACACACGGCAACAGACGGTGCAAGCCTAATTTCTGGGTCAAGCTTATTCCACTCAAATATACGATTTGGGTAGAAGCTAGATTGAAATCTTTCTGTCCTTCCCTTTATTGGCCCAATCACATCCCCGTTGCGAAGAGAGTAGTTCGAATGACGAAGTGACTGGATTGGCTCCTGTGTGAAAGAAGGAGTGAGGTCATTCATTATCTTATAGAACAGAGTAAGGGGTCTACTCCACCTTCGGGAGCTCGAAGACTTTGTCAGTGAGCCCATACAGACTGATACTGCCACATGTGCATATTGCAAAGAACTCTAAAGATGCTTTGAAAGCTTTTGATTGTATTCTGTAAAATTTCTGATTCTTCCATGAACTGCTGTTGTGAATAGGGCGTCATAAACTCAAGTGCCTCTGAACTGACAGTAAGCAATGAGCTTGAAGACGTTAGTGAATGACATTTATGCTGCTGCTAAAGTAGAAAGAAACTTATAGTTCCTTAACGCGGAGGACAGAGCAGAAACTGCGCACGTATGCGCGAAAACTCATAACTTTGAGCCTCGTTAACTCCCTCAAACAAATCGCAGAATTAGGCAACACTTGATATTTTCTTCCTTGGACCTAAAACCCTTGAGTTATCATTTCAAAAAGCTTATCTATCAAAACACTTCCTTATCTCAGATTGAACGATGACGTCATTTTACGCAGTTTCTGCTCTGTCAATGCGGGTAGCTATTATATATATATATAATAGTATGTTTCGGCTGTAGTAACTCGGCTTTAGTTTCAATCTGAACAAAAGAATACCTGAAAGCCCTGAATGAAATAAGAACCAATTTAAGAACCTGAACGGCCTAATTTCCCACTAAATACTCAATACATAAGAACCTAATCAGGCTGACTTGCAAAATTGTAGGTTCTTATACGCAGGTTTTTATTGTACCTCTAAAGGCCTGTAAAGCCCGCCGCACACAGCGAGGAAAATGCTCAGCAAAGTGGCATGAATGTAATTTTGCTCAGCAAAATTCTCGCCGTGTGCGGATGATTTTTGCAGAGGAAATACTCATTTGTGCAGCTGAGGAAAATATCTATCATGTTTAATAATTTCTGCCATTCGTGCCAAAATTCTCACCGTCTGCGGTGTCACTGAGAATTTTGCTCACTGCCTTGGGTGCACACATGTTCATGTTGCCATGGTATCAACTACAGGTCACAGCAAGATGGCGGCTGAAAGTGTGAACACATGTACACCGAAGGCAGTGAGCAAAATTCTCAGTGATGCCGCAGACGGTGAGAATGTTGGAACGAATGGCAGAAAATTTTAAACATGATAGATATTTTCCTCAGCTGCACAAATGAGTATTTCCTCAACAAAAATCATCCGCACACGGCGAGAATATTGCTGAGCAAAATGACATTCATGCCATTTTGCTAAGCATTTTCCTCTCCATGTGCGGCGGGCTTAAAATCAATTAGGTATCAATTGGAATCTCTCTTTACTTCAGGTAGAGGAAAATGGAAACCAGACGAAGATTCAAACTTTCACTCGTGTGAAAATTTTTGAGACTACTGGTATGAAATTATCAAAGCATGTACAAGTTGTTAGAATGTTGTAATAGATCAGAGATGGCGCCAGGGAAGAAATGCTGGGGGGACAAAAATTGTCAAAGTGCCGACAAGCGAGCGAAGCAAGCAAAATATTTACTGACCACACCTTTCGGATTGGCTCAGAATTCGACAAAACTCTCTAAAAACATGTCAAGCAAGTCACGGAAGTGCCGAAAGTGCATAGCAATTTTCAAAAAATTCAAATGCCGGCGGGGGGAAGGCTCAGTGAATTTTTTTGGGGGGCTCCTGCCTCCAAGCTCCCCCGGTCGCGCCATCCCTGTAATAGATTATAAGTTAGACTAGTTATTAAGTTTTCATCTTTTAGTATCGCCATGATTTCTAATAGGTGGCGCATTTTGATGTGAAAGAAAAATGGAAAATGGTCCTCGTTACAGATGCAGTAAAGCCCCAGGAAAGTCAAGAAGCTTATGTGGAGTAACAAAAACTTAATACCCTCGGTCCTTTTCACAGTAATGATATTCGTCTGTTGTGTAACAGGGTATTGTTCATATCAATATAAAATATCCAATGTCAAAGATGCGTCGAAGCCCCTGGAAAATCATCATGCTTGTATGGCATATCAAACAAACGTCTCTTTCTTTTCGACATATAATCCATTCTATCCTTATCTCGATAACCTGCATCTAAAAAGTCGACGAGTTTCTCTTTCGGTTTTTCTTTCCCATCAAATCTATGATTAATGAAGCATTGGGTTTCGTCGCTTAGCTTCCCAAGCACATGATATTCCCAAGCTTCTTTTAGGCCCTTTTGGTCGACTGTTACTTCATGTTGCAGTTCATCTTCTTCCTGAACATGATACTTCTTCATATTTTTCTTTTTATGCGGATATTTCGACAAGCAAAAACGATGTCTTTTGCTACTTTTAGACAGATATTTCATTTCCCGTGGAGACTTGTATAATGTTCGAGGCTTGTATTTTGGCCTAACTACAGCGGCTGTAGAATTTTGCTTTTCCTTGCTAGGAGAAGAATCCTTAGTTGCTGCAAGGGAATTAATCATTTCTTCTTTTAAAAATTGCTTCCTAACTTCATCATCCTCCTCCTCCTCTTCTTCTAAGAAATGCCGTTTAAATATCTCGTCATTTGAATGCTCTAAAGACAATGAAGATAACTTCTTCTCCACCTCTGATAAATTAGAGATGGAAATTTTCGGTTGAGTTCTTGGCGATTTGTTCTTGAACCCCTTGTAATAGCCACTCCATGGAGTAGTTATTGGGCTCGCTCTACGGAATGCATCTTTTGATGAATTTCCCGCGATGCCATGAACTGAAAGTTTCTCTTGGCTTGGTGTGCTAATTGATCCACTGTGAGCAGAATAGGATCTGCTAGATGCTCGGTTTGTTGAGTCGAGCAATTCTGATATTTTGACGTTTGGCAACCATGTATACGTTTGCAGTTTTGGTACGACTTTTTGCTTGCGAACAGGAATGATATCTTGCGCCATGATCAGTTTCCTGTAAAACTGCTTCTAACGAGTAGCGAAAGGCAAATGTTCCCTCCTTCAAGTAGTTGCTTCAGAGTATACTCTCCTCCCTTGATTCTTCTTCGCGAGTAAATTCAAGCCCCTTTCAACCAATTACACGAAAAAATTCTCAATTCTATCACGAGAAAATCAGTCCTTCGACCAATATCTGCAATTTCTTCTTTGGATCATATAGAATCTTCTTCAAGTCAAGAAGAGATGTATCAACATCGACAAATTGAAAATCGTTCACTAAATTCCTTTGTTTACATTCCTCAAGACAAGAGAGAACGCTAGAAACGTCCTCAAAACTTTCGCAAACTTGCAAGTTTCTTGGCGATTTCAAACGAACCGCTAAAAACTTTGATAAGAAATGAATGCTTAGAAAGTATCTCCTGATCTTGGGATGATTATTGCTCGATGAACTGGCTAAAATATTTGTTTCTCGACCATTCTTGAGAATCTTGTCTTAGCAACAACGACAACTAAATGTTGCCCACATGATATATTATTAATAGGATGCTAATAATGATTGAATCATTTGAGTTCCTATGGTGAAAACACCTGTACTGAACAGCGATTTCAGGGTCATCTCAAAGTAATTTAAACCAAAACGGCCACTACCTACAACCATTTTGACACGTGGTAATGGGTAGCAGCATCAACTGAAAGCCGTTTTATGATGTAATGCAAGGTAAAATATCTCTCACTGAGAAAAACCAGTTCGGAGTCCTACCAGTGGTTTACCAACATAGTTTTCCACAAGCCACAATCGTAAGAAAAACTGGTTTGGGCAAAATTCTGATCTTTTGCAAGTCCGATTGGTTTTCAATCTATTGTATTGTTCTCGCACTACGAGCAATTTGATAAAATAGCTTCCTCTCAAAATCGTTTATAGCTTTTCTGAAATTCTAGATCAAATTTGCTGAAAATTTGGCCCACAGCTGTCATAATACAATTCTATCAATCTACCTTGTCGCTGAAACGTTTATCAGGTATAAAGTGGCAGCTGTACAATCGCATCCACTTGAGACTGTCATTCAGCTTCCTGTGGTCTATTTTCTTTTATCTTGAGGATAGATTGCTAGAAAATTTTTGGTCATGGATTTTAGGCTCATTTGACAGAGAAGAAACTGCGTAAATGATGTCATTGAGCGATTTGAAATAAGAAAGTGTTTGGATAGATAAGCTTTGAAAATGACAAATCAAGAGTTTAAGGCCCAAGGAACAAAATATCAAGTGTTGCCGAATTTTGGGATCTGTTGCAGGGAACAAGGGGGACTCAAAGTTACAAGTTTTCGCGCATGCGTGTGCAGTTTCTGCTCTGCCGCCTGTTTTTGAACGAATTTGAGATGAAGCATTTTATGGAGTCCGTTGTAATTTGAGAACGTTTTGGTCGATGTCGAAAAACTTTATTTTCTTACCTAACAAACATATCAACTACACAAATCTTATCAGTTTATTGAAATTCGATAAAAGGTTTGTGAGGTGCAGACTTTCAAACGTGTAAATTTTTTTGACTCACTCGGCGGTAACATCTAGGTTTAGGGCAACCACTGATCCTGACTTCATTGTATCATAATCCTGTAATAGACCTCTTAACTACTCTCGAGTACCGAATAATCGTCCCCCCCCCCGCTTATTAATTTTTGAAAAATTTTCCAACCCCCCCGCTCTTATTCCAACCCCCCCCCCTTTTATTGATTTTTGGAAAAATGAAATAATATTAGACATAATTTCTGAATAAACGCAAGAAAAAGTCTCAAGAAGTGCATTCAACAGAACCAGAGTTCAAAAGTAAATGTATCAGTAACATCACTGTTCACATAAATATATAACAGATAGGTGTTTACCTAAGAAAAGGGCTGTTTTCTATTTCTCCAAGCAGCCCCCCCCCCCGATTATTCCAACCCCCCGATTATTGTTATCTCGAACCATTTCCAACCCCCCGATTATTCCCACCCCCCGTTTATTCGGTACTTGAGAGTATGCTGGAATCAGAATCGATGTGTTGCTACATTTTGTGGAGTTTTCGCATGATACGGTATGGAACCTCGCGTATAAAAATGTACAAAAGCAACGCTCTATACACCCCCCCCCCCCAGTAACGACCCTGCCGGATATCAAAAGTACAGCGGGGAAATTATGAAACTATACATTTTCAGCGGGGATTGAAGATATCGTGACGGGGAATAAAACCCCTTAGCTATTATTTGTAATGGAACATGAAAAATTTTTGACGGGGAAGGAAAATTTTCAACGGGAAGCAACAGAAACAAAGCGGGGAGAGTGGTTTAAATTCGAACTTGGCGGGGAAACGTATTTTCCTGGCGGGTCATCCTTTTACCTTGGCGGGGCAGCGTTTCAGCGGGGTCGTTACTGGGGGGTGTCTCTATCCAGGCTCTTTTGCAGAATAGTTAAAAAGTCTATTACTTGTCAGATATACTCAAACAACGTCTAAGACCTTAGGTTGCAGCCTTTCCTATTTCTAAAACAATACTACACCGTTTCAAAACCAATACAGCTACGCTCAAAGGTCCTCTACGGCAGCAGAACACAATTTGACAAGACACAAGTTTTCGGGACACCCGTGACATACGAATATATCAGTTGAATTACTAGTGAAATACAGCAGGTACGCCCCAAACTCTGAGAAGCTCGAGCGAGCAAATTGTTAATCGATATTGAACTAAAATCAGATCTAATTTCCACTAATGTCATTCTACAAAAGTAGTTCACTAAATACTCTACTTTATATCAGTTCATTTAAATCAATCTTCAGTTTACGTAACTTGATCAGTATCACTCATAATTTCAACTGCGGGTAACAAAATCTAACGTATGCGAAGGGGGTGGCAACGCGCATTCCCATTTCTCCGTTACGGTAACATTGCTATCATTCGTACCGTTTCTAGCGGCAGTAACCAAGTCCTCCGTACAGTCGCATAAGTTAATTCGTTCTAAATTCTTTGACAACTTTACCAGATCTGAAAACTGTTTTTCGTCGCAAGGGACGTTGATCGTACAAAAATTGATGAGTGAAAGAGTAGATAGTTCTTTACAATGTTCTCTCAGGCTATGAAGGATATGACTTGCAGTTAAGATCTCTTGCTTTAGTCCACCAAATTCAACGGTCCTTAACTCTGGCAAGGAATTGGCAACTTCAGAAATCACACTAGAAGAAACTCCACTCGACTGATAAATCCCCAAGTATCGTAACTTCTTGCATTGCGTTAGGAAATTCTTTAACGCGCCTGCCGTTACGAGAAAGCTCCATCTTATGTCCAACATCTCTATCTTCTGAGCGATGCCACGCGTCAATAAATGACGTAGAACAGCATCCGTTACTGCATGGCCTATACCACAGTACGACATGTTTAGGTACCGTATATGTTGAAGGCTGCCAACTAACGCTGAAAGGCCTACCCAAGTGATTTCCGGGCAGGCAGAAATGTCCAGTTCTTCAAGCGGCAACGATTCCCAATCACAAGAGCAAAGGACGTTGTCCGTTATCGGTATGTACCGGATCAGCAATGTCTTTAATCGGACACAATTCCGGACCAGATTTGGAAAGAACGTTCCAACAAGTTTTCGGCATCCAATGATACACAAGGACTCTAACTGAAGACATCTTGAAAATATGTCGTAAACCTGATCATCAATAAGGCTTTCACAGTTTGTGAGATCCAAGATTTTCAGATTGGTTGCTTGGCAAAACAAATGAGGGAAGAAATTGGAAGAATACGATTCTCTTCCGATCCCGAGGTTGATAAGATTTTGAAAACGAGGTCCACTAGCCAACAGAAATTCAAAGTCTCCTCGCGAAAGCCTCAAATCTATGGTCTTAACAAGAGGAGGTATAAACATTGTCCTTCTTTTTGTATGTCGTTGCAACTTGCTGCCTCTTCCAAATGTGACTGCTTCAAGTTTCTTGCATCTTGTAAACATCGACTTCAAAGTACAGAACTTGATGTGTAGGCCACCAAAATGGACGCTGCGGAGTGATGAAAGTCTCGTTGAGATGATACTGTTGAGAAAATCGGCACTTTGGCATCTTCTTATTCGTCGCAAGTTTAAATGTCGCCATAATGTATGATCACAAGATACTCTCCGCCAACGTTTGCACACTCTCGCAACGATACATAAAGTCCTCTTGTCTAAGAAGGTGAAAATATTGAGAAGAACATCATCTGAAATGTATTCCATCGTATTAAAGTCAAGAGCCATGGTGACCAAACTGCACTGAATTGATACTGAAAACACTGAATGCAACTTACAATTTATAGCTAAAGAGAAGCACATTAGACGTCATATAAAGCACACAAACAGTACGTCACAATGCTAATATAAACAATGGACAGCAGAAGCGAGCTGAAGACTTTAGAAAGCAACTACGCTTGCGCACATGACGCATCTATGTTTCATCAGGAACCAGAAGCATGCTGATGCAGCAACCCTGCCAATAAAGCAAAAGGACCGGATCTTCGGACAATTTTTAAAGCAAGTTTTTTGCTAAGATCAGTCAAAATGAGAAAAACCAACAAAGAGATGGAGAAAAAATGACTCGTCTCTTATCTTTGTTTTGAGGCTCTGGTACCAAGGGTCAGGAAATGATTGTCTCCTCAGACAAAATCTACTCTAGACGAAGCTCTCTTCACTTTAGATTTAAAAGATTTCTGTGAATATCTAATGGAAAAAATGCTATGTTCGTAATCATAATTAAACATCCTTTCTGCAAATTCTACAAGTAAAAGAATGACAAAATAAAACGTAAGAATAATTTCATGAGAAAGATTCGTATTAGGATTTTAGCGTGGATGAAACTACAACATTTCATTGAATCTGCAATTTTTCAGCTGGCCTTCTGGTCAACCTCATCCTTAACGGAGAAACATTTTTATCATGTTAGGCTAGAACTTAAGCTAACCTTGCTCTATATCTTTGTGTGGTAGCATCTCTTTTCGAACCCTTCTCTTGCGTCGCATACTTGCGTCGCATTCTTTGTTGCATTCTACCAACATTCTACTTATTACCTGTTCTCTCTATCGTTCTTTTCTATTCTAACGACCTGATCGTTCTCTACTTCGTTATTACTGATGAAGGGTACTCGTGTACTCGTGTTATCATAGCCACACGTACCAACCACTGATATATTGATAACCTTGCCCTCCCCTGTGAAAGTTGCATTGCAACTTACCTTGCAAGGTCCGGATACTTTCCAAACATTGGTCGCAAAGCAGTGTGTCACTGGCCGTTATTTGGCGACCGTAATTAAGTTGAATTATAAGTTGACATTCATAGTTAGTACTTAGTGACCCTATGTCCCCTCTCGTTATGGCTGTCGCAACGCAATGTAAATTTATTTCAAAGTGATTAAAAAGCTGTATGACTTGCTCTGATCAAGGGCCAGGTTGTTACTACGATTAACCGTAGGTTGGAAAGCCTACGAGTAGGTCCATTATCCAAAAGGAGAAAGGGTGTACGAAACAAGAGCAAAAGCTTGCCACTGCGGTTTCCAGATCTATATCTTAACTTATGCTGCCATTGTTGAGATGACTTTTACACATTATTTGAATTGAGGATTAACATAATCAACTGGGCTGTTGTAGCAAGCGTTTGCTCTCTGTTTCGAGTCCCATTTATTCTTTTGGATAATGGGTCTACTCGTAGGCTTGTAGTATTGCCGTAATCCGGTGTTAGGCTAATGCCCTCTTTGTGAAAACGGACGCAGAATTGCAGGTCTGCCAGGCGCGGATCCAGCCTTATAGCTTGGAAGGGGCCATTGTGGCAGAAAGATGGGGTATGGGGACGCAGCCCCCCGGAAAATTTTCGTAGCCCCACAAATTTGGCCACACCCTCTAGACTCTTACCCTGAGTACAAGAGCCAAAAAATAAATTAATGAAAAGAAAATTTTGAGGCTCTGGTATCCAAGGTATCAGACTTTTGGAAAACGTGGGAGATGCCCTTTTTATTTCATCTTAGATCATTTAGCTGATCACTCGATCTTCTTTTCTCCTGAAATGCAGACCGTATTTTTTTGTGTTAGCTAAAGCTAACGGGCTATCATTTGGGAAAGTTAAGAACCATGAAATGTTTATTAGAAGTACCAGTTGGAGAATGTCTATCGTAGAAATAAGCCTGAACTCGATAGACATGAAACTTGGTACAAAAAATTGAAGTATATCTCAAATCCACATGTCAACGGCATTTCAAAGTGAGAAAATGAAAAAATGAGGAAATTCTTTGAAATTTCAAATAGTAAGTTCCCAAATTGAAGTTATTAGTGAGTTATCAAACTCCTCACGCTTAATGAGTTACTTTCTACAAGCTTCACATGGTCCCCCTCCGGCCATACCACAGGATCCGCTTCTGAGGTCTGCAAACTGACAGGAATTTACGGGTATAAAATACAACTCTACTTTAAATCCATAAACTTGACTGTACTTAGCAATAGTATCTTGTATGGCAACGGACGAGGTGCTGGTGATAATATTGTGTATGTTTGATTCTCCATGTCGACATTTGTTCTGTAACGATACGAGAAACTACTCAAGAAGACGGAAATTAGCCAATGAGAGACTTGCAATGAAGAAAAGTTCAACATGACTGTTTGCTCTGTCGCCTCTGGTTGACTATGCAGGTATTTCAAGGTATATCATACTCTAGCTATCGCCTACCGGGGTTGAATTTTCTCATTTTAAATTTCGCTTCCACCCTGTTTGGCTTCGGGTCTTGCCTTTTTCTCCTCTTAGTTTGAGGTTGAGCGAACACTTTGTTTCTTTCATTTCATTACATCGTTTCGTGTTCTGTGGCCAGGAAACTACCACTGTTCCTTCCAAACCCACATTTTTGGGAGGGTGATTGAAACACAGGTAACAACAAAACAGGTAACTGCTGAATAATGAGATACAAACATGCGAGCTGAAAACGAGCAATATTCTTAGCTGTAATATTCTTAGAAATTGGATGATACTGAGGCTGAATAGTCTTATGATAAACAAAATTCTCATGAAAATTTTCATTTTTGGTGAGTGCAACAAGAGTGCATAAAAAGGTAAAGAGATATCACTCGATCCAGACTCTTTTGTAGAATACCTAAAAGGCGTATTGGACGTTTTGACTGTTAATATTTCGTTGCAAAAACATACAAGATAAGGCAACTCACATTACTATGAAACCAGCGACGTTGGATGTTACAGCCTCACTGTCTGCGACTGCAGTGCTCGCGGAACAGACACAGTGAAGTAGGTCTCGATCTGTGAAGAAGCGTGATTTGATCAAAAAGGAAAATGCACCAAGCAGTAAATATAAATGCTGAAAGCATGCCAAAACAATAATAAGTTCATTTAAAAAAAGAGGATAAGAAAGCCTTTATTCAGAGACATCATAAGGCTCAAATCTTTAAAGTGAATGACCTGAGATATATAGCGCTTGTCTATAAATAGGACAAAGAAACACCTAATCCCTCCATTGTTTTCGTTGGCTCTGCTTTCTTTCGCCACGAGCTGGATTATCAAATACAATAGGCTATTTATAAACTTATGCGATCTCATCTTTTAACTCAGGTTATTCACTTTAAAGAGCTGGGTGTAAAATGCTGTTACACTTTTCTTTGAATTAAAAATTTTTTAAAGGAACTTTGGATGATTAGCTGTAAAAATGCCATGAAAATTTTTCGATATCTTGATCAGTTTCAAAATAAAGGCATTTATCAAGTTTCCCAACGTCATCAAATTTCTAAATCTTTAACCTGAAGAGCCACAGATTTCTGCTTGCTGCCATATTGCAAACCTTTACAAACAATGATTTTCTTGAAGACTGTATCAAACTTCCTCAAGTAATTTAAGACTTACAATGATTTTAATTCTTTCAAAATTTGCGATGTACTGTTACAGATATAATCAAAATGCCGCCATTTTGAAAATAATGTCGATATCAAAATATTGCCACGGCTCGTTTTCAATTTGTTGTGAGTGGACTTGTCAGGATTTCTAGCTACTCAAAGCTAATTTAGGCCCACTGTGCACGCCGGATCCAGGCATGGGACCCTAGTTTAACGTCCCTTCCGAAGGACGACTAGGTGAGTTGTGAGGTCAGGCCTCCGAGGACACCCATCTGGAGTTTGACCTCACTCGACCAAGCTTAACTTCAGTCACCTGATGAAGACTGTATAAGCCACTCAGCCACTCACCCCAAATCTTTGCAGCAAATCACCCAAAGTTCCTTTCATGTCATTCAATTCATATGAAAGTGTAATAAAATTTTACACCCACCTTTATCAAGATTTGAAGGATCTGAGCAATATGCTTTCAAAGACAGATTTTCTTTCCAAGCTCATCATTTCTAAGGGCCTGTTTATATGAGGAAAAGTATCCCACCCACTAGGCTAGGAGCTGTCAGATGGGATGAAATCTGCGTATGTTTATATACACAATTTCATCTCATTTTCAGCGTTGTCATCTCACTTCTAAGTCCATGCTTTCCAACAATAACTATGGCACGGAGGATGAGGCAAGCGACGACAATCATTGTGTTCCTCATTTCATCGACATTCAAGAATAAGATATGTTTATGCTAGTTGATTTAAACGGTAGTTGACAATTCCAGTAGTTGACTTAAACGGTAGTTGACGAAATTATTTACCGCTTTTTCATCTTGTTTGTTCATTGGTATAAATTGCCATGTATCATCAATTAGATTTGCTGAAGATGAACTAAGTATGGTTCAAAACGTTCAAAACATGTTTGAGTCAATAAATGATTTCGTTAACTACCGTTAAAGTCAACTACTGGAATTGTCCACTACCGTTTAAGTCAACCATGTCAACTACCGTTTAAAGTCAACTAGCGCAAAATATTTTATGCTTGAATGTCGATCAAACACAATGATTGTCGTCGCTTGCCTCATCCTCCGTTTCATAATGAAACTGCGCTTTCCAACGAATTGTCCAATAACTATGTTAATTAGTGTTTGGCGTGAGCAGAGTCTGATGAGCCATTCCACCACTCAATGCTACTTCAAGCATGAGCGATAGGACACCCAGTGTGTAGAAGTTCAAATTTATATCAGTAGCGAGCCAACTTAGCTTATTGTTTTTTTTTTGGTGTCTTGAACTTGTTTTTACTTCGCACACAACCACCTTTCAATGTTTCGTAATCTTGAAATTTTCAGTAGTGATCCACCTTACGTGAAGATCCACCTTAACTCGTAAGCTCACTACTGAAAATTTCAAAAGTAAGAAACATTGAAAGGTGGTTGTGTACGAAGTAAAAATAAGTACACGACACAAAAAAGACAAAAAGTTAGGGTGGCTCGCTACTGATATAAATTTAAACTGCTACACACTGGGTGTCCTAACGCTCATGCTTCAAGCTGTAAATTCAGCTTTCTATTTTCCAGCGTTTTATGAATATTGAACAAAATTCATTTCATCTTTGTGATGCACAGGTCGGTGCCTTAGAAATTCAAATCAATAGAATAGACGATTCCGCTAAAGATGACAGCAACGAATTTTTACCGCGATGCACTGCGTTCTTTAATCGAATTCCTACAGAATCTGTAAAGATTTGTAATTCGACTGCAATGCAACTCAGTAAAAAATTCCTCTAATTTAAGTCTAATTTAAGAATAACTCTAAACAATCGACTTACTTGGATTAACAAGAACAGTTTTCAATTCGTTATCCTCCGGCTCCATTCCCAAAGGTAAACAAGAATCAGGAACTGACGGCGCTGAAATTCATAAAAGAGTTTGATACAAAATGATATCTGAGAAGAGTCTCATTCTGGCTTAGAAATATTGCAAAAGAATTAAAAAAGTAGATATTTAAGCCTATAACCAAAATCAATAACGCACTAGCTTCCTGGAATAAAGCTTACATGTGCAAGTATGTCTGTGGTAGGTTTTGTGGCAGAGATGCCAACTATAAAATAAACCATACTCATAAGCGTCCCTTGGGAACACTACACACTGATTGAGACTTCTCCTTTGATACATTTTTGGAGAAAAGTGACAACGTAAAAATCCACATCAAAAATCTCTGAGAAATGATGCTGGAAGTCTATCTGTCGATGGGCCATCAAAATCCACATAACTGTTGGCACCTTCATGACAAGAAAGAGATTCAATATGATCTCAGAACTAAGCATCCGGGCAAATTACTGGTCACGAGAAAAATAAAATTTTGAATGGCGTCGCTTTCATTCAGAGGAAGCTTGAATCAGCTTCAAAATGAAGGCATTTATCAAGTTTGAAGACGTCATCAAATTTTTACATCATTGACCAGAAGAGCTACAGATTTCTGCCTGCCACTAAATTGTAGACCTTCATTAACTATGGTTTTCTCTTGAAGGTTGCAAAAATTTTCCTCAATTAATTTAAGACTTACGATTATTTTAATCATTTTAAAATCTTTTTATGAATTTGTACAAACTTAATCAAAATGCCGTCATTTTGAAATAATGCAATAGAAATTTACACCCAAAGTTTTAGAGATTTGAAAACTTGAGGCCTAGGCCTATTCAAGGTATTTTTGTTATTTTTTTCATTGTCCCATGGACGCTAGAAATATAGGTAAATTAAACCTTAAAACAATTTCACGGTTACAAAATGGCTGAAAAAGGGCCTAAAACATTGATCAAATTGTAATGGACTCATCACGCAGGACAATAAAGAAAATACAATTTCTCATGGGTGAGATATATCCACCGCACATTTATTGCCATGAGACTGAAAATCTTTAGTATTTTTGTGAAAATTGATGTCTTATAACTCGCAAGAGAGGTGAAACGCCAGTTGCGTATTGTTCTGTGTAAAGAGAGTCCTTATACTTTGATCAATGTTTTAGGCCGCTTTTCAGTTATTTTGCAACCATGAAATGTTTGTAAAATAGAGTTTATCGATACTTCTAGTGCTGGTAAGACAGCGAGAAAAATCACAAACATGCTTCAGTCTTTCGGCTTTAACTAAAATTTGAATCATTCAGTTCTGTGAAGTACTGCTGGTGCTATGAATTTCAAAAGTGGGAACTTTATTCTGGCTCACCCGGCAAATTATAACATAAACAGTTTACCAACTTTAAAGAATGATAATGATTTGATGATTTGATGATTTGATTAGAGTGATGCTATTCTACAAAGCACACCTTATCCTTTAGCTTATCTTACCGCCGATTTTGTAGATTTTCACGTCACTGAATTTGACATCAAAAACATGAGGATACAATGGATTTCTGCCACCATAAAAATATTCTCGAACTTTGTCGTCTCTTTTCTGCCGCCTCACATCTTTACTTCTTTCTACAACCTACAGATTCAATCAAAGGTATATCTTAGTGAGGTTTTAAAAACCTGCATTTCTTTGCCTGCAGGATGTCCCAAAAAATTGTTCGACGTTTGATTAAATATTCCAAAATTGCGACAAAATGTACTCAGAGCTAGTTAAGCCTGTTCCTGAGACTTTCAGTTCATTTTTGGAACAAGAATATTGGTAATACGCAAAAAATTCACGGAGTTACTAGTTTAAGTTTGTACAAAAGCTGAAATCAAACTTCCTAAACTTACATGTCTTGCAAAAGGCCGTCCTAAAATCGAGGTAAAAGAAGATTATACACTGTCGTGCCTCTCGTTGATATCACAGCGAACCAAAAAGGACTTTGAAGGTATTTCGATTCTTGAAACAATTGCAAAGATTAACTTTAAATGAAAGAATCAAAAAACAAGTATGAAACTTAATAGATAAGAAACGGGGTCATCGCATATTACTCTAACTGGATTCCTCTTAGCATTCAAAACCTTGATTTAATGTTAGAGAAAGCTAGGTTATTGATGGGGCTTTTCAGATTCCAATTGATTTGCTTTGATGAAAAACGAGATTCTACTTTCACTATAAAGGCTAGTAAGGGTCAAACTTAAATTTAAAAATCTAGTAACTCCGTCAATTCATAGCAGAATTGCAAGAATCTAGTGTCTAAAACCGATTAAAAATCTCAGCGACATGCTAATCTTCTCACGGACAGCGTTCAATATGAAGTTAGTCCTTAACTTTTAATAGAACGTCAACAGTTTTTCCGACACCCTGAATTAACATTATATTTCATAAGAGCACAAATAAAATTCAATTTAGGGAAATAAACAAAATTGCATTATGAGACCAATTCTGGAAGTCAGGGTTGAGGAGAGGGGCGTTAGGGGGGTCAGAAACCTGGGGCCCATAGCCACAAATTATAACTGAGTTTTATCGAAATAAAGCTCAAATGCGGGTCTAGAGACCACGGCCAGTGCTGATAATTTTCGAAATTGAAAGGTGACTTTTTGAGATTGTTAGGCTTCTATACTTTCCACTTTTCTATCAAATGTTTTTATCAAAATGTTTTTCATTCTAAGATAATTGAAATATGGGTTGAAATTCAGAAAATTCAATATTTTTCAGCTTTTGATGTTTGAAAAATATGAAGAATCCCAGAAAAGATGCCCATACAGAAGGTTGTTTACTAACTGTTAATTGTTATTATATAATGATTCTTATGCATGATAACTAGCTTTTTATATGACTTTACGATTGTATCTAGAAGCGGCAATAGTGACCAGAGCGATTGTAGAACCCTTAATTTTAAAAATTTTCCCGGGGGAGCATACCCCCGGACCCCCCTAGTTGAGTGCGCCTTCGGCGTACCTTTCGCAACTCATTTGACAAGGGGCCCATGCTGCATTCTGACCCGGGGCCCACAAATTCTCTCTGCAGCCCTGCTGGAAGGTTCTTTCTATTTGTCGTATCCTTGAAACAAAAGGAATGAAAATCCAAGGTCTACAGAATAAAGCCGTGAAAGGACAGAGGACTCAAAGTCTACACTGGAAAGAATAAAATCTGTCCTGGATGGATAAATAAACAGCAACACAGGATATATAAGTAAAATCCTATCCTGGAAAAGTGACTCATCAGCTATTCTTACAGTCAAGGCAAGAGTAGTGTGACTGACTGAAATAGACTACGCGAATATTAATCGTATAATAATCAAATCTTGATTTTCAAGAATTCCAATAATGATAATGTTTTCATTCAACTGACCGCCCATACACTGTGTAAGTTGGACAATATTCAGCGGATGAGTGTGCTTGAGGAAGACAAAACAAGGCATTCCATGTATTTAGCAGAACGAGGGCCTTACACAACATGTCACATCATCATTCGAATTATTATTCGAACAATAATCCATTCACCATTTGGAAAAATCGAATATTTTAGGATTATACTGGTCACACTACTCTTGCTTTGACTATCATACATGAGTAAAAATCTATCATGGATAGATGACTAAAAATCTATCGAGGATAGATGACTAAAATACTATCGTGGATAGATGAATAAAAATCTATCATGGATAGATGAATAAAAATCTATCGTGGATAAATGAATAAAAATCTATCCTGGATAGATGAATAAAAATCAATCGTGGATAGATGAATAAAAATCTATCATGAATAGATGAATAAAAATCTATCGAGGATAGATGAATAAAAATCTATCGAGGATAGATGAATAAAAATCTATCCTGGATAGATGAATAAAAATCTATCATGGATAGATGAATAAAAATCTATCGTGGATAAATGAATAAAAATCTATCCTGGATAGATGAATAAAACTCTATCGTGGATAAATGAATAAAAATCTATCATGAATAGATGAATAAAAATCTATCGTGGATAAATGAATAAAAATCTATCGAGGATAGATGAATAAAAATCTATCGTGGATAAATGAATAAAAATCTATCCTGGATAGATGAATAAAAATCTATCGTGGATAAATGAATAAAAATCTATCCTGGATAGATGACTAAAAATCTATCGTGGATAGATGAATAAAAATCTATCGTTGATAGATGAATTAAAATCTATCGTGGATAAATGAATAAAAATCTATCATGAATAGATGAATAAAAATCTATCGTGGATAGATGAATAAAAATCTATCCTGGATAGATGAATAAAAATCTATTGAGGATAAATGAATAAAAATCTATCCTGGATAAATGAATAAAAATCAATCGTGGATAGATGAATAAAAATCCATCCTGGATAGATGAATAAAAATCCATCCTGGATAGATGAATAAAAATCTATCATGAATAGATGACTAAAAATCTATCATGGATCAATGAATAAAAATCTATCGAGGATAGATGAATAAAAATCTATCGTGGATAGATGAATAAAAATCTATCATGAATAGATGACTAAAAATCTATCATGGATCAATGAATAAAAATCTATCGAGGATAGATGAATAAAAATCTATCGAGGATAGATGAATAAAAATCCATCCTGGATAGATGAATAAAAATCTATCATGAATAGATGACTAAAAATCTATCATGGATCAATGACTAAAAATCTATCCTGGATAGATGAATAAAAATCTATCGAGGATAGATGAATAAAAATCTATCCTGGATAGATGAATAAAAATCTATCGTGGATAGATGACTAAAAATCTATCGAGGATATATGACTAAAATCTATCCCGGATAGATGAATAAAAATCTATCGTGGATAGATGACTAAAAATCTATCTTGGATAGATGACTAAAAATCTATCGTGGATAGATGACTAAAAATCTATCGTGGATAGATGCATAAAATCTATCGTGGATAGATGACTAAAAATCTATCGTGGATAGATGAATAAAATCAATCGTGGATAGATGAATAAAATCTATCTTGGATAGATGACTAAAAATCTATCATGGATAGATTACTAAAATCTATCGTGGATAGATGAATAAAATCAATCGTGGATAGATGACTAAAAATCTATCCTGGATAGATGAATGAAAATCAATCGTAGATAGACGACTAAAAATCTATCCTGGATGGATGACTAAGAATCTATCATGGATAGATGACTAAAAATCTATCCTGGATAGATGAATAAAATCTATCGTGGATAGATGACTAAAAATCTATCGTGGATAGAAGTATTAAACATATCTTGGACAGATGAACAACAATTTATCCAGGATAGATTAATAAAACCTATCCTAGATAAATGAATGGAGATTTGGTCAGGATGGATGAATGAAAATCTTTTCTGGATAGATGAATAAAAGTATATCCTAAACAGGTAAATGGTAAATAAGAGTTTTTGAGAGAAGAATAAAATTCACTCTTGGTAAGGTGAATGAAAATCTATCTTTGACGAATAAATAACACTCTATCAATCAATCTGGGTCATTGATACTGATGAACACGGCAAACTGTTTTCAACGGTATCTCCTAGCGCTACAAAAGGAATGGGCTCGAATAGAAATGTTCTGAAGACTCTGGAGTCATAAGCTAGGGGGAATAAAATTTAGGGGGGCTGCCCGATAAAAGATCTCCATTGTTTACGAAAATTTCGCCCGACTTAAGGTTGATTTTCTACCCGATTATGGCTGATTTTTGCACATTTTTCCAAAGTTGGGAGGGCAGCAGCCCCGCTGTCTCCTACGCCTATGTCTGGAGTAGGGCATTCATCGGTAGATTTTGTAGGGAGGCCAATTAGCAAGTGGGGACAGCTATTCCAGACTTGAGAGTACCCAGCAAAGGAAACAAAATCAAAATGATCGCGAAACAAAGCAAATATTACTGAAAATGTTTCAACTTACCCCTCCAGACTTTGGCAAGTGCAAAACTTTAACTTTTTCTGGAACCTTCGATTTTAATTGGTTATATAGTTTTTCTTGATCAATTACAACAACTGCATCAACTAAAAAAAGAGCAGTGATTAAGACTAAGAAGACTAACAAAACACAACAACAGTGATTTCTTTGTACTGAGTCGATGAACTCAAGACAGACATACCTTTGAAACTATGATTTTTTGGAGCGCAAAATAAAGAACATCTACCTGCTGTCCCAAAAAATTGTGCCTCGTTTGTGTGGCTACTGTGGAGGAGCTGTAGATTCAATTATCTCCATTTTTACACAGTTACATAGGTCAAGATTCTACTTAGGGCGTATTCTTTTGGGCATCTTCTGAAAACGGTAGAGTTGGTAGAAGATAAAATCCCATTCTTTTGGTACCCTTCTACAGAAAACGGTAGAATTCACGGGCTTCAGATCACTTTTCAAAAGCCCATTCTTTTGGTCATTCTGTTTTCGGTAGACTTCCGAGAGATTTTTGACGTATTCTTTTGGGCTCTTCTGAAAACGGTAGAGATCCAAGGCTTCGGAAATCTTCTGCTCCTGAAGCTGACAGACTTTTGAAAGATCCCAGAGAGCATTTTTTTCGTGAATGAAAGTTTTCAAAAACATTCGAAAAAACAATGGTACTTCGCAGATTCTTTTCTCTTGGGATGGGCATAACAAAAGTACATTGCATTGCAATGGTTTCAACATTCGAATTCTCATTTTTCAGCATTCCATTCCCATTCTGTTGGCATTTTTCTCTGCGACGTCTGCCAACCCTACCGTTTTCAGAATGCGTATTCTTTGGCATTTTTCTCTGCGACGTCTGCCAACCCTACCGTTTTCAGAATGCGTATTCTTTGGCATTTTTCTCTGCGACGTCTGCCAACCCTACCGTTTTCAGAATGCGTATTCTTTGGCATTTTTCTCTGCGACGTCTGCCAACCCTACCGTTTTCAGAATGCGTATTCTTTGGCATTTTCTCTGCGACGTCTGCCAACCCTACCGTTTTGAGAATGCGTATTCTGTGGCATTTTTCTCTGCGAAGTCTGCCAACTCTACCGTTTTTAGAATTCCCATTCTTTTGGTAACAGAAATTTTTCTCTGCGAAGCCTACCGTTTTCAGAAGACTTCGCAGACTTCAGATGCCCAAAAGAATACGCCCTTAGAGTTTGCGATCTTGTTCGAGTCATTCTGACACATAGTTGCTGATCTATGGCAGAGAAATGGCAAAATTAGTGGTTGCTTCAAAAACAGCACTTATGTTGTGCTCCAGCAATGTCAACATAAAGTAAAATTTCAAAGAAAGGGTTCTGGCATCATATTAAAATTTTCACTACAATTTTTAAAAAGTAGACAGTGCTCTCTTATGACTTGACAGCACCGCTAAATCCTTTCAAAGATTTAGCAAAAACTGTATTACGACGCTAGAACCTTGCCCTTTCTTTGAAAATTTACTTTTTTTAGACATTACTGGAGAACTATAGAAGTGCAGGCTCAAATCTTTCAAATCCTTACAAAGGTGGGTGTAAAATTGTATCACATTTTTCTTTGAATTCATGTGCTTGAAAGAAACTTTGGGTAATTTGCTGTAAATCTACCTTGGCAATTTTTTGATATATTTATTATTTTCAAAATGGCGGCATTTTGACTTATTTTGCAAAAATTCATCGAAAGTTTTGAAGAAATTAAAATCATCGTAAATCTTAAATGAATCGAGAGAAATTGATACAATCTTCAAGATAACCATAGTTTATGAAGGTCTACAACATGGTTGCAAGCAGAAATCTGTTGCTCTTCTGGTTAAGGATTTAGAAATTTGATGACGTCACAGCCTCAAAATTAATAATTGCCACCATTTTGAACGTAGTCAAGGTATCAAGAAATTGCCACGGCAAATTTATTGCGAATTACCTGAAGTTCCTTTCAAGCACTTTAATTAAAAGAAAAATGTAATAGAATTTTACACCCACCTTTTTAAAAGATTTTAGCTCTATGCTTAGAAGTGCAGTTTTTGAAGCAACCACTCATTTTTGCCTTTTCTCTTCCATAAACCAGCAACCATTTGTCAGATTGACTTATACAAGGTCTCAAACTCTATGTTGAAGCCCGACCTATGTAACAGAGTAAAAAATGACATGATTGAGTCTACTGCTCCTCTGCAACAGCCACACAAACTGGGCACAATTTTTTTGGGACACCCTGTAAGATTGATTTGAAGAATCAAGTACGTTCGATTAGTCTTCTGAAATTTCTTCCGGAAATGATCAACCTAATTTCACAAACAAAACATGATATTCCAGGGCTTGATAAGTAAATACATTAAAACTTGAAGGAGCTAGATTTGAGGGTATTTGTTGAGAAATCCTTCAAATCTATCTAAAAATTTGAACAATAGTGCGATCTTATTGCATCATTCTATGATGCTCTCATTAGATTTACAACAGAAAAGACTACAAAAACGACAGACAGTACAAGGAGCATGGAAATGCATAGTAGCATCTGACTTAAATGCCCTTTCAGCTCTTTTTCAAAATTTCCTGTGAGCAACGTCAGGCGAAAATAATCAGCAAATGTTTACGTTACTTAAGGCAGCTTTAAGTTTTATCCCGACGGAAGACTTCTGCAAAAACTCAGTTTTGTGTATTAATCCCATTGGCACAGCGGTGTAATCTCTTCTGACTTTGCAGCCATATAACAGGTGCACAGGGCTAGAACCTGCTTCCAGTCCCAGCACTAGAGCGATATGACAAGGAGTTGCGGACTCGATTAGGTCTGCTTTATCGATTATGTCTGCTCTACTGCAGCAATCCCAGCGTTTGGCGCTAAGCACTGCAGCTTTACCTTCACCTGCTGACATAGGAAGAGGATCGAAAAAAACCTTCGAATCAAAGTATAAAAAACTATAGCGGAATCCAAATAAGAGAAAAATTACCCGAGAAGGCTTTCGCAATATCAATGAGCAACTTGAATCCTTCTCCTGTAACCCATCCGCAAGTATTGATGACGCAGCCACTAACACGAGCTAGGACAAACAAGTATGGTAAAGTAGATAGCAAAAAATAGTAAGATCAGTTCAATATCATCAATGAAAAAATAGTGATTTAGTACTATCGTCTCAAATTCGAACTTAGAAATGTGTATTTTCAAATTTGTATTTTGAGATTTGCATTTTGAAATTTGAACTTTTAAATTTGTATTTTGAAACTAGTGATTTGAACTTTGCATTTCGAAATCTGTGTTTTGAAATTCAAATTTCGAAATTTGTATTTTGAAATTCGCATTCTAAATCCTGAACTTCAAAATTTGTACTTTGATATTCGAATTTGAAATTTGATTTCAAAACTTGAACGAAAGTTGCTGATAAATAGCTGTGCTTTTACAAGGATGAAACAATATCAGAGTTACATAGTTTTTCTCCAAAGAACTACACTGTTTTTTCGAGCATTACAACAATATGTCAAAAACTATTATTAAAATTTAAAACTAAATTAAGAACACATTTCAACTGACAAAGCACGTGAATTTCAGTTTGTTAAACTTTTAAGCTTGATGCATATATATATTTACTTGTTACATTTACTTTCACAGGTCCCACAGTGATAGCAGCTTTGTTAGTTGAATCTGGTGACCTGCATAAACAAAGTATTCTTAATATGTTTATTAAACTAGAGTGACTTACCTTTTTCCTTCTGATCAAATCTTTTATGGACAACTTCAGAAATTTTTTGAACTAGTGTCGTATATAACCGAACGTTGGCCATTGGATTATTCACACCATGATGGTATACCAATGGAGTTTGTAAGGAGAAACCTTGGAAAAGAAATATTGGAACCTTAGTCGAAAGTAATCCTGCAGCTAACGAATGAGACAATAAAAAGTGAAACATTTTGAATAACCGTAAAAATTCAATCACTGCTCTTTCAATTCATTTCATCATTCAGATGTATCGAGTACCGTCAAAGCACTATTAGGCCCTCAGGGAGCTTCCTTAAAGGGGCAGGGTCACGCAATGTAAACAAACTTCTTTCGAAATGACGATTTTGCAGCATTTTTGATAGGCCATATCACAGTGATTTTCCACTAGATTTCTCTCAAAATGAAAGTGTAAGTTTGGAGACGAACTCTTGTACTTCACAGAGAAACAAACACAACACTCATATGTTGTACGATTGCAGAGATATTAGTGGATTTTTAGAAGTAACTTTAGTCCGGATTCACCCCATTCACAAAAATCTGTACAAAACACAATGGTCACGTGTGAGCAACAATACAGATTCTAGAGATAACAGGTTCGTTTACGGTCACGTGACCCCGCGCCTTTAATTTTCGATACCTTAGAGGGGAGCTTCAAACTGATGGAAGTTTAGTAGAGGAGGGAGGGGGGGGGCTTATTTGCAAGATCAGATGATAAAGATATGAAGGATAAACCTTTTAAATTTCTCCCATAAATTTTTTGACACAAGGAGGGGTCTGAAAGAGAGGGGGCTTGTCCAAAATCTTGGCCTAGAAGGAGAAACTTATTAGCGCGGGAGCTTAATAGAGGGCAGGGTCACGTTATGTAAACAAGCGTCGTTCGAAAAGACGATCTTACAGTTTTTTGGATAGGCCATAACACAGAGATTTTCCGCTACTTTTTTCAAAATGAAGGTGGTATTTTGAAGATGGTCTCTTGTACTTCGTACATAAACAAGCGAAACACTCATATGTTGTACGATTGCAGAGATACTGGTGGATTTTTAGAAGTAACTGTAGTGTGGATTCACCCCATCCACTGAAATCTATGCAGAACACAATGGCCACGTGTGGGCAACGATATAGATTCTAGAGATAGCAGGTTTGTTTACGGTTATGTGACCCAGCGCCTTTAATAGAGGGCTAGATAAAGCTTTCACCATTTACAGTAACGCTGATAGCTAGCCAATAGTTTATTTCTTCAGCATAGCGATGACGAAGTTGGGGCATAGGGGCATACTTGGATATGGTAATATACAAAGTGTTGAAATTTACTTAAAACTTGATTCCTAGATTTGGAGTCCTAGATAATACAAGAAGCGCAAAAGATTTTAGGTGTTTCAACAAAGCAATTTTAGTGGCTCTTGATCGGTCTGTATTAGACTGACATTACATTAGAAATCAACAACAAAAAGTTGCTTTGTTTAGGCTGTGGCCGGCAAAATAGACAGGCAAGGTTCAGCTTAGCCTTTGAAGACTTCTTTGCTCTGAATTTTAAAGAAAAAGCCGAAATCACGAACGAGAAAAATGCGAGTTTGGCTAACATCGAAACGAACAAACACAATGAAGAACAAGAACATAAAATGCTATAAAACAGTTCAGTAATGTAATGTTCTTGAAAATGTTTGCCATGTGATAAAGCTTTTATTAAACGCCTACTCGATTCATGCTGCAAAATATTGCACCTTAGTTCCGTGTACCAACCTCACGAATATTTTCCAGCATTGACCTCGTAATCGTTTTGTAACCACATAGTATTGGAGTACTCGATGAAACTGATTGATCGAATTTTGGATGGTGGATCGAATTTCGAATTTTGGACTTTCAGAAAATACGGCAATTTGTTTGCTGTGAAATAAGTGAAAAGGGCCTAAAACATTCCATCTAATCGTAAGGAATTACCAGTTTAAGTTGAATGAAAGGTATGGATTGAGTTGAAAAACATGTTTATTGCTGTTATTCTTGTTTTAGAAATGTCTTCAAATCTAAAAACCTTGAAATAGACCACATACCCTCTTCTATATCAGCTGGTCTTTCCACGAGTAAAGCTCCTAGAGTTTAAAAGCAAGTAAGTAATGACGATGAGAAATGATAAAAAAGGACGCCACTAGAGTAAAAATTGAAGCAGATCAACACTGACGTGGATAATAAAGCACTTGCTGTCTTTGTGAGCTTATAAAATGGCCCAAACATTTGTTTGAGTGCAAAAAAGTTGTGCTTAGAGGTACTTTAATGACTGGGACATTTTCAGAGACGACAAAGTAATCTTTATGGGTCTCGATCTCCAACGACAACAAGGGCAGATTACAGTAAAAAGCAGCTCTTGCTATCGACTAATTTGCCACTATAAAACGATCTGTCTCAGCAAAAACATAAATTTCAGCCGTCAAATTACTGCTATTTCCATGAATATAGAAAAAGCAAGATGTGAATTCAGGCTGTTTTCCTGTAAGCACTTCATGAGAAAAGACTTTGCAGGCTTACGTCAGATTTGTTAAACTTATGCTAGCGTAGCACCGGTTCTCTTCGCTCCTGTAGGATAAGTTGCGGGGGGGGGGGGGGGCTCTCCCTCTCCATTAGTTTATCGACTTAGAGAGCGCCTCCTTAATCAATCAATCTTAAATACAATCATGTCAAGTTTCTTTCATATTCATTTTAGTCTGTTCCATTCAGTAGTAAATGTATTTAGTTGTGGAGTATTTATCTCGAATTGTATTTAGGATTGATCGATGTATGAAACTGAAAGCGAAACTGTTTTGTCACTGCAGGAAATGGGCTTGGGTCTAAAAAATGACAGCACGTCATTGCCTCACTGGCAACAAACATCGTCGTTTTTTGTCTGCGCTGAGGCCATTATTCCTTTGCTAAAAGTGCCGTAGCCATGAAAGTAAAACACATACCTAAAGTTCCTGGAATTGCTATTGAGCCCTGAGAAAGGAATTTGAAAGTAACAAGTAACTTTAAAATTTCATTAAAGGATGGAAACATCTTTTTCAATTTCATATAGATGGAGCATGAAGAATTTTACCGATAATATAATAATAGACAATAAAACTGAAAACGTAAAATGAAAGTAAGAATAGTATCTTCTCCATGAATGCCAACCAGTCCCAATCCACCCAGCTGTGGTCGACAAGGTAGGAGGTAAAAAAATGGGACACTTGCAAAGCAATGCAAATATAACAAACCAGGTAATATAAATGGTGGCTATGCTCTAGAAAAAGCTAAGCTTATCAAGTATATGAGATTGCATGTACTACGTTACGTAGCATACTGAAGAATCGTATAACTTATCAAGCAATTAATTATGGGCAATCCTTTATACTATTCACCAGAAGAAATTTCTTGAAAGATCTTGTTTTTAAGCTACTTGAGAGACAGGAAAATTACCAACAGCTGAAAGACAGTCTCACAGCTCCAAGTCAAATTGCCTTATAGCTATTCGTTTTTGCCACCAACACAGAGGTCAGCACATACCTGTCCAAGATCTAAGTCAACATAGATTGGTCTCCTTCCCATGCGCACTGCGTAATTTAGAAGAAGCCTGCACAAGGTTGATTTACCAACATCAGTTGGACCACATATCATGACCTAAAGAAAAGAAATCATAGATCCAATACAGGTGGCTTTTCAATGTCAAACTTAAAATTTCTAAAATAAATTTTGTTTTTAAAATATTTACAAAGGAAGGAATGTCTCTTAAATTCATTACATTGTTCAACTCTATTAACTAAAAATTTGTTTGACAAAGATAAAGACGTGTTATAGTGTGAGCAGTTTCTTTTGGATCGAAGCTGTAATTTGCTTCAATCATTGCAGAGTTTTTTCTGCAACATATCCAGAATTCACTTGAAAACCATCTTCTTATGGGATACTTTACTTTGATCAAAGTGCTATCAAATCACAGGATTCTTATAACTTCTTTGTGACATCACAACAAACTGATGCTGAATTAAGAAAAGCATCATATTCGGAATCTACATGAATATGTAATTTGCATCAATCAGTACAGAAGTTTGGCCTACTTTTGTCCTGTTAATCTAATGATTGTGAAAAAAGATTTCACATCATGCTTGAAAATTTATCATGTGGAGAATACTTGACAGTTGTGATGAATCAAAGTTTGGTTGATAAATGAAAGACTGGTTGTGATATTTCCTCATATTTCTGAGCATTGTAAAATATAAGTACGATTAGATTTATGACACTTCCTTCATTTCCAGATGCACAAACAGATGCCTAAAATACTTGATCAAAATTACAGACAATCTCTTCACTTAATCTACACAACCTTATTCGAATCAATTGAATCACAAGTAATCTGGTTAAGTTTTTGGCAGGACAACGCAACTGTGTTGCTTATTTGTAATTTGTGGTTGTTTCAGGCCAATTTTTCACGTAGATTCTGAATACTGATGCTTTTTTTCTGAAATTCAGACTGGCTTCACACGGTGCAGGTAGATTTTGAAAACGGTGAAAAATGCGATGGATAGGCCTCACATTTTGGAAACGGCATCGTGTGAATATTTGTAAACAGAACATTTTTTCGACGCTTTTGGAATGAGAATGGTGAATTCTTAGAATGTGGATACACTTCTTTGGCATCAAAATCTTACAAAGAGTTTTTACCATCATATTTCCAACCGTTTTCAAAATGTGCCAGCATCGTGTGAATGCAGTTTCAGTATCAATTTGTTGTGATGTCACAAAGAAGCTTTGAGAATCCTTTGGAAAATAATAGTTGCTTGATCAACAACAAGTGAATTTGCCCATGAAAAATGGTGCTCAGATTCAAGTAAATTAAGGATATGTTGTAGAAGAAGAAATCCTGGTAGCCTTTTCTGTCCAGAATAATTCACTTGTTGATAAGACTAATATTTGTTTCAAAGAGTTCTTGGAACCTTTTTGTGATGTTGCAAGATCTGATGCATTATGTCATGACTTCTAAATCTATATATATATATAAACATGAAAATGGATCCAAAATAATGAGATATGGAAAAAAAGATGGAGCAGCTGAATGAGGTATGGAACCGCTAAAAAGGTTAATAGAGTGCCTTGGATTCAAAAAATATGAACAAGGGTGTATTAACCTTGAAAGCTACGAATTAGAGCTGTACATAAGGCAATGATGTATATATATGATTTGATAAATTTGTAATAATTTATTTTTAAAGCCTCGGGGGGTTGAAATGCATTTGCAAGTTGAAAAAATTATTATAACCATTAAGTAATAACCATGACTGACATGGCATCCTTACCCTGGGTCCTATTGTTTGTGGATTATTTTTCTCTGCTTTCTCCCGGAGTTGTTCCATTGCAACATGCAGGTTTAAATAAATCACCATGGGAGTTTCTGATGATACGTATGCTGCTTCTAACTGTCCTCCAAGCTACAAATAAAGTCACTTATCTAGAAACTGTGGCTCTGAAGTAAAGGAATTTTACCTTGGGAATATTTTCTTGTTATGTGATAACTGTACCAAACAAAGTGTTCATCATAAAACAGGAAAGTTGATACATCTGGACTACTATAATAATCAGTTGATGACAAGAATTCTCAAGGATTTTCAAGAATCTGTTATGAATGGTAAGGGGAATGAAAGACTATAATAATTGTTAAGCAGGAACAATAAATGGAACCATGATATTATGAAAATCTAAATCTCAATCACAAACATATTCTAAGAACTTATTTCTACAATTCTACCCCCAAAACAATCCATTTCTCATAAAAAAGACATTATAAATGAATTAAAATATCAAGAATTCTTGTGATCTAAGCAAAAAAACAACTTTAGTGAGCACAAGGCTTGTCCTGCATTTTGCAATAAATTATTTTACCTTCAGTTTAACACTTTAAAATCAATGTAGCAATCCAGTGAATTTTCAAACGGAAATTCTCCATTTATGATCACCTTGAAAAGATCCTTTTGAAAGGGGTGGATATGGCTTGATTTTGCTTCGCAAATCTTCTTTTTTAAAGCAACTCAATTTTACAACATGAAAATCCTTACCTCTAATGTGCAGCCATGCCATGTAAAAACTGCAACCTTATCCCCAGATCTGAATGAATAGACTTTATTTTTCACCAGCTCTGTTCCAAAGATTTCTGCTTGACCATGTGTTAACTAAAATTGAATATATTGATTGAAATCAAATGCTAAGAGCACCTCTAAAATGCGTAAAATCAATCATACCTCAAACCTCAATACTGATCTGCTTTAGACAAGTTATTTTGTTCCCAAAATCATTTTTCTTTTAAATGGTACAGCTTGTGGAGCTGCCCATGCAAAAATAATGCCTTAGAAAATAACACACATGGTCTTTTGTATGAAATCAAGGGTCTTTGACTTTTGATTTTCATGTCTTCAATGGCATTGAGCTATAAAGATAAGAGCCTGCTCTGCCTTAACAGCCTTCTACCAAAATCACAATTGGAAAACACAATCATAAGGTTGATTTCCACTAGACAGTCGTCAGGATGATCATCTGAAAATTTCATGACAACAAATGTGCAGTTAAATATTTGTGATTGTTACTTTGAAAAAAATATCAGGATAAAATGTAGGTATGGTTTCTACTTTCTGTCTGATGATTTTGTTCTACGCTTTTTGGCCACTAGAATCCATGGATTTCTCAATCTTCATTCAAACTTTGGAAATTTAGGAGAGCATATTCACAATGAGAGCAATGTAAGTGGTCATCAAGATTCAAGACACCATTTTCACTGCAAACTTTTGGAAATTGTCATCTAGTGGATATCACCCAATAAAACTTTGAACAGTCTCAAAGCATAGTGCATCAAAGCATTTGATGGCAAGCCACTCTACGGCTTGATGCACAATAGATGTGAACAGTCATCAGTCTGCAATACTTATCATTTGCAGCCATTTATGCCTGAATCAAGATTGTGTCAAGAGAGTTACCACTTAAACTTCTCTAAACAAAAAAGGCCTTGGACAAGGTCCTCCAACAGTCCAGTCCCATTAAAAATATGAAGATCAAAAGTTAAAGGCATTCAAATATGAACCAAGAAATGTCTAAAACATGTACATACTGTGAGTTCTGCTTTGCATTGTAATTCTACTTCAAATCGAAGCTCTGTGTCTTGTTCTAAAGTCCATTCTTTCCTGTCCAAGGAATCCTAAATGATAACATAAAATACGTTACAAATCACTTTTGTTACCATTCTTCTTGATAACATGCACGATGACATAAAAAATATCATGACCTTAAAACAGGGGCGGCTGGGAGGTAAATTAATTTTTCTAATACTTGCAAGTGAAAAACAGTGGGTCCGAAGGCTCCCAGGAAAATTTTTTAGAGCCACACCCCTCATATTCATGGAAACTCCTACTTTGGGAAAAAGGGTATATTTTTGTTTTACTGCAGTTCCAAGTCTTTTCCAGAGCTTTGATTACTATTCCTTGCAGAAATTTTTAAAATTTAAAAAGAACATCGAGAAAGATTTTTTGGAAGCAAGAAGTAACAGCAAGGTAACAACAAACCGATAGCTCTTATCAACAACCTTCCTCAAATAGGTACTGTTTAAAGAATGCATAGGATTTATTTACAACCTCTCAAACGCCGTTGATTATTTGACTTAGTGGTCATATGCGTGCCTTGTGAAGGAACAGTCACCATCAGTCGCAAGTCATGGAGATAGTTTGAACAGCCTAATTTGAAAAGCATGTGAACTGAGAGAATGCTGCAACGTCGATATGACATTTCCAAACTTCATACTAAAATTGAGTGATCAATGTCTTTTCTTTGGTTGTTCACATGATCGTTCGTTATTTCCGCAGTTGTCTGGGGCTATGCGGCTCTGCTCCAGGATTGTTTGTTCAGCCTTTGCGGCCACTTGCCACTTATTGATAGCCCCACTATTAATTTTCAAATTTTAATAGCGCAGTCACCCTTACTGTGTCTGCGAGGCATTTGTTGCAGCAAGGCTGTTAGCTCTCGAGCTTCAGATTTTGCTTGGAATTCCAATGGTTTAATATGAAATTTACCAAGGCAAGAAAGCAAAATAGTCAAAGTAATGATGATTCTGATAGAATTTGGAATTAGTTCCTGCGGTAAAGGTTCAAGTTTTCTAGACAAGCCATACTAAAATGAAAGTAAAACGAATCCTTTTTTTTGAAAACAGAGTTGAGTCTTTGATGTCTTTACTCAAATTGAAATACACACTACAAATCTTATCGTCGACAGATCTCCCATAACAAGACATGTCTAAAAAATCGTCTTTCTCTCGGTGTCTCCACACATCCAAGAACAGCCATCACACACTAACTCCTACAGAAGTTTGATGTTTTATGGTAACAGGGGGATATCGTCGCCCGTCTTCCTGGAGATGAAGGCGCTGTTTATGACTTAATTTCCCTTGTGAAGAAAAAAGCCAGAAGATTTTGAAACACCCCATCTAACTCCACTTGATGTGAATCAATTCATCTCTGCGATTTGGGTCAGATCGTTTGTGCAGTGTGTTGAAATGACCGCAGTGATCCGATGCTACTAACTTCGAAGAATTATTAGCACGGTGTAGCCATTTGCATATTCCACAATGGGCAATGCATAACGAACAACGGGAAATATGACGCAAGTTTCAATTGTTCCTCTGCATTCACTATTAAAACTGGCCGAGTAATAGCGTGGCCATCAATTGAGGAGGGTTCAGATATCAATAGAAAGGGAATGTAGGCGGTTCCTTTCACGGGATTAGACTATAGAAAAGGATTCAAATGCACCACACAAATGATTGTGTGTGATATTGCAATGCATTGCAGCAACCAAAAAATGCAAAGAGACCTCACGTTTCGATGGAATGACAAGTCAGTTTCAAAATTTTTTGAAGCTTGTTTTAGGCCTTATTTTACACAATTACTTTGCAAAAAAAACTGCTAATAAAGTATTAGCATTAATAGCACTGTCCGCCGCCACTGCCTTAAAACATATCAAATAGTTTTGTGTCTTACATAAAAATTTGATCTATAGTATCAACAGCTTTGATATTTTGTTTGTACTTGAACATTATATTCAAAAATTCCCTTCCTTGTTTTCACAAGAGTTCTTTGCTTTCAAAAAAATTACTTCTTATAAAACCAGACAGGAAAGTTTGTATAGTGCTCGCAATAAGGGCCATCAACAAAGGATTTTCATTCCATTAATGGATTTTGTCAGTTAAGGAGGGGAGGGGAGGGGATGGAGTCTTACCTCAATCTGTTAAGATTTTATTTTAGGGATGTAAATCCTGATGAGGAAAGAACGAATTTAAGGAGCCACTGACTTTCGATTTTCATATTTTTAATGGCATTTGAGCATTAAGATCGGAACACCCCGATCTACCAGGATTAGTTTACTTTGTACATTTGCATATAGTAAGCTAGCTTTTTATTGTAATTTCATTGATGTAAAATAAGATGACAACAACAACAACAACAAAAACCCTGCTCCCCCTTAACCACCTTCTACCAAACATGCCTCTGATCCGCCTAAAATCTTTGGCCTTACTAAGACTTGGGGGAGCAGCAAATAGATGCCTTGTGGAACATGCTTGGCTTCAACCAAAGATACGCCACATCGGGAGGCATAGCAAAACTGTTCTATTCTACACTCTATACATTATTTGTAAAGATTTTATATAGTTTGCTTTCCAAAAAATTCCCTTACGGAGATTTCCGTACAATTTGTTATTTCCTTAATAGCCTAGGGGTAAGATTCCCTCCCCCATAACGGCCAATTGCCATTAAAAAATATGAAAATTGAAAGGTGATGGCCCCTAAGATCGTAAATATGCTGTTTTCATTGCATTTGTACATATGACTTTGACAATGCTCATTTACTTAATCTCACCTTCTCCAAAACATCTGAAGGTTATTGGGCAAGCAGCAAGAAAATGTAACTGAAATAATGTGGGTATTTGCAGGCCAAGTAGGCAATTTGACCAAAGCTAAAGAGGTTTATCCATTATTAGCAGGGGTTCATATTTTAACAGATATATGGAAGTCCTTTTTTGTCAATAATCCCATATCATGCATATGAAGGAACGTACATGGTTATCAATCTGAGCAGTGCAGCTGATAATAAAAAAGATCCAGGGTATATATCAGAGGTAAATTCCAGACGGCGGTATTTGCCGGACAATCAGTTCATGAAGCCCATTTCACAAAATCCTTTAATTGCAAAGCAAACTTGCATTTTACTTTCATGTTCTCCATCTCTTACTCGACCTTTCACATATCTTGAGTTTTTTAGATAAACTCCTGCTAGCTGTAAATCCTTCATAAATGAACAGTGCCCCTGCGTGCATGGTGTCAATGTTGCTTCTTGCAATCAATGGGTCAATGATATTCAACTTGTCAGATATGCAAGCAAAGCAGAGTGATGCCAATGAAAACTACACAAATCAACTGTCAAGAGCTAAGCGAATAAAATGCAAAAGAATCGCAAATGAAAGGTAGCGCTTTGCATGCCAAATCGGTGATCAACTTTGCGTCCGGAATATACCGCCACACAAGAATTTAGGCCCAAACAACCCAAACGGAAAAGAAGAACTCTACAGAACTCACAGGAAGATGCAAAAAATTGCAAACTGTTAAGAAAAGGAACAAGAAATGATGTAAGTTGCATGTGGTGGTTTTGTTTTTCAATTTGGAAGCAAAGTTTCGGCTCCTTGGACCTCCGAACATAACTGTCCGGCAAATACCGCCGATACCCTATTGTTTTTTTTATATAATGCCATCAACTGCGAAAATTTCCATTACAAATCTTACTTTTAGGCGGGGCCATCTCAACTTGCACGCGCTAAAATATACAATGCAGTCCTTGCTGATGACTAAAAAAGTTGCTAAACTTCTGTTTGGGCTGACAATGTCAATTGAGTTGAGTGGAGAAGAACATAAATAATGAAAAAAGAGAACATAGGTACACATTTCTTAGGCCATTTTCGGACTTTCAGTTAGCTCGCCCATTAGAGCTATTCATCATAATGACTTTATGATGCATACTTACGGCTTCAGTACTTGCCATTCTTACTATCTTTGCTGTCGCTTGCTTGATCCGTCCTGAAATGACTCTTCTTAAGAAGTTTCGCCCAACTAAAAATGAGTTTGGAGACCAAAACAAGAGATGGCGCGCGTGATTCATTTAGGCCACATAGCCTCAGATCTGTTTTCATTCCCGTGGACACGAGGCAGCGAGGTTGGGCAAGGCGAGGGGCAAATCACTGATTTTTTTTCGTACACCTTCCTTGAAATCACAAAAAAAATCACGTTGCAAAAGTCACAATAAAATCACATGCAAAACACACCAAAAATCACAAATCACTGGAAAATTACTGAAAAATCACACGAAAAAATCACTAAAAATCACAAAAGAAATCACTGAAAAAATTATGTGATTCCAAAATCACAAAAATCACGTACGCTATTTTGAGGAGTGATTTGCCCCTCGGGGCAAGGTATCTTTTGAACTTCAATGTTTCTACATCTGGTTTCTACTTCAATGTTACATCTTACATTCTCTGTTCATGGGCGATATTTCCACCAATATCTGATTCGTCCTGCGACAAAAATATGACATTTTTTGCTGATCAAAAGTGTTTGTCCATCTGGCCACGTTGCAGAAGACTGCTTTGGCTAAAAACTGGCTTCAATCATGAAGTTTAGTAATTCCCCCAAACAATCCTTCAAACCAGAAACCACTGGGTCATATCTTGATGAATAGCTCGAATTTTCACTGTCAGTGATCTTAGAAGCTAGTCCCGAAAGGTGGGTCCATTATATGTTTACGGATTGTTGCGGAATCGCTACGGTTACGGCTATGGCCGACAAAATTGCTCGGTTAAGGGATATCAGACCTAAAAACGTGCGCTCATGCGGATATTGAACACCCTATGATGGACCCACCGAAAGTAGGTATAACACAAATTAATAAGGACAGTAATTGTAAGTATGATAAATAGTTTATTTTTTCAAAATCTCTTTCCTTCTCCTCTTATCCCGTTGCCTCTCCCATGGTACTTAAAGTTTCTTAATCTAACATGAAAATTTTTCCATTGTAGTACTAAAAGTTTCCTAATTTGTTTCTTATTTCTTGAATGCATGAATTAATAATGCGTTCTCTAACACAGCTGCAGAAATGTTTCTTGGCATTTAAAACGTCATATAGGAATAAACAGTGTTCTTTTAAGCTAAAGAGTAAACGGTTAGTTAATGTTACTCACTAATAAAGGTTTCGTGAACATTCTCCCAATTTTCACCTTTCCCAGCGGATTTGAGGTATTGGAATAAGATTCCTTTTCATTCCTTGGGTCAAAAAATGATAATGAGGCCGTCATCTCCAGCACAGAACTGAGGCGGTACAGGCAAAAAACGTGGAAAACTGTTGTGATGGTTTCAGCACAATTTTAAGGCGGTTTTACGGTTTTTCTGAAATATTTTGGCGGTTTTACAGTTTCTGGTGACACCCTACGACCCCCAATGAAATAGCAGCGTTCTCGCAAAGGACCCAGGGGTTGGCAATGGGTCTTTGACTGTCTCCAGAAACTTGAATTAAAGGAATTAAGTCCATATGAATAGTTGAGCGTTAAAAGCAATCTGTCTCACTCATAATTGGCTGAGATTGTAAAAGGGGATTAAATATTTTTATAGCAGGATTATCCGAAAAGAATTGGAAAGAGAATGTTTTGCGAATTGAACTGAATTTTTATCATGCGATTAATTCAAAGAGTCTGGATTCTAGCTCCTTCCCTTTGTCTAAGCTTTGTCCTCTAAACCAATCACCTGCGTGACAGAGCTTCTTTAATGCTGTCCTGAATTTTTGCTGACAAACCGCTGACGGCCCTTTGTTATCGCACAATAGCGCTAAAGTCATTAGGAGTGGAGATCAAAGACTTCTTAATCGTTGCATTATCCTGAAGAATTTCTTTGGTTTAATTTCAATAGGGATCAAGGGACGACTTTTGTTTCATGATTGAAAAGAAGTTGATATTGGTCATGAAAGCGCTATTATATGGACTCAATGCCTAGTTCAGTATGAATCCAAAGATGATCTTTGTTCCATGATCTTTGATGAATCTAAGCCCAGTTTACTTTTTATTAGACCCTTAAAATAGCAGCGAGCTCGCGAAGACCGTGAGTACCAATGGCAACATAGGGCTCGAATCTTTGCAAAATTTTAAAACTGAGTGTTTAAAATGTTGTGGCCTATAATTCTTGTCAATGAATAGATCGAATGATACGTCAGGCCGTTTGCCATAATTCCAGATAGAGCATTTGCGGTATCATCATTAATCTTATGTATGCATTTTTGAACTTGCCACTAAAAAATTTACAATGGTGAAAGAAAAAGGTAAGAATAAATGAAAAAATAAATAGAATATTTACAATACATTTTACATAGCAAATTTGATATATACTAGTTAAAAATACCCCTAATTATAGTGGCAAGAATAGATCGAGTTGACCTTGTTTCCATAATGGTCCCCTTAGAGGTGATTGCAAAAAATTATAAACATTATATTTGTATGTGCTTTTGTATAAATCATAAACACGGTAAGGCCGAAGCATGAATGTGAGAGAGGATGCGCGGTTTTGGCAGTACACATGTAAGTCTTTTTCCTCTCTCTGTGTATATTTTGGAAAAAATTGTCCTTGATCTTGTGCTTAAACGACTTGATACTAGTTGTAGACTTTAGATCAGAAGATAGGCTGTTCCATATTTTTGGCCCCATGTAAGACAGGCACTATTGGCCAGCGCTACTTTTGCGAAATGGAAAGTTTAATTCAAACTTTGATCTTCTCGTCACTTGGCTTTGGTCGACCGGTTGGAAAATTTCGTCAGCATAAGCTGGAGCCATTCCTTGTTATAAGTGGCACATACTTTCTCATTTTTCGGGCATTGTCTTTGCACCTGAGCCTGGACTGTAACCAAAATCTAGTTCATTGCCCATAACTGCGCTTGATGTATCTACTTGACTTTTCTCCACTTGAATTATAGAGTTTTACAATTTATGAAAGGATGTAGGAGAGATGGTATCAGAATCTTTACAAAAAATTAAAAGCATCATGAATTGTAAACTGATCGAGGAAAGTCAGAATGACCAATACAAGAAATAGTCAGTGTTTGACGATCTACAAGATGGTAACAAGCAAAAGTCTATAGCTTTTATGGTTTACGATTTAGCATTTTGATGACGTCACGACTTAAAAAACCAGCAGAAAAGTTGAAAATGCTGAAACTCTAAAAATAATGATAATATCAAAAATGTTCTTTCTGGAATCATGGCAAACATCCCAAGTTCCCTTCAATCTATTTAGTTGAAAGATTAAGGTAATAACATTCTACTTATCTAACTTCAAAGATTTGCAAAGATTCGAACCCTATGCTACCAATGGCTCTTTAAATATCTCTGTCACGCAGGTGATTGGTTTAGGGAACAAAGCTAAGACAAAGGGAAGGAGCTAGAACCCAGACTCTTTGAATTAATGGCATGATAAAAATTCAGTTCAATTCGCAAAACAATCTCTTTCCAATTCTTCTCTGATAATCCTGCTATAGAAATATTTAATCCCCTTTTGCAATCGCAGCCAATTACGAGTGAGAAAGATTGCCTTTAAAGGCAGTGTACAATGGTAAATAGGTTTCTCTATAAATAGAACAAAGAACATACGCAAACACAGCATAGTTTCTTTAACTATCGATTGTTAACAACACGTGTGGGCCATCAATTTCAATGGGTTATTTTTATATTTTTTTGCTCTGTGCAAATGCAGGCTTATAGCCTTGCACAAACCCTTTAAAAACGCGTGTTGGCCATCAATTTCAATGGGTTATTTTTAGGTTTTCTGCTCTGTGCAAATGGAGGCTGTTAGCCTTGCACAAACCCTATTCAGTTCAGCCGGCTCTTCAACGCAGAACGAAAAATGCAAAGATAGAGACAAAGTGATAAATTGAAGCATTACATCATATTTATGTTTCAGAAACATACTAAATGTGGTCTTACAGTTGATAAATATTAGAAAATCCACTAATCATCATATAAAAATAGTAGTAACAGCACTACACTGTACTGATCACCCTAATCATATAAAAACTGAAGCTATGGCGGTGCGAGATGTTCCAAAGAGATATTCAGTTGGTAGTCAAACGAGCTATGCTTTTCAAACATGTCTCAACGATCCGAATGTCTTCAGTTATACCTGACATCTTTCTGGTACACAGGTGAGACAAGCTAGCAGGACTTCTTGAAGCTGGATCGGAAACTTGTAAAAAAGATGGAAACATCAACAATCTTCAACGTTAACAGTTTGGGGGGGGGGAGTAAAGATCTGCTCAAAACTTTGTCCATTCTTCAGTCTTAAACAAAGAGCATCATAGCGATTCTTCAAAAGAGCCTGGATGGAGAATATTGTATCGTCTTAAAAATGTCAACGTTGGCCTAAAAGTGGAACCTGGTTCAGCAAACAAGCAATCTTGTAAGACCCTGTAAGAAGTCTAACCAAAAATCCTATTTCAGAAACCGCATATGTAGATGCCATCTTGTTCTGAAGACTGATAGAGTGACCTAGATTTTCGTATTTTCAACGAACTCGAATCAAAGCAAGATAACTATTTTATCTCCAACACCGCGCCATGTTTCATCTTGATGTTGCGAACAACAATTAATATTGTCGAAAGGAGATCATTTGTTATCTCTTACGGAAACAATCTAAAGATCTATTTGCAAGAAAAACATCGTAACAAAAGTAGTGTCAAAGCATCCAACAAAAGTGGCTCACTGATACCGTGGGTTTGCTTTGAAAACCATGCAGCGAAAAAGAGCTAACATAACTTTGGTACAGCTCGCATTAAATCTATTTGGTGTACTCAAAAGGACACATTATACAAAATAATGTGCTCTTCTCACAATATATGATAGAAAGATTTTTTATCTACTGTATTCTACTTAAAAAGATGCTATGACACCATAAACGGTGTTAATAATGCTGAAAATTAACAAATGGCAAGACGTTTTGTTGTGCGATGAAATTTTGATGGTTTAAAGGTACTACTAGGGAAGACAATTTCTTAACCTGGCTGAATCTACAAAGCAAATAACTGTGACAAATGCAATTGGATGTTACGACCTAAATGATTTGGGACTACTGATATATTTTGAACATTATAAAAGTTTCAAATTTTCATCAGCTGCACCGGGCCTGAAAAATTATCTGCAATGTTTAGTCAGCCAAGATGAAAATTTAAATGCCTTTTTTAGGGGAATATGTCGCGTCAGCATCTCTTTACCACAAATATGAAGTTTGGAGATGAATTTTCATTGTTTTGTCACTTTCTATTTCTGCTTCATGAATTTTTACTGCCGTTAAAATTCAGCCTTGATCCCGTGCTTTGTAACAAACAAAAGAGATCATTGGAATGCATTAGTCAATCAGGGTCACGAGAAATGCCCCGTTGAGGATTGCAAGTAAAATTACAAACTATATGAGATGCACCCTCAAGCGTAGAGATGCATGAAAATGAAAAAATTTAGATAATTTGTTTTGCCAATGAAAGTGTCAATTTCGTCACACAAATGAGTCTTGGCACTGTTAATACATTTAATTTGTCATACCTAATTTAGTTGCAATATAAAATGCAATATCCTATTGAATACATTTTCAAATGTAATGTAGCATCGAATAACTGCCATAATCTAAAAAAACCTTAAAAGATATGTTTTGCCCCAAAATACTAATTGACTTGAATGTTTACTAGCTTACGAAGCAGCTCGGGAAGATATCATATTGTTGTGCGTCTTTATAATAAAGTTGCTGCGTTGTCTGTCCTTTTTCTGAAGGTTCGATATCCAAATACTGACAATATCAATACTGCGGCGATAAGCAGAAGTCCTCCAGTGAAAACAACAACGACACCTGGAAGGAAACAAAAGACATCATATTGTCATGCTTGGACTCAATTACATGTTGTAGTTTCGCTTTTTGCCTGAACTGATATCGCTACAACTACGACTCATTCCCTTACGCTTGTAGAAACGGTAAAGCTCCGTACTGATTCTATAGACTCAATTACATGTCGTAGTTTCGCTTTTTGCCTGAACTGATATCGCTACAACTACGACTCATTCCCTTACGCTTGTAGAAAGAGTAAAGCTCCGTTCCACACCGTGTTGGAGCTTCTATCACTATCGCGTCTGTATCAAGCTATCGTTCGATTCGGATTCTTTTTGAGCCATAAGTTAGCTACTGGGCCCAAATAATCATCTGCTACTTTTTTCTCACTACCACTGAGGCTGAAATGCCTCAAAAATCAGTCGTCTAGAACTGCTGTACCATAAAATCAGGAGTCAGGATGTCAATGAAGGATCATTCTTGCCACAAAAGAAAAAAAACCGTTTTGCTCTAAGCCACATGCTGATCGGTAGACGACAGGGCGACAGAGTCTCGTTGCCGATTGAAATTTTCTGCGTTTTTACCGCTCTATGGGAATAAGGCCCTCAATGAAGCGATAACAGCAACAGCAACAATTCAACTTAATTACATGAGCGTAACTCGAGGGTGCTTATGTAGTGAGGCTATGTCATGCTGCGATTTCATGTCAAAGATAAAGTCAGCATCATTTTAATACATAGAATGTTTCCGAAAAATGAACCCCAACTGCATCTGAAAATTATCAAAAATAATACGATCCGAATGGACGAAACGTATACACGTTGAAATGCATTCGTTAAATGGAAATTGTTGAATGACATTGTTGCAAATAATTTGCTGATAGAATAAAGGTATACCGTAAAAGCTCTATGAAACCCCTAAGGGATTATCTAATTTTGGACACTCCAGAGGTGAGCTTATTAGAGAGGGGGAGCTTATTCACAAAATCAAATGACAAGCATATATAAGCTAGCTTATCACTTATTTTACCCTATACTTTGCGAAATTAACATAAATTTTATTTCGTCATCGGCTCCGTCGCTACGGAGGAGTACGAGAGAGAGCGCAGAAGATTTAACATACAATTTAATGAGTCAAATACATAAATTCGACACATCCTAAACACTATAAAAACTAACGTGCAAGCTTGTCTAGCGAAATATACGGAAAATTGTTGCTAATTTCTGGAATTTGATACAAGTGGGGGGGGGTGCTTAATAGAGAGTGGGGGCTAACTTAAAATTTTGGCTCGCAGGGGAGGGCTTATTAGAGAGGGAGGCTAAATAGAGACGAGGCCTAATAGAGCTTTTACGGTAACTTCTCAAATAGGCCTGTCCAGCGACCATCGCTCAATAGATTACGGTCCAAATAATTGATTAATAATTGGCCTAAACAGACTAATCAATTATTGTCCAATTATCAATTAATAATATCAATGGTCGACTTAGCTGAAATAATCGATTTTGAGTCACTTATAGACTTTCAATCATGATCGATTGTGAGAAAACAATCGAATTTCATAGACCATCAAATTTAATGAACGATCCACCACGGTAAAGAAACCGGAATGCCATTTCAGAAATCAATCAATTTGGCCCATTATTCCGTGTACCATAGATTCTTCATTTCTGGAATCATAATCTCTTGCTGCCTCGCAGATACTTGCTTTAACTTTTGGCTTTCGCTTCACCGGAACGCCTGTGTTCTGATGAAGTGAAAATGAAACATTAAAGCAAGTGTCTATGTAGTTGAAAATCTTTGTTAATTTTTTATAGTAATTTAAGAAGTTCATGATTTGTCATAATCTATTGCTACCATTGCTTGTTTTATCCTATGACGTAATAACTACATTCCATAGGCCACTAGCTTGATCGATAAACATTTATTTTGCAAACAATTAATCGAACAGTAAGGTCATGGTCGACTGATAACCCCACTCTTGAAGACTCAGTAAAATGCACCAAAGGTATTTTATCAAAGAATTTCGATTGTAATTACCTGACTGGTGAAGAGCTCTTGGTGAGAGTTGTTTCTTTTCTTCACTGTTATGCACAAGCTGTACTGCACGACGTGGACGTTGTAATTTCTTGTGAGTAACTAACATCGGTCCACTGAGTAAGTTTCCTGATGCAGTGTTTTTGCCTGATATGATGAGAGGAGCTCTTCGTCGTCTGGCAGATGGTAAGCATCCAGCGTTGCAACGTGAATTTGGATCTTGCGCGTCACATATCACAACATCGCATTGAAGATATGCGACAGAATCTTCAGCACCGACGAATGTGAACGCTTCAAAGCTCATTCGTTGTGAGTTAAATCCTGGTGGGTGGTACTCTAAAGTCTCATCCAATTTGCATCTGAAAAATATCACATGAGACATTTAATATTAGCCCACATGTAGAAGAGAAGATTTACCACGTAATACAAAACAGGGCATAAAGGATTGTTGCCAGAGATGGCAGCATAACCCTGAAATAGGATCGCCTCGAACAAACGCGAAGAAACGTATCTCAACGGATGTTTTCAGGTCAGTCTGTGGGATTTGCACGGAATCGCTGAAGAAAGTCTTCAAAAATTTGATCATAGCAAAAACACACGTGGAAATGGATCTCTCCTTGTACTTCGGAAAGAGAGATGTGAGTCGGGAAGGAGAACCTTCACTTTTTAAGGAGCGTCAATTTACAACAACCTACCAAGTGACGTCAGAAATGAAAAGTACTTGTCAATTTTAAAAGGAAATAAGCACTCTTTGATTTTAAATTCAGAACCTGATTGTTATCAAGCCTTTTACAGCTTTTACTCTATCTTTTAACTCAGATGCGAAAATTTTGTTTAGTAAAATCACACGTCTTTAAGACCGAAAACTAGCATACAAGTCAAATCTTTCAATAGGGCACAGGGAAACCCATAAACCCTTCAATTTCACGCTCATTAGCCAATGACATAGCCGTATTCCGATCACATGACTGAAAATAAGGCTTTTGACACAACTTTTCTAGTACCTTCACTAAAATTAAAATGGACATTCGACTAATGAAGATACAGAGCTGGTTTTACCACGAATCGATTCTACAGGCCGCACTCTATATTTTGCATTTTGCATTTGGTTAATATCTCGTCAGGGATCGGTGTTATATCGAATTTCGTTCCTTCAAAAATTGGCCTAAGTTCAAGAAGTTTTCAGGAAAGCTGCAAATAAGATATAGCCTTCAAAATTTCACATGTTGCGTGAATTATGTCCAGGAACAGCATGAAAATATTTGGTTGTGCGATTTTCGAAAATCCTTGACGAGTTAAAGCTATTTGCTACGAAAAGGCTAATTGGCCTACCTTCATCGGCAACAGAGTCCCAGAAATCAGCATTAAATCGGTTTCTTTCGCCATCATAACGTAGCAGGTACATTTACCAATAAGGTCATCACAAATCCAACTTCTTTCCACCATTTTATCATCGTTAATTCTGGCAAAATTAGATCAAATTTTGGAAGTCTCTGCAGTGAACTTTGCTTTGCAAGTTTTCTTGTCGCTAACGCCTCGGACGAATTGCGTAAAACAAAAGATTGTGCACAGTTCAAGTCTCCCATGAGACACAGCAAACTGATACCTTTGAGAATTGATTGTACACCTCTAAAACTATACTGCAGATACTGCAGGAGAAATTTCTTATGCAAGGGATGCAGTTTCCCAATATGACAAAGAGATCTGCGAATTTTGAGAAACGTTTTGTCTTCTTTTCATTTGGCTATGATAGAATTCATTCTCAAAGGTATCAATTTGCTGAACCATATGGGAAGCCTGAGCCGTGCACAATCCTTTATTTTTACGCAATACTTCCCAGGTGTTTGTTAAAAGAAAACTTGCAAAGCGAAATTCGGTGCAGAGACTTCAAAGTTTGATCTTATTTTGCCAAAATTAACGATGATAAAATGGTGGAAAGAAGTTGGATTTGTGATGACCTTATTGGTAAATGTATTCGCTGCCTTATTACAGCGAAAGAAACCGATTTAATGCTGATTTATGGGATTCTGTTGCCGATGAAGGTAGGCCAATTAGCCTTTTCGTAGCAAATAGCTTTAACTCGTCAAGGATTTTCGAAAATCGCACAACCAAATATTTTCATGTTGCTCGTGGACATAATTCACGCAACATGTGAAATTTTGAAGGCTATATCTTATTTTCAGCTTTCCTGAAAACTTCTTGAACTTAGGCAAATTTTTGAAGGAACGAAATTCAATATGACGCCGATCCCTGACGAGATATTAACCAAATGCAAAATGCAAAATATAGAGTGCGGCCTGTAGAATCGATTCGTGGTAAAACCAGCTCTGTATCTTTATTAATCGAATGTCCATTTTGATTTTAGTGAAGGTACCAGAAAAGTTGTCTCAAAAGCTTTATTTTTAGTCATGTGATCGGAATACGGCTATGTTATTGGCTAATAAGCGTGAAATTGAAGGGTTTATGGGTTTCCCTGTGCCCTATTGAAAGATTTCACTTGTATGCTCCGAAAACTAAGAAAAGGCCTTCTAAGGGGTTTGTTTGGGAATCGAGACTTCCACGTCCCATTCTGTTCCATCTTTTATCTATGTGGCATTGAAATTTACGTTGGCAGTTTCAGAAATAGAATTTTAATTTCAATAGCAATAGCAAGTAAATCATGGACCTGAATGGCGTGTGGAATCTTCGTTCCAAAACATGCCCCTTACTAGCATTTTTCCAACCTCGATTACAGGGCTATCATTGTCTTCAGCCTCACCTCTTCAGCACAACTGGCCGTCCATTGTTACCCTGGGTTCGAGGTTGAGCATTTTCCTAATTTGTGGATCTAAATGATGAGTGATATCACCAAACAAATTTTCTCATCTGATAGATGAGCAGCTCAGTTTTGAACATCGGCCTCGCAATTTTCATTTCACAGCCTGCCAAACACGTAAACTTCTTTTTGACTACAGTCGAAGATATAGAAGATTTTCATGTGCTACTGCTGAACAAAGGGTGTGTTTTTGTTGGGGAGACGAGATATGCTTTGTCCGAGGAAGCTTATGTGTCCCCCCTGCTGTGGGTTACAGCTCATGCGCAGTAGCGCTTTGGAGTTGAAGATGTGACGGGCGCATGAGCTCTAACCCACTGCACGGGGGATACATTAGTTTCCTCGGACAAAGCGATCTCGTCTCCCCAACAAGTTTGATTGGTAATTCCAGAACTACCAAGTTCTGAAAACGGTAGACTTCGCAGAGACGGAAACACAGTTCTCAATCAAACACAAAGTTTTTCAAAGCAGCAGGTTTCTGATTTATTCTGGCGAAGATGAGGTTTCCAGTTGAAAAAATACGAAAACGAGTCTGGTGCTTAGCAGCAAAGAGTAAAGTTACCGATTACCCGTGGCAACGTGAGCAAAGTCGCCTCGCTTTCAGAGCTCTGCAAATGAAATCGAGAATCTCTCCAAAGTCTGCCAAACCTTCTACCTTTTGGAGCAGAAGGCTAAGCAGGCCTGCTAAACCTGCCAAACCTGCCGTTTTTGGAATTGAGGAGTCAATCAAACCCAAATTCCTAGTCGTCCAAGTCTACCGTTTTCAGAATCGGTACCAATCAAACACACCCAAAATCTATCAAAGAATTTCTGATTAAGCGAGAGCAAAACGTCACGAGAGTGTACTATACTTTCGATATTCTTTATCAAAAAGTTGTATTTGCAAGGGTGAGGTGATTCTTACCCATTTTGTATGAGCCAATATCTTCTCGGGTCGTTTCTGTTTTGAGTTGGGGTGGCCGAACAGTTCTCAGCGAAAACCTTAAGCCTTGGATCAGTGGTGTCAATGTTAACTTCAAAATACACTCTGTCTTGAACCTCTACTTCAAGAGGATAGTTCTGACCAGAGAGGGCTCTACTGTAAGTGCTGTCACTGTACAAATCGATCTTAACTTGGAAGTTGCCAAATCCTCTTTCTTCCTTGACCAATTTAGGAACGACTTGTTTCAGTTGGAAACCAAATGATGACACAGACTGTGACGTAGGGTACACGCATGAGAACGGTACATCAACCTTCTTCAGTCTGGATATACCCCTTTCCACTGGCACAGGTCTGCTTTTCAACTAAAAGTAGGCAAATATGGAAATAGTTTAGAACGATGGCGTAAAAGCGAAAACGTATATGGCAAATATACCGGGTGAGCCAGAAAAAAGTTCTCACTTTTGAAAATTCATGGTATCTTCTCACTTTTGAAAATTCATAGCATCAAGGATACTTCACAGATTTGAATGATTCAAATTTCAGCAAAAAACCGACAGGTCGAAGTGTTTCTTTGACTTTTTTTTGCTGTCTTACAAGTATTAGAAAAGAGATATCCTCTGCACATTTGTTGCCATGGGATTGAAAATCTTTAGTATTCGTTTAAAAATCTATTTCTAGTAACTCTCAGGAGAAGGTGAAACGCCTACTGTGCATAGTTCTGTGTGACGATAGTCCTCACAATTCTATCACTGTTTTAGGCCCTTTTTCAGTCATTTTGCAACGATGAAATTCTTTTGAAAGTTCAGTTCACCTATGCTTCCAGTGCTGGTAAGACAGCGAGAAAAATCACAAAAAACTTCGATCTTATATGTGAAATACTCTTGGTGCTATGAGTTTTCACATGTGGGAGCTTCTTTCTGGTTCACACGGTTGTTATTTTGCACTTTTTGGGCCGTATAATTCGATTTAGACATTTTCCCGGCATTTAGCCATTTCCCTGCATCGTAGTAGAAAGCGATAGAGTAGAAACGACATAAAATAACGTTATCAAGCAATCTGACATCAGGAAATGCTTGGATATAGAACAGGCCCATTACATGAGACTCGAGATGAGACTCATGCCGGCATGAGGTTTCATGTCGGCACAAGTTTCATGTTGGGTGCTAGTCAAAGCTACTGTTGTGTTTACATGTCGGGGCGATATGCATACATGACAGGGCGATATGCTTTGAATACCAATTTAAGAAATTAACAAGAAGTTTTATACCTTCACACTTGTGATGTAAAGTATGGAAGGAATGGAAAATATCTCCATCGCTAAATTTCCCACCTTTTGAAGGACTTATCCAGCATACGATTTTCGAAAAATCGATATTTTGTACGTCTTTTGATGAGCAAAAAAATCAGGACAAATTATATTGATCCAAGTGAGCCTTTAAGCAAGAAATTGCCGTCTACATCGTTCAAAACGAAGCAGTGGTTTTTGTCGTGGAACTTTTCAAACGGGGAAAGCTTTTTTTGGGACACCCGGCACACTAACGACGTAATGAACGGACTTCATGGTACGACAACCCTTATTCTCAGATCCTAAATGGCTTTTAGACAACAGAATCTACCAAATTCGCTGAAAGCTCAGGATCAGTAAATTGAATCATATACTGTACTGCTGAGATTATTTCATTTAATGTTGAAAGGATTATGTATAGAAAACAATTTAGCTAGACTAATGCAATAATAGAAGTTGTCGTTATCGATAGTCTGGCGGACGCTCAAACTACCGGGTGAGTAAAAAAACTGCCTGGCGTTTGAAAGGCCACTGCTCCTTGAGTATATAAGCAATGATATTTTGTAATACATGATTGAATAGCTGACATGTTCAATTACTTTCAGAAATTTTCCTGGCTAAAATCGGTCACTCCGTTCAGATTCTGTTAGTGGTTTTCTAAAACGAATCCCTTTAAGAAACCTTAAAAAAGTACCATAATTACAAGCAAGAATCCCTAATGTTTAGCTCACAGTGATGACTTTCAGTACGCTTTAGCATGTACTTTCCTTTTGGCGGGTTGAAAAGGCTTCCATCAAATGAAACATACTCAAACATACATCAAACATACATCAAACACACATCAAACATACATCATACATCAAACATACTCGGGAGGATTCCATTCTCCCACATGACAAAATACAAGAGCGCATCCAAGAGTCCTTGTTGCTGGAAGGAGAACAAAGGGAATTCTTGCTTGGTGCTTTCACTCGTTCTTGCGAGCTTCCGAAAGGGGCTTTGCGGAAAACTCCAAGTTCTATGAGAAGGAATGACCGATTAAAAACCGGGTAAATTACAGAACCTAACTCGATATATCGGGGATAAAACAAGACAATTTTCAATATCATTCAGGGAGCAGAATTTTTTCAAACGTCGGACGTTTTTATTGACTCACCCTGTATGGTTAAAAAATAATCTATTTCAAATGAGAACTCATAATGTGAGTAAGGAAACTTGTTGCTGTTGTTGAAAAAGCTGAGACCATAACATATGCACAGTTAGTCACAATCTGATGATGACACAACTTTGAAAGGCCTCAGTATGCTGAAAAATCTGTCTGGTTTTTTGCAACCGTTTTCTCTTAGTACCTAATTATTTAGTATAAACAACAATACCAAGTTTTTAAAAATGAAAATGTACCAGGTATTATCTTTAAAATAAGGAAAAACGACATTGGTCAAAGAAATAAACAATGAGAGCTGATAACTGACAAAAAAGTACCGTACCCGGTTACTATAAACGACAGCAGCACTGAGATAACGACGTCTTGTACCACAACCATTCAGAGGAACACCAAACAACCAGTGGGTCCCATTTTCGCCTCCCTTGCACATCGCATCAGCAAGCATCAAAGACTCACGATTAAATCCTGGAAGGTCAGTCTTCTTAACAGAAACAAGAATCATGTGTGATAAACATGTAATTGCCATCGGACATGTATCAACAACCTCAACGCGACTCTTCGTTACTATCTCAGACGCAGTGCTTTTCTTTAAAGGAGCAGCAGTTGTTCCTACAATCGGAGCAGCTGTGGTTTCCATAACTGGAGAAGCAGTGGATTCTAGGACAGGAGCAGCTGTTGTTTCAAAGATTGGAGCTCCTGTTGTTTCAATGACTGGAGCAGCCGTTGCTTCGACCACTCGAGAAGCAGTTGTTTCGACGACTGGAGCAGAAGTTGTTTCGACGACTGGATCAGAAGTTGTTTCTTCAACTGGAGCAGCAGTTGTTTCGATGACTGGAGCAGCTGTTGTTTCAACGTCTGGAGCAGCAGTTGTTTCGATGACTGGCGCAGCTGTTGTTTCAACGACTGCAGCAGCTGTTGTTTCAACGACTGGAGCAGCTGTTGTTTCAACGTCTGGAGCAGCAGTTGTTTCGACGACTGGAGCAGCAGTTGTTTCGACAACTAGAGCAGCTGTGGTTTCCACGACTGGAGCTCCAGTTGTTTCGATGACTGGAGGAGCAGTTGTTTCGATGACTGGAGCAACTGTTGTTTCAAGGATTGGAGCAGCAGTTGTTTCGATGACTGGAGCAGCAGTTGTTTCAACGACTGGAGCAGCAGTTGTTTCGATGACTGCAGGAGCAGTTGTTTTGATGACTGGAGCAGCTGTTGTTTCAACAACTGGAGCAGCAGTTGTTTCGATGACTGGGGCAGTTGTTGTTTCAACAACTGGAGCAGCAGTTGTTTCGACCACTGGAGCAGCAGTTGTTTCGACGACTGGAGCAGCTGTTGTTTCTACTACTGGAGTAGCTGTGGTTTCCATGACTGGAGCAGCAGTTGTTTCGATGACTGGAGCAGCAGTTGTTTCGATGACTAAAGCAGCAGATGTTTCGATGACTGGAGCAGCAGTTGTTTCGATGACTGGAGCAACTGTTGTTTCAACGACTGGAGCAGCAGTTGTTTCGATGACTGGAGCAGCAGTTGTTTCGATGAATGGAGCAGCTGTTGTTTCAACGACTGGAGCAGCAGTTATTTCGATGACTGAAGCAGCTGTTGTTTCAACGACTGGAGCAGCAGTTGTTTCGACGACTGGAGCAGCAGTTGTTTTGACGACTGGAGCAGCTGTTGTTTCGACGACTGGAGCAGCAGTAGTTTCCACGACTGGAGCTGCAGTTGTTTCGATGACTGGAGCAGCTGTGGTTTCCACGACTGGAGTTGCAGTTGTTTTGATGACTGGAGCAACACTTGTTTCGACGACTGAAGCAGCAGTTAAGTCGACCACTGGAGAAGATGTTGTTTCAATGACTGGAGCAGCAGTTGTTTCGACAACTGGAGCAGCAGTTGTTTCGAAGACAGGAGCAGCAGTTGTTTCGACGACAGGAGCAGCTGTTGTTTCGATGACTGTAGGAGTAGTTGTTTCGATGACCGGAGCAGCTGTTGTTTCAAAGACTGGAGCTGCAGTTGTTTCGATGACTGGAGCAGCTGTTGTTTCAACGACTGGAGCAGCAGTTGTTTCGACGACTGGAGCAGCAGTTGTTTTGATAACAGGAGCAGCTGTTGTTTCATCAACTGGAGCAGCAGTTGTTTCGATGACTGGAGCAACTGTTGTTTCAACGACTGAAGCAGCAGTTGTTTCGACGGCTGGAGCAGCAGTTGCTTCGACCACTGGAGCAGCTGTTGTTTCTACGACTGGAGCAAAAGTTGTTTCGATGACTGGAGGAGCAGTGGTTACTACGACTGGAGCAGCTGTTGTTTCAACAACTGGAGCAGCAGTTGTTTCGACAACTGGAGCAGCAGTTGTTTCGACGACTGGAGCAGCTGTTGTTTCAAAGACTGGAGCTGCAGTTGTTTCGATGACTGGAGCAGCTGTTGTTTCAACGACTGGAGCAGCAGTCGTTTCATCAACTGGAGCAGCAGTTGTTTCGATGACTGGAGCAACTGTTGTTTCAACGACTGGAGCAGCAGTTGTTTCGACGACTGGAGCAGCAGTTACTTCGACCACTGGAGCAGCTGTTGTTTCTACGACTGGAGCAGAAGTTGTTTCGATGACTGGAGGAGCAGTGGTTACTACGACTGGCGCAGCTGTTGTTTCAACAACTGGAGCAGCAGTTGTTTCGACAACTGGAGCAGCAGTTGTTTCGACGACTGGAGCAGCTGTTGTTTCAAAGACTGGAGCTGCAGTTGTTTCGATGACTGGAGCAGCTGTTGTTTCAACGACTGGAGCAGCAGTCGTTTCGACGACTGGAGCAGCAGTGGTTTTGACGACTGGAGCAGCTGTTGTTTCAACGACTGGAGTAGAAGTTGTTTCGATGACTGGAGGAGCAGTGGTTACTACGACAGGAGCAGCACTTGCTTCAACGACTGGAGCAGCAGTTGTTTCGACGACTGGAGCAGCAGTTGTTTCGGCGACTGGAGCAGCAGTTGTTTCAACGACTGGAGCAGCTGTGGTTCCCAGGACTGGAGCAGCAGTTGTTTCGACGATTGGAGCAGCTGTGGTTTCCACAACTGGAGCAGCAGTTGTTTCGATGACTGGAGCAACTGTTGTTTCAACGACTGGAGCAGCAGTTGTTTCGACGACTGGAGCAGCAGTTGTTTCGGCGACTGGAGCAGCAGTTGTTTCAACGACTGGAGCAGCTGTGGTTTCCAGGACTGGAGCAGCAGTTGTTTCGACGACTGGAGCAGCAGTTGTTTGAACGACTGGAGCAGCCGTTGTTTCGAAAACTGGAGCAGCTGTTGTTTCGACGACTGCAGCAGCTGTTGTTTCAAAGAATGGAGCAGCAGTTGTTTCGATGACTGGAGCAGCTGTGGTTTCCACGACTGGAGAAGCAGTTGTTTCGATGACTGGAGCAGCAGTTGTTTCGATGACTTGAGCATATGTTGTTTCAACGACTGGTGCAGCAGTCGTTTCGACGACTGGAGCAGCAGTTGTTTCGACGACTGGAGCAGCTGTTGTTTCAACGAATGGAGCAGCAGTTGTTTCGACAACTGCAGCAGCAGTTGTTTCGACGACTGGAGCAGCTGTTGTTTCAACGACTGGAGCAGCAGTCGTTTCGATGACTGGAGAAGCAGTTGTTTCGATGACTGGAGCAGCTGTTGTTTCAACAACTGGAGCAGCAGTTGTTTCAACGACTGGAGCAGAACTTGTTTCGATGACTGGAGGAGCAGTTGTTACTACGACTGGAGCAGCTGTTGTTTCAACGACTGGAGCAGCAGTTGTTTCGACGACTAGAGCAGCAGTTGTTTCGGCGACTGGAGCAGCTGTTGTTTCAACGACTGGAGCAGCTGTGGTTTCAACGAATGGAGCAGCAGTTGTTTCGATGACTGGAGCAGCTGTGGTTTCCACGACAGGAGCAGCAGTTGTTTTGATGACTGGAGCAGCAGTTGTTTCGATAACTGGAGCAGCTGTTGTTTCAACAACTGGAGCAGCAGTTGTTTCGATGACTGGAGCAACTGTTGTTTCAACGACTGGAGCAGCAGTTGTTTCGACGACTGGAGTAGCAGTTGTTTCGACCACTGGAGCAGCTGTTGTTTCTACGACTGGAGCAGAAGTTGTTTCGATGACTGGAGGAGCAGTGGTTACTACGACTGGAGCAGCTGTTGTTTCGACGACTGGAGCAGCAGTTGTTTCGGCGACTGGAGCAGCAGTTGTTTCAACGACTGGAGCAGCTGTGGTTTCCACGACTGGAGCAGCAGTTGTTTCGACGACTGGAGCAGCTGTGGTTTCCACGACTGGAGCAGGAGTTGTTTTGATAACTGGAGCAGCAGTTGTTTTGATAACTGGAGCAGCTGTGGTTTCCACGACTAGAGCTGCAGTTGTTTCGATGACTGGAGAAGCAGTTGTTTCGATAACTGGAGCAGCTGTTGTTTCAACAACTGGAGCAGCAGTTGTTTCGATGACTGGAGCAACTGTTGTTTCCACGACTGGAGCAGCCGTTGTTTCGACGACTGGAGCAGCAGTTGTTTCGACCACTGGAGCAGCTGTTGTTTCTACGACTGGAGCAGAAGTTGTTTCGATGACTGGAGGATCAGTGGTTCCTACGACTGGAGCAGCACTTGTTTCAACGACTGGAGCAGCAGTTGTTTCGACGACTGGAGCAGCAGTTGTTTCGGCGACTGGAGCAGCAGTTGTTTCTACGACTGGAGCAGAAGTTGTTTCGATGACTGGAGGAGCAGTGATTACTACAACTGGAGCAGCTGTTGTTTCGACGACTGGAGCAGCAGTTGTTTCGGCGACTGGAGCAGCAGTTGTTTCAACGACTGGAGCAGCTGTGGTTTCCACGACTGGAGCAGCAGTTGTTTCGACGACTGGAGCAGCTGTGGTTTCCACGACTGGAGCAGCAGTTGTTTTGATGACTGGAGCAGCTGTGGTTTCCACGACTAGAGCTGCAGTTGTTTCGATGACTGGAGCAGCAGTTGTTTCGATAACTGGAGCAGCTGTTGTTTCAACGACTGGAGCAGCAGTTGTTACGACGACTGGAGCAGCAGTTGTTTCGGCGACTGGAGCAGCAGTTGTTTCAACGACTGGAGCAGCTGTGGTTTCCACGACTGGAGCAGCAGTTGTTTCGATAACTGGAGCAGCTGTTGTTTCAACAACTGGAGCAGCAGTTGTTTCGATGACTGGAGCAACTGTTGTTTCAACGACTGGAGCAGCAGTAGTTTCGACCACTGGAGCAGCTGTTGTTTCTACGACTGGAGCAGAAGTTCTTTCAACCACTGGAGCAGCTGTTGTTTCTACGACTGGAGCAGAAGTTGTTTCGATGACTGGAGGATCAGTGGTTCCTACGATTGGAGCAGCACTTGTTTCAACGACTGGAGCAGCAGTTGTTTCGACGACTGGAGCAGCAGTTGTTTCGGCGACTGGAGCAGCAGTTGTTTCAACGACTGGAGCAGCTGTGGCTTCCACGACTGGAGCAGCAGTTGTTTCGACGACTGGAGCAGCTGTGGTTACCACGACTGGAGCAGCAGTTGTTTCGATGACTGGAGCAGCAGTTGTTTCGATGACTGGAGCAGCAGTTGTTTCGGCGACTGGAGCAGCAGTTGTTTCAACGACTGGAGCAGCTGTGGTTTCGACGACTGGAGCAGCAGTTGTTTCGACGACTGGAGCAGCTGTGGTTTCCACGACTGGAGCAAAAGTTGTTTCGATGACTGGAGGAGCAATGGTTTCCACGACTGGAGCAGCTGTTGTTTCAACAACTGGAGCAGCAGTTGTTTCGACAACTGGAGCAGCAGTTGTTTCGACGAATGGAGCAGCTGTTGTTTCAAAGACTGGAGCTGCAGTTGTTTCGATGACTGGAGCAGCTGTTGTTTCAACGACTGGAGCAGCAGTCGTTTCGACGACTGGAGCAGCAGTTGTTTCGACGACTGGAGCAGCTGTTGTTTCAACGACTGGAGCAGAAGTTGTTTCGATGACTGGAGGAGCAGTGGTTACTACGACTGGAGCAGCACTTGTTTCAACGACTGGAGCAGCAGTTGTTTCGACGATTGGAGAAGCAGTTGTTTTGGCGACTGGAGCAGCAGTTGTTTCAACGACTGGAGCAGCTGTGGTTTTCAGGACTGGAGCAGCAGTTGTTTCGACGACTGGAGCAGCTGTGGTTTCCACAACTGGAGCAGCAGTTGTTTCGATGACTGGAGCAACTGTTGTTTCAACGACTGGAGCAGCAGTTGTTTCGACGACTGGAGCAGCAGTTGTTTCGGCAACTGGAGCAGCAGTTGTTTCAACGACTGGAGCAGCTGTGGTTTCCAGGACTGGAGCAGCAGTTGTTTCGACGACTGGAGCAGCTGTGGTTTCCACGACTGGAGGAGCAGTTGTTTCGATGACTGGAGCAGCAGTTGTTTCGATGACTGGAGCAGCTGTTGTTTCAATGACTGGAGCAGCAGTTGTTTCAAAGACTGGCGCAGCAGTTGTTTCGATGACTGGAGCAGCTGTTGTTTCAACGACTGGAGCAGCAGTCGTTTCGATGACTGGAGCAGCAGTTGTTTCGACGACTGGAGCTGCTGTTGTTTCAAAAACTGGAGCAGCAGTTGTTTCAACGACTGGAGTAGCAGTTGTTTCGACGACTGGAGCAGCAGTTGTTTCGACCACTGGAGCAGCTGTTGTTTCTACGACTGGAGCAGAACTTGTTTCGATGACTGGAGGAGCAGTGGTTACTACGACTGGAGCAGCTGTTGTTTCAACGACTGGAGCAGCAGTTGTTTCGACGACTGGAGCAGCAGTTGTTTCGGCGACTGGAGCAGCAGTTGTTTCAACGACTGGAGCAGCTGTGGTTTCCACGACTGGAGCAGCAGTTGTTTCGACGACTGGAGCAGCTGTGGTTTCCACGACTGGAGCAGCAGTTGTTTCGATGACTGGAGCAGCAGTTGTTTCGATGACTGGAGCAGCAGTTGTTTCTACGACTGGAGCAGAAGTTCTTTCAACCACTGGAGCAGCTGTTGTTTCTACGACTGGAGCAGAAGTTGTTTCGATGACTGGAGGATCAGTGGTTCCTACGATTGGAGCAGTAGTTGTTTCAACGACTGGAGCAGCTGTGGTTTCCACGACTGGAGCAGCAGTTGTTTCGACGACTGGAGCAGCTGTGGTTTCCACGACTGGAGCAGCAGTTGTTTCGATGACTGGAGCAGCTGTGGTTTCCACGACTAGAGCTGCAGTTGTTTCGATGACTGGAGGAGCAGTGGTTACTACGACTGGAGCAGCTGTTGTTTCAACGACTGGAGCAGCAGTTGTTTCGACGACTGGAGCAGCTGTGGTTTCCACGACTGGAGCAGCAGTTGTTTCGATGACTGGAGCAGCTGTGGTTTCCACGACAGGAGCAGCAGTTGTTTCGATGACTGGAGCAGCAGTTGTTTCGATAACTGGAGCAGCTGTTGTTTCAACAACTGGAGCAGCAGTTGTTTCGATGACTGGAGCAACTGTTGTTTCAATGACTGGAGCAGCAGTTGTTTCGACGACTGGAGCAGCAGTTGTTTCGACCACTGGAGCAGCTGTTGTTTCTACGACTGGAGCAGAAGTTGTTTCGATGACTGAAGGAGCAGTGGTTACTACGACTGGAGCAGCCGTTGTTTCGACGACTGGAGCAGCAGTTGTTTCGGCGACTGGAGCAGCAGTTGTTTCAACGACTGGAGCAGCTGTGGATTCCACGACTGGAGCAGCAGTTGTTTCGACGACTGGAGCAGCAGTTGTTTTGATGACTGGAGCAGCTGTGGTTTCCACGACTAGAGCTGCAGTTGTTTCGATGACTGGAGCAGAAGTTGTTTCGATAACTGAAGCAGCTGTTGTTTCAACAACTGGAGCAGCAGTTGTTTCGATGACTGGAGCAACTGTTGTTTCAACGACTGGAGCAGCAGTTGTTTCGGCTACTGGAGCAGCAGTTGTTTCAACGACTGGAGGAGCAGTCGTTTCGACGACTGGAGCAGTTGTTTCGATGACTGGAGCAGCTGTTGTTTCTACGATTGGAGCAGAAGCTGTTTCGATGACTGGAGGAGCAGTGGTTACTACGACTGGAGCAGCACTTGTTTCAACGACTGGAGCAGCAGTTGTTTCGACGACTGGAGCAGCTGTTGTTTCAACGACTGGAGCAGCAGTTGTTTCGACAACTGGAGCAGCAGTTGTTTCGACGACTGGAGCAGTAGTTGTTTCAACGACTGGAGCAGCTGTGGTTTCCACGACTGGAGCAGCAGTTGTTTCGACGACTGGAGCAGCTGTGGTTTCCACGACTGGAGCAGCAGTTGTTTCGATGACTAGAGCAGCTGTGGTTTCCACGACTAGAGCTGCAGTTGTTTCGATGACTGGAGGAGCAGTGGTTACTACGACTGGAGCAGCTGTTGTTTCAACGACTGGAGCAGCAGTTGTTTCGACGACTGGAGCAGCAGTTGTTTCGGCGACTGGAGCAGCAGTTGTTTCAACGACTGGAGCAGCTGTGGTTTCCACGACTGGAGCAGCAGTTGTTTCGATGACTGGAGCAGCTGTGGTTTCCACGACAGGAGCAGCAGTTGTTTCGATGACTGGAGCAGCAGTTGTTTCGATAACTGGAGCAGCTGTTGTTTCAACAACTGGAGCAGCAGTTGTTTCGATGACTGGAGCAACTGTTGTTTCAACGACTGGAGCAGCAGTTGTTTCGACGACTGGAGCAGCAGTTGTTTCGACCACTGGAGCAGCTGTTGTTTCTACGACTGGAGCAGAAGTTGTTTCGATGACTGAAGGAGCAGTGGTTACTACGACTGGAGCAGCTGTTGTTTCGACGACTGGAGCAGCAGTTGTTTCGGCGACTGGAGCAGCAGTTGTTTCAACGACTGGAGCAGCTGTGGATTCCACGACTGGAGCAGCAGTTGTTTCGACGACTGGAGCAGCAGTTGTTTTGATGACTGGAGCAGCTGTGGTTTCCACGACTAGAGCTGCAGTTGTTTCGATGACTGGAGCAGAAGTTGCTTCGATAACTGAAGCAGCTGTTGTTTCAACAACTGGAGCAGCAGTTGTTTCGATGACTGGAGCAACTGTTGTTTCAACGACTGGAGCAGCAGTTGTTTCGGCTACTGGAGCAGCAGTTGTTTCAACGACTGGAGGAGCAGTCGTTTCGACGACTGGAGCAGCAGTTGTTTCGATGACTGGAGCAGCTGTTGTTTCTACGATTGGAGCAGAAGTTGTTTCGATGACTGGAGGAGCAGTGGTTACTACGACTGGAGCAGCACTTGTTTCAACGACTGGAGCAGCAGTTTTTTCGACGACTGGAGCAGCTGTTGTTTCAACGACTGCAGCAGCAGTTGTTTCGACAACTGGAGCAGCAGTTGTTTCGACGACTGGAGCAGTAGTTGTTTCAACGACTGGAGCAGCTGTGGTTTCCACGACTGGAGCAGCAGTTGTTTCGACGACTGGAGCAGCTGTGGTTTCCACGACTGGAGCAGCAGTTGTTTCGATGACTGGAGCAGCTGTGGTTTCCACGACTGGAGCAGCAGTTGTTTCGATGACTGGAGCAGCAGTTGTTTCGATGATTGGAGCAGCTGTTGTTTCAACGACTGGAGCAGCAGTCGTTTCGACGACTGGAGCAGCAGTTGTTTCGATGACTGGAGCAGCTGTGGTTTCCACGACTAGAGCTGCAGTTGTCTTGATGACTGGAGCAGCAGTTGTTTCGATAACTGGAGCAGCTGTTGTTTCAACAACTGGAGCAGCAGTTGTTTCGATGACTGGAGCAACTGTTGTTTCAACGACTGGAGCAGCAGTTGTTTCGACGACTGGAGCGACAGTTATCTCGGCGACTGGAGTAGCAGTTGTTTCAACGACTGGAGCAGCTGTGGTTTCAAGGACTGGAGCAGCAGTTTTTTCGACGACTGGAGCAGCTGTGGTTTCCACGACTGGAGCAGCAGTTGTTTCGATGACTGGAGCAGCAGTTGTTTCGATGACTGGAGCAGCTGTTGTTTCAACGATTGGAGCAGCAGTCGTTTCGACTACTGGAGCAGCTGTGGTTTCCACGACTGGAGCAGCAGTTGTTTCGATGACTGGAGCAGCTGTGGTTTCCACAACTAGAGCTGCAGTTGTTTCGATGACTGGAGCAGCAGTTGTTTCAACGAATGGAGCAGCAGTCGTTTCGACGACTGGAGCAGCAGTTGTTTCGACGACTGGAGCAGCAGTTGTTTGAACGACTGGAGCAGCAGTTGTTTGGACAACTGGAGCAGCAGTTGTTTCGACTACTGGAGCAGCTGTTGTTTCAAAGATTGGAGCAGCTGTTGTTTCAACGACTGGAGCAGCTGTGGTTTCCACGACTGGAGCAGCAGTTGTTTCGACGATTGGAGCAGCTGTGGTTTCCATGACTGGAGCAGCAGTTGTTTCGATGACTGGAGCAGCTGTGGTTTCCACGACTAGAGCTGCCGTTCTCTCGATGACTGGAGCAGCAGTTGTTTCGATAACTGGAGCAGCAGTTGTTTCGATGACTGGAGCAACTGTTGTTTCAACGACTGGAGCAGCAGTTGTTTCGACGACTGGAGCAGCAGTTGTTTGAACGACTGGAGCAGCAGTTGTTTCGACAACTGGAGCAGCAGTTGTTTCGACGACTGGAACAGCTGTTGTTTCAAAGACTGGAGCAGCAGTTGTTTCGATGACTGGAGCAGCTGTGGTTTCCACGACTGGAGCAGCAGTTGTTTCAATGACTGGAGCAGCAGTTGTTTCGATGACTGGAGCAGCTGTTGTTTCAACGACTTGCGCAGCAGTCGTTTCGACGACTGGAGCAGCAGTTGTTTCGATGACTGGAGCAGCTGTTGTTTCTACGATTGGAGCAGAAGTTGTTTCGATGACTGGAGGAGCAGTGGTTACTACGACTGGAGCAGCACTTGTTTCAACGACTGGAGCAGCAGTTGTTTCGACGACTGGAGCAGCTGTGGTTTCCACGACTGGAGCAGCAGTTGTTTCGATGACTGGAGCAGCTGTGGTTTCCACGATAGGAGCAGCAGTTGTTTCGATGACTGGAGCAGCAGTTGTTTCGATAACTGGAGCAGCTGTTGTTTCCACAACTGGAGCAGCAGTTGTTTCGATGACTGGAGCAACTGTTGCTTCAACGACTGGAGCAGCAGTTGTTTCGACGACTGGAGCAGCAGTTGTTTCGACCACTGGAGCAGCTGTTGTTTCTACGACTGGAGCAGAAGTTGTTTCGATGACTGGAGGAGCAGTGGTTACTACAACTGGAGCAGCTGTTGTTTCGACGACTGGAGCAGCAGTTGTTTCGGCGACTGGAGCAGCAGTTGTTTCAACAACTGGAGCAGCTGTGGTTTCCACGACTGGAGCAGCAGTTGTTTCGACGAATGGAGCAGCAGTTGTTTCGATGACTGGAGCAGCTGTGGTTTCCACAACTAGAGCTGCAGTTGTTTCGATGACTGGAGCAGAAGTTGTTTCGATAACTGAAGCAGCTGTTGTTTCAACAACTGGAGCAGCAGTTGTTTCGATGACTGGAGCAACTGTTGTTTCAACGACTGGAGCAGCAGTTGTTTCGACGACTGGAGCAGCAGTTGTTTCGACGACTGGAGCAGCAGTTGTTTGAACGACTGGAGCAGCAGTTGTTTCGACAACTGGAGCAGCAGTTGTTTCGACGACTGGAGCAGCTGTTGTTTCAAAGACTGGAGCAGCAGTTGTTTCGATGACTGGAGCAGCTGTGGTTTCCACGACTGGAGCAGCAGTTGTTTCGATGATTGGAGCAGCAGTTGTTTCGATGACTGGAGCAGCTGTTGTTTCAACGACTGGAGCAGCAGTCGTTTCGACGACTGGAGCAGCAGTTGTTTCGATAACTGGAGCAGCAGTTGTTTCAACAACTGGAGCAGCAGTTATTTCGATGACTGGTGCAACTGTTGTTTCAACGACTGGAGCAGCAGTTGTTTCGACGACTGGAGCAGCAGTTGTTTCGGCGACTGGAGCAGCAGTTGTTTCAACAACTGGAGCAGCAGTTGTTTCGACCACTGGAGCAGCTGTTGTTTCAAAGATTGGAGCAGCAGTTGTTTCAACGACTGGAGCAGCTGTGGTTCCCACGACTGGAGCAGCAGTTGTTTCGACGACTGGAGCAGCTGTGGTTTCCACGACTGGAGCAGCAGTTGTTTCGATGACTGGAGCAGCTGTGGTTTCCACGACTAGAGCTGCAGTTGTCTCGATGACTGGAGCAGCAGTTGTTTCCATAACTGGAGCAGCAGTTGTTTCAAAAACTGGAGCAGCAGTTGTTTCGATGACTGGAGCAAATGTTGTTTCAACGACTGGAGCAGCAGTTGTTTCGATGACTGGAGCAGCTGTTGTTTCAACGATTGGAGCAGCAGTCGTTTCAACGACTGGAGCAGCTGTGGTTTCCAGGACTGGAGCAGCAGTTGTTTCGACGACTGGAGCAGCTGTGGTTTCCACGACTGGAGCAGCAGTTGTTTCGATGACTGGAGCAGCAGTTGTTTCGATGACTGGAGCAGCTGTTGTTTCAACGATTGGAGCAGCAGTCGTTTCGACGACTGGAGCAGCTGTGGTTTCCACGACTGGAGCAGCAGTTGTTTCGATGACTGGAGCAGCTGTGGTTACTACGACTGGAGCAGCACTTGTTTCAACGACTGGAGCAGCAGTTGTTTCAACGACTGGAGCAGCAGTTGTTTCAACAACTGGAGCAGCAGTTGTTTCGATGACTGGAGCAACTGTTGTTTCAACGACTGGAGCAGCAGTTGTATCGACGACTGGAGGAGCAGTTATTTCGGCGACTGGAGCAGCAGTTGTTTCAACGACTGGAGCAGCTGTGGTTTCCAGGACTGGAGCAGCAGTTGTTTCGACGACTGGAGCAGCTGTGGTTTCCACGACTGGATTAGCAGTTGTTTCGATGACTGGAGCAGCAGTTGGTTCGATGACTGGAGCAGCTGTTGTTTCAACGACTGCAGCAGCAGTCGTTTCGACGACTGGAGCAGCAGTTGTTTCGACGACTGGAGGAGCAGTTGTTTGAACGACTGGAGCAGCAGTTGTTTCAACAACTGGAGCAGCAGTTGTTTCGACGACTGGAGCAGCTGTTGTTTCAAAGACTGGAGCAGCAGTTGTTTCGATGACTGGAGCAGCTGTGGTTTCCACGACTGGAGCAGCAGTTGTTTCGATGACTGGAGCAGCAGTTGTTTCGATGACTGGAGCAGCTGTTGTTTCAACGACTGGAGCAGCAGTCGTTTCGACGACTGGAGCAGCAGTTGTTTCGATAACTGGAGAAGCTGTTGTTTCAACAACTGGAGCAGCAGTTATTTCGATGACTGGAGCAACTGTTGTTTCAACGACTGGAGCAGCAGTTGTTTCGACGACTGGAGCAGCAGTTGTTTCGGCGACTGGAGCAGCAGTTGTTTCAACGACTGGAGCAGCAGTTGTTTCGACGACTGGAGCAGCTGTTGTTTCAAAGATTGGAGCAGCAGTTGTTTCAACGACTGGAGCAGCTGTGGTTCCCACGACTGGAGCAGCAGTTGTTTCGACGACTGGAGCAGCAGTTGTTTCGATGACTGGAGCAGCTGTTGTTTCTACGATTGGAGCAGAAGTTGTTTCGATGACTGGAGCTGCAGTTGTCTCGATGACTGGAGCAGCAGTTGTTTCGATAACTGGAGCAGCAGTTGTTTCAACAACTGGAGCAGCAGTTGTTTCGATGACTGGAGCAACTGCTGTTTCAACAATTGGAGCAGCAGTCGTTTCAACGACTGGAGCAGCTGTGGTTTCCAGGACTGGAGCAGCAGTTGTCTCGATGACTGGAGCAGCTGTTGTTTCAACGATTGGAGCAGCAGTCGTTTCGACGACTGGAGCAGCTGTGGTTTCCACGACTGGAGCAGCAGTTGTTTCGATGACTGGAGCAGCTGTGGTTACTACGACTGGAGCAGCACTTGTTTCAACGACTGGAGGAGCAGTTGTTTCGACGACTGGAGCAGCAGTTGTTTCAACAACTGGAGCAGCAGTTGTTTCGATGACTGGAGCAACTGTTGTTTCAACGACTGGAGCAGCAGTTGTTTCGACGACTGGAGCAGCAGTTGTTTCGGCGACTGGAGCAGCAGTTGTTTCGACGACTGGAGCAGCAGTTGTTTCAACGACTGGAGCAGCTGTGGTTTCCACGACTGGAGCAGCAGTTGTTTCGATGACTAGAGCAGCTGTGGTTTCCACGACTGGAGCAGCAGTTGTTTCGATGACTGGAGCAGCTGTGGTTTCCACGACTAGAGCTGCAGTTGTTTCGATGACTGGAGCAGCAGTTGTTTCGATAACTGGAGCAGCTGTTGTTTCAACAACTGGAGCAGCAGTTGTTTTGATGACTGGAGCAACTGTTGTTTCAACGACTGGAGCAGCAGTTGTTTCGACGACTGGAGCAGCAGTTGTTTCGGCGACTGGAGCAGCAGTTGTTTCAACGACTGGAGTAGCTGTGGTTTCCAGGACTGGAGCAGCAGTTGTTTCGACGACTGGAGCAGCTGTGGTTTCGACGACTGGAGCAGCAGTTGTTTCGATGACTGGAGCAGCAGTTGTTTCGATGACTGGAGCAGCTGTTGTTTCAACGACTGGAGCAGCAGTCGTTTCGACGACTGGAGCAGCAGTTGTTTCGACGACTGGAGCAGCAGTTGTTTGAACGACTGGAGCAGCAGTTGTTTGGACAACTGGAGCAGCAGTTGTTTTGATGACTGGAGCAGCAGTTGCTTCGACCACTGGAGCAGCTGTTGTTTCTACGACTGGAGCAGAAGTTGTTTCGATGACTGGAGGAGCAGTGGTTACTACGACTGGAGCAGCTGTTGTTTCAACAACTGGAGCAGCAGTTGTTTCGACAACTGGAGCAGCAGTTGTTTCGACGACTGGAGCAGCTGTTGTTTCAAAGACTGGAGCTGCAGTTGTTTCGATGACTGGAGCAGCTGTTGTTTCAACGACTGGAGCAGCAGTCGTTTCGATGACTGGAGCAGCAGTTGTTTCGACGACTGGAGCAGCTGTTGTTTCAACGACTGGAGCAGAAGTTGTTTCAACCACTGGAGCAGCTGTTGTTTCTATGACTGGAGCAGAAGTTGTTTCGATGACTGGAGGATCAGTGGTTCCTACGACTGGAGCAGTACTTGTTTCAATGACTGGAGCAGCAGTTGTTTCGACGACTGGAGCAGCAGTTGTTTCAGCGACTGGAGCAGCAGTTGTTTCTACGACTGGAGCAGAAGTTGTTTCGATGACTGGAGGAGCAGTGGTTACTACAACTGGAGCAGCTGTTGTTTCGACGACTGGAGCAGCAGTTGTTTCGGCGACTGGAGCAGCAGTTGTTTCAACGACTGGAGGAGCTGTGGTTTCCACGACTGGAGCAGCAGTTGTTTCGACGACTGGAGCAGCTGTGGTTTCCACGACTGGAGCAGCAGTTGTTTTGATGACTGGAGCAGCTGTGGTTTCCACGACTAGAGCTGCAGTTGTTTCGATGACCGGAGTAGCAGTTGTTTCGATAACTGGAGCAGCTGTTGTTTCAACGACTGGAGAAGCAGTTGTTACGACGACTGGAGCAGCAGTTGTTTCGGCGACTGGAACAGCAGTTGTTTCAACGACTGGAGCAGCAGTGGTTTCCACGACTGGAGCAGCAGTTGTTTCGATGACTGGAGTAGCTGTGGTTTCCACGACAGGAGCAGTAGTTGTTTCGATGACTGGAGCAGCAGTTGTTTCGATAACTGGAGCAGCTGTTGTTTCAACAACTGGAGCAGCAGTTGTTTCGATGACTGGAGCAACTGTTGTTTCAACGACTGGAGCAGCAGTCGTTTCGACGACTGGAGCAGCTGTGGTTTCCACGACTGGAGCAGCAGTTGTTTCGATGACTGGAGCAGCAGTTGTTTCGATAACTGGAGGAGCTGTTGTTTCAACAACTGGAGCAGCAGTTGTTTCGATGACTGGAGCAACTGTTGTTTCAACGACTGGAGCAGCAGTTGTTTCAACGACTGGAGCAGCTGTGGTTTCCAGGACTGGAGCAGCAGTTGTTTCGACGACTGGAGTAGCTGTTGTTTCAACGATTGGAGCAGCAGTCGTTTCGGCGACTGGAGCAGCAGTTGTTTCAACGACTGGAGCAGCAGTTGTTTCGACGACTGGAGCAGCTGTTGTTTCAAAGATTGGAGCAGCAGTTGTTTCAACGACTGGAGCAGCTGTGGTTCCCACGACTGGAGCAGCAGTTGTTTCGACGACTGGAGCAGCTGTGGTTTCCACGACTGGAGCAGCAGTTGTTTCGATGACTGGAGAAGCTGTGGTTTCCACGACTAGAGCTGCAGTTGTCTCGATGACTGGAGCAGCAGTTGTTTCGATAACTGGAGCAGCAGTTGTTTCATCAACTGGAGCAGCAGTTGTTTCGATGACTGGAGCAACTGTTGTTTCAACGACTGGAGCAGCAGTTGTTTCGATGACTGGAGCAGCTGTTGTTTCAACGATTGGAGCAGCAGTCGTTTCAACGACTGGAGCAGCTGTGGTTTCCAGGACTGGAGCAGCAGTTGTTTCGACGACTGGAGCAGCTGTGGTTTCCACGACTGGAGCAGCAGTTGTTTCGATGACTGGAGCAGCAGTTGTTTCGATGACTGGAGCAGCTGTTGTTTCAACGATTGGAGCAGCGGTCGTTTCGATGACTGGAGCAGCTGTGGTTTCCATGACTGGAGCAGCAGTTGTTTCGATGACTGGAGCAGCTGTGGTTACTACGACTTGAGCAGCAGTTGTTTCGACGACTGGAGCAGCAGTTGTTTCGGCGACTGGAGCAGCAGTTGTTTCAACGACTGGAGCAGCTGTGGTTTCCAGGACTGGAGCAGCAGTTGTTTCGACGACTGGAGCAGCTGTGGTTTCCACGACTGGAGCAGCAGTTGTTTCGATGACTGGAGCAGCAGTTGTTTCAACAACTGGAGCAGCAGTTGTTTCGATGACTGGAGCAACTGTTGTTTCAGCGACTGGAGCAGCAGTTGTTTTGACGACTGGAGCGACAGTTATTTGGGCGACTGGAGCAGCAGTTGTTTCAACGACTAGAGCAGCTGTGGTTTCCAGGACTGGAGCAGCAGTTGTTTCGACGACTGGAGCAGCTGTGGTCTCCACGACCGGAGCAGCAGTTGTTTCGATGACTGGAGCAGCAGTTGTTTCGACGACTGGAGCAGCTGTTGTTTCAACGATTGGAGCAGCAGTCGTTTCGACGACTGGAGCAGCTGTGGTTTCCACGACTGGAGCAGCAGTTGTTTCGATGACTGGAGCATCTGTGGTTTCCACAACTAGAGCTGCAGATGTTTCGATGACTGGAGCAGCAGTTGTTTCGATAACTGGAGCAGCTGTTGTTTCAACAACTGGAGCAGCAGTTATTTCGATGACTGGAGCAACTGTTGTTTCAACGACTGGAGCAGCAGTTGTTTCGACGACTGGAGCAGCAGTTGTTTCGGCGACTGGAGCAGCAGTTGTTTCAACGACTGGAGCAGCAGTTGTTTCAAAGACTGGAGCAGCTGTTGTTTCAAAGATTGGAGCAGCAGTTGTTTCAACGACTGGAGCAGCTGTGGTTCCCACGACTGGAGCAGCAGTTGTTTCGACGACTGGAGCAGCTGTGGTTTCCACGACTGGCGCAGCAGTTGTTTCGATGACTAGAGCAGCTGTGGTTTCCACGACTAGAGCTGCAGTTGTCTCGATGACTGGAGCAGCAGTTGTTTCGATAACTGGAGCAGCAGTTGTTTCAACAACTGGAGCAGCAGTTGTTTCGATGACTGGAGCAACTGTTGTTTCAACGACTGGAGCAGCAGTTGTTTCGATGACTGGAGCAGCTGTTGTTTCAACGATTGGAGCAGCAGTCGTTTCAACGACTGGAGCAGCTGTGGTTTCCAGGACTGGAGCAGCTGTGGTTACTACGACTGGAGCAGCACTTGTTTCAACGACTGGAGCAGCAGTTATTTCGACGACTGGAGCAGCAGTTGTTTCAACAACTGGAGCAGCAGTTGTTTCGATGACTGGAGCAACTGTTGTTTCAACGACTGGAGCAGCAGTTGTTTCGAAGACTGGAGCAGCAGTTGTTTCGGCGACTGGAGCAGCAGTTGTTTCAACGACTGGAGCAGCAGTGGTTTCCAGGACTGGAGCAGCAGTTGTTTCGACGACTGGAGCAACTGTGGTTTCCACGACTGGAGCAGCAGTTGTTTCGACGACTAGAGAAGCTGTGGTTTCCACGACTGGAGCAGCAGTTGTTTCGATGACTGGAGCAGTAGTTGTTTCGATAACTGGAGCAGCTGTTGTTTCAACAACTGGAGCAGCAGTTGTTTCGATGACTGGAGCAACTGTTGTTTCAACGACTGGAGCAGCAGTTGTTTCGACGACTGGAGCAGCAGTTGTTTCGGCGACTGGAGCAGCAGTTGTTTCAACGACTGGAGCAGTTGTGGTTTCAACGACTGGAGCAGCAGTTGTTTCGACGACTGGAGCAGCTGTGGTTTCCACGACTGGAGCAGCAGTTGTTTCGATGACTGGAGCAGCAGTTGTTTCGATGACTGGAGCAGCAGTCGTTTCAACGACTGGAGCAGCTGTGGTTTCCAGGACTGGAGCAGCAGTTGTTTCGACGACTGGAGCAGCTGTGGTTTCCACGACTGGAGCCGCAGTTGTTTCGATGACTGGAGCAGCAGTTGTTTCGATGACTGGAGATGCTGTTGTTTCAACGATTGGAGCAGCAGTCGTTTCGACGACTGGAGCAGCTGTGGTTTCCATGACTGGAGCAGCAGTTGTTTCGATGACTGGAGCAGCTGTGGTTACTACGACTGGAGCAGCACTTGTTTCAACCGCTGGAGCAGCAGTTGTTTCGACGACTGGAGCAGAAGTTGTTTCAACAACTGGAGCAGCAGTTGTTTCGATGACTGGAGCAACTGTTGTTTCAACGACTGGAGCAGCAGTTGTTTCGACGACTGGAGCAGCAGTTGTTTCGGCGACTGGAGCAGCAGTTGTTTCAACGACTGGAGCAGCTGTGGTTTCCAGGACTGGAGCAGCAGTTGTTTCGACGACTGGAGCAGCTGTGGTTTCCACGACTGGAGCAGAAGTTGTTTCGATGACTGGAGCAGCAGTTGTTTCGATGACTGGAGCAGCTGTTGTTTCAACGACTGGAGCAGCAGTCGTTTCGACGACTGGTGCAGCAGTTTTTTCGACGACTGGAGCAGCAGTTGTTTGAACGACTGGAGCAGCAGTTGTTTGGACAACTGGAGCAGCAGTTGTTTTGACGACTGGAGCAGCAGTTGTTTCAACGACTGGAGCAGCTGTGGTTTCCACGACTGGAGCAGCAGTTGTTTCAACGACTGGAGCAACTGTGGTTTCCACGACTGGAGCAGCAGTTGTTTCGACGACTAGAGCAGCTGTGGTTTCCACGACTGGAGCAGCAGTTGTTTCGATGACTGGAGCAGCTGTGGTTTCCACGACTAGAGCTGCAGTTGTTTCGATGACTGGAGCAGTAGTTGTTTCGATAACTGGAGCAGCTGTTGTTTCAACAACTGGAGCAGCAGTTGTTTCGATGACTGGAGCAACTGTTGTTTCAACGACTGGAGCAGCAGTTGTTTCGACGACTGGAGCAGCAGTTGTTTCGGCGACTGGAGCAGCAGTTGTTTCAACGACTCGAGCAGTTGTGGTTTCAACGACTGGAGCAGCAGTTGTTTCGACGACTGGAGCAGCTGTGGTTTCCACGACTGGAGCGGCAGTTGTTTCGATGACTGGAGCAGCAGTTGTTTCGATGACTGGAGCAGCAGTTGTTTCAACGACTGGAGCAGCTGTGGTTTCCATGACTGGAGCAGCAGTTGTTTCGACAACTGGAGCAGCTGTGGTTTCCACGACTGGAGCAGCAGTTGCTTCGATGACTGGAGCAACTGTTGTTTCAACGACTGGAGCAGCAGTTGTTTCAACGACTGGAGCAGCTGTGGTTTCCACGAATGGAGCAGCAGTTGTTTCGACGACTGGAGCAGCAGTTGCTTCGACCACTGGAGCAGCTGTTGTTTCTACGACTGGAGCAGAAGTTGTTTCGATGACTGGAGGAGCAGTGGTTACTACGACTGGAGCAGCTGTTGTTTCAACAACTGGAGCAGCAGTTGTTTCGACAACTGGAGCAGCAGTTTTTTCGACGACTGGAGCAGCTGTTGTTTCAAAGACTGGAGCTGCAGTTGTTTCGATGACTGCAGCAGCTGTTGTTTCAACGACTGGAGCAGCAGTCGTTTCGATGACTGGAGCAGCAGTTGTTTCGACGACTGGAGCAGCTGTTGTTTCAACGACTGGAGCAGAAGTTGTTTCAACCACTGGAGCAGCTGTTGTTTCTACGACTGGAGCAGAAGTTGTTTCGATGACTGGAGGATCAGTGGTTCCTACGACTGGAGCAGCACTTGTTTCAATGACTGGAGCAGCAGTTGTTTCGACGACTGGAGCAGCAGTTGTTTCGGCGACTAAAGCAGCAGTTGTTTCGGCGACTGGAGCAGCAGTTGTATCTACGACTGGAGCAGAAGTTGTTTCGATGACTGGAGGAGCAGTGGTTACTACAACTGGAGCAGCTGTTGTTTCGACGACTGGAGCAGCAGTTGTTTCGGCGACTGGAGCAGCAGTTGTTTCAACGACTGGAGCAGCTGTGGTTTCCACGACTGGAGCAGCAGTTGTTTCGACGACTGGAGCAGCTGTGGTTTCCACGACTGGAGCAGCAGTTGTTTTGATGACTGGAGCAGCTGTGGTTTCCACGACTAGAGCTGCAGTTGTTTCGATGACCGGAGCAGCAGTTGTTTCGATAACTGGAGCAGCTGTTGTTTCAACGACTGGAGCAGCAGTTGTTACGACGACTGGAGCAGCAGTTGTTTCGGCGACTGGAGCAGCAGTTGTTTCAACGACTGGAGCAGCAGTGGTTTCCACGACTGGAGCAGCAGTTGTTTCGATGACTGGAGTAGCTGTGGTTTCCACGACAGGAGCAGCAGTTGTTTCGATGACTGGAGCAGCAGTTGTTTCGATAACTGGAGCAGCTGTTGTTTCAACAACTGGAGCAGCAGTTGTTTCGATGACTGGAGCAACTGTTGTTTCAACGACTGGAGCAGCAGTTGTTTCGACGACTGGAGCAGCAGTTGTTTCGACCACTGGAGCAGCTGTTGTTTCTACGACTGGAGCAGAAGTTGTTTCGATGACTGGAGGAGCAGTGGTTACTACGACTGGAGCAGCTGTTGTTTCGACGACTGAAGCAGCAGTTGTTTCGGCGACTGGAGCAGCAGTTGTTTCAACGACTGGAGCAGCTGTGGTTTCCACGACTGGAGCAGCAGTTGTTTCGACGACTGGAGCAGCAGTTGTTTCGGCGACTGGAGCAGCAGTTGTTTCGATGGCTGGAGCAGCTGTGGTTTCCACGACAGGAGCAGCAGTTGTTTCGATGACTGGAGCAGCAGTTGTTTCGATAACTGGAGCAGCTGTTGTTTCAACAACTGGAGCAGCAGTTGTTTCGATGACTGGAGCAACTGTTGTTTCAACGACTAATGCAGCAGTTGTTTCGACGACTGAAGCAGCAGTTGTTTCGACCACTGGAGCAGCTGTTGTTTCTACGACTTGAGCAGAAGTTGTTTCGATGACTGGAGGATCAGTGGTTCCTACGATTGGAGCAGCACTTGTTTCAACGACTGGAGCAGCAGTTGTTTCGACGACTGGAGCAGCAGTTTTTTCGGCGACTGGAGCAGCAGTTGTTTCAACGACTGGAGCAGCTGTGGCTTCCACGACTGGAGCAGCAGTTGTTTCGACGACTGGAGAAGCTGTGGTTTCCACGACTGGAGCAGCAGTTGTTTCGATGACTGGAGCAGCAGTTGTTTCGATGGCTGGAGCAGCAGTTGTTTCGGCGACTGAAGCAGCAGTTGTTTCAACGACTGGAGCAGCTGTGGTTTCCACGACTGGAGCAGCAGTTGTTTCGACGACTGGAGCAGCTGTGGTTTCCACGACTGGAGCAGAAGTTGTTTCGATGACTGGAGGAGCAGTGGTTTCCACGACTGGAGCAGCTGCTGTTTCAACAACTGGAGCAGCAGTTGTTTCGACAACTGGAGCAGCAGTTGTTTCGACGACTGGAGCAGCTGTTGTTTCAAAGACTGGAGCTGCAGTTGTTTCGATGACTGGAGCAGCTGTTGTTTCAACGACTGGAGCAGCAGTCCTTTCAACGACTGGAGCAGCAGTTGTTTCGACGACTGGAGCAGCTGTTGTTTCAACGACTGGAGCAGAAGTTGTTTCGATGACTGGAGCAGCAGTTGTTTCAACGACTGGAGCAGCAGTCCTTTCGACGACTGGAGCAGCAGTTGTTTCGACGACTGGAGCAGCTGTTGTTTCAACGACTGGAGCAGAAGTTGTTTCGATGACTGGAGCAGCAGTTGTTTTGGCGACTGGAGCAGCAGTTGTTTCAACGACTGGAGCAGCTGTGGTTTTCAGGACTGGAGCAGCAGTTGTTTCAACGACTGGAGCAGCTGTGGTTTCCACAACTGGAGCAGCAGTTGTTTCGATGACTGGAGCAACTGTTGTTTCAACGACTGGAGCAGCAGTTGTTTCGACGACTGGAGCAGCTGTGGTTTCCAGGACTGGAGCAGCAGTTGTTTCGACGACTGGAGCAGCTGTGGTTTCCACGACTGGAGCAGCAGTTGTTTCGATGACTGGAGCAGCAGTTGTTTCGATGACTGGAGCAGCTGTTGTTTCAACGACTGGAGCAGCAGTTGTTTCAAAGACTGGAGCTGCAGTTGTTTCGATGACTGGAGCAGCTGTTGTTTCAACGACTGGAGCAGCAGTCCTTTCAACGACTGGAGCAGCAGTTGTTTCGACGACTGGAGCAGCAGTTGTTTCGATGACTGGAGCAACTGTGGTTTCCACGAAAGGAGCAGCAGTTGTTTCAATGACTGGAGCAGCAGTTGTTTCGGCGACTGGAGCAGCAGTTGTTTCAACGACTGGAGCAGCTGTGGTTTCCATGACTGGAGCAGCAGTTGTTTCGACAACTGGAGCAGCTGTGGTTTCCACGACTGGAGCAGCAGTTGTTTTGATGACTGGAGCAGCTGTTGTTTCCACGACTAGAGCTGTAGTTGTTTCGATGACTGGAGCAGCAGTTGTTTCGATCACTGGAGCAGCTGTTGTTTGAACAACTGAAGCAGCAGTTGTTTCGATGACTGGAGCGACTGTTGTTTCAACGACTGGAGCAGCAGTTGTTTCGACGACTGGAGCAGCTGTTGTTTCAAAGACTGGAGCTGCAGTTGTTTCGATGACTGGAGCAGCTGTTGTTTCAACGACTGGAGCAGCAGTCGTTTCGACGACTGGAGCAGCAGTTGTTTCGACGACTGGAGCAGCTGTTGTTTCAACGACTGGAGCAGAAGTTGTTTCGATGACTGGAGGAGCAGTGGTTACTACGACTGGAGCAGCACTTGTTTCAACGACTGGAGCAGCAGTTGTTTCGACGATTGGAGCAGCAGTTGTTTTGGCGACTGGAGCAGCAGTTGTTTCAACGACTGGAGCAGCTGTGGTTTTCAGGACTGGAGCAGCAGTTGTTTCGACGACTGGAGCAGCTGTGGTTTCCACAACTGGAGCAGCAGTTGTTTCGATGACTGGAGCAACTGTTGTTTCAACGACTGGAGCAGCAGTTGTTTCGACGACTGGAGCAGCTGTGGTTTCCAGGACTGGAGCAGCAGTTGTTTCGACGACTGGAGCAGCTGTGGTTTCCACGACTGGAGCAGCAGTTGTTTCGATGACTGGAGCAGCAGTTGTTTCGATGACTGGAGCAGCTGTTGTTTCAACGACTGGAGCAGCAGTTGTTTCAAAGACTGGCGCAGCAGTTGTTTCGATGACTGGAGCAGCTGTTGTTTCAACGACTGGAGCAGCAGTCGTTTCGATGACTGGAGCAGCAGTTGTTTCGACGACTGGAGCAGCTGTTGTTTCAAAAACTGGAGCAGCAGTTGTTTCAACGACTGGAGCAGCAGTTGTTTCGACGACTGGAGCAGCAGTTGTTTCGACCACTGGAGCAGCTGTTGTTTCTACGACTGGAGCAGAACTTGTTTCGATGACTGGAGGAGCAGTGGTTACTACGACTGGAGCAGCTGTTGTTTCAACGACTGGAGCAGCAGTTGTTTCGACGACTGGAGCAGCAGTTGTTTCGGCGACTGGAGCAGCAGTTGTTTCAACGACTGGAGCAGCTGTGGTTTCCACGACTGGAGCAGCAGTTGTTTCGATGACTGGAGCAACTGTGGTTTCCACGACAGGAGCAGGAGTTGTTTCGATGACTGGAGCAGCAGTTGTTTCGGCGACTGGAGCAGCAGTTGTTTCAACGACTGGAGCAGCTGTGGTTTCCATGACTGGAGCAGCAGTTGTTTCGACGACTGGAGCAGCTGTGGTTTCCACGACTGGAGCAGCAGTTGTTTTGATGACTGGAGCAGCTGTTGTTTCCACGACTAGAGCTGTAGTTGTTTCGATGACTGGAGCAGCAGTTGTTTCGATAACTGGAGCAGCTGTTGTTTCAACAACTGGAGCAGCAGTTGTTTCGATGTCTGGAGCGACTGTTGTTTCAACGACTTGAGCAGCAGTTGTTTCCACGACTGGAGCAGCAGTTCTTTCGACCACTGGAGCAGCTGTTGTTTCTACGACTGGACCAGAAGTTGTTTCAACAACTGGAGCAGCTGTTGTTTCTACGACTGGAGCAGAAGTTGTTTCGATGACTGGAGGATCAGTGGTTCCTACGACTGGAGCAGCACTTGTTTCAACGACTGGAGCAGCAGTTGTTTCGACGACTGGAGCAGCAGTTGTTTCGGCGACTGGAGCAGCAGTTGTTTCAACGACTGGAGCAGCTGTGGTTTCCACGACTGGAGCAGCAGTTGTTTCGACGACTGGAGCAGCAGTTGCTTCAACAACTGGAGCAGCTGTTGTTTCTACGACTGGAGCAGAAGTTGTTTCGATGACTGGAGGAGCAGTGGTTACTACGACTGGAGCAGCTGTTGTTTCAACAACTGGAGCAGCAGTTGTTTCGACAACTGGAGCAGCAGTTGTTTCGACGACTGGAGCAGCTGTTGTTTCAAAGACTGGAGCTGCAGTTGTTTCGATGACTGGAGCAGCTGTTGTTTCAACGACTGGAGCAGAAGTTGTTTCGATGACTGGAGGAGCAGTGGTTACTACGACTGGAGCAGCACTTGTTTCAACGACTGGAGCAGCAGTTGTTTCGACGACTGGAGCAGCAGTTGTTTCGGCGACTGGAGCAGCAGTTGTTTCAACGACTGGAGCAGCTGTGGTTTCCAGGACTGGAGCAGCAGTTGTTTCGACGACTGGAGCAGCTGTGGTTTCCACGACTAGAGCTGCAGTTGTTTCGATGACTGGAGCAGCAGTTGTTTCGATAACTGGAGCAGCTGTTGTTTCAACAACTGGAGCAGCAGTTGTTTCGATGACTGGAGCAACTGTTGTTTCAACGACTGGAGCAGCAGTTGTTTCGACGACTGGAGCAGCAGTTGTTTCGGCGACTGGAGCAGCAGTTGTTTCAACGACTGGAGCAGCTGTGGTTTCCACGACTGGAGCAGCAGTTGTTTCGACGACTGGAGCAGCTGTGGATTCCACGACTGGAGCAGCAGTTGTTTCGATGATTGGAGCAGCAGTTGTTTCGATGACTGGAGCAGCAGTTGTTTCAGCGACTGGAGCAGCAGTTGTTTCAACAACTGGAGCAGCTGTGGTTTCCACGACTGGAGCAGCAGTTGTTTCGACGACTGGAGCAGCTGTGGTTTCCACGACTGGAGCAGCAGTTGTTTCGATGACTGGAGCAGCTGTGGTTTCCACGACTAGAGCTGCAGTTGTTTCGATGACTGGAGCAGCAGTTCTTTCGATAACTGGAGCAGCTGTTGTTTCATCAACTGGAGCAGCAGTTGTTTCGACAACTGGAGCAACTGTTGTTTCAACGACTGGAGCAGCAGTTGTTTCGACGACTGGAGCAGCTGTTGTTTCAACGACTGGAGCAGAAGTTGTTTCGATGACTGGAGCAGCAGTTGTTTCAACGACTGGAGCAGCAGTCCTTTCGACGACTGGAGCAGCAGTTGTTTCGACGACTGGAGCAGCTGTTGTTTCAACGACTGGAGCAGAAGTTGTTTCGATGACTGGAGGAGCAGTGGTTACTACGACTGGAGCAGCACTTGTTTCAACGACTGGAGCAGCAGTTGTTTCGACGATTGGAGCAGCAGTTGTTTTGGCGACTGGAGCAGCAGTTGTTTCAACGACTGGAGCAGCTGTGGTTTTCAGGACTGGAGCAGCAGTTGTTTCAACGACTGGAGCAGCTGTGGTTTCCACAACTGGAGCAGCAGTTGTTTCGATGACTGGAGCAACTGTTGTTTCAACGACTGGAGCAGCAGTTGTTTCGACGACTGGAGCAGCTGTGGTTTCCAGGACTGGAGCAGCAGTTGTTTCGATGACTGGAGCAGCTGTTGTTTCAACGACTGGAGCAGCAGTTGTTTCAAAGGCTGGAGCTGCAGTTGTTTCGATGACTGGAGCAGCTGTTGTTTCAACGACTGGAGCAGCAGTCCTTTCAACGACTGGAGCAGCAGTTGTTTCGACGACTGGAGCAGCAGTTGTTTCGATGACTGGAGCAACTGTGGTTTCCACGACAGGAGCAGCAGTTGTTTCAATGACTGGAGCAGCAGTTGTTTCGGCGACTGGAGCAGCAGTTGTTTCAACGACTGGAGCAGCTGTGGTTTCCATGACTGGAGCAGCAGTTGTTTCGACGACTGGAGCAGCTGTGGTTTCCACGACTGGAGCAGCAGTTGTTTTGATGACTGGAGCAGCTGTTGTTTCCACGACTAGAGCTGTAGTTGTTTCGATGACTGGAGCAGCAGTTGTTTCGATCACTGGAGCAGCTGTTGTTTCAACAACTGGAGCAGCAGTTGTTTCGATGACTGGAGCGACTGTTGTTTCAACGACTGGAGCAGCACTTGTTTCAACGACTGGAGCAGCAGTTGTTTGGACGACTGGAGCAGCAGTTGTTTCGGCGACTGGAGCAGCAGTTGTTTCAACGACTGGAGCAGCTGTGGTTTCCACGACTGGAGCAGCAGTTGTTTCGACGACTGGAGCAGCAGTAGCTTCAACAACTGGAGCAGCTGTTGTTTCTACGACTGGAGCAGAAGTTGTTTCGATGACTGGAGGAGCAGTGGTTACTACGACTGGAGCAGCTGTTGTTTCAACAACTGGAGCAGCAGTTGTTTCGACAACTGGAGCAGCAGTTGTTTCGACGACTGGAGCAGCTGTTGTTTCAAAGACTGGAGCTGCAGTTGTTTCGATGACTGGAGCAGCTGTTGTTTCAACGACTGGAGCAGAAGTTGTTTCGATGACTGGAGGAGCAGTGGTTACTACGACTGGAGCAGCACTTGTTTCAACGACTGGAGCAGCAGTTGTTTCGACGACTGGAGCAGCAGTTGTTTCGGCGACTGGAGCAGCAGTTGTTTCAACGACTGGAGCAGCTGTGGTTTCCAGGACTGGAGCAGCAGTTGTTTCGACGACTGGAGCAGCTGTGGTTTCCACGACTAGAGCTGCAGTTGTTTCGATGACTGGAGCAGCAGTTGTTTCGATAACTGGAGCAGCTGTTGTTTCAACAACTGGAGAAGCAGTTGTTTCGATGACTGGAGCAACTGTTGTTTCAACGACTGGAGCAGCAGTTGTTTCGACGACTGGAGCAGCAGTTGTTTCGGCGACTGGAGCAGCTGTGGTTTCAACGACTGGAGCAGCTGTGGTTTCCACGACTGGAGCAGCAGTTGTTTCGACGACTGGAGCAGCTGTGGTTTCCACGACTGGAGCAGCAGTTGTTTCGATGACTGGAGCAGCTGTGGTTTCCACGACTAGAGCTGCAGTTGTTTCGATGACTGGAGCAGCAGTTCTTTCGATAACTGGAGCAGCTGTTGTTTCATCAACTGGAGCAGCAGTTGTTTCGACAACTGGAGCAACTGTTGTTTCAACGACTGGAGCAGCAGTTGTTTCGACGACTGGAGCAGCTGTTGTTTCAACGACTGGAGCAGAAGTTGTTTCGATGACTGGAGCAGCAGTTGTTTCAACGAATGGAGCAGCAGTCCTTTCGACGACTGGAGCAGCAGTTGTTTCGACGACTGGAGCAGCTGTTGTTTCAACGACTGGAGCAGAAGTTGTTTCGATGACTGGAGGAGCAGTGGTTACTACGACTGGAGCAGCACTTGTTTCAACGACTGGAGCAGCAGTTGTTTCGACGATTGGAGCAGCAGTTGTTTTGGCGACTGGAGCAGCAGTTGTTTCAACGACTGGAGCAGCTGTGGTTTTCAGGACTGGAGCAGCAGTTGTTTCAACGACTGGAGCAGCTGTGGTTTCCACAACTGGAGCAGCAGTTGTTTCGATGACTGGAGCAACTGTTGTTTCAACGACTGGAGCAGCAGTTGTTTCGACGACTGGAGCAGCTGTGGTTTCCAGGACTGGAGCAGCAGTTGTTTCGATGACTGGAGCAGCTGTTGTTTCAACGACTGGAGCAGCAGTTGTTTCAAAGGCTGGAGCTGCAGTTGTTTCGATGACTGGAGCAGCTGTTGTTTCAACGACTGGAGCAGCAGTCCTTTCAACGACTGGAGCAGCAGTTGTTTCGACGACTGGAGCAGCAGTTGTTTCGATGACTGGAGCAACTGTGGTTTCCACGACAGGAGCAGCAGTTGTTTCAATGACTGGAGCAGCAGTTGTTTCGGCGACTGGAGCAGCAGTTGTTTCAACGACTGGAGCAGCTGTGGTTTCCATGACTGGAGCAGCAGTTGTTTCGACGACTGGAGCAGCTGTGGTTTCCACGACTGGAGCAGCAGTTGTTTTGATGACTGGAGCAGCTGTTGTTTCCACGACTAGAGCTGTAGTTGTTTCGATGACTGGAGCAGCAGTTGTTTCGATCACTGGAGCAGCTGTTGTTTCAACAACTGGAGCAGCAGTTGTTTCGATGACTGGAGCGACTGTTGTTTCAACGACTGGAGCAGCAGTTGTTTCGACGACTGGAGCAGCTGTTGTTTCAAAGACTGGAGCTGCAGTTGTTTCGATGACTGGAGCAGCTGTTGTTTCAACGACTGGAGCAGCAGTCGTTTCGACGACTGGAGCAGCAGTTGTTTCGACGACTGGAGCAGCTGTTGTTTCAACGACTGGAGCAGAAGTTGTTTCGATGACTGGAGGAGCAGTGGTTACTACGACTGGAGCAGCACTTGTTTCAACGACTGGAGCAGCAGTTGTTTCGACGATTGGAGCAGCAGTTGTTTTGGCGACTGGAACAGCAGTTGTTTCAACGACTGGAGCAGCTGTGGTTTTCAGGACTGGAGCAGCAGTTGTTTCGACGACTGGAGCAGCTGTGGTTTCCACAACTGGAGCAGCAGTTGTTTCGATGACTGGAGCAACTGTTGTTTCAACGACTGGAGCAGCAGTTGTTTCGACGACTGGAGCAGCTGTGGTTTCCAGGACTGGAGCAGCAGTTGTTTCGACGACTGGAGCAGCTGTGGTTTCCACGACTGGAGCAGCAGTTGTTTCGATGACTGGAGCAGCAGTTGTTTCGATGACTGGAGCAGCTGTTGTTTCAACGACTGGAGCAGCAGTTGTTTCAAAGACTGGCGCAGCAGTTGTTTCGATGACTGGAGCAGCTGTTGTTTCAACGACTGGAGCAGCAGTCGTTTCGATGACTGGAGCAGCAGTTGTTTCGACGACTGGAGCAGCTGTTGTTTCAAAAACTGGAGCAGCAGTTGTTTCAACGACTGGAGCAGCAGTTGTTTCGACGACTGGAGCAGCAGTTGTTTCGACCACTGGAGCAGCTGTTGTTTCTACGACTGGAGCAGAACTTGTTTCGATGACTGGAGGAGCAGTAGTTACTACGACTGGAGCAGCTGTTGTTTCAACGACTGGAGCAGCAGTTGTTTCGACGACTGGAGCAGCAGTTGTTTCGGCGACTGGAGCAGCAGTTGTTTCAACGACTGGAGCAGCTGTGGTTTCCACGACTAGAGCTGCAGTTGTTTCGATGACTGGAGCAGCAGTTGTTTCGATAACTGGAGCAGCTGTTGTTTCAACAACTGGAGAAGCAGTTGTTTCGATGACTGGAGCAACTGTTGTTTCAACGACTGGAGCAGCAGTTGTTTCGACGACTGGAGCAGCAGTTGTTTCGGCGACTGGAGCAGCAGTTGTTTCAACGACTGGAGCAGCTGTGGTTTCCACGACTGGAGCAGCAGTTGTTTCGACGACTGGAGCAGCTGTGGTTTCCACGACTGGAGCAGCAGTTGTTTCGATGATTGGAGCAGCAGTTGTTTCGATGACTGGAGCAGCAGTTGTTTCAGCGACTGGAGCAGCAGTTGTTTCAACGACTGGAGCAGCTGTGGTTTCCACGACTGGAGCAGCAGTTGTTTCGACGACTGGAGCAGCTGTGGTTTCCACGACTGGAGCAGCAGTTGTTTCGATGACTGGAGCAGCTGTGGTTTCCACGACTAGAGCTGCAGTTGTTTCGATGACTGGAGCAGCAGTTCTTTCGATAACTGGAGCAGCTGTTGTTTCATCAACTGGAGCAGCAGTTGTTTCGACAACTGGAGCAACTGTTGTTTCAACGACTGGAGCAGCAGTTGTTTCGACGACTGGAGCAGCTGTTGTTTCAACGACTGGAGCAGAAGTTGTTTCGATGACTGGAGCAGCAGTTGTTTCAACGAATGGAGCAGCAGTCCTTTCGACGACTGGAGCAGCAGTTGTTTCGACGACTGGAGCAGCTGTTGTTTCAACGACTGGAGCAGAAGTTGTTTCGATGACTGGAGGAGCAGTGGTTACTACGACTGGAGCAGCACTTGTTTCAACGACTGGAGCAGCAGTTGTTTCGACGATTGGAGCAGCAGTTGTTTTGGCGACTGGAGCAGCAGTTGTTTCAACGACTGGAGCAGCTGTGGTTTTCAGGACTGGAGCAGCAGTTGTTTCAACGACTGGAGCAGCTGTGGTTTCCACAACTGGAGCAGCAGTTGTTTCGATGACTGGAGCAACTGTTGTTTCAACGACTGGAGCAGCAGTTGTTTCGACGACTGGAGCAGCTGTGGTTTCCAGGACTGGAGCAGCAGTTGTTTCGATGACTGGAGCAGCTGTTGTTTCAACGACTGGAGCAGCAGTTGTTTCAAAGGCTGGAGCTGCAGTTGTTTCGATGACTGGAGCAGCTGTTGTTTCAACGACTGGAGCAGCAGTCCTTTCAACGACTGGAGCAGCAGTTGTTTCGACGACTGGAGCAGCAGTTGTTTCGATGACTGGAGCAACTGTGGTTTCCACGACAGGAGCAGCAGTTGTTTCAATGACTGGAGCAGCAGTTGTTTCGGCGACTGGAGCAGCAGTTGTTTCAACGACTGGAGCAGCTGTGGTTTCCATGACTGGAGCAGCAGTTGTTTCGACGACTGGAGCAGCTGTGGTTTCCACGACTGGAGCAGCAGTTGTTTTGATGACTGGAGCAGCTGTTGTTTCCACGACTAGAGCTGTAGTTGTTTCGATGACTGGAGCAGCAGTTGTTTCGATCACTGGAGCAGCTGTTGTTTCAACAACTGGAGCAGCAGTTGTTTCGATGACTGGAGCAACTGTTGTTTCAACGACTGGAGCAGCAGTTGTTTCGATGACTGGAGCAGCAGTTGTTTCGATGACTGGAGCAGCTGTTGTTTCAACGACTGGAGCAGCAGTTGTTTCAAAGACTGGCGCAGCAGTTGTTTCGATGACTGGAGCAGCTGTTGTTTCAACGACTGGAGCAGCAGTCGTTTCGATGACTGGAGCAGCAGTTGTTTCGACGACTGGAGCAGCTGTTGTTTCAAAAACTGGAGCAGCAGTTGTTTCAACGACTGGAGCAGCAGTTGTTTCGACGACTGGAGCAGCAGTTGTTTCGACCACTGGAGCAGCTGTTGTTTCTACGACTGGAGCAGAACTTGTTTCGATGACTGGAGGAGCAGTGGTTACTACGACTGGAGCAGCTGTTGTTTCAACGACTGGAGCAGCAGTTGTTTCGACGACTGGAGCAGCAGTTGTTTCGGCGACTGGAGCAGCAGTTGTTTCAACGACTGGAGCAGCTGTGGTTTCCACGACTGGAGCAGCAGTTGTTTCGATGACTGGAGCAACTGTGGTTTCCACGACAGGAGCAGGAGTTGTTTCGATGACTGGAGCAGCAGTTGTTTCGGCGACTGGAGCAGCAGTTGTTTCAACGACTGGAGCAGCTGTGGTTTCCATGACTGGAGCAGCAGTTGTTTCGACGACTGGAGCAGCTGTGGTTTCAACGACTGGAGCAGCAGTTGTTTTGATGACTGGAGCAGCTGTTGTTTCCACGACTAGAGCTGTAGTTGTTTCGATGACTGGAGCAGCAGTTGTTTTGATAACTGGAGCAGCTGTTGTTTCAACAACTGGAGCAGCAGTTGTTTCGATGACTGGAGCGACTGTTGTTTCAACGACTTGAGCAGCAGTTGTTTCGACGACTGGAGCAGCAGTTCTTTCGACCACTGGAGCAGCTGTTGTTTCTACGACTGGACCAGAAGTTGTTTCAACAACTGGAGCAGCTGTTGTTTCTACGACTGGAGCAGAAGTTGTTTCGATGACTGGAGGATCAGTGGTTCCTACGACTGGAGCAGCACTTGTTTCAACGACTGGAGCAGCAGTTGTTTCGACGACTGGAGCAGCAGTTGTTTCGGCGACTGGAGCAGCAGTTGTTTCAACGACTGGAGCAGCTGTGGTTTGCACGACTGGAGCAGCAGTTGTTTCGACGACTGGAGCAGCAGTTGCTTCAACAACTGGAGCAGCTGTTGTTTCTACGACTGGAGCAGAAGTTGTTTCGATGACTGGAGGAGCAGTGGTTACTACGACTGGAGCAGCTGTTGTTTCAACAACTGGAGCAGCAGTTGTTTCGACAACTGGAGCAGCAGTTGTTTCGACGACTGGAGCAGCTGTTGTTTCAAAGACTGGAGCTGCAGTTGTTTCGATGACTGGAGCAGCTGTTGTTTCAACGACTGGAGCAGAAGTTGTTTCGATGACTGGAGGAGCAGTGGTTACTACGACTGGAGCAGCACTTGTTTCAACGACTGGAGCAGCAGTTGTTTCGACGACTGGAGCAGCAGTTGTTTCGGCGACTGGAGCAGCAGTTGTTTCAACGACTGGAGCAGCTGTGGTTTCCAGGACTGGAGCAGCAGTTGTTTCGACGACTGGAGCAGCTGTGGTTTCCACGACTAGAGCTGCAGTTGCTTCGATGACTGGAGCAGCAGTTGTTTCGATAACTGGAGCAGCTGTTGTTTCAACAACTGGAGCAGCAGTTGTTTCGATGACTGGAGCAACTGTTGTTTCAACGACTGGAGCAGCAGTTGTTTCGACGACTGGAGCAGCAGTTGTTTCGGCGACTGGAGCAGCAGTTGTTTCAACGACTGGAGCAGCTGTGGTTTCCACGACTGGAGCAGCAGTTGTTTCGACGACTGGAGCAGCTGTGGTTTCCACGACTGGAGCAGCAGTTGTTTCGATGATTGGAGCAGCAGTTGTTTCGATGACTGGAGCAGCAGTTGTTTCAGCGACTGGAGCAGCAGTTGTTTCAACGACTGGAGCAGCTGTGGTTTCCACGACTGGAGCAGCAGTTGTTTCGACGACTGGAGCAGCTGTGGTTTCCACGACTGGAGCAGCAGTTGTTTCGATGACTGGAGCAGCTGTGGTTTCCACGACTAGAGCTGCAGTTGTTTCGATGACTGGAGCAGCAGTTCTTTCGATAACTGGAGCAGCTGTTGTTTCATCAACTGGAGCAGCAGTTGTTTCGACAACTGGAGCAACTGTTGTTTCAACGACTGGAGCAGCAGTTGTTTCGACGACTGGAGCAGCAGTTCCTTCGACCACTTGAGCAGCTGTTGTTTCTACGACTGGAGCAGAAGTTGTTTCGATGACTGGAGGAGCAGTGGTTACTACGACTGGAGCAGCTGTTGTTTCAACAACTGGAGCAGCAGTTGTTTCGACAACTGGAGCAGCAGTTGTTTTGACGGCTGGAGCAGCTGTTGTTTCAAAGACTGGAGCTGCAGTTGTTTCGATGACTGGAGCAGCTGTTGTTTCAACCACTGGAGCAGCAGTTGTTGCGACGACTGGAGCAGCAGTTGTTTCGACGACTGGAGCAGGTGTTGTTTCAACTACTGGAGCAGAAGTTGTTTCGATGACTAGAGGAGCAGTGGTTACTACGACTGGAGCAGCACTTGTTTCAACGACTGGAGCAGCAGTTGTTTCGACGACTGGAGCAGCAGTTGTTTCGGCGACTGGAGCAGCAGTTGTTTCAACGACTGGAGCAGCTGTGGTTTCCAGGACTGGAGCAGCAGTTGTTTCGACGACTGGAGCAGCTGTGGTTTCCACAACTGGAGCAGCAGTTGTATCGATGACTGGAGCAACTGTTGTTTCAACGACTGGAGCAGCAGTTGTTTCGACGACTGGAGCAGCAGTTGTTTCGGCGACTGGAGCAGCAGTTGTTTCAACGACTGGAGCAGCTGTGGTTTCCAGGACTGGAGCAGCAGTTGTTTCGACGACTGGAGCAGCTGTGGCTTCCACGACTGGAGCAGCAGTTGTTTCGATGACTGGAGCAGCAGTTGTTTCGATGACTGGAGCAGCTGTTGTTTCAACGACTGGAGCAGCAGTCGTTTCTACGACTGGAGCAGCAGATGTTTCGACGACTGGAGCAGCAGTTGTTTGAACGACTGGAGCAGCAGTTGTTTCGACAACTGGAGCAGCAGTTGTTTCGACGACTGGAGCAGCTGTTGTTTCAAAGACTGGAGCAGCAGTTGTTTCGATGACTGGAGCAGCTGTGGTTTCCACGACTGGAGAAGCAGTTGTTTCAATGACTGGAGCAGCAGTTGTTTCGATGACTGGAGCAGCTGTTGTTTGAACGACTGGAGCAGCAGTCGTTTCGACGACTGGAGCAGCAGTTGTTTCGACGACTGGAGCAGCTGTTGTTTGAACGAATGGAGCAGCAGTTGTTTCGACAACTAGAGCAGCAGTTGTTTCGACGACTGGAGAAGCTGTTGTTTCAAAGACTGGAGCAGCAGTTGTTTCGATGACTGGAGCAGCTGTTGTTTCAACGACTGGAGCAGCAGTCGATTCGATGACTGGAGCAGCAGTTGTTTCGATGACTGGAGCAGTTGTTGTTTCAACAACTGGAGCAGCAGTTGTTTCAACGACTGGAGCAGCAGTTGTTTCGACGACTGGAGCAGCAGTTGTTTCGACCACTGTAGCAGCTGTTGTTTCTACGACTGGAGCAGAACTTGTTTCGATGACTGGAGGAGCAGTGGTTACTACGACTGGAGCAGCTGTTGTTTCAACGACTGGAGCAGCAGTTGTTTCGACGACTGGAGCAGCAGTTGTTTCGGCGACTGGAGCAGCAGTTGTTTCAACGACTGGAGCAGCTGTGGTTTCCACGACTGGAGCAGCAGTTGTTTCGATGACTGGAGAAGCTGTGGTTTCCACGACAGGAGCAGCAGTTGTTTGGATGACTGGAGTAGCTGTGGTTTCCACGACAGGAGCAGCAGTTGTTTCGATGACTGGAGCAGCAGTTGTTTCGATAACAGGAGCAGCAGTTGTTTCGATGACTGGAGCAGCAGTTGTTTCGATAACTGGAGCAGCTGTTGTTTCAACAACTGGAGCAGCAGTTGTTTCGATGACTGGAGCAGCAGTTGTTTCGATAACTGGAGCAGCTGTTGTTTCAACAACTAGAGCAGCAGTTGTTTCGATGACTGGAGCAACTGTTGTTTCAACGACTGGAGCAGCAGTTGTTTCGACGACTGGAGCAGCAGTTGTTTCGACCACTGGAGCAGCTGTTGTTTCTACGACTGGAGCAGAAGTTGTTTCGATGACTGGAGGAGCAGTGGTTACTACGACTGGAGTAGCTGTTGTTTCGAAGACTGGAGCAGCAGTTGTTTCGGCGACTGGAGCAGCAGTTGTTTCAACGACTGGAGCAGCTGTGGTTTCCACGACTGGAGCAGCAGTTGTTTCGACGACTGGAGCAGCAGTTGTTTCGATGACTGGAGCAGCTGTGGTTTCCACAACTAAAGCTGCAGTTGTTTCGATGACTGGAGCAGAAGTTGTTTCGATAACTGAAGCAGCTGTTGTGTCAACAACTGGAGCAGCAGTTGTTTCGATGACTGGAGCAACTGTTGTTGCAACGACTGGAGCAGCAGTTGTTTCGACGACTGGAGCAGCAGTTGTTTCGGCGACTGGAGCAGCAGTTGTTTCAACGACTGGAGCAGCTGTGGTTTCCAGGACTGGAGCAGCAGTTGTTTCGACAACTGGAGCAGCTGTGGTTTCCACGACTGGAGCAGCAGTTGTTTCGATGACTGGAGCAGCAGTTGTTTCGATGACTGGAGCAGCTGTTGTTTCAACGACTGGAGCAGCAGTCGTTTCGACCACTGGAGGACCTGTTGTTTCAACAACTGGAGCAGCAGTTGTTTCGATAACTGGAGCAGCTGTTGTTTCAACAACTGGAGCAGCAGTTGTTTCGATGACTGGAGCAACTGTTGTTTCAACGACTGGAGCAGCAGTTGTTTCGACCACTGGAGGACCTGTTGTTTCAACGACTGGAGCAGCAGTCGTTTCGACGACTGGAGCAGCAGTTGTTTCGACCACTTGAGCAGCTGTTGTTTCTACGACTGGAGCAGAAGTTGTTTCGATGACTGGAGGAGCTGTGGTTACTACGACTGGAGCAGCTGTTGTTTCAACAACTGGAGCAGCAGTCGTTTCGACGACTGGAGCAGCAGTTGTTTCGGCGACTGAAGCATCTGTTGTTTCAACGACTGGAGCAGCAGTCGTTTCGATGACGGGAGCAGCAGTTGTTTCGACGACTTGAGCAGCTGTTGTTCCAACGACTGGAGCAGAAGTAGTTTCGATGACTGGAGGAGCAGTGGTTACTACGACTGGAGCAGCACTTGTTTCAACGACTGGAGCAGCAGTTGTTTCGACGACTGGAGCAGCAGTTGTTTCGGCGACTGGAGCAGCAGTTGTTTCAACGACTGGAGCAGCTGTGGTTTCCAGGACTGGAGCAGCAGTTGTTTCGACGACTGGAGAAGCTGTGGTTTCCACGACTGGAGCAGCAGTTGTTTCGATAACTGGAGCAGCAGTTGTTTGGATGACTGGAGCAGCTGTTGTTTCAACGACTGGAGCAGCAGTCGTTTCGACGACTGGAGCAGCAGTTGTTTCGACGACTGGAGCAGCAGTTGTTTTAACGACTGGAGCAGCAGTTGTTTCGACAACTGGAGCAGCAGTTGTTTCGACGACTGCAGCAGCTGTTGTTTCAAAGACTGGAGCAGCAGTCGTTTCGATGACTGGAGCAGCTGTGGTTTCCACGACTGGAGCAGCAGTTGTTTCGATGACTGGAGCAGCAGTTGTTTCGATGACTGGAGCAGCTGTTGTTTCAACAACTGGAGCAGCAGTCGTTTCGACGACTGTAGCAGCAGTTGTTTCGACCACTAGAGCAGCTGTTGTTTCTACGACTGGAGCAGAAGTTGATTCGATGACTGGAGGAGCAGTGGTTACTACGACTGGAGAAGCTGTTGTTTCAACAACTGGAGCAGCAGTCGTTTCGACGACTGGAGCAGCAGTTGTTTCGGCGACTGGAGCAACTGTTGTTTCAACGACTTGAGCAGCAGTCGTTTCGACGACTGGAGCAGCAGTTGTTTCGACGACTTGAGCAGCTGTTGTTCCAACGACTGGAGCAGAAATAGTTTCGATGACTGGAGGAGCAGTGGTTACTACGACTGGAGCAGCACTTGTTTCAACGACTGGAGCAGCAGTTGTTTCGACGACTGGAGCAGCAGTTGTTTCGAAGTCTGGAGCAGCTGTGGTTTCCACGACAGGAGCTGCAGTTGTTTCGATGACTGGAGAAGCAGTTGTTTCGATTACTGGAGCAGCTGTTGTTTCAACGATTGGAGCAGCAGTTGTTTCGATGACTGGAGCAGCTGTTGTTTCAACAACTGGAGCAGCAGTTGTTTCCACGACTGGAGCAGCTGTTGTTTCAACGACTGGAGCAGCAGATGTTTCGATGACTGGAGCAGCAGTTGTTTCGACCACTGGAGCGGCTGTGGTTTCCACGACTGGAGCAGCAGTTGTTTGGACGACTGGAGCAGCTGTGGTTTCCACGACTGGAGCAGCAGTTGTTTCGATGACTGGAGCAGCAGTTGTTTCGATGACTGGAGCAGCAGTTGTTTCGGCGACTGGAGCAGCAGTTGCTTCGGCGACTGGAGCAGCAGTTGTTTCAACGCCTGGAGCAGCTGTAGTTTCCAGGACTGGAGCAGCAGTTGTATCGACGACTGGAGCAGCTGTGGTTTCCACGACTGGAGCAGCAGTTGTTTCGATGACTGGAGCAGCAGTTGTTTCGATGACTGGAGCAGCTGTTGTTTCAACGACTGGAGCAGCAGTCGTTTCGACGACTGGAGCAGCAGTTGTTTCGACGACTGGAGCAGCAGTTGTTTGAACGACTGGAGCAGCAGTTGTTTCGACAACTGGAGCAGCAGTTGTTTCGACGACTGGAGCAGCTGTTGTTTCAAAGACTGGAGCAGCAGTTGTTTCGATGACTGGAGCAACTGTTGTTTCAACGACTGGAGCAGCAGTTGTTTCGACCACTGGAGCAGCTGTTGTTTCTACGACTGGAGCAGAAGTTGTTTCGATGACTGGAGGAGCAGTGGTTACTACGACTGGAGCAGCTGTTGTTTCGACGACTGGAGCAGCAGTTGTTTCGGCGACTGGAGGAGCAGTTGTTTCAACGACTGGAGCAGCTGTGGTTTCCACGACTGGAGCAGCAGTTGTTTCGACGACTGGAGCAGCAGTTGTTTCGATGACTGGAGCAGCTGTGGTTTCCACAACTAGAGCTGCAGTTGTTTCGATGACTGGAGCAGCAGTTGTTTCGATAACTGGAGCAGCTGTTGTTTCAACGATTGGAGCAGCAGTCGTTTCGACGACTGGAGCAGCTGTGGTTTCCACGACTGGAGCAGCAGTTGTTTCGATGACTGGAGCAGCTGTGGTTTCCACAACTAGAGCTGCAGTTGTTTCGATGACTGGAGCAGCTGTTGTTTCCACGACTAGAGCTGCTGTTGTTTCAACAACTGGAGCAGCAGTTGTTTCGATAACTGGAGCAGCTGTTGTTTCAACATCTGGAGCAGCAGTTGTTTCGATGACTGGAGCAACTGTTGTTTCAACGACTGGAGCAGCAGTTGTTTCGACCACTGGAGGACCTGTTGTTTCAACGACTGGAGCAGCAGTCGTTTCGACGACTGGAGCAGCAGTTGTTTCGACCACTTGAGCAGCTGTTGTTTCTACGACTGGAGCAGAAGTTGTTTCGATGACTGGAGGAGCTGTGGTTACTACGACTGGAGCAGCTGTTGTTTCAACAACTGGAGCAGCAGTCGTTTCGACGACTGGAGCAGCAGTTGTTTCGGCGACTGAAGCATCTGTTGTTTCAACGACTGGAGCAGCAGTCGTTTCGATGACTGGAGCAGCAGTTGTTTCGACGACTTGAGCAGCTGTTGTTCCAACGACTGGAGCAGAAGTAGTTTCGATGACTGGAGGAGCAGTGGTTACTACGACTGGAGCAGCACTTGTTTCAACGACTGGAGCAGCAGTTGTTTCGACGACTGGAGCAGCAGTTGTTTCGGCGACTGGAGCAGCAGTTGTTTCAACGACTGGAGCAGCTGTGGTTTCCAGGACTGGAGCAGCAGTTGTTTCGACGACTGGAGAAGCTGTGGTTTCCACGACTGGAGCAGCAGTTGTTTCGATAACTGGAGCAGCAGTTGTTTCGATGACTGGAGCAGCTGTTGTTTCAACGACTGGAGCAGCAGTCGTTTCGACGACTGGAGCAGCAGTTGTTTCGACGACTGGAGCAGCAGTTGTTTGAACGACTGGAGCAGCAGTTGTTTCGACAACTGGAGCAGCAGTTGTTTCGACGACTGCAGCAGCTGTTGTTTCAAAGACTGGAGCAGCAGTCGTTTCGATGACTGGAGCAGCTGTGGTTTCCACGACTGGAGCAGCAGTTGTTTCGATGACTGGAGCAGCAGTTGTTTCGATGACTGGAGCAGCTGTTGTTTCAACAACTGGAGCAGCAGTCGTTTCGACGACTGTAGCAGCAGTTGTTTCGACCACTAGAGCAGCTGTTGTTTCTACGACTGGAGCAGAAGTTGATTCGATGACTGGAGGAGCAGTGGTTACTACGACTGGAGAAGCTGTTGTTTCAACAACTGGAGCAGCAGTCGTTTCGACGACTGGAGCAGCAGTTGTTTCGGCGACTGGAGCAACTGTTGTTTCAACGACTTGAGCAGCAGTCGTTTCGACGACTGGAGCAGCAGTTGTTTCGACGACTTGAGCAGCTGTTGTTCCAACGACTGGAGCAGAAATAGTTTCGATGACTGGAGGAGCAGTGGTTACTACGACTGGAGCAGCACTTGTTTCAACGACTGGAGCAGCAGTTGTTTCGACGACTGGAGCAGCAGTTGTTTCGAAGTCTGGAGCAGCTGTGGTTTCCACGACTGGAGCTGCAGTTGTTTCGATGACTGGAGCAGCAGTTGTTTCGATTACTGGAGCAGCTGTTGTTTCAACGATTGGAGCAGCAGTTGTTTCGATGACTGGAGCAGCTGTTGTTTCAACAACTGGAGCAGCAGTTGTTTCCACGACTGGAGCAGCTGTTGTTTCAACGACTGGAGCAGCAGATGTTTCCATGACTGGAGCAGCAGTTGTTTCAACCACTGGAGCGGCTGTGGTTTCCACGACTGGAGCAGCAGTTGTTTGGACGACTGGAGCAGCTGTGGTTTCCACGACTGGAGCAGCAGTTGTTTCGATGACTGGAGCAGCAGTTGTTTCGATGACTGGAGCAGCAGTTGTTTCGGCGACTGGAGCAGCCGTTGTTTCGGCGACTGGAGCAGCAGTTGTTTCAACGCCTGGAGCAGCTGTAGTTTCCAGGACTGGAGCAGCAGTTGTATCGACGACTGGAGCAGCTGTGGTTTCCACGACTGGAGCAGCAGTTGTTTCGATGACTGGAGCAGCAGTTGTTTCGATGACTGGAGCAGCTGTTGTTTCAACGACTGGAGCAGCAGTCGTTTCGACGACTGGAGCAGCAGTTGTTTCGACGACTGGAGCAGCAGTTGTTTGAACGACTGGAGCAGCAGTTGTTTCGACAACTGGAGCAGCAGATGTTTCGACGACTGGAGCAGCTGTTGTTTCAAAGACTGGAGCAGCAGTTGTTTCGATGACTGGAGCAGCTGTGGTTTCCACGACTGGAGCAGCAGTTGTTTCGATGACTGGAGCAGCAGTTGTTTCGATGACTGGAGCAGCTGTTGTTTCTACGACTGGAGCAGAAGTTGTTTCGATGACTGGAGGAGCAGTGGTTACTACGACTGGAGCAGCCGTTGTTTCAACAACTGGAGCAGCAGTCGTTTCTACGACTGGAGCAGCAGTTGTTTCGGCGACTGGAGCAACTGTTGTTTCAACGACTTGAGCAGCAGTCGTTTCGACGACTGGAGCAGCAGTTGTTTCGACGACTTGAGCAGCTGTTGTTCCAACGACTGGAGCAGAAGTAGTTTCGATGAGTGGAGGAGCAGTGGTTACTACGACTGGAGCAGCACTTGTTTCAACGACTGGAGCAGCAGTTGTTTCGACGACTGGAGCAGCAGTTGTTTCAGCGACTGGAGCAGCAGTTGTTTCAACGACTGGAGCAGCTGTGGTTTCCAGGACTGGAGCAGCAGTTGTCTCGACGACTGGAGCAGCTGTGGTTTCCACGACTGGAGCAGCAGTTGTTTCGATAACTGGAGCAGCAGTTGTTTCGATGACTGGAGCAGCTGTTGTTTCAACGACTGGAGCAGCAGTCGTTTTGACGACTGGAGCAACTGTTGCTTCAACGACTGGAGCAGCAGTTGTTTCGACGACTGGAGCAGCAGTTGTTTCGACCACTGGAGCAGCTGTTGTTTCTACGACTGGAGCAGCAGTTGTTTCAACGATTGCAGCAGCAGTTGTTTCAACCACTGGAGCAGCTGTTGTTTCTACGACTGGAGCAGAAGTTGTTTCGATGACTGGAGGAGCAGTGGTTCCTACGACTGGAGCAGCACTTGTTTCAACGACTGGAGCAGCAGTTGTTTCGACGACTGGAGCAGCAGTTGTTTCGTCGACTGAAGCAGCAGTTGTTTCAACGACTGGAGCAGCTGTGGTTTCCACGACTGGAGCAGCAGTTGTTTCGATGACTGGAGCAGCAGTTGTTTCGATGACTGGAGCAGCAGTTGTTTCGGCGCCTGGAGCAGCAGTTGTTTCAACGACTGGAGCAGCTGTGGTTTCCACGACTGGAGCAGCAGTTGTTTCGACGACTGGAGCAGCTGTGGTTTCCACGACTGGAGCAGCAGTTGTTTCGATGACTGGAGCAGCTGTGGTTTCCACGACTAGAGCTGCAGTTGTTTTGATGACTGGAGCAGCAGTTGTTTCGATAACTGGAGCAGCTGTTGTTTCATCAACTGGAGCAGCAGTTGTTTCGATGACTGGAGCAACTGTTGTTTCAACGACTGGAGCAGCAGTCGTTTCGACGACTGGAGCAGCAGTTGTTTCGACCACTGGAGCAGCTGTTGTTTCTACGACTGGAGCAGAAGTTGTTTCGATGACTGGAGGAGCAGTGGTTACTATGACTGGAGCAGCTGTTGTTTCAACAACTGGAGCAGCAGTCGTTTCGGCGACTGGAGCAGCAGTTGTTTCGAAGTCTGGAGCAGCTGTGGTTTCCACGACTGGAGCTGCAGTTGTTTCGATGACTGGAGCAGCAGTTGTTTCGATTACTGGAGCAGCTGTTGTTTCAACGATTGGAGCAGCAGTTGTTTCGATGACTGGAGCAGCTGTTGTTTCAACAACTGGAGCAGCAGTTGTTTCCATGACTGGAGCAGCTGTTGTTTCAACGACTGGAGCAGCAGATGTTTCGACGACTGGAGCAGCAGTTGTTTCGCCCACTGGAGCAGCTGTTGTTTCTACGACTGGAGCAGAAGTTGTTTCGATGACTGGAGGAGCAGTGGTTACTACGATTTGAGCAGCAGTTGTTTCGACGACTGGAGCAGCAGTTGTTTCGGCGACTGGAGCAGCAGTTGTTTCAACGACTGGAGCAGCTGTGGTTTCCACGACTGGAGCAGCAGTTGTTTTTACGACTGGAGCAGAAGTTGTTTCGACGACTGGAGCAGCTGTTGTTTCAACGACTGGAGCAGCAGTTGTTTCGACAACTGGAGCAGCAGTTGTTTCGACGACTGGAGCAGCTGTTGTTTCAAAGACTGGAGCAGCAGTTGTTTCGATGACTGGAGCAGCTGTTGTTTCAAAGACTTGAGCAGCAGTTGTTTCGATGACTGGAGCAGCTGTTGTTTCAACGACTGGAGCAGCAGTTGTTTCGGCGACTGGAGCAGCAGTTGTTTCAACGACTGGAGCAGCAGTTGTTTCGACGACTGGAGCAGCTGTTGTTTCTACGACTGGAGCAGAAGTTGTTTCGACGACTGGAGCAGCTGTTGTTTCAACGACTGGAGCAGCAGTTGTTTCGACGACTGGAGCAGAAGTTGTTTCGATAACTGGAGGAGCAGTGGTTACTACGACTGGAGCAGCACTTGTTTCAACGACTGGAGCAGCAGTTGTTTCGACGACTGGAGCAGCAGTTGTTTCGGCGACTGGAGCAGCAGTTGTTTCAACGACTGGAGCAGCTGTGGTTTCCACGACTGGAGCAGCAGTTGTTTCTACGAGTGGAGCAGCAGTTGTTTCGATGACTGGAGCAGCTGTTGTTTCAACGACTGGAGCAGCAGCCGTTTCGACGAATGGAGCAGCAGTTGTTTCGACGACTGGAGCAGCTGTTGTTTCAACGACTGGAGCAGCAGTTCTTTCCACAACTGGAGCAGCAGTTGTTTCGACGACTGCAGCAGCAGTTGTTTCGACGACTAGAGCAGCAGTTGTTTCGACCACTGGAGGAGCTGTTGTTTCTACGACTGGAGCAGAAGTTGTTTCGATAACTGGAGGAGCAGTGGTTACAACGACTGGAGCAGCACTTGGTTCAACGACTGGAGCAGCAGTTGTTTCGACAACTGGAGCAGCAGTTGTTTCGGCGACTGGAGCAGCAGTTGTTTCAACGAATGGAGCAGCTGTGGTTTCCACGACTGAAGCAGCAGTTGTTTCGATGACTGGAGCAGCTGTTGTTTCAACAACTGGAGCAGCAGTCGTTTCGACGACTGTAGCAGCAGTTGTTTCGACCACTAGAGCAGCTGTTGTTTCTACGACTGGAGCAGAAGTTGATTCGATGACTGGAGGAGCAGTGGTTACTACGACTGGAGAAGCTGTTGTTTCAACAACTGGAGCAGCAGTCGTTTCGACGACTGGAGCAGCAGTTGTTTCGGCGACTGGAGCAACTGTTGTTTCAACGACTTGAGCAGCAGTCGTTTCGACGACTGGAGCAGCAGTTGTTTCGACGACTTGAGCAGCTGTTGTTCCAACGACTGGAGCAGAAATAGTTTCGATGACTGGAGGAGCAGTGGTTACTACGACTGGAGCAGCACTTGTTTCAACGACTGGAGCAGCAGTTGTTTCGACGACTGGAGCAGCAGTTGTTTCGAAGTCTGGAGCAGCTGTGGTTTCCACGACTGGAGCTGCAGTTGTTTCGATGACTGGAGCAGCAGTTGTTTCGATTACTGGAGCAGCTGTTGTTTCAACGATTGGAGCAGCAGTTGTTTCGATGACTGGAGCAGCTGTTGTTTCAACAACTGGAGCAGCAGTTGTTTCCACGACTGGAGCAGCTGTTGTTTCAACGACTGGAGCAGCAGATGTTTCGATGACTGGAGCAGCAGTTGTTTCGACCACTGGAGCGGCTGTGGTTTCCACGACTGGAGCAGCAGTTGTTTGGACGACTGGAGCAGCTGTGGTTTCCACGACTGGAGCAGCAGTTGTTTCGATGACTGGAGCAGCAGTTGTTTCGATGACTGGAGCAGCAGTTGTTTCGGCGACTGGAGCAGCCGTTGTTTCGGCGACTGGAGCAGCAGTTGTTTCAACGCCTGGAGCAGCTGTAGTTTCCAGGACTGGAGCAGCAGTTGTATCGACGACTGGAGCAGCTGTGGTTTCCACGACTGGAGCAGCAGTTGTTTCGATGACTGGAGCAGCAGTTGTTTCGATGACTGGAGCAGCTGTTGTTTCAACGACTGGAGCAGCAGTCGTTTCGACGACTGGAGCAGCAGTTGTTTCGACGACTGGAGCAGCAGTTGTTTGAACGACTGGAGCAGCAGTTGTTTCGACAACTGGAGCAGCAGATGTTTCGACGACTGGAGCAGCTGTTGTTTCAAAGACTGGAGCAGCAGTTGTTTCGATGACTGGAGCAGCTGTGGTTTCCACGACTGGAGCAGCAGTTGTTTCGATGACTGGAGCAGCAGTTGTTTCGATGACTGGAGCAGCTGTTGTTTCTACGACTGGAGCAGAAGTTGTTTCGATGACTGGAGGAGCAGTGGTTACTACGACTGGAGCAGCCGTTGTTTCAACAACTGGAGCAGCAGTCGTTTCTACGACTGGAGCAGCAGTTGTTTCGGCGACTGGAGCAACTGTTGTTTCAACGACTTGAGCAGCAGTCGTTTCGACGACTGGAGCAGCAGTTGTTTCGACGACTTGAGCAGCTGTTGTTCCAACGACTGGAGCAGAAGTAGTTTCGATGAGTGGAGGAGCAGTGGTTACTACGACTGGAGCAGCACTTGTTTCAACGACTGGAGCAGCAGTTGTTTCGACGACTGGAGCAGCAGTTGTTTCGGCGACTGGAGCAGCAGTTGTTTCAACGACTGGAGCAGCTGTGGTTTCCAGGACTGGAGCAGCAGTTGTCTCGACGACTGGAGCAGCTGTGGTTTCCACGACTGGAGCAGCAGTTGTTTCGATAACTGGAGCAGCAGTTGTTTCGATGACTGGAGCAGCTGTTGTTTCAACGACTGGAGCAGCAGTCGTTTTGACGACTGGAGCAACTGTTGCTTCAACGACTGGAGCAGCAGTTGTTTCGACGACTGGAGCAGCAGTTGTTTCGACCACTGGAGCAGCTGTTGTTTCTACGACTGGAGCAGCAGTTGTTTCAACGATTGCAGCAGCAGTTGTTTCAACCACTGGAGCAGCTGTTGTTTCTACGACTGGAGCAGAAGTTGTTTCGATGACTGGAGGAGCAGTGGTTCCTACGACTGGAGCAGCACTTGTTTCAACGACTGGAGCAGCAGTTGTTTCGACGACTGGAGCAGCAGTTGTTTCGTCGACTGAAGCAGCAGTTGTTTCAACGACTGGAGCAGCTGTGGTTTCCACGACTGGAGCAGCAGTTGTTTCGATGACTGGAGCAGCAGTTGTTTCGATGACTGGAGCAGCAGTTGTTTCGGCGACTGGAGCAGCAGTTGTTTCAACGACTGGAGCAGCTGTGGTTTCCACGACTGGAGCAGCAGTTGTTTCGACGACTGGAGCAGCTGTGGTTTCCACGACTGGAGCAGCAGTTGTTTCGATGACTGGAGCAGCTGTGGTTTCCACGACTAGAGCTGCAGTTGTTTTGATGACTGGAGCAGCAGTTGTTTCGATAACTGGAGCAGCTGTTGTTTCATCAACTGGAGCAGCAGTTGTTTCGATGACTGGAGCAACTGTTGTTTCAACGACTGGAGCAGCAGTCGTTTCGACGACTGGAGCAGCAGTTGTTTCGACCACTGGAGAAGCTGTTGTTTCTACGACTGGAGCAGAAGTTGTTTCGATGACTGGAGGAGCAGTGGTTACTATGACTGGAGCAGCTGTTGTTTCAACAACTGGAGCAGCAGTCGTTTCGGCGACTGGAGCAGCAGTTGTTTCGAAGTCTGGAGCAGCTGTGGTTTCCACGACTGGAGCTGCAGTTGTTTCGATGACTGGAGCAGCAGTTGTTTCGATTACTGGAGCAGCTGTTGTTTCAACGATTGGAGCAGCAGTTGTTTCGATGACTGGAGCAGCTGTTGTTTCAACGACTGGAGCAGCAGTTGTTTCCATGACTGGAGCAGCTGTTGTTTCAACGACTGGAGCAGCAGATGTTTCGACGACTGGAGCAGCAGTTGTTTCGCCCACTGGAGCAGCTGTTGTTTCTACGACTGGAGCAGAAGTTGTTTCGATGACTGGAGGAGCAGTGGTTACTACGACTTGAGCAGCAGTTGTTTCGACGACTGGAGCAGCAGTTGTTTCGGCGACTGGAGCAGCAGTTGTTTCAACGACTGGAGCAGCTGTGGTTTCCACGACTGGAGCAGCAGTTGTTTTTACGACTGGAGCAGAAGTTGTTTCGACGACTGGAGCAGCTGTTGTTTCAACGACTGGAGCAGCAGTTGTTTCGACAACTGGAGCAGCAGTTGTTTCGACGACTGGAGCAGCTGTTGTTTCAAAGACTGGAGCAGCAGTTGTTTCGATGACTGGAGCAGCTGTTGTTTCAAAGACTTGAGCAGCAGTTGTTTCGATGACTGGAGCAGCTGTTGTTTCAACGACTGGCGCAGCAGTTGTTTCGGCGACTGGAGCAGCAGTTGTTTCAACGACTGGAGCAGCAGTTGTTTCGACGACTGGAGCAGCTGTTGTTTCTACGACTGGAGCAGAAGTTGTTTCGACGACTGGAGCAGCTGTTGTTTCAACGACTGGAGCAGCAGTTGTTTCGACAACTGGAGCAGCAGTTGTTTCGACGACTGGAGCAGCTGTTGTTTCAAAGACTGGAGCAGCAGTTGTTTCGATGACTGGAGCAGCTGTTGTTTCAACGAATGGAGAAGCAGTCGTTTCGACGACTGGAGCAGAAGTTGTTTCGATAACTGGAGGAGCAGTGGTTACTACGACTGGAGCAGCACTTGTTTCAACGACTGGAGCAGCAGTTGTTTCGACGACTGGAGCAGCAGTTGTTTCGGCGACTGGAGCAGCAGTTGTTTCAACGACTGGAGCAGCTGTGGTTTCCACGACTGGAGCAGCAGTTGTTTCTACGAGTGGAGCAGCAGTTGTTTCGATGACTGGAGCAGCTGTTGTTTCAACGACTGGAGCAGCAGTCGTTTCGACGAATGGAGCAGCAGTTGTTTCGACGACTGGAGCAGCTGTTGTTTCAACGACTGGAGCAGCAGTTCTTTCCACAACTGGAGCAGCAGTTGTTTCGACGACTGCAGCAGCAGTTGTTTCGACGACTAGAGCAGCAGTTGTTTCGACCACTGGAGGAGCTGTTGTTTCTACGACTGGAGCAGAAGTTGTTTCGATAACTGGAGGAGCAGTGGTTACTACGACTGGAGCAGCACTTGGTTCAACGACTGGAGCAGCAGTTGTTTCGACAACTGGAGCAGCAGTTGTTTCGGCGACTGGAGCAGCAGTTGTTTCAACGACTGGAGCAGCTGTGGTTTCCACGACTGAAGCAGCAGTTGTTTGGACGACTGGAGCAGCTGTGGTTTCCACGAACTGAGCAGCAGTTGTTTCGATGACTGGAGCAGCAGTTGTTTCGATGACTGGAGCAGCTGTTGTTTCAACGACTGGAGCAGCAGTTGTTTGGACGACTGGAGAAGCAGTTGTTTCCACAGCTGGAGCTGCAGTTGTTTCGAAGTCTGGAGCAGATGTGGTTTCCACGACTGGAGCTGCAGTTGTTTCGATGACTTGAGCAGCAGTTGTTTCGATTACTGGAGTAGCTGTTGTTTCAACGACTGGAGCAGCAGTTGTTTCGATGACTGGAGCAGCTGTTGTTTCAACGACTGGAGCAGCAGTTGTTTCCATGACTGGAGCAGCTGTTGTTTCAACGACTGGAGCAGCAGATGTTTCGACGACTGGAGCAGCAGTTGTTTCGACCACTGGAGCAGCTGTTGTTTCTACGACTGGAGCAGAAGTTGTTTCGATGACTGGAGGAGCAGTGGTTACTACGACTGGAGCAGCAGTTGTTTCGACGACTGGAGCAGCAGTTGTTTCGGCGACTGGAGCAGCAGTTGTTTCAACGACTGGAGCAGCTGTGGTTTCCACGACTGGAGCAGCAGTTGTTTCTACGACTGGAGCAGCAGTTGTTTTGATGACTGGAGCAGCTGTTGTTTCAACGACTGGAGCAGCAGTTCTTTCCACAACTGGAGCAGCAGTTGTTTCGACGACTGCAGCAGCAGTTGTTTCCACAACTGGAGCTGCAGTTGTTTCGAAGTCTGGAGCAGCTGTGGTTTCCACGACTGGAGCTGCAGTTGTTTCGATGACTGGAGCAGCAGTTGTTTCGATTACTGGAGCAGCTGTTGTTTCAACGACTGGAGCAGAAGTTGTTTCAACGACTGGAGGAGCAGTCGTTTCGACGACTGGAGCAGCAGTTGTTTCGACGACTGGAGCAGCTGTTGTTTCAATGACTGGAGCAGCAGTTGCTTCGGCGACTGGAGCAGCAGTTGTTTCGACGACTGGAGCAGCTGTTGTTTCAACGACTGGAGCAGCAGTTGCTTCGACGACTGGAGCAGCAGTTGTTTCGACGACTGGAGCAGCTGTTGTTTCAAAGACTGGAGCAGCAGTTGTTTCGATGACTAGAGCAGCTGTTGTTTCAACGACTGGAGCAGCAGTTGTTTCGACGACTTGAGCAGCAGTTGTTTGTACGACTGGAGCAGCAGTTGTTTCTACGATTGAATCATAAATAATGTCAGAATGTAAAGTTTCATAGAGTTTTGATGGCTGGGTTGCAGGTTATTTGTAATATTTGAAGCAATGCTATTGAAAAAAGCTATTTTTGTTTCTAACTTTTTATCCCAACATTCAATTCAAGCAGTGGTGATTTTTAGTAATTTTATTGGATGGAATATCTAACATGTAGGACGAAAAAGGACATGATCAAATTTTTGTGTTATTATGATTTATGTATGCCTGTACTGATGGCCATTTTTAACTTTTAGTCGCGTAGCGGTGGCCAACAAAATTTTCTCTTTCCTCGGAACGGGAAAAATTTTGTGCAAACTTTTTGGAAATCCTTTTTCGTGTAAGTTGGATGTACAACCTTTAGGTAAAACATATTTGAAAGTTACTTTGTGGAATTGAATATGTTCATAAAGAAACAAGTTAACGTTTAAATTCAACAGTACATAAATAAATACTTTTATTGGATACAAGTTTAAGGAGAAGTTTTTGGTAGGTAGATAAAAAAACATGGTAACAGTGAGTAAGCAACGATAAGGAAGCTGTCGTAAAGTATGGAACAGAGGGAGATTGGAGGGATTTGACAGGGTCACCAAAATTATTGGATGGAAAACGTTGGGCTAACAAACTACTTCGATGGGCCATGGTTCAATAGTACAGATGTTTTAAACTCTGTCAGCGTCATTTTTGATGTTCTCTTGCTCATCGATATTGTTACCGTTCAACAGCGAGATCAAAGGCAAACTTTTCGTAACTATCATTTTAACAATTGCAAGTTCCTAATGGCAAACTGAAACGTATATAATACATAGATAACATAAAAAAAACTCCACAAGAAAAGGATTTTTGTCGAAACTATTATCTTGAATAATTCATAAACTATAAATCAAATATATGAAAAATTATTGTAAAGTTCTGGAATACTGCGTTTAACAAACAACTGTTTGTTAAAGACAGCCTTTACGCTGCAGGTTGCCTTCGAAAATAAACTGATTTCCATGATGCCCTTCCATGCCTGACGTTGTGACTTTCTGACTTCGAGAGGAAGTATCGACATTTCACTCTGTAAGTACTCAAGAACTATTGGTTTCTTTTCAATAATTGTGTTATCATATCTGCAGTGCCGCAGCGTAAAAATAAAGAAATGGTCAGGTGAAGCTAAAGGTTAGGTTGCAATTCTTGGTGCCAATCGTTGGGATCGCAGCAATAGCTAAACAATAATCGAGTCCGTGACCCCTTTTCATGACGCTCAACTGGTGGGCCTAGACTTATGACGATGAGTCCCTTGTTTCTCTGTGCTCTTTGACTTGATGATGGCGCTTCATTCAAGAGAGACTCATAGCAGTACTCTTAAAAACCTTGCCCTATTTAGGCCCAAACTCTGCAATTCCTAAAGCACCAAGCACCAAAGAACAATGCTGTTGAATTTTCAATGCGAATGGTGCAGCTGACTAGATTTTGAACGAATTTGTTGCGGTAGGTAGTTGAAGGTTTCTCTGGTTTGTTTTGTTCTCAAAAACATGGAAAATGTAGCGTTGAGAGACTCATTTTGCACTTACAAAGGTAACAGAACTTCTTTCTTCCGATCTATACCATGTTTCGTTGATTAAATGTCTGTTTAACGTGTTTTATCGCATTTTCTTTCCCAGGAGTGACCGTTGAACAGAGCAACGGCAGTCGTTGGATCATGATTCGATCGATCGAATGCAGGAGATAGGGCCGGGTTTTTCACTGTTTCATTATGAGTCCCTCTTGAGCAAGGTTTACCGCAGGGATACAAGGCACTCATCTCATCGTCATAAGTCTAGGTGGGGCCCTACCGGGTATCGAGCCCACTCCGCCTGAATTTTCTGTCAAGGGTTTTTTTTTGTTTGTTTTCAATTTGTTTTGAGTGGGCTTGTCAGGATTTCTAGCTACTGAAAGCTAATTTAGGCCCACTGTGCATGCCGCATCCAGGCACGGGACCCCTAGTTTAACGTCCCTTCCGAAGGACGGCGAGGTGAGTTGCGAGGTCAGGCCTCAATGGTCACCCATCCGAAATCTGACCTCACTCGGCCAAGCTTAACTTCAGTCACCTGACGAAGACTGTATAAGCCACTCGGCCACTCACCTCGACCACTCAAGGGATTGCACCACTGCGCCACAACACCTTCAAACTGCGCCACAACAAGTTATTGTGCTTCAAACAGAGTATTCTTTTGTACGACGATTCGAGCCAAAAACTATCGAGAGAATCAATTAAAGACACGCTTACGGTTGTTCTATATGACGCACAAGTTCAGAACATGCCATATTTTAGTTAGAATGTGAGGTATGAAGCTGAAACATCGACTTCGACTTACCAGGCATTAACTTGATATTAGCATCAGTTCCAAAAAGTGTTAACTCTACGCTCAATGTATTATCACCATTTATAAGAATTTTGTTTCCAGCTTGATCATTTGCTCTGAAAATAATTGGTGATGGTTTCTTCAGTGCTTTCACAATGATCGGCTGCGTGAGATTCCGCAGTGCGGGTACAGATAGATACTTCGGTTTTCCGTTTTCTGTCCAAGTCAGGTTCACAGCAGTTGCCGCACCGTTACTGATTTGCAAATTGGCAAGGTATCGTTGTACTTGTTCCACTGAAAGGAAAACGAGGTTCGACAGTTAGGCTTTAGCCGCATTTGACAAACATGGATCTCTGTGCGTCCGTAACCATTGGTAATTGGACTTGTCCTTTGAAAAAATTTTCTCACCAAGTAATCAGACTTCTTAGCTGTTCTGAGAAATTCGTCAGGATCGAGCTAAAATTTTCCACATTTTGAATAGGCAATGTAAGAGTGATTTGCATTCACATTAAAGGACAAGCCCGAGGTTGTTTCAAATGCTGATTATTCAAGAGATTACACAGTCGTGAATGGTGTGTAGTACCTTTTAAATTTTCTTCTCTTTTAATCTGCGAAACTACATATTTCAATCTGCTAAGAAATTCGAAACGACGTCATTTAATATGAAGTCACTCCATGTTCATCTGAACGAGGCTTCCAAATGTGTTGATATTACACCACTCACATTGCGAGCCTCCTTATCGCGCCTTCGCACAATCATACAAAATACTAGCGAAATTTCCAACAGGCCTGTTAACAGGCCAACGAAATATAAAATGGCGACAATATTTGGCCAAACTTACGAAGATTCATCAACCAATTTAGGAAAGTTGGAGGCATCAAAACTTGGAAAGAACTCACGACCGGTGTTCACCAGTTGGTAAGGTTGTTTTTTAGCAATAATTTTATCAACCCCGGACTTGTCCTTTAAATGCGACGTCAGAACGCTGTGAATACGGCTCTCACTTCAGGCTTACTGACGTCACTACGCTTCAGCAGCAGATTTTAATATGTAATTTCCCAAAGAAAAGCCAAAAAAGTTGGGAGAGGTATGCTAATGCTACCCACTATTCATAACAGTACAAACATTAATCTTATCATCCATCAAATCAACCAGGAACAAAAATTTCAGCTGTTCTGAAGACCGTCTGAATCGCACGATATCTTGATACACAAAGACAGAAAATTCGTAAAATATACTATAGCAACATTTGTTTAAATTGATACCTCAATTGAAAGTGATTAGTGACTGCCGGCAAAGGAAATTCTCTAAACAAGTACATGAAAACAAACACGGCCGCAATAGTTGCCCCCGAAACCAGATGGGCAAACTCTCACCTTGTGCAAACGAAAGGTGGTTTTTAAGAGGTAAATCTAAGGTTCTGCCTCGCTGTTTTCTTATTTGATTTAGGAGCTGAATGGGTATTTGTTTTATTTAATTCCTGATTACCCGAAAATTATGATGCCTTCAGCTCGGCTTCTGAATCAAGCAAACGAAATTCGCGAGACAGAACTTTAGGCTTCCCCTCTTCCTTCGTTATAAGCACATAACTTCTCTTCAAAACCACCTTTGGCTTGCTCAAGGCGAGAGTTTGCCTGATTGATTTAAAGGTAACTTTTGTGGCCGTGTTTGTTTTGATTTACTGGTTGAGGCAATCTCTATTGTCTGCAGTTACCAATCGCTTTGAATTGAAGATTCAATTAAAGCAATTGGTACTATTTTCTAAATTCGCACAATGGCCTGTTTGTTTAATGTGTTCACTAATGGCCGAAGGTGGTGTCTTGATAGGCTGACCTTTTTTACCTATTCCCAAATGTTCCCTACTTCTAATCAACAAGTGGCGAGATGTTTTACCTATGTAGCAGGCACTATTTTATTTTACTATTTTATTTTACTATTTTATGGTACTATTTTATTAGAATTTTCACATGGGCACAATAGCGATACAAGCTCTAACTCCACTCTATCGAACGCCTCGTATAAAAATCCAAATGATGCTTGATTCAGGCTCTTTTGTAAATAGCTGAAAGGACAATGGTCCTTGAAGGCTCTGCATAATTTACTAATTACATATTATTTAAAAAATGTACATATCATTCTCTAGAGGCATGAAATAAATCGACGTACCTTCACCAAAAGAAACTACCGTCACAACTTTTTCCAATGTGGGCTTGACATCAATGGACGCTTTCCCATTAATATCAATTGTATTTTTCGTAATGGAATCCAAAGCTACGATTCTAACGGCTGCGGGCTGAACAGATGATCGTATCGTCAACTCTTTTTGCTTGATATCAAGTGATGGCATTTCTAGTTCCTGTAGCTTTCCATCTATACTCCAAACTACAGTTGCCGCTTTGAGACCCAAGTTGCGTATATCAAGCGACACAAAGTAGTCTTTTGGTACTGAAAACGAAGGGAAAGCAAATTTGAGTTTTGTGAATTAAGGATCTTTGGGGGCTCAGTTGTTATCAATGCTGGGTAGGGAGCCAGAAAATATTTTTATTGATAATAACATTTGTTATACCCCTCCATTTTGCCACTAAATCTTTTAAGGACCCCTGGTCTCTTAGCTATAAGTTTTCGTGGTCCCCCTCAGTATCAAATTTGATGTCAAATTTCTAAGCAACATATCATATTTTCTGATAACAAATGATGCAAAAAGAACATAGAAATTCTCTCAAGGAAAAAAGTGGTTCCTAAAGATTCATGAAAATATTCATTAATGATACTGTGAGGAGGAATGCAACTCTTTACAAGCATCATAGGAGGATGGAGTTTTCGTTTTAGATAGCTCAGAATGGCTTTGTAGTTTTCATGGCCCACTTTTTCAGATTGAAGATTTCAGTGGGCCCCCTTTCACAGCCAAAAAATTTATGGCGACACCAATAAATATCTTAAATTCCAGCCCCCTACTCAGCATTATCAGTGACTGGTCCGTTTTATCCTCGCAAGCTCGGTCTGTACTCTTAAGACCTCAGGCTTTATATTTTCCTGTACAACACAAAACCAGTTAGTATGCGCGTATAATTTCATACCCTTTCGGTAACGAAGACAAACATCTTAACGATTTCCGAGGACAATACCATAAAATGTTAACCCAAAGCCGTCAGTATGAAACCGAGCTTGTAGAAGTTTGTGCACAGGCTGAGGGTTAATACTTTTGGTATTGCCCGAAGGAAACAGTTACTATATAGTTTAATACCCTATGGTCAAAGCAGGGTGAAGGCGTTTCGTTTTTTAACAAAGTAAAAATATGATTTCAAAGTCAACATGATCGTTGGCCTATCAAGCAGTTGGAGATGAGGCCACTTGCGGCTGTTCGAAATTGTTGCTGGACGTTAGACTCGATTACATGTTGTAGTGTCGCATTTTCCCTGAACTGATGACGGTACAACTACGACTCACTTCCCTGCGCTCGTAGAAACGATAAAGCTTCATACTGATTCCATAAGCCTGGTTTCTATAGGATCCTTACGATCGCTTGGATCGCTGTCAACGACTCCAGCGATCCCAGCCATCTTGTGGAAACATGCACGAATGATCCTAGCGATCGAAACGATAGGATCGAACCTTGTTCTATTCCAGCGATCCACAAGCGATCGCAACGATCCGGATCGCTGGAGTCGTTCACAGCGATCCAAACGATCGTAACGATCATATGGAAACCAGGCTATATGAACCTTCTAGCCCGGGGGAGGAGGGGGGTTATTAGTATATTCGGTCGATGGGGATGTGCCGTTTTTCAGGATTTTCTCTAGAGCAGGTTATTATTTCAGCAATGCTCGGTTTAAAATTTACGGTTTTGTTAATTTGTCCGAATTGATTCAACTTTCTCATAGACTTTGCAGCAATTTTCTAAGACCAGTTGCAAACAGTTCGAACTCATTCGGCTCTGCTATGTATTGCTGCGCTGGAACCGGATATACTTTGCAGATTTTTTCTAGGACGGGGGTATCGTTCTAAGGAAAAAATTCTGGAGCAGGCTACAATTTCTTTGTGGTGGGCACACTCCCGCTTAAAAAAGTAAAGTATCCCCCCCGGGCCTTTCAGCTGCTCTCCAAAAAGTTCGATTTAGTAGTGTTGGATCTTCTATCACTAGTGTGTACATCCGAACATTCTAAAAAGTGTATCAAACTGTTGTTCAATTCACATTCTTTTTTCGAATGCATCTGAAAGATCAACTGGGCCTAAAGAACCTGCTTATTCTTTCTCACAACCACTGGGTCTAAAATGCCTTAAAAATCAGTTTTCTAGAACTGCTGTGCCATAAAATCGGATGTCAGGACGTCGGTAAAGGATCATTCTTGCCACGACAGCAAAAACCGCCTTGCTCTAAGCCGCATGCTGATTGGTAGACGGCCGGGCGACAGAATCTGGTCGTCGATTGAATATTTTGCCGTTTTTACAGCTCTATGGGAATAAGACCCTCAGTGGAGCGATAACAACAACAATTCAACTCAATGAGATGAGCGTAACTCGACGGTCCTTATGTAGCTGGACATGTTGGAAGCACTGATCTGTGTTTCGAATTGTTACGTAATAAGCGGACATCACCGGATAATAACGCTCTATCATTACGTCGCATTCGAAGATTTTAGTGAATCAAACTGTATAACAGAGTTTCTGCCCTGGCCATGGGGTAATAAAGGGTAATAACATACATGAATAACTTTGGATTACTGAAAAAAGAAATAAAAACTAATGGCTGCGGTCACACTAGAATCTTATCCCGTTATAATCTGAATTGTTTCACTTTCTTCAAGTCATCTTTGTCGTCAGAAGGTACGGCATTACAATGATACAAAAACACTCGGTCACACTGTGCTCGCCTTGTCTTTCGTAGTGCTGTCTGTGCTTTGGCTAATTTTCTGGCGCGAAGGTAATCGTCACGTGATTATCTTGGTAAATCATCATTGGTTCATTTTGCTTGAACAACGCTGTAATTCAGCTCAGCACCTTGTTTGCACCTTGTCAGCACGTTGTTTTGAATACTATGGTTTTTTTAAGGATTCTTGCCCAAGGAACGAAACGTTGTAACAGTGTTGTATATGAACAAGAAGAATGGTCACATACAACAGCGTTGTAAGCCCGTTGTTTCGACAGAAGACAACGGGATAAAGGACTAAGTGTGACCGGAGCCAATGTCTCCATAGGTTTGATAATCGAATTTTCATGATTTTTCCAACGGAAGTACAGTAAATCCCCGCATATAAAAATCAATTAGAGAACTATCTAACTTTAAAATATATTTTATAGCAGCACTGATTCTGGGTCGAAGTTTTACATTAAAGAAGAATATGTTTTCTTTCACCTGTTATTGTCTGTGGTCCTTTCTCGTGTACTCGGTAGACTTTTTCCGTTATTGCTCATTTAAATCAATTTAACAACAATTTCTAAAAACTATTTTTGAGCATCACAGTTTCTGGGATTATTTCTAACATTTAAGAAAACGAAGTTTTCTTTCACCTGCACTTTCGTGCTGATATCTATTATCTATCACCTAGATGTTTTCTGTTATTTATGCTTTCAATCGATTTGCCTTGTGTTTTTGAAAGGTGTCTTTGAACATCACAGATTCTGGGATGATATCTCACATAAAGAAATATATGTTTCCTTTTATCTGCAATTCTCTGTTGATACAGTAAATCCCCGCATATAAGAACCTACCAAAATAAGAACCTAGAGGCTGTTTTCCTAAGTTATGTACCTTACAATTAAGAACCTGTTTCAGTTTGATGAAACATTGGTTCTTATTGCAGGGGTTGCAAAGTTGATCTTTGATTGCTGATATTAAGGTAGTTGTGGTTCCAGTTGGCTTTGAAAGCTTTATTCTCTTCCCCAATTACTTATTAGGTCCATTTGAACGCTTGCAAAACAAATAATAGGGCTGAACATCTTTGTGACACTCTGAAGGGGACTATACACGAGGCATCCTTCAAATAAGAACCTCCATACCTTGAAATTAGTCTTCGTACCTTTGAAATAAGTACCAATTTCAACTTGGCTCTCGAAAAGTTGGTTCTTATAGGCGGGGATTTAGTGTACTCCATATCCGGACACTCGGTAGAAAATATAAAGGCACATTACCTTCACCAATAGTTACGGTATGTACACGTTTCGTCTCTGTCGGGGAAAGTTTTAATGATTCTGATCCATTGATTTTGATGGGATTCTGTCTACTGTCAGCTGCTTTAAATTCCACTGGTGGTGGCGGGTCGAAAGCTGGAAAGAAAAAGGGTCCTTGATCCTTTGTTGTAAATTTTGGGGCAGCAATCTCTTTTTTAACATCATTTTGAGTGAAACTCAAGACAGCGTCTTCGCTACCAATGTTGATCAATCGAAGCGAGATTTGATAGTTGATCTTCTCCTCTGAAATAAATATGGAGATATATCACTACAAAGAATCTGAGTTATCAAGCCATTTCCATACGCCATGCACCATCCCACAGCAAAAATTACCACCAAGGTGCAAGGACCCACCTCATCATATTCGGTAAGACAGAATCCTGACACCCAGGACAACACCCCCCCCCCCTTCCCACAGGGTGAGCAAAGTACTAGCAAGAGCTTGGACGGTGACATCAGATAGCTGCAGAAACACCTGCCAGCATGTTCGACTTGCCCCGGTGAAACTCAATAAAAACGAATCGTTTTGTTAATAAATGTATTTTCAGTGATTCACTTTCAGTATCAACAGATGTATTTACAGTGACTCAATCAATACAAACAAGGCTGTGTGTCCCCTTGTTCCGAATATAAATACGTACTTGGTATAACAATTTCTTTCTCTGGTCTGGTCAATGCAGGCTGGAATGTGAATTTATCTGTACCAGATATCGTCTTCACATCGTTTGTTGCAGGATCGACGACGATTACAGAAACTGGTAGAGGTTTCTTTGTTTCATAATAATTGAAGACTTTTGTTGTAACAGTATTAGCTGGAACATCAACTGACTTTTCTTTGCCTTGCTCAAGCCAAAACAATTTGTAAGGCTTTCTTTGTAGATTGTTCACTTTGATGACCACGCTGTAGTTGTATTTTGGAATTTCTACGATAGGATTAATGATAAATTAAAGGTGAGCACAAAACAGTCGCATGACCAATGCCAAGGTACTGTCCTGCTCTCTTCTGCAAAAGATCATAATGGGACTAGCCTACGTGCAGACTATACCCAAGAAAAACGATCTGTTAGCTATTCTGAAAAGAATCAGAATCGAACGGTATTTTGCTGCATTTGGTCAAATTTTCGAATGTGCACAATACTGATAGAGGCTCTAACGCCACTCAGTCGAGCATAATGTACAAAAATAACGCTCGATCCAGTCTCTTTTGTAGATTAGCTAAAAGGTCTATTGTCTGCACGCAGGCAAAAATGGGCTTAGTATCAAAGCCAAAACTACCGGGCTTATCAGAAATACGTATCCACTGTTTGGAAAACCACACAGGACCGTGTATTCAATCATTTATAAACTTTCAATTCCACCATCTTTCTGAAGCTTCATCATATTTTTTGCGATTATTCTCGTTATTCTAGGCCCATAACCTCCTTTTGAAACCCGGATGCAGCCAAAAGTCCTTCTCTCAACTTGCCAAGAAACAGCCAAAAAGGGTTGTTCCCTTATGAAAATGAATGAAAATGTTAATGGTCCACACAAACTTGTGAAAATCATAATTACCAGTAAGCTACCACCATATATCGGTTCAGTCAGAACGTAGCACGCTTGCCAATTTTACTGATAAAATTTACTTCGGAAATTCATTTCTTTCAAAGTCATTGCATAGGAAAAGACCGACTTAGAAGGGAATATTTATTTGGTTAAACTGGACTTCCGTTCCATAATTACAACCGATTATAGTATTATCATTTGTCACCAGAATCCTAAAAAAGGCCCTTAGTCAAGCCATATTTTACGCAAGTGTGAACTTCTAAACCAAGACAAACATACCATTTCTCTTCAAAAAAGTAAATAAACAAGGTATGCATTCATTGTGTTGCAGCTCGACACGAGAAACTATTGTTGTACATTTAGTAGCCTTAGGGGGCTCACTTAAATAGCATTGCCAGGAAGGAGAAAATCCTATTGAGAACAATAGCCTTCTTATCTAACAAAACAACTAGATCACAAAAATGGAAGATAAACATGAAAAGAAATGGCAGATTTCACCAAACTAAATTTTATAACAAATTTAATCTTGCTTCTGCAATATAAAACTTCAAAAAACCAAGTATTTTTCATCAGCATGGCACGTTAAACTCGCAACTTTTTTGCAGACATATTTGTTTCCGGCCTTAACGGGGTCCTCATATAAAGTAAGAGAAGAACCTACTGCAAAAACTAAAAGCCACGTACCCAAGCAAGTATGACCGTCAGCTGCAAGATATTTGCCTTCACCACATCTGCATTGGTATGATCCAGCAAGATTAACACATGTCTCTGAACAACCAGCTTTTTCTTCAACACATTCATCAATATCTATGATAAATAATTCTCTCTTTGATAATCTTTCTTTGAATGCTATTTTTACTCAAAATGAGATTGCAAGTGTTTGATAATATTTACTCAGTTCAGTGTCAAGCTGATGCAATTTGGAGAGCATTCCTCTTTCTGAGACACCCAGTTGAGTTGTTCTTTTCTCAAAATTAATGAATATCTTTTATTGGTATAAGTGGCTGTCGTAGTCGAAGCTCGATTACAATTATACCGGGTGAGTCGATAAAGTTTAACTAGTCTGGAAGGTTGCAAAATAAAAATTATAAGGAGATATTCACGACTGAAAAGTTTATCTGTCAGTCAAAAGCTAACTTAGAAGTGAAAAATTTTGTTTAGCAATATCACTCATCTTAGAGACTCAGAAATTGGGAAAATGCTTGTATGGGGAACAATATTCTACATTCTATTCTGGCCCATGATCCACTTGCTATTGAAATTCAAATTCATATGACGTTGTACTTTCTATGTTTGATTCTGCAATATAACAGTTCAAAGATACAAAAGATAAACAGTTCCTATCATTAAAATATGAAACAGTTGGAAAGCTCCATACAGACAGTTCCTGCTGAAGAAAGCAACTCTTCTTAAAAAAGTCCATTATGAGAAAATATGAAACAGCAAAATGTCAGGGTAAATATTCTTCCAAAGGTATTACAATTTCATTCAGGTGTAAAATTATATATTCCTTATAAGGCAGAGAGGCCACACGTAATCCACTGTATTCTAATACGTGGGTCTTGTAAGCATGAAATCATATTGCAAATTATTTTATTGCGGATCTTCTAATACTGTATTGTAAGCATGAAACTTCAACATGGTGTAAAATTGGTGCCTTCGTGAAGAAGGTTGTTGAAAAATCTCGAAGGAACCTTACCGTTACATGTAACTCCATCTTTGGCAAGTCTGAAGCCTTTAAGACATGAACATTTATGTTCAAATGGGTCATCACTACATTGCTGGGAGCATCCACCGTTCTTCACTCTACAAGGCTCCTCATCTGAAAGAAAGAAATAAGTTTCATGGATACAAAATCCGGAAAAGAGCGAAACAAAGGTAGAATGAAACTTGGTGTCAGTATTTGAATAATACAGTGTAACCATAAGGCTTGCCGCTGCCCTCCTTTTGGTGGCGGTAAGGTACACGCTTTCAGCTTGAAGGAGCTGGATACGAAATGCGTAAACAAATCAAGGGTTTGCGAAGCAAATATTCAATTTAATTAAGCCAATTCCTTTAAACTTAGCTCAGTGCAAAAGAAGAGATCCTCATCTAGATACAGGCTAATCGTTGGGTGAAAGATCAACTAAGAGACCTGTTGGAAAACCGTTTATATAAAAGCAATACAAAAAGATATGGAGCTTTTGATTGTATCAGAGCAAAGTACAAAGGCTAATCGCCAAGATGAGAAATTCCTTTTGAATTCATGTTAAATGGTCGCAATAAAAGGGCTCATCAGAAAACAGCCAAAACAAAAATTGCTCCGACAATTTCTTATCTAGCCTAATACTGCATTAGTATTACACGAAGCATAAATTGCCTCGTTTAATTGTTGCGTTCGCACAGTTCTCACGGATCCGGTCTCATTTGGACCTGCTGTCCATACCCAATCGAAATCGCTTTCGAAAGTGATCCGTTTGGATCCGATCCCAAAAAGGTCTCTTGACAACAGGTGGGATCAGATCCAAACTGGTACAGATAGGAAGCGACGTGTACCACACCAATAGCCCATTACAGTCAAACTGGACCCGATCCCATCTGGATCCGATCCCGGGCAAACGAGGTATAAAATACATTACAACGTAAAAAATACTTACTTGACTTGACTTTAAAGTTCATGCCAGTGACATAAATCAGTTTATGACACCACAGCCCAACATATTTTTCCCCAGGTTCGGTACTTCCATCCCCTTTCATCTGTACAGTTGGAAACTTTGTTCCATTGACGTACAATGTTGCTAGATTTCCATTCACCACTGAAGTAATATTAAGCCATCTGCCTGGCTTGAATCTGAAGTTGAACCTTGGATTGTCTTCAGTACCTTCACTTGTTGCGTAGATGAATCTGTTTAGCCATAAGAAGAAGCCCCAACCTCTTGACACAGTCCTGAAAGTTTACACAAAAAAGTTTACACAATCATTCGCACAAGGTTTTTGTCTTGCCTACAAGGCATGTCATGCCGCATTGTGTAAAAAGTATAATTTGTATCTCTCTAGATCATTTTAAATTGGTCAATGAAGCCTAAAGTTTGGAGGTGGAAATATTTTCACACGTCTTTAATTTCTTCGTGAAAAGTCAAGTTTGATGAACTCTTGACAAGCTTTCATTTACATGACATCATATAGCATCATAATTATTATCATGCTCTAGCAACAGTAACAAAATCCCCAATTGAATCATTGTTTCAAATGTGCATTGTTAATATGATGAACAACCGTTGTGCCAAATTAGGTTGCCATATCTCATGTAACAACAGAAATAAGCAGCGGGCGGAATCTGCCCCTCCCCAGGCATTAAGTGTTCTAAAAGACCCAGGTCAGATAGGGTCAAAAGTTCTTTTCTCATAAAAAGTGAGTGTAGTGCAGCAAGCATACTTGTCTGTGCTTTTGTAGCCAAGTTTGTATTTCCAGATATGTCCACAAGCTCCATATCCAACAGTGTTTTGAGGTCTTACCATTGTTTCGATTACTAAAATACAAAAAACATCAGTCACAAAATACAGTAACAGTAGAAAAGGTGAGTCACTCTAAAAAATGGGGACGACTTTTTGGAATTTTAAACATCTCTCGGATTTTTCAAATCTTTTCAGATATTTTTAGAAATTGTCAAAAAATTGCCAGATTTAGGAGATATTTGAAACTTTCTTGGAGACTTTGCAATATTGTGAGGATCTAAAATGCTCTTTGATATTCTTAAAGAATTGTCAAATATTGGGAATACACATCAATTTGGGGACATTTCGGGGATATTTTGAGACTTTCAAAGATCTTTGCCATTTGCTTCTGGATTTCCAAGATTTTGCTAAGATTTTTCCAACTTTAAAACTTTCTCAAATGACAGCAAATGACAGAAGACCGCTATACTGGGTGTGAAAAAGCATCCCTTGCTTATTTGAAAACCCACAATTGATCTATTGAGAAAATTTTTTCGTTTTCTTGCCGTCACAGTACTAACTTAGAAATGGAATGTATCCTTGATTCGACCTTCAATACATTGGAGAAAATGTTGTAAAATAGTTTCGAGAACATTCCAAAGACCTATTGTCTACCATGATTCTGTGTGCGGTGAATGAAAAGCAAGACAAGGATAACTTAGGTCAAAAATACCTTTAAGGAAAGACATAAAAGGCTTTGGGCTATGGCGGATCATGGTTAGCAACTAGTCTTTAGTTGCATAAATTATTATAAGGAGGCAAGAATACAATTCTACTCATACTAAAATGATCATATATAGTCAAGGTAAATTACGTACTATATTTCTGTCTGCGAACGGGCCTGGCCCAGACTCTTGTTGCACCAAAATGCCAGTTCTCGTTTGCTGCCCCCGGCAGGTATCCGTAGAAGTTAGCTCCCCTGTCCTGCCATACACCATAAAATGACTTCATCCAGTTGATGTTTTTCGATAGTTGTAATTGGTTAGCAGATGCTGAAAGAAAAGGATAAACGGCAAGTTGCAAAGTTTTGTAAGTAAGCTTTGTTGGTAATAAGCAAGAAAGTACGCAGGGCAAGCATAGAAGCATATGAACAAGCAAGGGAGCAAGCACGCAAGTGAGCAAAGCAAACCAAGTAGCAAGCAAGCAAGTGAGCAAAGCAAACCAGAAATCGCGCAAGTTAGCAAGCAAGCAACTAAGCAAGCAAGCAACTAAGCAAGCAAGCAAACAAGCAAGTAAGTTAGCAGCGAGCATGCAATAGTCATTGTTGAGGTTATAAGCAGCTATGCAGCAGCCTTGCAGCTTGTGCCTTCAGATTACAAAAGCCTGTGTTAGCCAGAATTCTATGCAGGAATGCTGCAATTCCAAAGTTAAATTTGACCAATGGAGAACTATGAATGCACACAACAGTAGTAGGACTGACTGAAAGGTCAACTAAAGTCAAAATTCGATCAGATAAACTATTGCATCTTGGATCCATGCTTTTCGCTTGCGCCAAACCTGATTTTCAAATGGCCTAAAATCGCAGCGTGACCATGAGCGATAGGACACCCAGTGTGTAGCAGTTTAAATCTATATCAGTAGCGAGCCACCTTAACTTATTGTTTTTAGTGTCTTGAACTTGTTTTTACTTCGTACACAACCACCTTTCAATGTTTCGTAATTTTGAAACTTTCAGAAGTGAGCCACCTTAAGTGAAGATCCACCTTAACTCGTAGAAGGCACCGCTTTTTGTTGGTGCAAAACGCACGGAGAAGGTGACAATCAGAGGCAGAGTCGGAATAAGTGGTGGCTTTATCAAAATTCTTGGTATTTTCTAACGAGAAAAAATTAGTTTATGCTAGGCACCCATAGTTTCTTTTCCTTATTGGTACGACAGCATAGGCTTCAACTCTTAAAAAAAACATTGCATGATTATTGGTTAATGTATATCTTTCGTCTGACTTAATAATTTCAGAGGAAGTACTTCGTTATAAGCGCTCATAGTATTGGAAGTCTTTGGCAACTGGATTATTTTCAGAATTAGTGCGATTTTTTGTTGCTTTGAAACACTTTAAATCGTTGTAAATGCCAAACTCATGGCGGAAAAACGGTACAAGTTTCAAGAAAACTATAGTTTATGAAGGTCTTTAATATGGCGGTAAGCATGAACAGGTAGTTTTAAAATTCAGAAATTTGATGACGTCACAACTGGAAACTGTTTGAAACATAGAAGATTTCAAAATAGATCTTATAGTCATTCAACAAAAGAGCCTGGACCGAGCGCTCTTTCTTTAGTTTATATACGCGAGGTTCGATTGAGTAGTGTTAAAGCTTCGATCACTTTTGTGCACATTCGAAAACTCTTCAAAATGCGTCAAAGCATCGTTCGATTCAGATTCTTCCTTAGGCTTGGTTTCCATATGATCAGTACAGTCGGCGACTTTACTGCGACACATTGGCCACATGTCCCCGATCAGTCGGCGATGCGTCCCAGCGCGAACTTGCCAAACAAGTTGCAGCATTTTGTTGAATAATAAAGCGTGGCATACATTGCATTCTAGGATCGATTTTCCTGAATCACATGATTTTTCATGGTCGCCGATGTCGTAGTGCAGCCAAAGATCATGCTTCCATTAAAAATCTTGATTGCAACAGTCTGCGACTGTACAGCGATTGGTTGGCGAGGGTTGACAAAGTTGAACACATCTCAAATCTTCCGATGCGTCCCCGTACTGTCCCCGTGTGATCGGTGACGTCGGTGAAATCATTAAGAAAATGTTTCCATTCATCACAGCCGTCCCAGAGGTGTACCTGAGCCTATCTCGGCGCCGTCTCGTCGACGCGTCGCCGACTGTTACGATCATATGGAAACCAGGCTTCAGACTACGTTCACATGATGCCGGCATATTTTGAAAACGGTGGAAAATATGACAGTAGCAAAATCTGAGCTAGCGTTTTACACTATGCCGGAACAATCTGAGAACGTTAGCAAAACTGACGGTGTAAAACTCGTTGGAAGACTTCGATGCCAAAGAAATGTACCTTCACCCTTAGAACCAATCTGTCTCGTTCCATAAGCGTTGAGAACTATTTTGCTTTCACCATTTTCGAGTGTGCCGGTTAGAGTTCCGTTTTCAAAATCTACCGTTTCCGAAATCTGCCGGCAAAAAATGTGCCGTTTTCGTATGAACGGAAGGTGCATCCGTCACATTTTTCACCTTTTTCAAAATTTGCCAGCATCGTTTGAACGCAGTCTTATCAGAATAGATGAAAGATCTATTCTGAACATAATCAAAATAGCAAATATAGTCTATCGTATTATCATTATTATCATTAATCATCTATATAAAATAGGCTAGGAAGAAAAGAGAATAGCTAAATAACAGCTCATCAAAGCCTACTATTTACAATATACATTATTTACAATAGAACTATTAATAAATATTACAGGACAAAAAGTGTTAAAAATCCATCCTGTTAGAAACTCAACTTTCGGGATATATAATTTACCTCCTACAGTTGCATTTTCCATTATTCCAACATCTAATTTGTTTTTTGAAGGTGGGAAGGCTGTTTCACTGCTTTATTTCTTGCAGTAAAATCTGCCACAGTTTATTGCCAAGGTAAGCAATGGACTCAACTCCAAAGGACGTTGCTCGTACTTTTGGCACTTGAGCGTCATCGCCACGCCTTAGACTGTAGCTAATATTTCGTTGTATAAAAATTTCTTTCTTTTTTGAAATCTTTGAAAAAAAGTTGCATAAAAATGAATGGTGGATTCAGACCTCCTTTCATTTTATAAATTTCGGTCATGAGCAACTGTAGATTTCTTACATGGATTGGCACCGATTTAGATTGGTCCAAGAGAAAGCAAAATCGTTCTCGTAATCTTTGTATGCAATGCGCAATGCCCTTTCATGAATATGATTTATTCTATGATTGAAAGCTCTATCACAGAACATCCAAACAAGCGGACAGTAGCTGAAATGAGACAAAACGAACGCCCTCAATGAACACTCATAGCAAATTTTTTGAATTTCATTGCAAATAATCGTGAAAGCATCTTTAAAGGCAAGTCTGGTGGTTGTATGATTAATGATAAACACAAAATAATACTACCATGAACAGTGTATAATACTTTCTTCCAACCAGTTCCCGTTTTCCTTGTGAAATTATGTATTCAAATAATCGATTTGTGCGCAGTGACATCATATAGCGCAAAATAAACGAGGCTGTCCTATTGCTTTCTCCCCTTCCCCTCTTAATCGCTGCTAGCCTCTTTATCGTGTGTTCATGCAAGAAAATGGCGACATAGCGACCAGATGTGGCCTAAATAATAAGAATGTTTAAGGAATTGACAGCCATTGGGAAGCTCAAAATGTGAAACAAAAGTAAGAATTCACGTCAGTTGTTGATGAGTCATATTTTGCAACATTGATCGTACCAACCTAGACAGGTCCTTTAAAGATTTGATACTTAAAATAGATACGACAAAACTTTTTGTAAGCAATACTTACGAGCATATTTGCAAGCAGCAGTACTGATAGCCTCGAGCATTCCTTGCGATAAAAGTTGATTGTAGCTCATCGCAATGAACGTTCGTGTCTTGTCTCCTGCGATTTCCCTAAGATGGGCAAAATTGACTCGTTGCCCTGCAGAAGCTGTTATGGTCAACACACCCATGGACCTAAGCTGTGTAATAGCAGACCTGATACCAGAGTAGCCACTGCTTAATGATTGGATACCATCGCTGACAACAAAGAGTATCTTAGGTATGCCTGGTCTGCCGCCTTTTTTACTGTCAAACATTGTACTTGCAACTTTCAATCCAAGGTCCAGACGTGAAGATCCACCAGGGTAACGGATGGCACCCACCTCTCGATCAAACTGAGAAAATGCAATTAGCTGGCCTAAACGGAATATGATCTTTGCGTTGCTTGAAAACAAGGTTAACCCGACACGCGTTGCGCTATCAGAAACACCAAAGTCAGCAATGAGCTTCTTCAGGAACTTCTTTAACTCATCAAAGTTGTTTTTGCCAATGCTGCTTGAGCCGTCAAGAAGAATACCAATGTCTAGTTTGACTTTACAGCTTCGATTGAGTTGCTCTGAAAGAGAAACGTCGGTGTTAGTGGTATATGAAAAAATTTCTTCTTCAGACTGAAACCATTCATTACGACAGAACTGTGCTATATTAAAAAACAGGTCCACCACCCTCGTGCCATTGGTTACGGAGCCCCAAACAAAAACTGTTCTGAAACTAAGAGAAAGATCAAGGCTGATTCTGGCCTTAAAAACCCATTGTTAAACATAACCCTTTGCAGGCTGAACTTAAGAAAACACAAAGAGAATATAGGCCAAAAACAACTTCCAGGTACTAAGAAATCCAACTTTTGCGCCACAAAGGATCCTGGTTACGAATGGGTATCTAAAGTGGATGATTGGTGTAAAGAGATGAGCCTCTAAGTTCACGTTTTCTTTGGTGGCCCTCTGCCGGTGTAGTCTTGATGTGGTTGGTAGTAGTCGGTTTGCGGAAACTTCCATTCTATTCAATTCGTACCATGAAAAGTGTATGCTGGTACTGGTACAGTAAAGTCCCACCTTTAAGAAACTCTCTTTTTGACTTCAGTCTATTGTTCTACCTTAATTACTCTATTATTTTCCCATTGTTCTCACAAAAATTCAGGGTCTGAGTTTTTTTAACGGCGGGACTTTACTGTAACTGTATCAACAGATAAAAGATGACTTCCCAGTAGACCTTTTAGCTATTTGAAAAAAGAATCGTAATCGAAAGATATTTGTTTACATTTTGAAGAAGTTTCGAATGTGCATAATAGCGATTAGAAGCTCTAACACCACTAAATCAAACTTCGTGTATAAGAATGTTTTATAAATATTGCTCAATTCAGGCTCTTTCGTAGAATAGCTAAAAGATCTATTGTCTGGTCACGTGACCTGTACCGTGCACCGGGGCATGAAAACCTACCTGACCATGTAACCGGGCGGCTGCAGGAAATTTGCCATCGGTAGCATTGAGCATGAAATTTTCAAAACATTTCTAGCTCGAGCAAACAGAAGTCGGGAAAATGATATGTCATATACAGTTCATTTTTATAATTTTCGTAACGAAACAAATCATGCGATCAATAAACAACTTGATAGTGCCAGTTGCATTCATGCCCAGCACACCGTAGTTTCTTGCATTGAGTTCCATCTTCATCTGCATATAATATTTCGTATCTGATATCAGCTGATATGTACATGAAGCATATAAAGCTATAGTTCCGATACAGTAAAACCCTACAAACAAGAACATACCGTTCTAAATAACAGACGGACTAGGTTCTTATAAATGAGGTACTTATGGCATTGTCAAGGTGTGGTTTTTATCGCAGGGACACTTGTTACTATGATGAACGCATAACTATACAGTATAAGTTAAATAAACTTGAGGGTAGAATGACTGCATTGACGAAACAATTCATATATTCAATACAGCTTGATAAAACAATTTGCATATCCCTGAAAACTGTTAGGGGCGTTCAGTTATCAATAGTTGGGAGTTCTTTCACACTGATATGATGAAATTTCTTAGTGTACTATCTCATAAGAACCTTGGAGTAAATCAGTCTGTTTTTGGTTCTTAACTTTGGGTGTCTTTTTCCAAAAAATCAGTCTGCAGGTTCCTATTTTGCTATGTTCTTGTTTGCGGGGTTTTACTGTATATCACTTACTGTATAAAAACAAACATCAGTAGTTCTACATCTAAATGTTTGAGGGTTATGTTTTGAAAGATAAGGAGTGCAGGGCGAATCCCAATTCCCCTAGTTAAAGCATATTTCCATTTTCCTCGTGCAGCAAATCTAAGTATGAGTTATGTCTGGTCGAAAGAAGTTAGAAATTCTTACATGCCTTGCCGAGCACGATCAAAGTTAGATGAATTTGTCCATTATGTTATAAAAACAAACAAACAATGGAAATACCTGCTGTGGAACACATGTCGCTGCTAATTCTTGCACTGAATTGTGGGTTTCTCAGTTCACTAAACGTCAAAGCATGGAAGATATCTTCTTTCTTTGTGACCAATTTATTGAGTTCAGGAATGCTGACATCCATACCGACGGTCATGACAAAAGTCTGAAAGAAAAATCACACGCTGGTGTAGCTAAAGCTGTTTCAAATGACGACAAGCATTGATAGAAATTGTGAACGTAAATTACATAACAGGCTAAGATTTGCTTGAACCAAGTCTCGTGATAACACATTTCTTGATATCTATAACATGTTTTGTGCCATAAAGATGCTAGATTCAATTACATGTCGTAGTTTCGCTTTTTGCCAGAACTAATATCGCTACAACTACGACTCATTCCGGTAGAGCTCTGTGTACTGATTCTACATGAAACCTTTCAGCTGCTCTCCAAAATGCTAGATTAAGTAGTGCTGGACCCTCTATCACTATTGTGTACGTTCGAGCCTTCTACAAAACGCATCAATCTGTCGTTCGATTCGCATTCTTTTTTAGAATGCATCTAAAAGATTAATAGACCTTTTAGCTATTCTGAAGAAGATCTTAATCGAACGATATCTTAACACATTTTGTGGAATTTTCGAATGTGTACAGTAGTGATAGAGGCTCTAACACCACTCGATCGAACTCCGCGTATAAAAATGTATAAAAATATCTCTCGATTTAGGCATTTTCTATCTCAGAATAGCCATAAGGTCTATTGGGCCTAGATCATCTGCTGTTTTTTCTCACAACCAGTGGGTCTAAAACTCTTTAAAATCCGTTTTCAAACAGCTGTACCATAAGATTAGGTGTCAGGACGTCGGTAAAGGATAATCCTTGCCACAACAGCAAGAACGGCCTTCTTCTAAGCCACGTGCTGATCGGTAGACGACGGGGCGACAGCATCTCGTCACGATTGAAATTTTTTGCCGTTTTTACATCTCTATGGGAATAAGGCCCTCAGTGGAACGATAACAACAACAACAACAATTCAACTCAATGAGATGATCGTAACTTGAGGGTCCTTGTGTAGTGAGGCTATAAAGATGCCATAGGAATGTAAAAGTGGAAGTAATAATGAAACTTCTCAAGAGATAGCCGATCTCCATAAGACGGTTTCTGAACGTTCGTTTTAAAAACTTGCGGTAACACATGCGCAGTAGAAAGTTTCTGATCGTCGCATCGAAAAATTCGTTGGATGTAACGTAGAATGGCTTCTATTTTTCATCTCAATTTTTTCGCTAAGTTTCTTAGCCAGTGTAATCGCATGATTTCTCTATTTCTCCAGCTCGACTCAAAGTCGGAATTTTGGAAGCGTATTTGGGACGAAAACAACACAAATAGATACCAAAACAGCTTTTTCCCAGCGAATTTTTAGGACAATTATCGAAAAGATCCTCTAGTGAGGATCGGCCCTTAGTAAGTAAGAACCCCTAGCGGTTGACAGAAACTACGCACGCATGCGCGAAAACTTATAGCTTTGAGCCCCCCCCCTAGCTCCCTGCAACAGATCCCGAAATTAGGCAACACTTGATATTGAAATAGCTGAAAAGTTGAAAAGTTACATGTTTTGAATTAACTTACTTGCACTCCTAATACATGGAGAGGCTTAACAGCAAGTTCAATTCCATAGGTTGAAGCATGCACACCATCACTAAAGATGAACAAGAATTTTGGCTTTTTGCTATCACGTACTCCGGGGGTGTCAAAAAGATCTCGGTAGGTCAGCTGCAGAGCTATATCAAGGCGAGTGGCACCACCAGGAGTAGGCAGTGCCTGTAATTCTTTCTTCAAAACCGCGCCACTTTTTCCATCGTGGATGGCTGACACGACGCGAGCTTTATCAGAGAATACCACAAACCCAGCATGCGTTTTTGACTGTCTAACTTCAAAACTATCTATGATTCTGCCGATCACCTTGATTACATCGTTGAAGTATGTACGCGAACTGCCAGATGCATCTATCAAGAATCCTAGATCTACCATTGATTTGCATTTAGAATCCAAGCCAATCGTTGGTAACTTCTCTTGAGCTAAAAAGCAAATAGAATATATCTATTAAGTCTGTACAGTAAAAACTCAAATGTAAGAATCTAAAGCCCCGTTTACACGGGATCGGATCGATCCAAATGGATCCGATCCACTTTTTGAGGGACGTTTACACGGGATCGGGTCAAGAACTGTTAGCGTTTACACGGGATCGGATCCATTTGGATTTTATGAACTCTTAGCAGCGCTCTAGTAAACCTTTTCTCTTATTTTAATCAGATCCTTTGAAATTTTGCACTCTAATAGACTCTGTCTCATCTCTGATTCCCCTCTTTGAAATGTCAACAAAGGATTTTCAGTTTAATCGTGTCACTTCCTATCCTTAAGAGTTTGGATCTGATCCCACCCGTTTAAACGAAACCTTATTGGGATCGGATCCAAATGGGATCACCTTCGAAAGTGATCGCGTTTGGTACGGATAGCAGATCCAAATGGGTTCGGATCCGTCGAGTCCCGTGTAAACGCAAGGCCTATCCGTTATGGTTTGGGAACGGATCCATTTGGATCCGATCTCGTGTAAACGGGGCCTAAGTTTTCCAAATTAGCCCCGTGGGGATTCTTTATGTAACGTGTTTTAAAATCACGGTGCGTGTTGTTAACAAAAACTCGATAAAATGCAATCCATGCCACAACACCTCTAAATGCAAAAGATTCATGGGCCAAAACCGGTTTCATCTGCTTACGATAGGGTCATCTGATTGCAATCTTTCTCGTCGTTATCCCTTCATAGAACGGTAAATTTGTTGCTGAGGGGTGTATCGCTCTTCTGACAAGGTGTACGAGATTGTCAATACAACGGAATTTTTAACGATTTTTTACTGAGTTTTCTTTAAAACAAAAATATTTTTACCAAGGGCGCGCGAGATTTTCACAGGGTATGTCACCAGAACAAAGAAAATTTTCCTACTGAAGTTTAAATTATTAATAAACGCACCAAATTTCTTCATTTGTTCTCGTATGTGAGTTGAAATAGCCTTTTTGCCAGCTGGATGGTCTAGCAGCACGAATGATCCTCGCAAACTCTGGACATTGACTGTATCTGTGAAGTTCTTAAATATTTCTACGTCAGCCATTGAAGGACCAGCATAAAACACGAAGATCTTTATTCCTAAAAGTCTCAACTTTGTAAGGTATTTGATGATTATTGCTCTGTGCTCATCTTTCACCACCAGTCGACGCAGGAAAATCACAAATGCTCTGAAGTAAAATCAAACAATAACAAATCACAGAACAGACTTCATTTTTAAAGAGGCTCCGTCTACAAATTTCGGTCCCAGCGGCTATTTGCAGTTTTTTGATTGGCAAAATCACAAAGGGCTTTATCTGTTTTTCCCACAATTGAAAGCTTTATTTTTAAGACAAGTCCTTGTACTTCACAGAGGAACAAGCCCAACATTCATATCTCTTACGATTATACTCGGATATTAGCAAGAACGATAGGACACCCAGCGCGTTGCTGTTTGAAATTTATATCAGAAGCGAGCTACCTTAACGTAGTTTTTTTGTGTTTTGAATCTATTTTTCCTTGGTGTACAACCGCCGTTCACTGTTTCGTAATTTTGAAATTTTCGGTATGGATCTGCACTTAACCAAATAAAAATAAGTTCAAAACACAAAAAAAACTAAGTTAAGGTGACTCGCTTCTGATATGAATTTCTAACTGCTAAACACTGAGTGTCCTATCGCTCATAATATAAGTGGATTTTGGGCGATCTCTTTTTGGTAGCTTGGGTGAAGCCAGCAAGCAAACAGTAGCAGACGATGGATACGTGCCTAAAATAATAACGCAGACAGATTGTTTTACGGTTTGGAGACGAAGCCCCATTATATCAATAGTCATAAATGATGATTATCCCAAAACTGATGAATTTTACCACACCTTACCCATTACATTATCAGAACTATGAGCAACAAGACACATATTATAATTCCGTCATCACTCCCTTCAGAGGCAAATACAATGGCGGATCAAGTTTAGTGTTTAGTACAGGTTGAAAAAACCTATCAAAAATATTTACCCCTGAAAATAGAGTCGGAGAAGCCTCAACAAACTCCGATCGGAATTCTGCAACATCGTTCCTAGGGAGTTCTTACGTCATCATACGTTAATCGCGAAGCCAAGTGCCTGATACACACAGCACAAATTCGCAAAAAATAAGAGCGGATTAGCAGCCATAATTTATTTACGGTTCGCTAAATAACGCTAATTATGCGACCTCAACGCCAAACAAAGGCGTAGCAGCGTAATGGTTGTTCCAAAGTCATATTGTTCTCACTCGAGTGTCTATTGTTTTGAATAACCAATCCAATTGCAGAACGGTCACTTGTATCCTAGGTTAGAGGTAATGGTAGTGTAAAGTAATTACTTTTAATATGAGACCGAGGTGCCTCGACAGATTCCGACAGGAGTTCTTCGAGCCTCGTTGTAGCATCAATGGCACTGTGCAATGAGCCTCGAGTGGGAGAGGAGGCGAAAAGGGAAGCATAATGCAATTCACTCACTTATTTTTGTTGGATCGCATACCAGCAGCTACAGTGTAAAAGCTATCGACGGCAGCTCCCAGCGCAAGATCCAACCTCATTTCTCCACCAACTTCCGTCGTTAGTTTGTCAACGGCTGCATTGAAGCCTGCTGTATTGTAGTAGTTACCGAGTTCAATAGCAGCCTGTGCGCTGTCTGCACCAAGGATAATACCAGAATGCAACCACTCAACAGCTAAGTAGTATTCAACAATAAGGTATTTTATGAGTGTATACTGTCGGATGATTTCCTGTTGTGACACAGCACTCGAACGATCCACCAAAAATCCAAGATCTATGTCCAATGCTGAGCCTTCTCCGGCCTCTGAAAAGTTAGAGAGTCAAATATTTTGGGCGACAATTTCTTGAGTCAAAATATTGAAAACTATGGATGAACACTGTGGACAAAATACGAAGATTTCAGAAGTTTCTGTTCCCACAGTATATACCAATATCGTACCTCGATAGCTAGGAAATCGTGACACAGAGAGATTGTCTTTTTGCGAAAAATCACAGAAGAAGAGATACAAACGTTTTTCTGGCAGAAAATTTTTGGAACATAAATAATGGACACACTTTAGTCTTTTCTAAATTAGATGTCACGTGAAATGGCCGCGAAAAACAACAACTGAAGTGTTTTGTATGAAGAATAACTTGAATGATTTATTTGGCATATAATTTGAAGCTTAAAGGAATTGAGTCTATATAACTTGTTAAGCGTTAACGCTGTCCTGAATTTTTGCTGACAAACCGCTGACGGCGCTTTGTTATCGCATAATAGTGCTAAGATTTCTTTGGTTTTATTTCAATAGGGATTAAATAACAACTTCTGTTTCATGATTGAAAAGAACTTGATCTTGGTCATGAGAGCGCTATTTATACGGACTCAATGGCTGTAATCATGCACTTAACGGGAGAAAATGTGCCAAAAATAAACATTTGGATGCAAGATTCTTGAAGCAATCACCAAATCTATCATCATTACTGCAAGACGTATAGGAAACGAAACAATAAAAAACTTACTCTTCTCGATAAATGAGCAGGCCTTTGCGAGTGCTGAAGTAGCAATTGCAGCTTCAGCCAAAGCAGTTCCGGTTTTCGGTATGATCAAATCATCTGCGCTTTTGGTCAGCTTTCCCAAAGCATTCACATCAATATCACGACCGACAGCAACTGCAATTATTTTGACACCTGCAGATAAAAATTGCACAAAAGTCAAATATTGGTACTGATATTCAATTGGCGGGATTTGAGGCCCCGTTCACAATGCTCCGTTTTTGTACAAAAACGGAGAGAAAAACCTCCGTTTTTGTGACAGTGTTCACACTGATCGGCACAAAAACGCCACAAAAACGGAGGTTTTCGAAGACGCTATCAAAAGTAGATATCCACAAAAACGGAGGTTTTCGAAAACGCATTTGATCAATGTGAACGCACAAAAATGGAGGTCTTGAAAACGCTGCTATATTCAACAACGAGCTTCACAAAACCGGAGCAATTTGAACGAATAGAAACGGATATCTTTGCCTTCGTATTTGTTATCAGGCAGATCAATGTGAACGCACAAAAACGGATGTTTTTCCCTCCGTTTTTGTACAAAACGGAGTAATGTGAACGGGTATCTTTAATGCAACAAAAATGCATCATAACAAAAACGGAGCAGTGTGAACAGGGCCTGATTGATAACATTGATTTCATTTAATTGAAAATAACATAAAGGCCGTCCAAGAATAATTGTGCCCCGTTTGTGTGGTTACTGCGAAGGAGATGTAATTTCAATTGCCTCTGTTTATACGTAGTTGCATAGGTCAAGATTAAGACTGCGTTCACAAGATGCCGGCACATTTTGAAAACGGTAAAAAATGTGACGGATAGGCCTCCCGTTCACACGAAAACGGCACATTTTTTGCCGGCAGATTTTGAGAACGGAACTCTAACCAGCACATTTTGGAAACAGCACCTTGCAAACACCTGAAAATGATGTAAACAGAACATTTTTGGACGATCTTGGAACGAGAGTGATCGATTCTTAGGGTGTAGGTACACTTCTTTAGCATCAAAATCTTGCAACGAGTTTTTGCCGTCTAAGTTCCTACCGTTTTCAAATTGGTGTCGGCATCGTGTGAACGCAGTCTAAACTTAATGTTTGAGACCTTGTTTGAGAATGTGGCAGAGCTAAAGCAAAAATAAGTGGTTGCGTCAAAAAGAGCAGTTCCATTGCTCTTCAACAATGTCAGAACTAAGTAACTTCTTCACAGGAAGGGTTCTAGCGATGCATCTAAAATTTTTCTTCTCTTTCATAAGGGGTTGATAATGTTTTCTATCTACAAGAGAACACTATCAGCCCTTTTAAGTATGTACAGAGAATTCTCTGGGATCCTTTTCCATCTTAAAAAAGAGGTTTAGACTTAGCGTTAGACCCAGCTCCTCCATAGCAGTCAAACAATCGTTTTAGCCATCGTGCAAAACCCAGATCGTAATTTTGAAACCTTTTCTGTCAACGAAGTGGAAGCTCGAGATGTTGCACTTTTGTTAAAAAGTTTGGATGGAAAAAAGTCTACAGGTTTTGATCAAATACCACCAAAACTAGTATCTCTTGCTGCTAATGAGCTAACAGTTCCATTAACTAATGCTATCAACTGCAGTATACGTAATTTCGGATTTCCTGAAAATGCAAAAAAAGCGGCGGTATGCCCCTTGGACAAATGGGAATCAAATCGCACTGCTGAAAGAAATTTCCGTCCAGTTAGTGTTCTAAATACTTTTTAAAAATATACGAAAAAGCCCTAAAACAGCAGCTCATCTCACATCTAGATAAAACGCTCTCTATATTTATCTCGGCTTACAGAAAATCATACAGCACAAGTAACTTTCGGTTCTAATAGTCTTGAGTCCGTTGGACCTCAAATATGGAATTGTTTACCAAACAAAATGAAATCTGCAGAAAACTTGAAAAACTTCAAACTTTATGATAAAGCAATGGAATGGCCCAGAATGCAAAAGTAGTGCCTGCTATAGTTTTACTTTTACTGAACAATAGATTTTTAACACTTTACTTTCATTCGATTTAGATTAGTTAACTTTGTATATATTGTATATATTGTTAGCTATGTAAATATCGAATTTAAATAAATGAACAACAACAACAAACAGGGTACATTTTTGGGATACCCTGGAATACTGCATACGTATTGTTAATGCTGTTTGCATTCGTTCCCTTGTGAATAACTAAGCTCGATAATTGTCTTTAAAAAGCCGTGTTTGTTTGTTTTCAATTTTTTTGTAGTGGGCTTGTCAGGATTTCTAGCTACTGAAAGCTATTTTAAGCCCAGTGTGCATGCGGCATCCCGGCATGGGACCTTAAGTTTAACTTCCCTTCCGAAGGACGACGAGGTGAGTTGTGAGATCAGGCCGCCAAGGTCAACCATCCAGAGTTTGACCTCACTCGACTGAGCTTAACTTCAGTCACCTGACGAAGACTGTATATGCCACTCGGCTACTCATGCCATGTGATATGTAGTAAAAGCCTTGATATATTCTACAAGCCTAGTAGAATTGACAAAATAACTCGTGTAAAAGGCTATTGCCCTAATATTTCAAATGAATTGGTCAGAAGGAACTTTAGGTAATCTGCCATTGTTCCAGAGAGAGCATTTTTAATATCTTCATAATTGTAGGAAAAACTGCTGTTTATATTTCAGCTAATTTCGAACTTGTGACGTAATCTAGTTGCTCCATTATAAATCATGAAAGGTACGGACGTTTCCTTTCTACCATTCTACTGCGACCATTCTGTCGACCTTCAAACCTATTGCTGCGGTGGGGTTTGAACTTAAAGGCAAAAAGGCTGCCTTAATCAAGTTCAGCTATCAAGAGTAAAATTGGTCAAGTTTAATGTTTTCAGGGGCGATGAAATTTGTTTCTTTTTTCTAAGAAACATGAATACCCCACCCACATATTTAGCCCTACAGATTCAACAGGTGTCAATAACTCACTGTCACATGCTAAAATTGCGAACAGTTTTTCAAGACTCAATTCCAGTCTTTGAGGAAGACTTTGTAGCTTTCTGAGCTCTGGATTCATTGACTCAGGGCTCTCTGACACTCATTCCATTGCATCTGGGTCCGTTTAACCTGGGGTCCCAGACCACAGTTTCAACATATTCTTATTCAAGAAACTGGTCGCTTTGACTAAGATCTTTCAAGCTTCAGTTATATCACAAAGCAACCACCATGTCCGTTAGCGTAAATGTTTTGTTTGCTTTGTAAATTCTGTCTCACAACAGATGTCAGCCATTTGATTTACTTCTAATGAAACCTGTGACCTTGACGTACATCTGATGTGAGACGGAATCTAGTTATAGTATTCATTAGACATATAAATCGTTCGTTGTGTTGTTGTATTTAGCTTAACATTATGTGTACTTTCAAACTGGCCATAGGGTAGTCTTTCGCTCCCCTTGGTATCGTCCCTGTAGTGTCGTATAGTAGTAGAAACGTATAGCAGAATGTAAGATTTATTGTAAAATTTTTATATGAATAAAAAAAATATTCTTATTCAAAACACTGAAAAGAAATCTCAAAAACAGGACAGCAAATCTGCCAGGACAAGGGAGGTCAAACTTTCCTCTCCAAATCGTAAACAGAGGTTAGTTATTTTGGTCGATAGATTGACTTTGCTAAAAAAACGTGTGGTTTGTTGAAACTTATTAAATAAGAATTATTCTGTTACGCAGGACTTACTTTGTTTCTTGATTTTCTTTCCTTGCGGTATCCAAGAGTAGAAATAACTAGTGAAGTTATGCAACTCATTATTTAGAAACGTCATTCAATTTGTGTAAGCAAGGCTATATAGTTCGGTGCAAGGTGCCCTAGAAGTTCACGCAGAAGAGAGAGGCGAGGATGAAGCTCTGTTGTACGTAAAGAATGATGTCGTCTAGTTACGTTGAAGGATCAATTCATACCGTACTCAAGTCTCTGGTTGCTCTAACTACTGAATTCAGTTGGAAGCTATCAAATCCATTCGGCACAAGTCAAGTTCTTTTGGCATGGGTCAAACTTTTGACAAAAATCGAGTTCAGTTGGTACAAGTCGAATTCAGTGTGGCACAAATCGAATCTTCTCGAAACAAACGAAACTCTATTGGCACAAAAATCGAATCAGTCTGGGACAAGTCAACTACATTGTGACACAACTCTGTTGATACAAATTAAATCTATCATGGCTCAAATCGAATTCAGTGCAGTACAAATCGAATCTTCTTGACATAAATCCAATTCTATTGGTACAAATTGGTACAAAGAATAATTCTGGCACAAATCAAATACATTGTGACACAAATCCTTTTAACCAAGTTGAATCCATTTTGGCACATGAAGATGACTGTTCTGCAAAGATATTCCAATATAGTAAGTTTCTGTTTTCATCCCTTTTAAAAATGTTTCCCATAAAGCATGATAGGTGTATCGCATGATTCTAATAAAGGTAACAGATTTGAATGCATTCAGTTATTAACGTTTCTTATTATTCATTCCAATGGTAAATCATAATTAAACTAAGAAAGTTAATTAAAACTCAGCAACAGTCCTTTCTAATATCTGTATCCTAGGAGCTAGGATATCTATAGGAGAAGTTCAAATTTGCAATTTGCTGGTGTACAAACCAGACTTTTAGCAAAATGACCTTTCATGCGAGGCACACAAGCTCTGATTTTAGTCGTAGATCGCTACCCCCAATTTTTTGCAGCCTTTGAAAGAGCATTCTCCAGAAGAGCCCTTATAATTTCAGAAAGGGATGGCTAATTTCAGTCAGCTGTTCGAAAATAAATTTGCCAATATCATTGCTTTGACATTCAAGAGACGGTAGCTTCCAATCGTCCCCGCTCTCCCCCTACACCCTTACAAGACTTATGACTTTTCGTTCCATGTTTCCCTGGGCTCTTTGGTTTGCTGATTTCACTTGGTCTATAGGGACTCGTAATATTACTCTCAAAAAGTGGCTAAATTTATGTCCACGTAGAGTGGTTCCGTATTCACCAATCAAATTGCTAGGATTTAATTTTAAACAAATCAGGAGGCACTATTTAGCCAGCTGTTGTTGCGCCCACAAAAAATGGTTGATGAAGACTAGAGTTCTCGCAGCTACAAAGGTCTATTTTGTTTAGAGAGGAAGATTGCTGCCTGAAAGGTATGCACTTTGCGATTTTTAGATCGAGAAAACACCATTATTTATACTTACAGCTTCCTTTCAATGCTCGAGCTCTTTAAACCACATTTGAAGCCATTTTATTGAGTGCAGGAGAACTCCCGCTAGCTTAGGCCTCTTTGATAAATTGGGCCCATTTTTAAGAGTAATCTTATGAGTCCCTATTGACCGTGTGATGGTGTTTTGAAATGTTCAGGAAGGCACAGATAGTGAACATAAAGAATATCATGAACCCTTTAAGAAACTCCTAAGAAACTCTGATAACTCAAAATCTGATAGTTTTAAGTAACTGTCAGTACTGGCCAATTCCAATGTCGATTCTTGGTTTATTGCAGAAAAAATATGTGCATACTACGCTTCTATAGTTTGGACACAAAATTTAGAAAGAAATGCAAATTGTCTACAGCCAAACTAGTTAGCCTTCGCTAATTAACACAACAGAAGATAAATACCTTGATCTTGAATACGCTTTACGAGATGTGCACGACCCGTTCCAGGATCATTAGTCTGTACACCATCACTGAGAACATATAGAATTTTAGGGACATCCTTTCGACCATTTTCAGTGAACTCTGTTTCTGCTTGAACCAATGCAATGTCAAGTCGAGTTGCACCTCTTGGATATTGCACCTGAAAAGAAATTATATAACAAATGTATCACATGTGTGTATATCGGATAAGTCAGAAAGAGTTTAGATGTTTGACGGGCTGTGGAAAGCGATCGATATTCAAGGCTGACATGTAATACTGGGTGAGTCAAGAAACACGCCCGGCGTTTGAAAAAATCCTGCTCCCTGAATATCAAAGCAATGACATTGGAAACTGTCTTTTCTTATCCCCGATATGTTCAATTAGGTTCAGTGATTTTTCCGCCTTTAATCGGTCATTGCTTCCCGTCGAAATAGGAGATTTTCTGCAAAAATCCCGTTCGAAAACTTGCAAAACGAGTGAAAACACCAAGCAATATTTCCCATTGTTCTCCTTCCTAGCAATAATGACTCTTGGATTTCTTCATGTTTTTTATCCTCATGGGAGAATGCAATCCCCCTGAATAAGTTATTCACACAAGGGGGAAGACTTTTCAACACGCCAAAAGGAAAGCACGTACTAAAAGTCATCGCTGCGAGGTAAACACATTAGGGATTCTTGCTTGTGATTTTAGCACGTTTTTTAAGGTTTCTCAAAGGGATTTACTTTAGAAAATTGCTTACAGAATCTGAACGGAGTGACCGATTTTAGCCAGGAAAATTTCTAAAAATGATTTAACGTGTTAGCTACTCAATCAGGCATTGCAAAATATCATTGCTCGTATACATAGGAAGCAGTGGCCTTTCAAACGCCGGGCATTTTTGGACTCACCGGGACAATGTGAAATTGTGCTTCGCAAATTCATTCATCTTTTAGACTCACAAATTGTTTGTATTGGAACCAGAATACCACGATTATCTTTTGGTCCATGTTTTACTTGCCATTGAAATTTAAGTTCTATTCCAACAGTGACAGATTTTGTAATACAATAGCTACAATAACAGTCGCTTTAGTTCACACCTTAATTCAAAGCGATTAGCGAGTGCAGACAAAAGAAATTTTCTTAAGCAGAAATTCATAACAAACGAAGCCGCAAAGTTTCCCTGAAGCTAGTACGGCGAAGTCTTGTCCGGTGCGGGCGAAGGGAGGCTTTTAAGAGAAGGTATGTGCTTGTAACGAAAGAAGATGGGTAAATCTAAAGTTCTGTCTCCCGAATTTTGTTTATTTGATTCAGGAGCTGAAAAGTGACTGCGTACATCTGAGCAATAAATATGCAAAAATTGTAATGCCCTCTGCTCGGTTTCTGAATCAAATAAACAACATCCGCGAGACTGAACTTTAGATTTACCCTTTTTCTTTCGTTATAACCACATACCTTCTCTAAAAAACCTCCCTTCGTCCGCACCAAGCGAGAGTTTGCCGTACAGGTTTCTGGGCACTTTTACGGGTTTATTTGTTTTGAATTTCTGCTTGAGAAGATTTCTTTTGTCTGCATTCGCTAATCGCTTTGAATTGAGGTGTGAACCAAAGCGACTGATGCTATTGTATTATAAAATCTGCCCTTGTTTTCTATTCCTAAAGCTAACAGTTGTATCGAATTAAATCTTAATGGCAAGTAAATCATGGACGAGAATTGAGTAAAAAATTCTCGTTTCCAACAAACCCCTCACCAGCATTTTCTTGATTCCTGGGTCTATGTAGCATGAATGATTTTATCAAACAAATTTTCACATCTAAGCTAAAATAAATACTTGTACATAAACACACCCAACTAAAGTGGCATGAATAGCTTTGTAAGGTCGAACTAACCATATGTTTCCGTCATATCAAGGGTGATTGCTTTAACGGCAAACGCAAGATTCTCGGAAAGAGAGAAAATAAATAAAAGTATACACCTTAAAGTTCTTTTTGATAAGGTATAATTAGTAAGGCAGAATCATGAGTCTAAAGCGAGGATATGGGGTGTCACGAGTACACATCACATACTTCATCTTCCTCTCTCGGTATATTTTGGACAAAAATCAAAGGCAAATATACTTAGTGAGCTGCTAAAATGAAAGGCTTCTTCGAGGAAATTCAACAGAAAAAGTGCTTACATTTGAAAGTGCTGCCTCGAAAGCATCGCCATCTGTGTACTTCTTGAGTCCAATTTCGATTTTTGGACTTGTGCTAATAACAAGCAAGGCAGCATGTGCGCCTGTTTGGCTTACACCACCATATTGATTTACTAAATTCTTTACGAACTTGAGTTGATTTTGAAAATCGGCTCCAACACTCCAAGAGCCATCGATCATGAAAATTAAGTCTACTGATGCTTGTGTCTCGCCGGTTTCACCCGTGCCTTTGCATCCTTTGCCTGCAAATAATTATAAACTGTAATTAACGATAGCTACCTTTAATGTGTGTTGACAAGAATGTCACTACTTTGTCAGTGTGCGCACAACTGCAGCCTGGGAACAGAATTTGTACCAGAAAGAAGACCTTATGCAGGACTCTAAGACAGTTCATTTCTAATAACAAAGAGAAAAGTTTTTGGTTGAAGGGATTGTTATCTCTTTTTGGATCTCTGAACTGTTCGTTTTGCTTTTCATTAGAAACGCAAAGAATAATGGTTAGCAACAGGCATTTAATTTTTAAATTAATGCCCTTAGATATGGCAATTCTGACATTAAACGGTGCAAACAAGCAAGTTGATCTTGCTGATAAAGGTGCACTAAAGCTCCTCCACAATGACTATGAACCCTCGTTCCAGTCGTTATTCGCTCGTAGTAACAGCTTTACCATTCACGAGAAAAATTTGCAACGATCACAAGTTTTTTTTATAAGAAACTGGTTTATAAGAAACTACTACTATGATGGCCAAAATTTTAAGAAACTGTAGTACTATGTCTGAGAAGTATTAAGCAACTTTTCAAAGTTAAAAGCATGGATATCATAGCAAATAGATCGTTGAACCTTTATTCTTGAGCAATATTATCTAACCATTTGTGTTTTTAACATAACAGAACACTGTTTATTTCTTAATCATTTCTTAAATGTCAAGAAACATATCTGGCGCAGTGCTAGCGACCACATTGACAATTCTGCATTCAAAAAATAAGAAACCAATTAAGAAACTTTTAGTACTAGAATGGACAAAATTTCATGTGAAATTAAGAACTTTTAGTACTATGGCCTGATCCAAATTTCCTATAAAAAAAAGTATAATGTCTGAAACATACATGTCATTGAATAATATCTATCCATCGAATGAGTAAGCCAAACCATAATCAGTAGACTACTATATGGGAAGAAACTTTCGCAGAAGCTTTCCTCTTTTTCGACCGAAATTCGTTGTGAAATTATCAAAAATGTGAAATTAGCGAAATCATTCCCGCAAAATGTTCTCAGATATGAAATTTGTGAAATTTTATTCCCGCGAATAGAAATTCTTCCTCACGAAAGTTCTTTCCCACAAAATTTCCTCTTCTTGATCGCGAAAGTTTCCTCCCACAAAAGCTTTCTTCTTGCAAGTATTGCCTAACGATACCTGCGTACAGTCGTTTGGTTTTAGCAAATAAGTGCTTGAAACTTTTGTACTAACCTCCATGCACAAAACCTTTATGAAACGTATACTTTTTTATATACCACTAAAACTTACAATACATATTACGAATTACTCTACCTACAATCTTTTTATCAACAATACAAGAACAATGCTATGAGGAGCAAGACTATGACTATGGCGTCATACAAAAATAAGTTTAACTATGAATACTCCACAGGAGAATGTCTAACGTTTGATACCAGGTAGGGGCTGTAATAACTCAAGAAAAATGCAACAAGCTAAACTCTGTTTTTGTTTTTGTTCATAACATACCTGACATCTAATGTGAGACATAGTTTCCAAACAAAACAGAAAATTTACTTTCAACGACTTTACTTTAAACAAACTTTACTTTACAGTGTATACTTCAAGCCCTAAATTAGGGATCGTTCGATCATTTAAAAACTAATGCAGTGGTTTTGAGATCAGACACCATAAATCATACCACCATTCCATCTCTATATTTCGTAATGGCAGACAGTAACTCTCCTCGATAACAATAAGCGGAGCGTTATGCTGCTAGAGGGTAGGTTTTGCGACTGAAACGGAACCCAAGAACTGAGCCTAGGGCAGGAATTAGAGGGACTGGGGTGTCGGGTGAACATGTCCATCCTACTTTTACAAGGAGTTACTAGGTCATACAGACAGTCTAACGATTCTTAGTCTTCTAAATAAGATGGAACAGAAAAACAAGTCAACATCAAAAACCCCAATGTTGTTTATTGCCCACTAACATAATCATGGTATAAACACGTTGCAGCCATTTCTCTCAGACCAGGCCACAAGCCTTCCGGTCATGTTCAACTCCGACCAAATAGGTCACTTGACTTCACACAAAATGCCTGGGGGAACACTTCATAGACCTTTTCGCAATTTAGAAAAAGGGACTGGAGAGCGCGGCCCGTTCTGACAGTCTTAGTAACAAGCGGGAGACCTGAGGAATCCTCTCCCCTTGAGTATCGAAATAATGGCATACGGCACGGTACCGTCGCCGTACAAACTTGAATGTTTTACGATCTGTTTGCCCCTTCTATGAGCTATATGGTACTTTTCTGGGATGGTAAGTCGTTTCCATGGATTATTTAGCCATTTTCTCATCCTTTCGGCTGTTTCTGAGTGCATTTGAGGCACTTTCATTTGAGATGTTTCCTCGACCTTGAAGCGGCTCAACTTAGGCCTAAGCAAGCTCTCAGTGTTTTCCTTCGTCTTTGATATGTTTTATTTGGCTTTTATTACATTTTTCATACGCTGAACGGTAGATGGTTCACCATTAGACTCAAAACGAACATAAAATGTGCTATCTGTTCACTCATACGGTAAAAAGGCGTGCCAAATCTTCCGGGAAAGCTCAACCATGGCTTTGACTCGACCTGAATCTAAACTTTGGCAAAGGACCCACTCGTAGGCCCGGGGGGGGGGGGTACTTGACCTAAATTTGTACGGGGGTGTGCCCACGAAATAAAATTTTTTTTACCCTGCTCCAGAATTTTTGCCTTCAAATGATACCCTGTTCTAGAAAAAAATCTATGAAAAGTATACTCAAAAACGCAAAAATTTGACTAAATAATAACCCGTTGTAACAAAATTTCCTCTTTTGACATGTTTTGACAACCTGCTCCAGAAAATTTGCCTTCTTTTGATACCCTGTTCTAGAAAAAATGGGCGAAAACGATACCCTGAAAAACGGCACATCCCCGTCGGACAAAAATACTAAGTACCCCCCCCCCCGGGCTCGTATGACAGCATATCCATGAATATTAGGAAGCTTCTAACCCACGTACAAGAAAATTGTCGATTCCAGCATCCAAGGTCTATTCAAATTTCTTCAGTGATGACAAAAATTCTGAAAAAGCTACCCATCTACCAGAATCCAGGCTCAAAACAGACTCATATGTAGGGAATTTCAGATGAAAAAATTCACCCATATGAGCGGCACTTCCAGTATCACCCAACAATCAAGTAACCCCCCCCCCCGGCACAAAATGATAAGCTGAGAAAAAGGGGCTCTATATCTGGGTCTTCTCAAAGCCTTTAGGGGTGCATCTACGTAATTCCACCTACAACTGAACGTCTTTTTCAGATCTTATGATCAACTCATCAATTCAACAATCAACTTTAAACTTCCAGTAGTTAAAATTTTGCCCATTCAAGAAATTTACAGGGTGTCCCAGGAAACTTGTGCCATGTTTGTGTGGCTACCATGGAGGAGATGTGTGGCTACCATGGAGGAGATGTGTCGCTTTTTACACAATTTCATAGGATACACGTACTTTTTCTAGAAGAAATTGCTTATGGCTAAGGAACTCCACTCTCATATCGCTAAAAAGTAAGAAACTCCAGTGCTGGGAAAATGTAACTTAAAGTGAATGACATGAGATCGCATGAGATATACAGCGCTAGTCTATAAATAGGGCAAAGAAACATTCACTTTAAGAAACTGTTTAGTCTGACAAACCAAATCTGTGACATTGTCTTGATTTGATTGTCTTGACTTGTCGAGCTTATTGAAAGATCCAAAAGGGTCGCTGTGTGGACAGTACCAGGCGAAAACAAGAAAGGACTTCCTTTTTAATGGTTCAATCTTAATACAGATGAGTTCCAGGTCATAATGGGGACATCATGACGCATTTGTACTTGACAGAGTCCCTGATGCAAACAGAAACACCATCACCATTGCATGCAAATAGAAACACCACTGCCATTGGATAAAGGTGTTGTGGCGTTGTGGTGTAATCCTCCAACTTTGCAGCCAGATCATTCAGGCGGAGTGGGTCCGATACACGATAGGACCCCTCCACTTAACGTCATGACAAGGGGTCGCGGACCAGATTGGGTCTGCTCTGTTTCTGCGATCCCAGCGCTTGGCACTGAAAAACGCAACTCCACGATTTCCTATCCAGACGTTCTTGTTGGTATCCAGCCACACTACTTAGTTGGTATCCAGCGACACTAGGAAGTCTGGGTCGAGCTTAGTCTTGTTAAAGGCAAGAATTTGAATTACAATCCCAAGCTCCCTTGGTTTCAGTGAATATCTCCTTCGCAGCATCCTGAAAAGCATTTCATAGTTCAGAGCTAGGCTACCTCAACAGTGGTAAAAAACAATGGCAGGCCTGACTGTGTTCAATTCATTCTTCTGCATCGAGGGAGAACTATGAGGGTGTGTCGTTCAATACTCGATCTTTGGAAATATCAGACAAGCTATTGGCCGCCATCTGAAATTTACTTTGTTTACTGTTTGATGTGTATCTGCAATGCGGAATGTGTTCTTCACGGTTAATTCTTCAAGTACTTTGGGCCTCTCCAGTAGTGAATTTCTTATGACTCATTCCACGTCACGACTTAGCTAGTTCCATGCCTCTATCATCAAGCGGTTTTTTGAAGGAGTGCCCTTTTTCAAAACCCCCAAAACCAATCCTTTTGCATCGCAAAGATGAAAAATATTATTGCGATCGGATTCCCCATAGTTTGCAAACTATGAATATCAAAAATTCGAATCTGCCTTTATCTGACCTTTAAGTGATTTTAGTTCATAGGATAAGGTTTCAGTACGACTATAAATCTTTCAGGATAACAAACAGGCGGTGCATGGCTGCCCATACTCAAACTGTTGTTATGCAGAAGATTCTTATCGGTATCAAACGAAGGTTGTACGGGAGAAGACACAACCTGATAACAAACTTGCATCAAGAAGATGGAAAATCTGGTGCAGAAAGCATTGAGCCACGGAGGAACAATCAGCTAGCTTCGATGCGAAGAGGATGTGAAGGGAATGAAAGCCTGGCATAGCCTAACAGTCGTCGACCTCGATATATCAAAGAATAATATATTCCTATAAGCAGGGGTAAAGTCTAACTGAATATTCAAGTTTATGGATAATCTTACCGCGTATCCAGACCGGTGTTCATTTATTGTCTGGCTGACAACAAGAGTATCGAGAAAGTGTCGCAATTGAAAATAAAGAACAATAGGCCTAGTGATAAAAGGGTCTCCGTGCAGTCTTTGAGGTTTGCAGTAATATCTGTGGAAGATTTGTGGGGCCTTGAAAGATAAAATCAAAAGTTATTTGTATCTGATCTGATCCCTCCAGAGAATGACGAACATAACTCTGTAAATATGCTTGCTGTGGTTGGTAGCAACTGGATCTTCTGTTTGACAAAGCCAAGGGAATGTGATCATGATTGACGTAAACTCATTTTGTATGTGAAACTACAGTAATTCGCCTTTCATTTAACGAGGCATGGACATAGCTAGAGGGGCAGCTGGGGAACTGCAGCTCCTCGATTCTCAACCGAAAACCGGAATTTCCTAGTATGTTTCACAGTCTCCCAATTTGTCAAAGATTCCATAGATACTGAACTCAGCCTCCTCAGAACTTGCTCTAAGAATCAGCTTTGTTCTCAGACGTCTTTCTTGAAATTCAGTTCCTCTGTGAAGGAGAAATTTGAGGATGGGAGGCACTCACCGAACTATATTTTCAAGTATAAAATAAACACTAGCGAGTAATGAAATGTAGGCTTGAAGGGTGTCTACCTTTCAAAGACGATTGCGATTGTGAATTTTCTGCGAGAGACAATCGGCCCTGTGAAGAATGGGCTGAATATACGACTGTTTTTCAGCCCAGATCATATATTTCCCCACTGTCAATATCCAGATTCCAAATGTGGGGTAGGCCATGTGTAATTTAGGAACCGTGCGCGTAAGCACTTGTCCATATAGATCAGGCGATGGTATCTTCGCACGTTTTCGGGCACAAAATGTCCACAAATCACCGCTAAGCATGTAAATGAGTGGCCTATGCAAATAACGCTTGCCTGGAAAACATGATCAACTGTTTTTAGCAATTTGTCTCCAAATACCCGATGAACTGGAAGGGAACTTGATACTGACAAAAGAGCTGGCTGGTTCAAGGGAGTTTATGGACCTTTCGGAAGCCCACAAATTGAATGTTGGGGGATTTTTGGTGTTTTGTCTCGAAGGAAAGTTGGAAACCCTTTTTATACGGGTACCTCTGGGACTGAAAGAAGAAGTGTTCAAAAGTTAGCAGAAAGAAGTAAGATCAAGTGAGATTACTGAGCATTTGAAAATTGAGGGGGAGGGCAGAGCCAGGTAAGTTGTCCCAAAGGGTAGAAGTCCTAGAAACGAAGCCCTTAAAAGAAGTCCTTAGAAGCAATGCCCATTGAAGGAGCCAAAGAAGGCGGGGCTGGGGGTATGGGCCTCAAAAGGCAGAAGCTCTGGGAATGAAGGTATCTTAGGGTAAGAAACCGTGTCAGATGCGTACGAGATTTCTAGGAAAACAAAAAGATTTCTGGTGGACTAAAGTTATTTCTCAGGAAAACAAACGAACTCTTCGTAGAAAATTCAAGGGGTTGAGGCCATGCGCCATGCAATCTCATGTTAACTGTGACAGCTTGTGATACGTTCTAAACTATATATGTTATATTTCATTTACTCTTTGATCCCGAAAACCATGAAAATTGACTGTTATCGGAATAAACCACACATATGCGTGTCATACGTCGCATATGGTCACATTTAAGTAATCTGAGCAATGGTCCAAAGGGGGCATCTGCTAGGGTCTAACATGATAAATTGTAGTTCATTGAACTTTGACCTTATTCTGCTGTTACGTTTGAAATTCAGTCAGTTTTCCTGAAACATTAACTGCATTAATGGACTTGTTCCAGTCTCACTTTCTTTCATCAATCGATTAAGTCATAAAAACGCAGAAGTTAAATGGCGCTGCGGGGGAATGGAGAAAGTGGGACGTGGACAAGTCAACCTTTTCAATAAAATAATTGTGTTTTGGAATTTGACACCAGACCCCTGGGCAGTTAGAGTTAGTAAGGAAGATTTTGCTCGCAGATCAAACAAGAGCTCGACCTTTAAGAAATTTCTGTGCCATGGAGAAATGCGGGCAGCTTTATTTTGAAACAAATGCTTACTAAACACTGTTAACTTAATTTTTACCAACTGTGAAATCCCTTGTAAATCTTTCAACTTTACATTGTCATAAAATCAAGATCAGAATTGTCAGCAGTTTGAAGACATATGTAACTAGACTAAAGTTAAGACGTTAAATACGAATCTGGGCTCGAAATTTTCATATGAACGATAGGAAGCAATGTTGACAAATATCCAAAACGAGGCTGCTTAACTGAAGTAGTGTATGTGTGGATTTGCGACTGTCACAACTACCGTCATTGTGATTTACGTCTTTGATGAAAAGGTGCGACTACTTCTCCGGAGGAATTAACAAGAAGCATCACTTATTCCTCCGGAGGGGTAGATCGCTACGCTCGCAGTTAAGGTAGTATCTCTGATAGCAATTAAGTCCAATGGGGGCCTGCGTTGGATAAATCAATCATCATTTTAGGCTGAAAAGAAACCTTATAAACAGGAGGCAAAGTGGTGTCCCATTCCTCCACTTCCCCGCACTAACATCTATATGTCTCTTGTTGTGCTCAGTTTCCTAGGACAGAGATGAGGTAGGGAGGGAAGGACATTTTGCGTGGTCTGAGACATGGTTTTCACAATTTCAAAGCAACATTTCCAATATGCCCTCTTTCATGATTACTGACCACAAAACTTGTTTTGTATTTACCATGAACGAAAACGACTGCGCAAGTTAAGCCTCTGTGGCGGAGTAGTGAGCGAAAGTGAGGGCGACTTCTCTTATTACAAAAACTCTCTCCTTTGGGGTATGGGTACGCCAAATTCTTCCTAAATAGGGGGTCGGTATTTTTATTAATTCCTACCGAAAATGACCCAGAATTTCTTCCGACGGGGGCCAGGTGCTTCGAAAGGAGGGGCTGTAGCTCTATGACGCTATCCTAGTGCCACTCCTTAAATTAGGCAATACCTGCGATAAGCCAACCCTTCTAAAACTCTCGATTTACTGTCGCTCTTCGTTGTCATTTCCCAATATATTCTTCGACCAACTCAACAGTGCATAATGGACAAAGTTTGATCTGTGATGCTGAGAAACCCACCATTTCAATTCCGGCTGAGCATTTTTCGCTCTGATGAAACGAGTAAATATCAACAAGAAAAATACAGCGGTAACCTTTCTGAGAAATACTTAAATATACAGCCATAAGTGCTTCGTCTAGACTTTCTAGGCGCGTGATGTTTATATTCTTAACAATATTTGCAAAGTTGTTAGAACTTTTTAAAAAGAAAACCTTTCTAGCATCTTAGTTTATATAAACATTCAGAGATATTCATACAAGGGCTTTTAGAGAACTGGGGATGTTTGGAATTTTCAAACTGGAAAAAAGGGACCATTGGTGAAAATAGTCTGGGAACAGGGGATGAAATTTATGAAAAGTTGTATTTCTACGAAACAAAGTGGTGAGTTTCTGTTTTGCATAAGAGAAAAATGACTGAGGAACTAGGGAATTTTGACTCCCCACGGGAGGGCTCCTTTAGAGAGTAGTGAGTGGTATTTTGATGAAAAGGAAGAGATTCTCATGATTGTCGTAAGGAGGAGGGGAATTCAACATTTTGCCGACCAGCAGGTCCAACCCCAACAAGTATCGTCCAAATTCGTCAAAATATCATATTATCACATTGCCCAATCTCTTCATGACATTGCCTATTGATGCTCCTTCGCAGCATGATGTACTTGTAGAAATATGATCATACGCATCTTAATAGTTTTAAGCCACTCGTCAATTGTTAGCAATACGTATATCCCGATGTGGATGTCGATCAGTTGGTAACGATCAAAAGTTTATGGATCCTGATCTAAGCAAATAGAATAATTCCAGCAAAAGGAAAATCATTTTCAACAGCAAGCTGCAGACATATCTGAAGCGAAGGTAACACTGGACTCACAATCAAGGTACCGTCTAGACTGATGACGATGAGTCTCTTGTCGCCCTGTGCTCTTTGACTTGATGATGGCGCTTCAGGCAACAGAGACTCAGTATTACTCTGAAAAACTTGGCCCTATTTAGGCCCAAACTACGCAATTCCTAACGTACCAATCAGATTGCAAGATTCGACAGAGAACAATGATGTCGAATTCTCGATTCGAATGATGCAGCTGACTAGATTTTGAACAAAGTTGCTACGGCAGGTGGCTGAATTTTTCTCTGGTTTGTTTTGGTCTTAAAAACATGGAAAATGTAGCGTTGAAGACTCATTTTGGACCTTGCAGGTAAAGCAAACATCCTTCTTCAGATTTTTACCAAGTTTCTTTGATTAAACGCCTGCTTAACGTGGTTTTTATTGCATTTTCGTTCCTAGGAGTGACCGTCGAACAGAGCTACTGCAGTCGTTCGATCCTGATTCGATCGATCGAATCATGATCGAATGCAGGAGATAGGGTCAGGTTTTTCACTGTTTCCTTATGAGTCCCTCTTGAGCAAGGTTTACCGCAGGGATACAAGGGACTCATCGTCATAAGTCTAGGTACTGTCTAGCAAAAACTAAGCTGATTTTTTGTGTGATACAAACACAAACATCTGGTACCAATCAAAAGAAAGCCAAATATACCCTTCACTGGTCAAGAAACAAGTTCCTTGGTGATTAAAAGACGAGGTTTAGCTGAAAAGTGCTATGAGTTGGTTTCCTAAGAGGATACAGGGTGAACAGCTTTTTTCATCCATCCACCTCCTTTGTTTCCTTGACTGTGTCTATGACTGTTTTTTGTATCATCCAGGAACGAAATCACGAAAATGGCTTCTTGGTGAAATTTCATGATTTTGTGCAAGATCATGCCACAAAGAAAATTTTTCAAGAAATAATTTACGGCCATTTTTCTTGGGTATATAAACTACCGATAATTCGATAAATTAGTTCGGTCGTTATGATTGGTAACATAACTTTGGTGATTTTCAAAAATGTTCACTTGGATTTCTCTACTGATTTATGTTTAATACCCTATGATCATGACTATTTTTATTCTAGAAGTTGTAAAGGATATGGGAGTAGACCTGATTCAGCTGAAATTTTGGCGACCTTTATCAGTTCTTGCCAATTGCAAATAAATTGATGATTTGAATCATAATCATGATCATTAGTACAAATGATAAAAATAAGAACCCTAGGGGCATTTGTGCCAATTTTGAATCAAACCAGATCCCACAGTGTCAAAAGCAAAAGGCTAAGTGTTTTAAACCAAATTCTGGTCGAGGACGTGCCATCGAGGCTTCAAAAACATACCCGTTTCTAATACTAATTTTTGGAAAAAGTACACCTGACCTTGCACTAACATTGTAAAAATCGATACCGTTGCTTAAACCAATATGTGGAGAATCGATGCCCTTCCTAATATACGTAATGCACCCCCCTTCCCGGTTTTAACTGCAACTTCAGTGGTCGACTCACTAAGTCTTTCCTCTTACGATCATTGAATTGAATTGATATTGTTGTTGCTGTTGTCGCTTCAGTGAGGAAATAAACTTGAAACTACTTATTACTTCAGGGGGGAGAAGCTACAAGAAAATAACGAGCCTCCCACACTGGTTCACTGCCGACGATTCAAAGCAATAACGAAGTGAATCAAAGAATGTAGTAAGTCATGTACAATGAGAACTCTCATGAGATAAACCTTGCACATTCCCTTTATGGCAGTTCGCTATGCACAGCTCCTGTTTGGAACTGACATCATGACGAAAGATGGAATTCAAGGAGATCTCCTTGATGAAACTCCATAATACCTCCGTGTTAAGCTGCCAGTCATGATAATGCGACAGGATTGTCTGCCGCTTGCAGTGCAAGGAGAAGTAAGCAGAATATGACCTTAAATTCCGCAAAGATTTCTCATCAGATCAGCTTCAGCGTCTCTCTAGGATTCCAGACCTTGTTGATCTCGGCCTGTTAGTGGTCCTATTTAGCGTAAGGTGACGTCTGGGCCACTTTGTTGGCCAAAAATTTACCTTAAAGGGAGTGCATAATGGTAAATAGCCTTCTCTTTAATGTGGTACGATCATTTCCTCATTTAAGACTTGGCTCTAAGCATCGTAGCGGCTTTTTCAATCTATGCAACAATACACCACTTCAACTAACAGCCTCGTTTTGGAAATTATTCAAAATTCTTTCGTATAAAATTTTAGAGGCCAAATTCAGATATAGCACCCAAACTTTAGTCGAACTTGATTTTTTATTTGCTTGTGGTCGTGATGTTAATTTTATGGAGATGTAAAATTTGAAAATCTATGAAGGATTTCGCCATGAAAATTACTTGGGGTGTAAAGTTATACCCCGAACGATTTTTCACGGTCAAATCCCTTATAAATCTTTGAACTTTACTTTATCATAAAACCAACATAACAATTGCAAGCAGTTTGAAAGTGTGAGACTTGACTAAAGTTTGGGTGCTAAATCCGAATACGGGTTGAAATTTTCACTTGAATAACAGGAAGAAATTTTGACAAATTTCCAAAACGAGGCTGCTCAAAACTTTTCATACAACTGCAAATGTAAAAGTTAAGATAAATCAAAGCCGACAACCCCAAATTTCACGTAGAATAGCCTGCTTTCAAGCAGCAAAATATCTTCTGAACTTTCTAGGCTTTCAAGGAAAAGTGCCACTTCGATCAAAAAGTTCAGGAGAAGCCATAAAAATCGTTGTTAGAGGCAAACATCTGTTATGCTTTGGGAAATTTTTTCCCTGAATTTTTCATTAAAGACGCGAAAGGTGAAAAATTAAGAGGTTAATAATCGTTTCCAAATCGTAACTAATTTCTTTAAAGAAAACAGGAATACCTCATTGTAAGAAACAAAGTAAGCGTGAAATTCACACCAATCGCGAAATTCGCTTTCATTTGAGTCGCGTAATATATTTAAAAATTTACGATGCCTGAATTTTTTTAGTCGGGAACAATTAACACACCAACGTCTCTAGAAATTTTAATTTGCTGTGATGACGCAAATTTGACCGATCTTCTCTGCACAATGCAGACGTTGCGGAGGAATTTATGGAGATCAGACATAGGTTGAGGCTGGCCCTGGCTGGTCTGATCAGGTATACTTTTGTCTATTTGTTCTTAAAAAGGTTAGCGGATTGCTTGTGGCTGTCCCTCATTTGGACATTTCACACAGATATAAACCTAAATCTATAGATGAGGTAAGACCACATCGGAAGTTTTCATTTAGCATAACAGAGTACGTTTATATTCAAGGCATAATATGTAATGGAAACTTGGAGGCAGCCTGGGAACTTCTGGAACCAAAGACAGTCTCAACAAAGTAAAAGAAATATCGCTGTTTGCCAAACAAAAGGCGACCACTTGTGGAACATCTTAAACTAGAGAAGGAAACCTAAAAGCTATTTTTTGTTAAGAGGGGGCAAGCTTTGTAAGATAAATAGGATTTAATGGTTATCGACCGTGGCAGCAAAAATGGATCCTTTTTTATCTAAACTCATAATTCTGGAACACGAGCATGAACATACCGAAATAGACCAGCCTGAAAGCTAAAAAGCTGTCCTTCCCACTTTACTTCGCGACCATCTGAAATCTAACATAAATTACGTAATAATAGATCCCTTATCTTTTGCCTAGCTTCCCTTCCATTTCCGAAACATGTGCTAATATAAGGGTTCCCTGGGAAAATTAAAATGCAAAATTATGTTGCGTAAAGTATTTACTCTTCTAAGAAAAACATTAGGAATCCATGATAAAATGTTCGCAAAGTATGAAATAACATTCTTCTTATCTTAACTTAGATTCAAATTGACACTTAGAAACTTAAACCAACAGTAACGTGAAAGGAAACTTCAGATGAAAGACTAAGTTACGTAATAGTGGGCCCACGATGTGGGTAACAGCCCCAGAAAATCATGTCCATAAACGTCCGAAATTTAAACTACAGAGCCAGCGTTCAAACACTATGCCACGTGGCGGGCAATTTTTCTTGAAAAGTCGTTCTCGTTGTTTCGGAACGTTTTCTCTCTTAGATTTAAAATGTTTTTACTAAAAGTCCGGCCTTGGCGAACAAGGTACGAAGCACAAAGACGTACTGCCATACTAAGCCAAAATCGCCTGAGGCAATTGGAAAGTTTGAAAGTTTGAACATGACATGCAGCGTAACTGTTCACCCTCCCAATGCTTGCCCCAATTTCCTGTCTAAGGTTAACAAAATAGCACTTGGCTTGTTTATGAACTTAATGCTGTAATTGCTAATTAATCGGTGAGAACGCGTTTGTACAAAGTAATGCGATTCAAAGTGTCCTGCTGCTATCGCGTCTGTAACACTCCGTACGCTCCCCTCCAACCTTGGAAACTATGATGAAAACGCTGATTTTGTCTGTTTGCAAGTAAATGGCAACTCAACAAAACGCCTTAGACCGACAAAAAATCAACATGTTTATTCGCGCTTCCGTTCTGAGACACTTCAGTGAGACATTGAGCCATAGTGAGAAAATATGCGTCCAAGGTTTAATTTCAAATAATTCTGTATCTTATCAAAAAGAAACAGGAAAGCGTTGCAAAGAACACCAAAACCGACCTTAGATTAGTGTTGAAATAATGAAAATATCTTATGATGGGATTTCCTTCAAGGTTATGACGCTTATGCGGCACGCGTTTGTCAAATAGGAATCACATATAACTGTTACGGGTTTTGCCCTGAATTCGAGATGAAACGGAAAGGGAAGGCCCCGCAGATAGGACATGACTTGGTGTCACCATAACGTGGCAGGATTTTGTTACATCAAAACTTTTTAAATCTGAACCTGCAGAGAAAATCCGAGAGGATTTCAATACATTTACTTGCCATTTCTAGACGGGCCAATAAATAAAACTTACAGGATGCTCAATGTTCAGCAGGTCTTAGCTTCAAAGACAGAGCAAGCATTGATGAGGGATTTTTCCAGAATTAAGACCTGGAATTATTTGTAAAGTTAATGTTGATAATTCATGAGATGAAAGCAAACCTTTTGTTACCTGTGGTTGTTTTACTCCGTATTACATTGCATCAAATAGGAAGTGCGGATTTGTTAAACATTATCCTGTCTTAGACAAATTTCAATCTTCTCTTAATTTTAAAGACAAAATTGTTAGTTTTGGGTTGCTTGAAACAAACATCCTGTTCCACCCTGTGCTGGTCTTACATTCATCACAATTTTATGTTTCGCTTCAACAAAGGTTCCTTTAGTTCAGAACTCTAGAGTGAAGTTCAAAGAGAAATGAACTTTTCTACCCATTAACTTAGGATCATGGGCGTATGTTTGCAAGCGATTTGATAACAAGTTTGCACTAGTTTGCGTCAAGTTTCTAAAGAAAATATGAAGAGGCATTGCGAAATATCAATTTAGAACACTTACCATGCACATATCGTGTAATTGCTAGCAGCGAGTAAAAGAATAACGAGGGAACTAGCGTCCGCCAATTCTTCCCCATTTTCTCTCTCTAAATAAATTTCTTCTCACTTTTTCATAAGGAGGCAATCGTCTCTGCTGGGCTATTGTCAATATGTGGCAAAATCCTCTTTTCTTATTCGCAGAGTTAATGTTGAATAAATTCAACCAGTTGAATTATACCACTCCTACAGAACCTGAGTTGGTCCGTCTGCGAGCAGTGCTCAACCGTAAAGAACCTTTCAAATATAACCGCGGGATAAGTACCTATCACCTTGTCCCAAGTGTCATTGGCCCGTAGCTTGATAATAAGTGGTGAAAAATTGAAAACCCACAGAATAGACTTGGCTCGTCGGTTCTTCGTCGCGTGGTACTTGGATCTTTTCTTCAATTCTGCCTCTTTCGCCCTCCTGTTCTAAGCAAGTAAAAATTGAGCTTATTTGCTCTGTCACAGAGCAATTCAGGCTGTCGGAAGCACTGCTGAGAGATGGGAGATGAGAAAAAGACAACTGAAAAGGTGCAGGATGTCCACTGACTGGCCTTGGCCGTAACCCCTTGTCCTCTGTGGTAAAATGTGTTCCATTTTCGTACAATTTATTTTGTCTACGAGTACGAAGTTTCCTCTAATGGAAACGATACAATTGGGCCTTAATAACGGAAATTCTCATAGAGGGGAGGAAAGTTGAGTTCAAGAAGCCAAAGCTGAACGCCAGTACTTGCCGAATGCATCCATTTTCAAAAGAAACTCTGGTCTGGTAGGCAGTATCTTAAATTTTTGGACAGTGCGCACTACCAAATTTCCTTTATGAGTTTCTTAAATGTCTAACGCTCTAAATGTGTAATTGATATATTTTTTGCTGCAAAATGCCTATCCAAGACTACCAAAGTGCCTATCAAGGTCTTAAAACAAGTACAAACTGCACTCATATCCAAAATATAAAATATTCATTGACAAATATCAAAATGTTTTTGAGTGATCTGGGAAAAATTCAAGCCTGCGAATTACAAAATTATCTTGGCTTTTCCTGATTCAGGTTGTAAGGCTGCTTAATTTTGAAAAATTGACCCAGTACTGAAAAGTGTCAAAATGTTTCTTGTTAATCGTGACCTGAGAAAAAATTGAACAGAAGTTTCCTTGCTTCTAATTCAGGTAGCCAAGTTTCTTTGTTTTGAAAACTGGAACCTGCAGTCTCTTATAGGTGGTTTCTTATGGAAAACGTGTATCAAGAATGATTGCCACTGACTTCTTCTCTTCTGGGGTTAATCTACTGGGATTTAGACAACACCAGAGAATCGGAAAATTATCCAATGGTAAAATATTGTGCATATAGACGATGTCTGCAATTTTACCTCAAAATGCATTGCTAAAAGCCTGTCTCTGCAAAAGAAAGCCTAATTCTGACATTTAATATCTGCTTCTGCACAGCATAGGCAAAGTCAGACCATGTGCCGCAATCGGGCTTGTCTTATAAAATGGTGCATTTGCCTCGTTGTTTGCCTCGTTTCAGAGTGGCGGGAAATCTTGAATCTCATTAATACTGTCGCGATTTCTGCGCTTCTCTCAATTTCACTCCGGAAAATTCTCACCCTCGTGCTGAATTCAATAAAACAATATTTAAAAAAATCCAAATCTCGTATCATAAAATCTTTTTACGCGAAATTCAATATCGCACGTTTGTCGCGCAAGGAATTTATAGCGGGAGGCCTTTAGTTGCATGAATACCAAAACGTGGCAGTTCTCACCTGCCGATCATAATTTCTTTTTCATATGTTGAAAAAGAAGGCTTTTACCTCAAAGGTCGTGTTGATGCTGCGGAAATAAAACCTTTGACCCTTCGTTGACTGACTGCATTACAGAGGATGAACATCCTGTCAGTTAAAGGACAGCAACTAACCGTGAGCCTTTGCACGCGTCAGCAAAGTGCACCCTTGATACCTTCGTGTCCATATATGAACCACAGAAAAGAGAAATTATCTTACAGTAGGTACCACATAACCTCCCAGAAATAGGGTTTTTCTAACAATGTGCACAGTAGACTTATGACGACGAGTCCCTTGTATCCCTGTGGCAAACCTTGCCCAACTGGAACTCCTAATGAAACAGTGGAAAAGCTGAAACTATTTTCTGCAACCACAGCTTCGAACCTCAAATCCCGAGGGAATGTTATCAGTTCTTCAATTGAATCGAAAATTCTGTCACATTTGCCGCAAAAAAAACAATTCACAAATCTGACAATCTGATTGGTTCTCTAGGAAGGTCAAAGTTAGGGCCTAAATAGGATCAGGTTTTTAAAATTGATGCTATGAGTCTCTGCTGACCGAAGCCGTATCATTAAGTCAAAGGAGCACAGGGAAACAAGGGACTCCAGGTCAAAAGTCTATGTGCACAGTACTGTACACATATCCAAAGCAAAGGACTACGTAACTGCAGTACCATCAAGTTGCTCGACAGCAGCAAGGCATTCCCAATTTTGAATAAAGATAGATTGCACTTTACTCCTATCAGGCCTTAATTTCAACGACTCAAAAAAGGTCTGACGAAAGTTAACCAGTCCCAAATAGTACCAAACCCCGACCTCAAAATGAAAAAAAATTATTGACAGCAATCGATTCAGCGATACAAGAAACCTCTAAAAAGAAACCGAAACAGCCAATTCAATAAAATTTAGAATCCTGCTTAAAACCATGAGAGACCCATTGAAAGTTGAGAATCATATCTGTGCTTGGTTCTTAGATTCATAATCCAAACTGTACCAAAAAGTATCATCTTTGTCCATGATTTTATGCTTTCTTGTAATTCTTGTTTCATTGTTTCATAGACCAGTCCTCAAAAAAATTTTGACAAATTGTGAAATTCAATTTTGTGCAAGATTAAGAAACTCTAACAAGAAAAATCGATTTATCGGTATCGATTTTCACGATTTTGGTATAAGGAACGGTATCGATTTTCGCAATTTTCGCAATTGGTATAGGGTCGGGTATGCATTTTCGGAAAATTGGTATAAAGTCAGGTATATATTTTAGATAAATTGGTATAAAGTCGGGTATACATTTTGGAAAAATTGGTATAAGGAACGGGTATGTGTTTGAAACCTCGATGGCACGTCCCCGTCCAAAATCTGGTCAAGTACCCCCCCGGGCCCAAAAATATCAGTTCAGCTTCACTGCAGCACAAAAATATCACTTACTTTTATGCTCTGACACCTGTAAACGAATTTAGAAATCAAGAAGAAACAAAGCCAGTTGAAGCCAGGATTGCCTCTACAAAACCCAGAAACACCAGTTTGACTTTGTTTTATGCCCAAAAAATATCATGGCTATGATTTCAGTTATTTTGTGTAAGAGACGGAAATATAGTAATTGTAGCCGCCATTTGGTATTAACCTCATTTTGAGTTTTGAAAGCGAGACCGCCTCGTGCAAAGAACGTTGCAAGTTGACAGTGAGACAGTCAAGACTGAGTTGTAGAGTAGTAGAAAGCTGTGTTGAGTTTTGTTTTGCAAAGAGAAAAGCACTTTCGTTGAATCACAGTGTTTATTCGTCTCAACTCCTCGATCCTGACAACGAACCCAAGTCGTGTGATACGTGATAGCTTTTGTTTGTAGTTTGGTGTTGGAGAATAACACAAACAGACCCTTGCAAGAGTATTACATTTGGACCCAAAAACATCACTTTTGGAAATATTCAGAACCAGAAATATCGGACTTTCCTCCCCGTATGTTCATGTTCCCAGTGCCCCCCTGGGGACCAAGCTTCTTGTAAAACAATGAGTGTATTCCACAAAGAAATCATTTAAGCGATATGAACAACGAAAAATAAGGAGAAATGATAATCTTGATAAATAGGCCATGCATTGCAGAAGATCATTTATCAGTACCTTACAGGTGACAGGCATCTGTTTTGCAATGTTACATAACGACTGTCAGAGCCCGAAGCAAAATAAGGACCATGGGATGTTTACCACTGCATTTTCTTGTGGTTAGCAGTCACTTTGATATGGCAACAGGCAATAGAGACTTACTTTACTGGACATTTTATTACATCGTTCTTTCATGGAACTATCACCGTCGATAGAACCGCCGCGGCAGGACGCGCTGACTTTGCGCTTTATCAGTTCGATGGTATTATCGTTTGCCCTGAGCGACATACGAAAAATGCATCAGTGCGAAATTTCTACTGTTGTTTTTCGTACCTTCTGTACTCATCTGTACTTGGTAGGAAGCCACTTCAGCACCCCGGGAGTTACTTCACTGTAGGGTAAGACGGGGATGTGCGCCAGTTTTGGGTAGTTTTTGGCCTGAAAATTCTGGGATTGGGATATACTTTCACTTGGAATTTTCTGGGATTGGGGTTTACTGTTATACTCAAAATTCTGGTAGTGGGTGCTGAATGAAAGTACAACTGGATAATTCTTCGAGCAACATGTGGCCAGTTTCAGGTGAAAAGATTTCAAGTATTTTTTGTGTTTAAAAACATGCTCAGATCAGAACTCTGTTTCAATGACCACTTGAGACAAAAATTGTCGTTCACAGCCCTCGATCCCTTATCCCTTTGACGTCGAATTGTTTTTGTTACTTCTTCAAAATTCTGGGATTGGGTATCAATATCTGACAAAAATTCTGGGATTGGGTATCAATATCGGACCAAATTTCTGGGATTGGGTCGTAGCAGAAATCCTTGCGGCGCACATCCCCGTATGAATTTATAGTGAAGTACCTCCCCCGGATTTAGCACTGGTCCGTGAATTTAAAAGTTTTCTGTAGTGAGCACCGATCTTGTTGGCAGGACATAATAAGGTTTCTAATCGTTCGCCTATGGTCCCATACTTATACAGTTTTTGTGGACCCACGCTTAACGTGGCTCACAACCGAAATATTTATAATTTACAGAACAGCGATAAGATGGCTCACTACAGATTTTAATAAGCTCAAAACAGATATACATTGTGTCCTGCGGCTCAAGTTATGAATGTAAGAACGTATGGTTAACTGATCAAATCTTTGACGTCGTTAGAAGGCTGGGTCGTCCTGGGAACTAGTTCTCAGGCCATAACTTTCAAAGTGCGGTAAAGGCTTGAAACTTAGGCCATAATATATGACAGCCAGCATCGCAAGGCAATTAAAGGTATTAATGAAGACAAAAAAGGCAACCAAGCCAACGATATCAGCTTAGGCCCACTCAAATCATATCAGGTGATACCAGTTTCCGGGAAAGTTCTTTATTTGACTGCAAACTCGGGCAGTGCAAATTAGAAAAAGAAAATCGCCAAAATTAAGCGAAAGCCTCAGTCATGCGTCGGAATTGGCATCCTTGCATCGGTGTTACTGTTGTTACGATATCCTCATTAAATCGTCGTAGTTTCGCTCGTTGATGGTCTGATAATCGCTATAACTGCAATTGAAGCGGAGTGCCGCCATCAAGTTCAATAAATAAATCAAAACTGTGACTAAAATAGTTAGTCTATTGTTACGACATGATTTTTTCAAGGAAAATCATAAATGGCTGAAGCCCTCAATTCATTTATCATCTGGCGTTACTTTGTCCATACCTGTTTTGTTTTCTGTAAATACGCTCACCGAACGCTCACCTAAACTTATCAAATGCTGCTTGAACATAATGTCCTCAACGCTGGTTGCATATTTCTCAACTAAAATATAATTGGGACCGTCTTTCCATTATTTTTTCATAACAAGGGGTTTCAATGTAAATGCACACCTGAGTAAGTTTAAATTTGACTCTAAATGTGCAAATATGACATCTTTCGAAGGAAGTTCTTGGAAAAGGACTCTTCTATCATAGAGATCGAAGTACTAAAGAATAACCAGAAATTATGTAGAGTTAAATTATTTTTGGCCATAGATCTACCGTTATTTTCCAAAATAATGCATACTAGATATAATTCGAAAGAGTCTAGCGAGCAGAACTTTGCAAGACTTGTAAAATTTGTTCACTGGGATTTTTTTAGTTCTCAAATTTTTCCTACCTCTTATGGCTACATCATTCAAAGGTGTAGGTCTTCGTAAACAGTAATAGGATGTTAGATTTTGCCTAAAGTGACTCGTTTGACCACCGTATGTCATAGTATACACACCGTGGTCAGTTTTTTGGTCCTATGCTTTCTCAATAAAATTTGGCAAAAATAACTTTGACCAGGGCTATTCCAGAGCCCACTGTTTCATAAGGAACGATTCTCCGCATTCTGCTTACAGATTCCTAAACCCTAATTAGAAGCCAAAGCCATGGACTGGTGACAATTGCACTTGCAAGCTGTGTTTATACAGTGGTGGCGCCAGGAGAGAATTAGGGGGCTACAGCCCCCTGTCAGAGGCATATAGCCCCCCGTTGGAGGAAATTTGGGTTCTTATCGGAGGAAATTTGGCAAAATAACGAACGAGAATACAATTTTCCAGTCATTTTAGCCCCCCTGTCGGAAGCTTCAGCCCCTCTGTCGGAAAATTTCTGGCGCCAACCCTGTGTTTATAACGTTTTTTATTTGTTAAATATTTTACTTCACAGTTTGACTGAATTAGTAACATGTACTAGGTTAATAACCAAACTTTGAATAATAAAATAAAGGCATCTCAGTTTCATGAGAAACCAAAAGTTTTCGCGAGACTGTTAAAGAATTTTTACAACTCTTGCAGGAATCAAGTTCAGCTCTCTAAACTCTTTCGAGTGATATCTAGTTTGCATCATTCTGGACAATAATGATACTTCTATGGCCAAAAGCCATTTAACTCTACATAGTTTGTGGTTGTACTTTAATTAGTTATGCAGCTACCTTGTCCAGAGTATTAAAGAGCCATTATCTTTCTTGACCTCCGATTGGACCTACTGACAATAGACCTTTTAGCTACTCTGCAAAAGAGACTGGAGCATTATTTTTATATTCATACGCGACGTTCGATCGAGTGGCGTTAGAGCTTCTATCAGTATTGTGCAGATTCGAAAAATTCGACAAAATGCAGCAAAATACCGTTCCGTTCTGCACAGGGGAGGGGTTCTTGGCTACATTTCGGGCAGGGGTGTGCCGCCCACAGTGTCAAAATGTAGGAGTTGGCTAGACCAATTTTTGTGAAAATTATACCCTTGGCTAGCCTGATAACCAGACCCAAGTACTTGGCTAACCCTTGGTTAGACTAATTTCTCCATCAAAAGTGCTCTTAGTTGGCGTGTTTTAGACTAAACTTACCAAATTTTCCCATTTTCTGAACCAAAATTTTTAAAAAATAGGGTTTTCTTACAGGAATTACCGAATTTTACATGTCTTTGACCAAAATTGCCAAAAAGCATACCCTTGCCTAGACTAAACTCGACTGAAATTGCCAAAAACTACAATTTAGTTACCATTATCCCTATCTATTGCCTTTAAAGACCATTAGCTGACCATGAACCTCTGCAACCAAAGTCACTTCTGGTCAGTTGCTGTCTCTCCCATTAGGCACGCAAGGGACCTTGGTCAAGAATGGGTCATTCAAGCTGAATTGACATTTGAAATATTCTCCTCGATGCTGCCCTAATTCGATCCACCCTTCACATAACGGGCGAGCCTTACTTTGGTAAATGCAAGTCGTACTTGGACGGAAGAATGAGCTTGCCCTAAGATTAAGAATCCATCAAAGTTTTGATTCATGATCAATCAGTGAACACACTGGCAACTTCAATCATAAAACATGTTATAGTCGCGTCAGTGGTTTACTTATTACATTTATCAGCTCTTAAGCTGTAAGGCCAATTTTTCATTAGAATGAAGCTTCACAAAATTGTGGCATAGCTTAAAATTCTGCTCTTGAAAAAGTGTAATTTACGGTAGGGGTCGTAGGGGCTGACGGTTTGCGGTTTCTAGCTGTTTTTGGAACGGTTTAACGGTTTTTGGACATAGAAAAGACGGTCTTACGGTTCCTGTCTTTTTCAACATTTTCTAGATGTCTTCATTCATGAAATATGATTCGAGGAGTAATGAATTCGGAATCGAACGGTATTTTGCTACATTTTGTCGAATTTTCGAATCTGCACAATACTGATAGAAGCTCTAATCCCACTCGATCGAATGTCGTGTATAAAAATGTATAAAAACTAACGCTCGATTGCAGAATAGCTAAAAGGTCCATTGAAGATAAAAGCTATGAAAAATTATCCAGTGCGATATAATTTTGTGAGCATTCTACTAATTTTCTCCTTTCCCAGCGGATTTAAGGCATTGGAATTACCTGTCCCCTTTTTGGGTCATGGAAATGATGACGAGGCAGTCATTTGCAGCACAGAATGGAGGCCCTACATGTAAAGCGTAGAAAAAATGTTATGACGGTTTTAGCTGAATTTTGAGGCGGTTTTGCGATTTTTCTTAAATATTTTAACAGCTTTACGGTTTTCGGTGACCCCTACAATCCTTACTTTAAGCTAAGTGTTCCATGAACTGTGTCAAGCAAAGTTAGAGAATAGACGATTCCGCAAAAGATGGCGGACCTCATTTCACGCAATGCATGATAGGAATATGCCCCCTAGTAACGCATAGCTACCAAAACTTACAACTGCAGCATAAAATCTTGACCGCAGCTACGATAGATTTAGGCCGTCGGAACTTCATTGTGAAATCTACACTCTTATAAGCCTTTGCTAGCAATTAGTTACAGTTTAGTTTTCCAACAATATCAAGATGTAGCGGCCAGCTGTTTTTGTCGTTTTGTCAAGATTTTCAAGAAGATTTTGACCTTGTTTTCATAACTGATCGGAGAGGCGTTGAAGAAACCCTGAATAAAAGTTCTAAAACATTCGAAAAAAGAATGAAATATTGCAAGTTCTTTCCTCTTGAGATTTGCATAACAAAAGTATTGTAATGGCTTCAGTTCACTCTACCGAACACAAGATTCGAACTCTTTAACCTTCTATCAGAGTTCTCATTCTTTTGACATTTTTGTCCGCCAAGTCTGCCGACTCTCGACTCTACTGTTTTCAGAATTTATATCCTTTTGGTAGCTGAGGTTTTTATCTGCAAAGCATACCGTTTTCAGAAGACTTTGCAGACTTCAGGTGTCCAAAAGAAGATGGATTTCACGATATAGTTGCGACGGCCTAAGTTTATCGTAGCTGTGGTCAAGATTTTATGTTGCAGTCGTTAATTTCTGTAGCTATGCGTTGCTAGGGGGCATATTCCTATCATGCATTGCGTGAAATGAGGTCCGCCATCTTTTGCGGAATCGTCTATTGCGCATTAAGTCAAAGAATTTACAAGTTTGAACTTGTAGATAATCATTTCTCTATTTTGAATTGCAATCTCAAGAGGCACCTCCCTTGAACTACTGCGTTCGGAAGGAGAACATTGAGAGCGGGGAGCGCCGATTGTGAGTCATGTTTATTTTCTTGAGCATGCAGCAATTAGGCCACCAAAGTAGTAGAGCTAAGCAGTCCGTTTCATTCATATTCCAGACAACATTTCAAGTCTATTTCCGAGCATTTTTAAAAAGGTGAAACTGCACAATATATGACAGACGAAAATTGATTATTACAGGATCTATATTTGCTAAATTTGGAAAGTGATAAGCCAAGGGATCTTTAGCTACAAGAAATTCTCAGGGACGCAAGAGCGATGGTTGGGCAAGGCGGTGGAATGGGAACGCAAGGACACTCCAGACCAGGGAGTGCTGAAGGCGAGGAAGGGGAAACGGCCATTCAATTGATTTCCGATGTATGATGTGGAATTTGAAAACGAGGCTACACTTAATGGCAACTTGCGCTGCGAGAGTCACAGAGCGTTGGTTGGGAAGAACGAGAAAAGCGCTATATTTTTTATGCTACTGCTGGTTTTGCAGAGGGAAAAAGCATGATAGTTTGTTGCTTGAGGGTTCAAAGAATGGTAGCCTTGAATAAAGAAGTCGTTGACAGCGGATGAGAATGGTCCGTTCCGTGCAGATGTCGTAGCTACAAGCAATGCTTATCGAGTATTCAGTGTCATTTTGTAGCCCTGTGATCTCGTATGATGACAATGAAGGCAGAAGGAGAAAGGTCATTAAGTCAAAGGTGAAACTGAAGGCTGAAGGTAAACAGTTATTATGACAACGAGGACAACGTTTACAGATCCCCAACATTGATTTAATGTAAGATTTCGGACCCTTCGGGCAAGTTCTTCGGCGCTCCCTGCTCTAGACCGATGACGAGGAAAGCGAACCAAAAATTGGGTAGATCAGAAAAATTTTGCAACCACACCCTTTAGATTCGCTTAAAATGCCATCAAGAATGTTCTAACTGATGTTCTCTTTTGCACATTTGGGTATGACCAATGCAAGTTGCGATGATTTTTCAACTTTACGGTTTAATTCATGGTTTTCATAATATCGAATTGAACGTTGTTGAAGAAATAAATTGTTTCATTAAAAGGGCACTCTTGCCCCTTGTCCCTCTTAGAACAGGGCAAGAGGAGCCCTTGCCCCTTCACACCCCCTCTCCGGCGCTCCTGGATCAAGGGTGTTAGGACACGGATGTTTTGATTGGTTATTTATTTACCTTGTTTTGATCCTTGTGTCTTGTTTTGTTGCCTTGTTTTCTGTTCTGTTTCGTCTTCAATTGAGCGTGGTTAGGCCCAACCGCTCTCAAGTTGTTCGAATAGAGCTCCCTTGTATTTCTGTGTCTTAGTGCGCCTTCGCCTCCGCTTTGCGGTTTTAAAAACCATTCTCGTGCGAGGGCGCACTAAGACACAGAAATACAAGGGAGCTCTATTCGAACAACTTGAGAGCGGTTGGGCCTAACCACGCTCAGTTGAAGACGAAACAGAACAGAACACAAGACAACAAAACAAGACACAAGGATCAAAATAAGGTAAATAAATAACCAATCAAAACATCCGTGTCCTAACACCCTTTCCTGGATATGCTTGCTGTAGCATCCTCTTTAATTTTTTGGTCCTTGAAAATAACAAGAAGCAATATTCTTTACAACTGCTTCATGCTGCTTAATTTTCCATTGAATCTTACACTTCCATTTGAATAGGGATCGGGAGAGATTTGAGTCCTCCGACCCCTGTCCTAACGACCATGATGATTTCAGTCAATGAAAACCTGATTGGCTCATGCAATACAATTCTCACTATTGTTCATTACAAAAGCACAGAACCGAGGCTGAATTTTTATTGCAATAGAAATTCAGCCTCGATCCTGTGCTTTTGTAGTAAACATAACATTAGAGACAATTGTATCACATGAACCAATCAATTTCGTGACATACGCCCTTTAACATTTATTCTTGAATGGATTCTTGATATTTCTTGACGAATAACTCAAACCACATGCCTCGGCAGCAAACAGTAATATTAGCTAATGTAGGTAAAAAGCAACTACGATGTCATCCCTCGCTAAACATCTAAAATTACGCACGAAGGAGCGATGAACCTCAAGTAATCGAAGGCGTCTTTGATGATGACAATGGGAGTTAGCATTCCTTGGGGGCGAGCCGATGCGAGATGGCAGGGGGGCAAGAGAACAAGTTGCCCAAGGTCTTGACTTTAAAGAGGCCCCTATAAGTAAAGATCTACACGACAAGTGTTAGAAAGGTGTTTCCCTTAGTTATCTGGTTTTCTCTAGCAGTGGTGGCGCCAAGAAAATTTTTTCAGGGCTCTTCAGAATTCGAAGGGGGCTCAGTTAAGTGTATATTGGAGGCCACATAAAGCAACTAAGCAGGCCTGCCCTTTGCAATGGGTTTATATTTTCTGAGTTCTGTTACAGGAAAGCGAGGTAACACTCCTAATCTCGTAATGCAGACCCATGTTCTATACGCGTGGCCTAAAGGAAGTTGTTTGCGGCCTTTTTGGCTATGTATTCGTCCATCGAACCATATGATCTAACAAAGAAACCAGTATTTCTAGTGCAAACAGAAACTATGTTCCTATGTTCATAGTCTTTAAAGACAGAGCGTGAACTGCGTAAAATGACGTCATCAACCAAGCTGAGATAAGGAAGTGTTTGAAAAGATAAGCTTTTTGAAATAATAATCAAGAGTTTAACGCCCCAGGAAGAAAATATAAAGTGTTGCCTAGTTTCGGGATCTGTTGCAAGGAGATAAGAGAGCTCAAAGTTCCGGATTTTGCGCATACGTGCGCAGTGCCTGCTCTGTCACTTTAATCTATGCTCCATAAGAAAATGATTTTGTCACAAAAAGTATGTTTCAGATACCAATTTCTTAACCAATCCATATCAATATGGGGGATAGTTATTCTAAAATTTGGAGTCATGGAAACTTCGAATGTCTCTGAGAAATATATGCATGGCAATATAAAGGTCATGCTTCAATGCACACAAATGTTCACAGCAAGAAAGGTGCGCCCAGCAACATTCTCTCAGCTGATCATGACGTGGCAATCAAAATATATGGCTTTGGCTTCAAAAAAGTGCCGACAAGTTTGGACATATGTCGACTTATTGGAACCCTGTTTCTCATATGTGCCGAAAGAACTGCCGATTCGTCATGTTGCATTGTATCTAAATTGCTGACAACATTGGCAAACTTTCACCCATTCAAGAAAATAAGAAAGTGTTTCTGCGACTATTTCATGGAAACTTAAAAACCGACTTGGATAGCAGAATGTAAGGAGGGCGCGTTCCTTCATATTCATTTTAGGTAATGTGTCCATGTAAGTACAGCTGCGTATACACATTGTCAAAATATGCTGACAAGACGCTGACGAAGAAAGCTCAAGCAGCAGACTGTGATTGGTAGAATTTAACTGATCACATGCAAACTCAAAGTCTAATTTGATAGCGAGGCTGCCTGCTGTGGCTCAGCTCTGGAAAAGCAACCGCAAGTAAGTCATCCTCGGGGGGGGGGGAGGGTAACTTAGTACTTTTCATGGTACGGGGACGGGCCTTTTGTTAGGGGTACTTTTTTGAAACCGTTACGGAATTATGGGTGGCATTTTCACAATTTTTGGACATTTAACGGAATTATGGGTGTCCTTTTCAGGAGATTTTTCGTAATTTCCGGAATTATGGCCCAGATTTTCATTCGATTTACGGAATTATGACCCTAAAATGCACCAGAATTTACCGAATAATGGGTACCAATTTTTCGGGCAAAATGGCACGTCCCCGTCAGAAAATAGGTCGAGTTACCCCCCCCCCCCCGAGAAGTCATCACTATCCTTGAATTAGAACTGGCTATCGCTAAAATTTGTTCGCTTCAGTGATCACATGAAATGTCACGTGAAATTGCCATGCCCCCCGCAAAGCTGCTATACTTACATGGACACATTACCTTTAAATCCTTTCAGTATAAATAATGCAAGTTAGAATGACAAGCTATAGAAATAATGTAATATAAATGCACATACGAACTGTTAGGGCCCATGGCTGCCCTTGAGTAACCCTTGAGAGAATCGTGTTCATTCTGCTCTTGAGGGGAGCTTTTACGTTTCTTTTGAACTGCGGGAGGGAAGACAGTTCCCTGATAGTGATGGGGATGCCGTTCCATGGAGTCAGAGCTGAATAATGAAACCCTATTTTCACATACTTAATGTTACATCTTGGAATTTGCATCTGTCCTTGCAGTTTCTCTAGTACTGTAGTTGAATGGAAGGACATCTGGGGGGGATTTATCCCAAAGGTTCTCTGGGCACATAATGTTCATGATCTTGTGATGCATGACGAATCGGTCGAATTCAATTAGTTGTGCAGGGTTCCGCGCTGTAGATTTTGTAGGATAGGTATTTTGGAAGTAGGAATACTTCCCAAACAACATATGCATAGAGCAGCCCATTATGCATCATCTAGTTGTTTTCGTGGCACAGGTTTTTCAGTTTCTCAAAGCCTGATTCGGAGTAGGTCTTTTGGGTCGCTTGTCTTCTGGGTTTTTCTGCATGACCCTAACAACTAAAAAAGACCGAGTGAGAACTTAGCCGAAGTGATGAAGGACCTCCATCAATTTTTTCGCTTTGACAACTTTGAAATGTTGTTCCCAGTTCAACCCTTCATCTACAATGACCCCAAGTGAGTTTGTATTCTTGGTGCACTTTGCTTCTGAGTGGTTTAACATTAGCGGTTCAGACACAATCATTTATCAACCGAACGGGGGTGGCCAATCAACATGTATTCAGTTTTCTTAGGACTGGCGGTGAGCTTATTAATTCTCATCCATTCTGAAACATTAAGAAATTCTCTTCGAGCATTCTCAAGTAGATTTTCGAAGTTGTTAGATGTTATTCAAACATGCGTGTCATCTGCATACATGCCGGCTATTGATAACTCAAGGCACCTTTCAAAATCATCCAGGTAGCTTATGAACAGGAGTGGACCGAGGCAAGAACCCTGGGGTACTCCAAAGGCTACCATTCTGGCTGATGACTTGTGCGTTGTGCCCTTTCACTGTATAAAACTTTTCCAATCTTGCAAATATGACGCATACTGCAAGTTCTCCCGTAGCGCCATCCGCTAGCTATTTCATCATAAAGATTCTATTCAGATTTCAGATTCATGTATTTGCCACGAACTGAAAATTAGAACTCTTCTCATCAGCTAGGCCAGCAGTCTTGTCTTAGTTCTGGTTTGGATCTATAAAGTACGCGTATTTTTATCATAAGAAAATAAGAATTTGGACCAGTACTGGAAGTTTCTCAAATGATCAGATTTTGAGTACTCAAAGTTCCTTACCAGTTTCTTAAAGGTTCTATAACAGTCTTCATGTTCACTAACTACCTGGTACATCAAGACCTTTTAAAAACAAGGCTTTTTGAAGCCTTTCCAACGTTTAGACTATACTCAAGTACCTTACAAGTAATATGATACAAGAAACAAGTGGAAATAAAGCAAACTTATGTTAAGGATAATTTTATAAAAATAAGTTGTTTCTTAAGTTATTTCTCTGTACTAGAGTTTCTTAATTTTTGGTAATCTGAGAGTTGAGTTCCTTATAAGCCGTTTATCATAAAAAATACGTGTAGTTGATCTCGTTTACACGTATTTATCTCACAAGAAACTGCTTGTAAGAAACTTAACCCTTTAGATCACCAAAAAATGAAAAATTCGAAATAATAACTGAAGAAGCTCACAAGGTACTTCAGTGATGTCGAAACATTGAAAACGCTTAAAAAACATTGTTTTGAAATGTTAAGGAGGGAACAAGTAATGAACATGACGACTGTTATGAAACCTTTAAGAAAATCCTAAGTAACTCTGGGCACTGAAAATCACGTGATGCCTAATTTGAGACAGACTCTATTTTTTACACCAGTCTGGTGTCCATGATAACCAACATTGGCTTAAAAGAAACCAAGTTTTTAAATAAGAAAACTCTTCCAAAGAGTAGGCTGTGATCACTCCCAGGAAATTAAGAAACTCGACGAGAAGTGCTCGCTACGTAGAGGTCAGTTCGAAGTAAAGAAACATTTTAGTTCTTGGTTATACTAAACGCAACCATCCATACTTCTCATTTATGTTCAAAAAACGCCCCCCCCCCCAATGAATTTCATGAACTTGTTTCACTGTAAGAATGTCCAAAAAAGAGAAACCTTACACGCTTTTTTATAAGAAACTAGGATCAGGCCATAGTACTAAAAGTTTCTTAACTTAACATGAAATATTGTCAATTTTAGTACTAAATTTTCTAAATTAATTGGTTTCTTATCTTTTGAATGGAGAATTTCCGGAGGGGGGGGGGTGGTAACTTAACTTGTCCATGGTACGGGGTTGTGCCATTTTTTAGGGTACCTTTTTCATGCTAGAGTCCGGATTTATGGGTATGGTTTTCAACAATTTTTTTCCGGATTTATGGGTATAGTTTTTTGTAAGAATTCATTTATTGGTGAGCTTTTGTGGCATTTCCAGATTTATGGGTATGATTTTCAGAAATTTCTCCGGATTCATGGGTGGAACTCTTGCGATTTGAATGGCACAGCCCCGTATTTTGGAAACTCAAGTTACCCCCCCCCCCCCCGAGGAATTATCAATGTGGACGCTAACACTGCGGCAGATATGTTTCTTGACATTCAAAACATCATATAGGAATAAACGGTGTTCTGTTATGTTGAAAAAGCAAACGGTTAGTTATTGCTCCTGAATAAAGGCTTAATGATATATTGGCTGTGATATCCATGCTTTTAACTTTACAAGGTTCTTAGTACTTCTCAAACATAGTACTAGAGTTTCTTAAAATTTTGGCCATCTTAGTACTCATATGAATCAGATTCTTATAAGAAAATGTGTACTACAAAGCCCAGAGGAAAGTTTCTCGTGGACATGAAGAAACTTCGGTCATGAATCTTTTTGGCAGCTGTGATAACTTCAAAGGAGCGGCCAGAGGGTAGCGGCTTTATCATGTTAAATTTCATATGGAGCCATCCGCTAAAAGCCAGCAAATCAAACATACAAGTCCACGAGAAATGTCCGAAAGCGAACGAAATCGGTTCCGGTAAACTTCAGCAAATATTATATAGACCCTTGAGAATGAATGTTAATTGATTGACTAATTCCCTTCAAATAAAGTACATGAAATATTTGCTAGAGAGGAACACTTTCTTCTCACACTGGAACAACCTACCTTTGTGAATGTACTGTTAAGATTCACACAGAACTCTGTTGGCTCAAAATGCATAAGCCTCTCATAAGCATTGTCTGGTACTTGACATTAAGGTTAGGCGTAAAGTCCAGTTGCAAATTTTCCAAGTAAACGCAGATAGCCCACCCAGGAATATATATGAGAAATGTACATCAAAATAAAAACCATGTTTTCCTACGCAAATTACTGGTCGCACCAGCTGCCAAACAGATAGGGCCTAACCACGTCATCTTTACGAGAAATTTTGGTCGGGGTTGGGCAGTCAGTTTCTTAAGATTTAGGCCATGTTTGCTGCCAAAAGTTTCTGATAGATTTCTTAATTTTTGATGTCCTAAACGTAGAATTAGTTTAGTTTTGTTAAAAGGGCTTCAACAGTACCTATTTAACATTTGTCAAAGTATACCAATTTTTCAAAGATCAAGGAAATTGAAGCTGAAAATTAAGCTAAACTCTTTAAATCCGGGTAGCCCGGTCTCTTTCCAGTAGCCACTTTTTTCCTCTGCATGCCCTCTGCTTTCCCTAGCTTTCGTTAATGGTAGGGATATATTCACCTCAAAATTCATTCTCTTATCCTCAAAATATCTTTCGCCAAAAAAAATGTCTACTCTATCGGCCTGTCTGTCAAATCTCCGTAAGCTTTGATTCGAATACGAAAATTGTAATTTCCAATTAGATGAGACATAACTCATAACCTTGTATGCCTTGTAACAGGCAGGGCTCGCTAAAATCTATCAATGGAAAACTCTTAATGCTAACAAAATGGCACAAAACTTAAACTGAAACTTTCAGTGTGAAAAATATTTGTCGGTTAGAGATCATTGTCACCACAAAGTTCTCAAAATTAAACTCCAGGACTTTGTTCTTCCGGTTGATCAGCGGTGCCTGGTCGACCTGCTTTGACGCGTCTGGATCCCAAGTGCTTCTCTCTCCAGCTGGTGGTGTTTGTGAACAGGGGGTAATAAATCTAAACTTTTGAGAACAAAAACACCCCTGTTGAAACATGTCGCAAATTGGGCTGCATTTGGAATTCGAGGCAGGGGGCCAAGCACTATAAATTAGGATAAAGGAATCAGGTGTAATAAAAATTGGAGGAGCCTTGGCGAAGTCTGATTGGAGTCCTTCAAGCCTCGTCGTAGCATCGAGATCACTGTGCTTGCACAGTTTATTACTTTCTGATAGGACTGCAAATTATATGTATCTGGGGGGGAGTGGGGTACTAAATCTACGAGCATGCGCAGAGGTATCCATGGAAAATCTAAAAAGCTTCTCTGTCCCGGAGTCAAATTCCTGGAAATGATACCCCGTCCCGGAGTAACATTTTCTTAGCCTGCGCGCAGCCCCGGGGGGGGGGGTGCACTACATATATTTTGGGTACGAGGACGTGCCATTGGGAAGGGTATCGATTTTCCACATATTGGTATAAGCAACGGTATCGATTTATACAATTTTGTAAAAAGGAACGGTACCAATTTTCAAGATTCCAGTGTAATATTAAAGGTTTTGGTATACTTTATGCGAAAAATTGGTATAAGGTCGGGTATACCTTTTCCAAAAATTAGTATAAGGAACGAGTATGTCTTTGAAGCCTCGATGGCACGTCCCCGACCAAAATCTGGTCAAGTGCACCCCCCCGCCGGGCGCGCAGCCTGGAGGAGTGTTGAGGGTGCGCGCAGGCTCCTTTTTTTCAAACAATGCCCTCTCGTTGAGTTTCTGCAGACAAAATTGTGCTCTGTAACGGAAATTTATAAGAAATATATCGAGAATTGTAGAAATATTGCTATCCCAGCGATTTGAATCACATTGGCAGAGTTCAAATCATTTAAAAAGACCTTTCAGAGTCAAAAATGAGAAATATGGACCCTGCTATGGAGCTGATTTCACAAAAATGGTACCATGTCCCAGAATCGGAATCCTGAAAATAATACCTTGTTCAGCGGCACGTCCTTCGTACAGAAAAATATATGAGTACCCCCCCGGATGCATCCCGCAAATACCCTGTTTTAAGCTGCACGTCGTACAGAAAATCATATGAGTACCCCCCCCCCGATATGCATCTCCCTTATGGTATGGGAACTAATAACCTCCTTTCAAGAAACTCAGCTCTAGGATAGACAAAATTAAGAAACTCCAATACTGGCAAAAAACCGAGATCTTCGCCATATTTCGCCAGTATCACATTACATGGATAGGTGTTCGAGTAATGTCTACAAATCGGCCAGGGTGAATTCCATGTAAGACCTACGCCGAAGGTACGCTGATCCTTAAGCTTTGGTACGCCAGGCATTTTCAGGGAAAGAGCGCTGCTAAAAATCTGAGTACTAATGATTTTAAGAAACTTTGATTACTGGCCCAAATTCGTAGTTTCTTGTAAGCGTAATGCATGTATTATCACAACAAACGGGCAACAAACTGTAAAAACATTGAGGACAACTTCACATTCATGTCAAGGTAAGCAGATTTTGAAAAGCCGTCAAGCCAAGAACTGATTTTATTGAAAAAATATCGCCGCTACGCCAACAGAAAAGTCAGGTCTACGCCGAAGATTGTCGGGCAAATCAGGTCAGGAAAAGTCAGGGGTACGCCTAAGTGCATGAAATGCACACTGGCAAATCGGGAAGGCTTCAAGAAACTTGGTCTCGAAAAGTTCATGAAGACACAGGTAGTATACATGAATATTATTATGGAACCTTTGAGAAATTCGTAGGAAATCTTGAGAACAGGAACGCCAAGAAAAGGGGCGCGGGGGGCAAGCGCCCCTCTTGCCCTCGAGGGGCAAATCACTGCTTAAAATCTCGTACGCTCTCAAAAATAATCGCAATTTAATCACAAATTAATCACATTAATCACATAAAAATCACATTAATCACCAAAAATCACCAGTCATATTAATCACAAATTTTGAATGTTTAATCAAGTTTATTTGCTTATTTTTATAAGAAATGAAATGATTAGATTGTCCCTGTCACCATTTTCCAAATTTATGTGAAAATGTCATTAGATATGCAAAGCACAAGTGCCAAAGCATGAACAGCACAAAAGTGCAAGATTCTGAGTTCCCTGTGATTGAGCAAAAGTAAAGCCTCGTTCTTGTGTTACAAACAACTCTGAAAAAAATCAAATTGGCATGACAGTCTATCACTTAATTTATGAAACAGTTTACCGTCATATTTCGTCATTTGGTTTATCAATGATGCTCGGTCTTGCCCTATTCATTCAATCTTTATAGTACATGAGCTTATTTGAGAACTTTTTGGAATGTTTGATTCATTCTCGAATAATCACAAATTTAATCACTTAAATCACCAAAAAATCAAATTAATCACAAAATAATCACTTGTGATTATTAATCTCGTACGCCCTTTTCAGGAGTGATTTGCCCCTCGCTTGCCCTTTTCTAAGAGAGGCAAGGGGCAAGAGTGCCCTTTTAATGGAAAAATATACTTCTTTAACAACGTCTTATTCGATAGTATAAAACCATTAAATTTAACCCTTAAGTTGAATAATCATTGCAATTTGCGTTGGTCATAACCAAATATGCAAAAATGAATAAATTTACATCAGTTAGAATATTCTTGATAACATTTTTAGCGAATCTAAATGGTTTGTCAAAAAAATTTTTTTCCGAGGAGGACCCCAAACCACCCAATTTACTGTTTGCTTCCCTCGTCATCGGTCTGGAGTGGCCTTGCGTTCCCCTTTGACCCCCTTGCCCTACCATCGCTTCGGCTTCCCTGCTTGAGAACTCAAAATATCAGAAACTTACAATAGTGGCTCAAATTCTTAGTTTATACAAAAATAAATGTAGTGATATTCAGAATTGTGAGTATCTTGTAAAGTCGGTAACAATACGCAAAGCAGATACTGCAAATTTCCCCTTCTGGTTTTCATGCCGAGATGTTCCCATTCAGATAACGAAGTTAACGCAGTCAGAAAGCGGTTTAAATTCTGAAGATGATTTTCTCCCGAATGATGTATCATTTTGGTACAGCGGAAAAGATGAAAGGGGCCACTGCGCTAATGCACAGTTGGTGTCATGTCGCTCAAGGTCTAATTTACTATAATCTTCTGTGAGATCATAGAAAATTTGACCTTGGGCGAGATGACACCATGTGTTTATTATTGCTGTGAGGAACCTTAACCTAACTTGCTTTTGCAATGGCAATTCTCTTTACAGAAACGCAGCGACGTAGGAAGAATCTCAAGCTTGGAGGCAGGACGCTTCGAGGGCACATTTTCCTTTAGAAAACGGGACATTTTCTAAAAATAAAGAGGGCCCTTCTTTGTTTATTGCAAAATCTTTGGAGGGCATGTGCCCCAGTGTCCCCCGGTTCCTGCGTCTATGCAGGAGAGCGCCGAGAGCCCCATGAACTTGGGTTATTTTAAAGTCACCACTTTTTCGTGAAAGGCCAGAATCTGGTCAAGGATCGCTGCCGCCAGAAAACCTTGCTACGGGGTTTAGGTTTGGACAGTCGTTGGCAAAAAGTAGTGGGCTTTCTTTGAAATGATTTAAAGTATGATATATTATCAATAAATTATCTCTTATTGGCGAAAATTTCACTTCGTTTGTATTTTCACGGTAGGCCCGAAAACAAAAAACCAAAGCTCCACCCAGAATCAAAAGAAAGGCTCCAAAACGAACAGATCTTAAAATCTTGGAGATAACAGCATACCGAGTGGTGAAAGATGATCAGAGGGCTGGTTTTAGCGATCTGAGAGTTTAGTTCCTTACGGGTTCCAAACAACTTCTATTGTTTTCTAAAGTCACCAGTAGTTAATGTTGCTATCCATTTGCAAGCATGTCAACGATGGGGCACAGCAAAATAGTTACACTTTGACGAGAACTGAATTAAGCAAGATGACTCGATAGGATTTGTTCCAAGAGTTATTAACGAGTTTTTTGTTTTGCCCGTGGGTAAACAAACCTTGCTCATACTGATAATAAGTCAATTCTCCATTCTGACATGTTCCTAGACCTATTACACGAGTTCCTTGGTCCCCTTTGAGTGAATCTTGCTCATGTTTACAATAAAATAGAAGCCAGAGTGTAGTTTCGCGGGTGACATTCGAATGTTGCGTAAGTATATGTCATATGGTAAATGCTGGAGTTAGTTTCAGAAAAGGTTTTCAGGGTAAGTTAGGGTTAGGCTAAGGATTAAGGAGAATCGATTAATTGTAAGCATGAGCAATGTTCACTCACAAGGAAACAAGAAACTAAGAAATAACTCTTGGAATATGTCAGAGTTGAGAATCTGTTAATACACGGTTTTTGTATAGGGAATTGGTCTACAAGAAAGCAGTACTAAGATAGCCGAAATTTCAAGAAACTTTAGTACTATGTCTGAGATGTATTAAGAACTTTTCAAGTTAAAAGCATGGATTTTATAGCAAATAGATCGTTGAACCAAGGGTGTTAGGACACGGATGTTTTGATTGGTTATTTATTTACCTTGTTTCGATCCTTGTGTCTTGTTTTGTTGTCTTGTTTTCTGTTCTGTTTCGTCTTCAATTGAGCTTGGTTAGGCCCAACAGCTCTCAAGTTGTTCGAATCCATTCTTGTGCGAAGGCGGATTAAGACACAGAAATACAAGGGAGCTCTATTCGAACAACTTGAGAGCGGTTGGGCCTAACCAAGCTCAGTTGAAGGCGAAACAGAACAGAAAACAAGACAACAAAACAAGACACAAGGATCAAAACAAGGTAAATAAATAACCAATCAAAACATCCGTGTCCTAACACCCTTGGTTGAACCTTTATTCTTTTGCAATATCAACTGACCATTTGTGTTTTCATCATGACAGGACACTGTATATTCCTACATGATGTTTTAAATGTCAAGAAACATATCTACCGCAGTGTTAGCAACAACATTGATAATTCACGCATTCGAAGAATGAGAAACCAATTCAGAAACTTTTAGTACTAAAATGGACAAAATTTCATGTTAAATTACGAAACTTTTAGTACTATGGCCTGATCCAAGTTTCTTATAAAAACGTGTAATGTTGATTTTTGTCGGTACAGTAAATTAGACAGCACCCAATGGAAGACAAAGAGGACTTTGTTCGGACACCATATGATGGCTGACCTAGCAAAGACAGATATGGCTTTGTGTATTTCGTGGGAAGCGGATAGAACATCTAACGGATGATTCTGACAGCAGCTTCACAATTTTGAAATAAATATTTTGGGCTTCTTTATAACGAAGCACCATTAAAGGGATCACTTTAAACCAGTGTAAATCACAACATATTACATTTTGTATGCAAATTATTCCATTGGGGCATTCTATATATTGTGAAAACTGGCTTAAGGTTCCTGAAATGAATATAAATGTTGTATAAATCTGGAAAAAAACTGGCCTTTCTACGGACAAGATTCATTGTAAATTTGCAACAACTGTTTTAAACCGCAAATAATTTGTTTAGGTTCTAAGACTGCTTCGGGCCACCTATCTACAATCATCGATTTATAACATAAGAAGTAAGGGAAAACAAGCTGGTTGCGGGGAACCTTATCATGAGTTCTTAGTTGCACCGCATAGAAACAAAACCTTCCAGTATCTACAGTATGATCCTTTTATTGATAATCGAGTATTCTCAAAGGCATATGCGTCCAAGATAAATGAGAGTGGCAAAACAGGATTAGCTTAGGCACGCCTAACTAACGATTACGTCGAATGCAGCAACTAAAGGTAGCTCCTAAGAATTTCACTGCATTGGGATGATGTTCGGTCAGCCAGCGCAACAAGGATGGATGACTTTATCAGTTGTGAAAGGGAACCAATTCAAAACGAGGCTGGCCCAGTTGCTTTGCTAATGAAACTTTAAATGAAACTTTTCATGTGAACAATTTGATAATATCAAAGGGCAAAATAAGTTATAGAGATCTATTCCGTTACCAGCTTTCGGGAACTTAACTTTCAGTTGCATCATTTCCATCCAAACACCTGATTTGTATTTTTTTAAACAGGAAGACTGTTGAATAGTCTCATTCCCCTTGGTAAAAGCCTCCGCAATTTATTTCGTCGGCAAATAATGGACTCAACTCCAACGGACGTGGTTCCTACAGCTAGAAGCTGAATGTCATCGCCATGTCTTATACTGTAGCTAATGTTTCGCCGCTAATGTTTCGCCGAATGCCATGTCAAATATCCTAGACTTATGACAAGAGTCTCTTGTTTTCCTATGCTCTTTGACTTGATGATGGCGCTTCGGTCAACAGAGACTCATAACGTTATTCTGAAAAACCTGGCCCTATCTAGGCCTAAACTCTGCGATTCCTAGAGTACCAATTAGATTTCGAGATTTGGCAAAGAACAATGCTGTCGAATTTTCAATTCGAAAGATGCAGTTGACTAAATTTTGAACGAAGTTGCTGCGGCATGTAGTTGAAGATTTCTCTGGTTTGTTTTGGTCTTAAAAACATGGAACATGTAGCGTTGAAAGACTCATCTTGCACTCATCAGGTAAAGTGAACTTCCTTCTTCAAATTTATACCAAGTTTCGTTGATTCAATGTCTGCTTAACGTGGTTTTTATGGCATTTTCTTTCTGAGGAGTGATCGCTGAACAGAGCTAAAGCAGTCGTTCGATCATGATTCAATCGATCGAATGCAGAAAATAGGGTCAGCTCTTCACTGTTTCATCACGAGTCCCTGTTGAGCAAGGTTTACCGCAAGGATACAAAGGACTTGCCATCGTAAGTCTAAAAATATCCTGCCTGAATGGTGGATGCTTTTGGTATGATCATGGGTTTTGGGAAACGTCGAAGTCCGTGTTAGATTAATTATCGTTGTAAAGAATCAGAACCGCCATATTGTTTTCAGTGTCTTTAACAACCTCATTTCGGTCTGTGAGAGCTCCTTCAGTGGGGAGTTCTTTGTTTCGCTCGCTCGTTCGCTCCGCTGTGGCTCCGCACTCTCCCCACCCATTGAATTAACTCACAGACCGAAATGAGGCTGTTGAAAACGGCGCGATCAAGAGGAAGCAACACAAAATGCTAAATCGACACGACAACGGAGAGGACGGAAAAACAAAGAGCACAAGAAGGTAAGCCTGACGGTTCTGATTCTTTACAACGACAATTAATCTAATAAGAACTTCTACGTTTCCCAAAACCCATGGTATGATAAGAAAATCATTTCTGGCGTAGGTTCTCTCGTTTGCTTCTCACTTGGTGCGCAAAGGATCATGGTAAGCAAAGGGTCCTTAACTAGGGATGTGATTTTTTTGGAACGACTCTAATAAAACATCGCATTTGTTACATCAAATTAGACCTGCTTCTATCCTAGAACTTGTTGGGGAGACGAGATATGCTTTGTCCGAGGAAACTTACATGTCCCCCTGAGCAGTGAGTTTAAGCTCATGCGCAGTAGAGCTTTGGAGTTGAATCTCTGACGGGCGCATGAGCTTTAACCCACTGCACGGGGGGACACATTAGTTTCCTCGAACAAAGCGATCTCGTCTCCCCAACAAGAAATTTTTGCAGTGCTGGCTCCTTTATCTCTGGAATTAAGATTTAAAGTTTTGTGGTAGCTCTAAGGAAAGATACATCGCATTGTGGCCAAAAAGGTTCATTGGATTTACGTGAGTACATGGTCAAATGTCAAGCATTGAAACTTATGACATTTAAATGAAGTTTTCCTTTACAACTTGGCAATTCATGTGCTTAATAGATCATGACTAATACCTCGATAAGATGACGCCTTGATCGATGCCTTGGTTAGTATGCTCAATAATGCTACTTGCTCTTCTTGAACAGATATCCTTTAAGACATGTGTTAAAGTCACAGGAGAGGTTATTAAATGGAGTTTAAAGGCCAGCCGTGAAAGGAATTAAACAAATCAACTTGTACTGGGTGATTCTTTACAGTCGTGATAAGTTCCCTTTTTCCACTGGCTAAGCATAGTTAAAAACCTCTATCAACTATGGGCTAAGTGAACAATCAGGGCCTCTGCTTATAACAAGGGTGTTAAATATTGATTTATATGTGCTGTCCAGTGCCATCCCAGTTATTCTGGGATCGGTGAGAACAGTTTTCCATGCTGAGCTCGACTTCAAGCAGAAATAAAATAGAGACCTAGTCTACCACCAGAACAGACTTATTCCTAACCTTTTCTTGTACTAAACAGTTTGAAATTGAAGTTTGTCCTTCCTCCTCTAGACCTAATGAAATTTAACTGAAATAATGTCCCTTAACAATAACAGCCAAACAAAAAAAAGTATCGCCTTAATAAGTTATCAAAGGCGGCTCCTTCTATGAATTGTCCGCTTCTCTAGGTCACTCAAAAGCAAATTTGCCCAGGTCACCTCTAGTGCAAACGTTAAAGCAGTATTATGAAGGAGGCTCCTTTCATAATCTTATCATTGTATCATCTACACCAATCACTTTCAAAAGCTTGTTACTTGATAACGGCTTGCTTATATAAAACCAAAAAATAATGAGATCATGCGAGAGTTGTTTAGGGTTTAAGCGTTGCAACAAAAGGGCTTGTTCTGCTCGAGGCTACTAAGAAAATAGAATATCCCTGCTGTCTACACTTATTTAATTCTGATGAATGGACCATTCTAGGGTGTGGTTCCTTAAACAAATTACTAAGAACAGGACACAACATGTCCTCATGTAGCATTGTTGTAGAATTCTTGCACTAAAGATGGTGTCAATGAAATTTTTCACAGTGATCCTTTGCGCCTCGATCAACTTTTTCACACGTTACCCTTGGGAGGACTCATCGCGAGCCTCTGAGCCATGCTCAAGTCTAGGCACAGGGTTTATCCTCAATCAATAGTATGCGAGCAATAGCGTGCCGATTTTCTGGCACTCATAATGATATAGCTCGAAATAAAACATTAACTCAAATGATAGGTGTCCTTTTTCCTAGTCTGATAAATGGATCAAAAACGCAAGGTCCAATACCCTAATATTGCAATGGATATTAACTCTCTTATCATTAACCTAATTAGTCGATCGAGAGTCCACACAGCCCTAATAAATATCATAAATATTGGAAAGAATGTGTTCCTTTTGTTTTTCTATTGCCCATTTAGGCAATTGACGTCATTATTCAAAGGGAGCACCGAAGGAGAGAACCGCAGGAGCATTTTTAGCTGCATTGGTGTCATCAATTTGTCAGTCAGCTCCATGCTACATTACTGCCAAGACCACCCCATGCACCATGACAAAAGATAGCTTGCACGACGGACAGGAAAATATCAGCTATCCCACAGACTCCATGAGTCAAAAATCTACAATAGCAAATTGCAACTACAATACCACCACCCGGAGTAAAATGGTAAACATCTATCTCATGGCCATCACACTGAACAAATACAGGGTAGATCGTATCTAAGATAACCACACCCAGGGACGTAGGAAGCATCTGAAACTTGGTCGGGCTCGACACTTCAGGGGCACTTTTTTCTTAAGAAAAAGGGGGCACTTTCTAGAAATGAAAAGGGCACTTCTTTGTTTATTGCAAAATCTTGGGGGGCACGTGCCCCCAGTGCCCCCTGGCTCCTACGTCTATGACCACACCTCTTCGATAAGCTTCGATCAACTTGATTGAGTGATTCAACAAGCAACGTAAAGTATCATGGACAAAGATTTGCCAAAGCTCAACCTGCTTCCTTAGAATTGGAAGACAATGGTGGGCTACGAGGTTGCCCAACGGTATTTTTACGCTTCGGCGTAACCGCCTGTCAACGCCTGTTGAAAATGGCTTATCAAGCTAAGTCATGGTACCATTAACGGCCATTAAGATAAGTTGCAGGGTTTTTAGAGAAAGTTAGTTCTCTTTCTCAAAAATAACAGGCTCCAGTTTAACATAACACGTACAGTTCAGGCTTCAGAATTGAAGAATTTCATTGATAATCAAGTTACTCATCATTCCTTACTTGCTCAATTTTAGCTCTAAGTATTTTCATACCATTACAAGCACATCGTCAGAATGTGACACATCGGGAATTTTGGACTTGTTAGTTTTCATGGAACGGAGCTCCAACAATCTTCTTTCAGAAAAACATAACAGCAAAGTTATAATGCCATTAAACGCATTACAACCATAACAGATCTCGCAACTGAAAGGCAAGATCTATCATTTATGTATGTATTACAGTGAGTGAGCATGTGGCCGAGTGGTTAAGGCGTCTGACTCGTAATCCAAGGGTCAGAACGGCCGTAGGTTCAAATCCCACGCTGGACAGTTTGGTCGCTGTCCGTAACACTAGCCCAGGTCGACCAGAGCCATGTGAGGGAAATCTGGTAGCTGTGGCGGGTAGCTGCGGCGGACTGATGGTAAAACATCCGTGGCCCCTGCTGGAAATAAGTCTCTCAGACTTTCGCGGGCTAGCCACGTTAAATATAAATACCTACCTACCTAAGACTAAGCTTGCCGAGCTAAGCTTGCAGTGCGCCTTTGGGTCGTCGTCATATTGACTCGAGTTATAAAAATTGTAGTGATTGTGTGTGAAAAGGAAACTTTCTACTGTGCGCGTAAAAGTGACCATGTAGAACGTTCTTTGAACATCGGGTAGATGCAGGTGAAGTGGGTAACGAATGTAACGAGGGGATCCAGGCGCTTTCTCTAGGGCAAATTGTCGTCAAAGTATTAAAAAAAATTCACGGACAGAGACCTGTTTGTATAACATCTTAGACTTAACACAAGGACACAGGCATCGAGTCTTTCGTTACTTCTCAAACTCCCTGAAAAAGTCTTGGTATCAGTTCTGACAAATGGTTCCGACAATTTGACAAAAACCAGATTAATCGCATTTTGACTGCTCTATGACGAATACCCTTTATGGAGTCCATGCGAGAAGCATTTCACTCCAAAAATCACATACATCTTTGGAAAAATCTTTTTTTTTCAAGAAAAACCCTTCAGAAATCTGTAGGAAAACATTCTGTTCTGAAAAACCTAGTACACTTCTTCAACTGAGTGAAAACCCCCTTGAATCCAAGTTCCTATATTCCTTTTGAAACCAATATCGTTAGTAAATTATCCATCAACTAATCAAACTGCTACACATCCTACTAACCTTGGCAGCATTCTCTTAAGAGCTTTACATCTAGGCAACCAATCTCTTTATCTTCGCGTTGCTGAATTCTGTAACATTCTTGCATGGTGCTTGCAAATGGCCCGATGCATCTTTGTTACACCAAGATACATGGTGAACTATTCTTCATAGCCACTGAAAAATACTTGCCTACAAGAAGGAGAGGTTAGATATGAACTGACAACTAACACAATAAGAAAGAGCAATCACAAATACCAAACTGCAACATGACAGTATAAAGGGTGTCTCAGAAACACTTGTCTCCCATTCCTGGTTGCGAAGCAACTGTATGAGGGGGATGACAGGGGGAGTCCTTGGTGCCGGTACCAACTCATTAGGTACCAGGTTCCACCCAAATTGAAGGTATTGGTGCCACCAATTTTGGGGGCTATCGCCAATATATGGAGGTCTGAAAAGACGTTAACGTCAATTTTTATGAGAGCACGGGAAAGACCAAACCACTCCTGAACACATCGTTGTCGCATTTATGTCATTGTCTGCACTGTTAAAAGTTAAAATTTGTCATAGGAATGCCAAAAAGGTACATTGACGGAAGTGTTATTGGTACCAACTCATATAGGTTTGGTACCGGTACTCCTGTTTTTGGTACCAGGTTCCACCACCTTTGCAAAATGTTGTACCAGGTACCACCACTCGGGTACCATGGCACCACTACCCTGTCACCCCTTTCTGTATGCTCTATGGTTCTGTTTTTGATACAGTTGCATTTTCAAGAATGCCAAAATGTGGTAAATACTGCGAGAAAGGGATGCTACAGCTGTATTGGAATTTAAATGCCGTTTCTGAAACATCCCTGTGGAATTTATTGTGCCAAAAATCTGCAAGGATTCGCTCGATTGGTTAAAACAAAGTCTCAAACTACTCTCCTCCGTGAGGTTTCTTTAAAGGTTTCTTTAAATTACGGACCCCGGAACCGCGGCCCACAGAACTACAGAAACCTCGCGGAGGAGAGTAGTCTCCAACTCAAAGCTGAAGCCTATCCTATACTAGGTAAAGGGTAAAGGGTAGTTTCAGGGTACTTCCAGGGGGAGGGGGTGTTTGCTCATCAGATCTTCTTTTGACTATCTTGTGAAAAGGGTTTATACAAAGGCTCTAGTTCTGGAAATTGAATTTAAAGTTTAAGCTAAGCTATAAAACTTTTATTTCAATTGAGAAACTGGGTTTCTTTGAGAGTTCAACATTTTTTCAAAGTAGCAAAAAATAGTTTTGCAAAGAACTGATGCGATGAGCAGCTGACAACAAAATGCATCTTTTGTAGGTAACAATGTGGAAAAATGTCAAAAAGAAGAGATCTACTGAGGAGCCTGTACGATTTAATTTCATTTAAAAAAATAACAAATCATTGATGTTTCAGAAACAGTGTCTTTCATAACTTGGACTTTCAGTGTGCACAACACTAGTTGGTAGAGACAGTTACATCAATGCAACTTTGTCCTAGGAAATCAAACAAGTTTAGGAGTAACTGGATTAGTAAAATGAAATCATGAGGTTTTAAGTCAGGATGTTCCTTGGAATGAAGGGAAAGAAAGAATCCATGGTCTTTGAGTTCTATTTATCTTCCTGGCTAATCAAAGAGCCTGAAATAATACTTCCTTGAATATAATTTGTGGGTGTTTCCATGGCACTCTGTCCTGGCAGAGAAGTTTAATCTTAAAGTTCCCCATATGGCAAAATAATGTTTTTTGTGTAGCTGGAAAATCTGCTCATCTGGTGAAGGTGAAGTTGTGTTCTTTGGTACCAGGCACCCAGCCAGGAATTATAGAAGTAAAAAAATCACTGGGGATTTAAGGGAAATGGGAGCAACTGACCGATTCATGATGAAAATTCAGTTTGGAGCCCCATTTTGGCTAGAAGGGCACCACTCATTGTAAAGGTGCTATTTTGTAGAAAAGCTAAAGGTATTTTCTTAAATAGGAATCCAGAAGTTTTCACATGCATAATTGCCTTCACATATAATCTTGGCACTGCCTTTGCAGGCTGCCCTCTCCCCTGAATTCTGGGTTGGATCTGAACCTGAAAAAGAAGACCTTCAACTCTGAAACCCATCATCATGAATATCAAGTGGTAGGGCTCAAAGTGAGCTCAAAGCCTGGCCACCTGACTGTCCTGGCTACATGGTCAGTGGCTTCCCTTAGCAAATACTGAGCATGTCTGCAGCAGGCTTCAAGCATGATACTAACTAGCTTTGAGCATGATTTGAGTAAGTTTGAATGCTTGATTCAAGTAGAACTATTGAATCACTTGTGCAAGCTTGCTGCTTACAGTACATCTTTTGAACTGAAGAAGAAATCAATCAAGCTTGATTGCAGTGTGTCTGAGAAAAATTTTAGCATGAGATTATTGTGAAGCTTGATCAACCTCTAATCATACATGCAAACAGGCCCAAATTATGTCAACATACCCAGTGATGGTGCCACAGGGCGGACTGGGGAACTTGTCCCCCTAAATTAAAAAAGTTGGCCAGAATTGTCAAAGAAAAATGGCATAAAATTAGTTGGGTACATCTTTAAATTGAAAAATTATGTCAAAATCCCCCCCCCCCAATTTCCTTGGAGTTTTCAGAGATAATACCATCACTGAAACCCATTCCAAGCTCTTTCAAGCCAAAATCATGTTTCTGTCAAGCTTGCGCAAGCTTGTTGCAAAGCTGAACTTTTTCCTGAGGGTTTTGCCGATTCATCACAACATCTTAACTATGAATCTATGGTATAGACCCTGAGCACATAAGCATGAAAAAGATTCTTGACATTATGATAAGAATTTTTGAGCAATAAGACAGACTGAAAGATTTATAAACAATGATTCTTAGGAAGGGAAACCAAGTTAATGTGGACAAGGCTTATACTGTATAGCAGCTTTACCCAAGGATAAATGCTCCCTATATTCTTCAACAAAACTAGTTTGCAAATTCATGTGACAAATTAAATCAGAAGTGATCATTTTAAAAGGACAAAATAATGGTGAATCCAGTAATGTTTGAAAAATGAACTAAAACTTCATGCTCTATGACCATAAGTCTCTATCTTATCACTCTGTTATCAGCTTTAACCAGTAATAACATTAACTCTGTAGCAATGCGGTTGGCACATCTGAATGTTACTGTACTTTAGTTATTCTAACACTCAAAAAGTTTGACAGGAGAATTCCTATTCTACTGATAAGAAAGTCCTTTGAGATGAGATAGCGGGCTTCTTCTTTTAACTATAAAAACTTTTGAGCTTTCCATGGCAGTGTCTTGAATCTTGTTTGACTGAAATTGCATCATTTAAGAAAAACACAAGAAGGGGGATATTGGTTATAAGTACGGGGGCTGAATTGATGCTTGAAATTAAATTAATTTCAATTTAATTTAATTTTAATTGATAAATCAATGAAACTGAAAGTGAAACTTGAAAAGTTCTGAAAAAGAGTAGTAGGATTGGGACAGATTCTACGGAATCATTTTTTCAATTGTTGGTTGCTCTGGCTTGACATGTTGCCTAGAGGATGGCCAGTGCTGGGTGCTGTGGGGTCTGCCCCTGTCAGTGATCAAGGATTTGTTTTTCTCTCTTATCTTTACTTATAGTAGGCATACCAATTCTGGTGTATATTTCTAATATTGTGGTTTTTATTGTACTACGCTTAGAGTAGTTTCATTTTGTATTTTTGTAAAAATAATGTTTTTATCCGATGGCCTCTTGAAATACAGCTTCAGCTGAAAGGTAACTCTCCTAAGATAAACCAAATCAAATCAATTCATTGATCAATCAATCCGTTCCTGACAGGCTAATTTTCTCAAACTGAGTACCATGAAAAGACATAAAACTGTCTGTAATTCATATACCATAAATCATTGGACCTTAGGTGCTGGCAATTTTTCATTTTGAAGGAAGGGGTTAACATGGCATTAACCATACTGAAAGCCCATTTTAAAGGTTTAGCGGTCATCGACAAATGATTTTCATCACAGTTAACGGAATTGGGCCATTAACGGCTTGACTCCCCTCCCTCCCCCCTTCTTAATGGACCACTAAATTTATCGCAAGATTTTCTCTTGTCACAGACCTCCCACAAACTCTCACAGGCCTATTATGTGTCTTGGGTTGGGGCCAAAGCCTACCACAACTTCTTTGTGCGGATCGCAACATCAAAATTAAGTTGTGTAGCACCGAAAAATTTACTGCCACAAGTTATTCTTTAAGGATTGATAACAAAATATTACTTATTTCAATTTTCATCACAAAAGTAAAATTTTTAATGGATCTGAGTTGGACCCCCTCCCCCTTAATGGCCCAATTCCTTTAACTGTGACAAAAATTGTTTGTCGATGACCCCTTAAATTTTTTTATATCACACCAGAAAATCACAAAAGAAATAAAGAATAACTGTTTAAAAAATGAAATTGCCACTGAGCGAAGCCAGTGTACATGAAATTCTCCAGCTTTCACACACTGAGACATAACTTACAAGTTTTCCAGCAAGGAGCATTGGGCGATCAAAATCAGGAAAGCAGAAAGAAGATGTAAAGAGTATCAACTTCAATATTAGCACTTGTTGTAACTGAATTTGGCCATTAATTAAGATCAGAGCCCCAAGCCCCTCCCCTTAACAGCCTTCTGCCGAAAGTCCCCTTGATGGCCCTAAAGTAAAATCTCATCCCTGCTTAACATCAGCCCAACAACTGCTTTTAAAAAATGTGAAAATCAGAAGTCAATGACCCAACCAAAATAGAGCCATTTTACTCTGCAATATCTTTGTCTTTTGTGAGTTTTCAAAAAGTTGGTAATAAAAGAGATTTCAGTGTCATTTTTACCTTCTTAACAGCCTAGAGTAAATTCAAAACTCATCCCGTCCCTCATTGTGATGGGCCCCACAACCATCGGAATAATACGTACGTACAAAATATGAAAATCCAAAGTTGCTTATGTCGACTTCAACATGCCAAGTAGTTTCCATACAAACAGTATGGAACAGGGAAGGAAAAGGGTCTCTTCTTTCCAAAACGCGGTGGTTTTGTCAGGCCCGGGAGTCCAAAATTGGAATCCCTGCAATCATGATATTTTTCACGTGAACACCTCGGCGGGGTAGGCCTATTATAGAAGGCCTAACAAAAGCTAAGAGTTCAAAATTAAACTCAGAGGAAAACTTCACTCACGTCGGCATTGTCTTTACCTGGCCAGCTCTTTCAACAATTACATTCGAAACCATCTTCAAGGAGGCTCTTACTTAAATAGCTAAATTGTAGATCTTTGTCAGGTTAGACGTGTTGACTCAGAAAGAACCAGCGGAACCAGCAAACACAACGCCGCCGCCAGTGCTTGTCGTTTTCCCGCCAAAAATAATTAGCCTCGTTTCCATTTCAAATTGGGACGGGCGCCCGCGCCTAGCGCCTTAGCGGCGGGAGGGGGGACGAAAGATGGGGATGGGAACTAACCGATTTGTATGTAGACTTGCTCCAAGTCTATTCCGAGATATATCAGCACTAAGGAACATAGTTACTTCTGCGGGGGCGTAAACCTTGCAGAAGTAACCATGTTCCTTAGTGCTGATATATCTCGGAATAGACTTGGAGCAAGTCTAATTTGTATGGAACAAACGCACAAACACAATAAACGACAGCAAATCTTGCAGCATTCAGCATTTTGATTACAAAAATTTCGACTCTTATCAACAAATCAGATTACTCGATCCTCACGGCACATGATACGTCGCGGGAGGCCCTGAAAAGGTGGATTCCCCATAGCCGAGTTGCCTTATTTTTCTATTTAGTTAGAGGCCCCCCCCATATTTGTACGTGAAGCGTTATTTGATTAATTTGGGCGCGTGATTTCGTGATTTTGATATTTTCGACTCGTGAATTCGTGATCGAAGACTCTGTCGTGCAGCGTGATTTGCCAAAAATTTGGTCGTTATTTCGTGAAATGGACTTTAAAAGCACGTGATTGCGTCTTGAAATTTCACAAAAAAAATGCTTTTTTTCGTCATTTTGGAGGGTGTAGTCTCAAAAAATTTTCCAGGGGCAAGCCCCCGGACCCACATTCTTACTCCGTTCGCTCGCAATCTACCCCATATAAAGATATTTGTCTCCTAGAAAATTTTAGATAAAAAGAGCATTGATCTTAAATGAAGAATTTCTGAGTTACCTGAAAATAATACATGCTACCACTCAAATTGCCAACGGCACAGTAAAAGATGCAGTCTATTTGAACGAAAATCGACTTTTTCTGAGAAGCAAATGATAGGTTACCAGTCTTTAATTTTCACAATACGACGTTTTTCGATGTTCTAGAGGGCAAATACTCAAAAAAATTTTCCGAGACAAGCCCCTGGACCCCTATTTATCTCATTTCACTCACAGTTTTGGCTCCAAAACTTTAAAATCCATGTTAAAATTACCCTGCTTTCCCTCGTGTCTTCGCCAGCTATGTATTTACATTCTTAAATTTCTGCAGCGTGAACGTGAAAATGCTGTTTTATGGTCCGTGATGACGTGAAAAACGAAAAATCAACACGTGAATCCGTTATCCAGGGGTACTATGGGGGGCCTCTAGTTAGGGTAACATGGGGGTACTTGTGTCTATTTGCTGTTTCGCTATTCAATCATTTGCATGTCTTTATGTTAATGGCCACAGGGTAGTCACTGTCCTTTGCTCCTTGTGGTCCTGTCCCTGTAGTGTTTGCATAGTTTGCATAGTAATTAGGAAATATAGTAAGGTGTAGATGTAACATGTATTGTAAAATTGTAAATGAATATATATAAAAAAAAACGTTTGCAAACTCAAAATCCTATTAATGGCTCATAGGATAGTGGAAACTTATACTTTTAGGAGTTGTTTGAAGGGTCTGTTTCATCAAGCATTTCCTGCACATGTCGTATCTTTGTTGGTCTTTGTTTGTCGCAATTTTCATGGCCCACGAAAATGGCGACTACAAAGGCAAACCAAGAGACGACACGTGCAAGGAATGCACTATTCAGTTCCTAACATACAGACCCAAATTGTCCCGTGGACCAAAATTACTACCATCTTACGCTACAGAATACCTGCTGCCTATAGTCATAAACTGGTTGTTTACAACAAAAACATGAACATGACATCGATGCCTTTAAAAATTGGCAATACTGCGAAGAGGCACAAATCAGCCAAAATAAGTATTAAAATCACTCGCATGAGGTTAATTACATGAAGAGGTAACCCACATTGGCAAGTCTAATAATGAATATGAAAATGGCGGTTGGTCTTTGCAGATGGTTACAAAAGTTTACCTTACACGAAGATACAGATCTCTGAAGCAAAGCGGAAAACCCATGGTTAATCTGTGGGTAAACATAACAGAAGTTTGCGCAAATTTCAGCAAATAAATGTATCAAACTTTCTATCCAAACAAACATAATTTTCAACACCGACAGACAGAACCGATACCGCTGCTGCAATATTTTTTCAAATAACTTTGGTTGTTACTTAACATTAGTTTGGTCGTCTGCAACTTCTGAGACTGGCTCAGACGAAATAGAATCAGTGGTTTCTTCTACAATTACCCTACAATAAACAACATAGACCTGAAAGCGTGTGGTGCTTGGGCGATAATGAAATCATAGAAGAATAACGGTTCCTGTTTATTACGGCTCCGAATTACGGCCGTGGCCTTCTGGAGTTCAAAAGCGGCCCCTGCCTGCTATGGTGTGAGATGAAGCTGACCGAAAGAATAACAGATCAGGACTTAAAGGCAGTCTGTCCCCTCGATAATTTGCTTCATCTAAACAAAGCAAAGTCATTCAAGCATAATTTTCATGGCCATGAAATTACGCATGAATGACCCTGCTCTCATTGAATAAAGGAGATTAGCGCAAATTTGAGGAATATTCAGTAGAGATCTTATTCGATCTCTTTTCATTCATCAAGGGGACAGACTGCCTTTAACCCGTTTCAGAGATCGCCTTAGAACGCGAATAGAAATTAACAATCAGTTACTTGGTATTGTTAGGGGGTGTTTGATGGGTACCACGTCTGAAAACGGATGACTTGGGAGACTCGGCATTTGTGTTCGATTGACCCAGAAATTATCTGAACGGCAAGTTTGGAAGGTTTTGGAAGACCAGGTTTGGCAGACTGGGGGAGATTCTCGTTTTCATCAGAAAATAGTCATCGTAGATCAAATCCCTGCTGTTTCAAATATTTGTGTTATATCGGGAAATATTTTTCCGTCCCTGCAAAATTTTGATTACCAATCTAACACACACAACCAACAGGATCGTGTCGGGGGCATCTTACTAAGAAGCACTGCGCACGTACCCTGGGTACCAGAGCCAAGGTATGCCCACCACGCGACTGGGTGGTTGGTACACATAGGTTGGTACACACTATTTCTATGTTGGTACAATGCATCTGGGTAGTCATTATGGTAGTGTGTGAACAAAGGTGAGAATTTTCTTTACATTAAAGATGAAACCTGATTTGAGTCATGATGGTTGCAGTTTTTAAGAAATGTATGAGCCAAGAGGACCACACGAGCCATATGGCCCCAACATTTTGCAATAAACAAAGAAAATTTCCTTTTTGTTTCAGGAAGTGTCCCCTGGAAACCTACACGTTTAGGTTGCGTCTTGCTAAGACTACGTTCACCCTGCTCCGCTTTCATTTCTATCCGTTTTTGTTGATGAAAACGCTGCCCGTTCACACTGCTCCGTTTTCAAATAGATACGCTATGAAAACGATAGGCGTTCACATTGCTCCAGCAAAACGGTGTTAATAATCCCCTTTCTGAGAACAAAGCCTTTTGTTAATAGCTGTCAACAAGGCGCCCATTGCTACTTTGAATGGCATTGTAATAAAAAATCTATCAACAAAAGAATGTGCAGCGTTTTCAAATGTCATTCTCCGTTTTTGCCTTGTGTTCACATTGCTCCACCGGGGCTTTTCGAAAACGCCAATGAAAACACCTAAATTTGAAAACGGTGCGTTTTGAAAACGATGCGTTTTTAGTGTGAACGCCAAAAACGGAGACATTTGAAAACGCTGCACATTCCTTGGTTAATAGACTTTTGATTACAATGGCATTCAAAGTCGTGATTGTCGCCTTGTTGACGGCTATGAATAAGAGCCTTTGTTTTGAAAAGGGGATTAACAACACCGTTTTGCTGGAGCAATGTGAACGCCTATTGTTTTCATAGCGTATTCATTTGAAAACGGAGCAATGTGAACGGGCAGCATTTCATCATCAAAAACGGATAGGAATGAAAACGGAGCAGTGTGAACGTAGCCTAAGATATGTAAGAGACAAGGCAATGTGAAACTCTTTCAGAAACACAAAATAAACATTTTTGATAATGATAGAAAATACAATGGGATTAATAAAAGTTAAACATGGTGAATACAATGTTACAAACGATCTGTACATATTAAAGCAATTGGCTAGGTACATACATACACAAGGATTTACAACAATTTTTACAGTATATTTCTATCAGTTTTATTTCAAACGCAAATATATTTTACTTCTTCAAACTCAAGGTGCCATAATTGTTCGTATAAATTTAGTGATACGGGCTGATACATTCTACCTTGACGGAGTTCCACAAAATCATGCAAACATCGTCAGCACTCAGTACTCAGCGAAAAACAGCAGCTCCTACATCTGCAGCCATTCAAAATTTTGTTTCCTTCGTCCTGGAAAACAAAAATCATCGCCTTTAAAGGGGCTTAAAAACAAAGGACGTTTGTATACGAATTCCACAAGCCAACAGTGGGTTGTAGAATATTTAGAATAATGCAGAACATAAAATATATCACCTTAATTGTATAACGTGGCTCTGCACTTAAGGTGGCTCACTACCGAAAAATTTCAGAATTACGAAGCAGTGAAAGGTGGTTGTAAACCACGTAAAAATAAGTTCAAAACGCAAAAAAACAATAAGTTAACGTGGCTCGCTTCTGATAAAAAGTTCAAACTGCTACACACTGGCTGTCCTATCGCTCATGATGCAAAATCTTAAATTATTGTTATTTGCATGCATTTTCACGTGACATCTCATTTACGACAAACTCTAAGTACATCCTTTTCATTGCAAAAGAACATTCTGCCAGCCCACGGAGTTCAACGAAGTAACATCAATGAAGCTCATAGCAAAGTTCGTGTTATTAAATCAATTAATCAATTAATCAAATTAAGCGTACAATTTGATACTTCGAATACTATCATTTTAGACTCCCTATGATCTTTCCATAGACATAATTTGTATTACTGTGTTTAGACACAGGACCAAAGTTTTCCAGACAAGAGACAGAAAAAGGAGACACCCTCGGTAAGCCACAATTTTGAATCTTCTCCCAAGGGCTACATCATTCCACTTTATGAAATCCGTAAAGCAGACATGCAGATTAACACAATTCTTAACTACAACCAACAGCACCCTGATCTTTGCAAAATCGTATTAGCTCTAAGGATGAAACGAGTTGTGACCTAGCTTGGGACGAATACAAAACTGTTTGGCCCTGCCTAAGGACGTGGGATTCAAAGTAATGTTGTCATTTTTTTTAATAATCATACTGCAAAACCATATGACTTATTCGTAAAATTCCGAGTTCTTCCTACTTAATTTTGAGTTCCGCACTTAATTCTCAACTGAGTAAAACAAGACAACCTTCACTTGAAAGGCTTCTGCTCCCTGAATATCGAGACGAAAATTTCAGCATATTTATCATTCAATCATTTTTTCAGCCTCGTTCCTAGGGTATTCTTACGTCATACGCTTATCACGGAGCCAAATGAACACCCTGGTACACTTCGATCAAATTCGCCCAAATTCTGGATGCATTAGCAGCTATTATAGATTTACGGTTTGCTTGGCAACGCGAATCAACGGAAAATGGCCGTTGCTCTGGCGCTAATTCTGCAGAAGAAAAATCGAAAAACTAAAAAAAAAACACTTTGAGGACCTTATTTCAACCTTTTTGAATGTATTTGAACAATAATCTAGGCCCGGGAATCTAGGGCTGGCAAGTATGTTTGATGTGAAAATAAGCTCGATTTGTTTGGAGCGAAAATGGGCCTAATAAGTTGTAAGTTCGAGAAACTTTCACCGAAGCTTTGAATATGAAATGGCTTGTTATTTTTCGAATTTTAGAGATAAATTGCAAATGATGGTCGGAATAGGTAAAGAATATGGTTTTACGTTGAATTTTGACACCCCCCCCCAGCTGTTTACCCCGCGCAAAACGACGCTAACGCGCAAAATGGTAAACAGCCAATCAGATAGCTGAATGGCCTCTTTTATCCCAGCGTAGAGGTAGAGCAACGAACTCACTCTGGGGACGAGATTGTCATGTTTTCAATTTGTTTCCGGTTTGAGTGGGCTTGTTAGGATTTGTAGCTTCTGAAAGCTAATTCAAGCCCAGTGTGCATGCCGCATCCAGGCATGGGACCCCTAGTTTAATGTCCCTTCCGAAGGACGACGAGGTGAGTTGTCAGGTCACCCCTCCGAAGTTACCCATCCGGAGTTTGACCTCACTCGACCGAGCTTAACTGCGGTTACCTGACGATGACTGTGTAAGCCACTTGGCCACTCAACATGGACATGTTCAAGACCAATTTCTGAATTCATAAGCACATATAGACTCAGAAAATACAACTTTGTAAACGTTTTGGCCCAAGCTTCCATCGGTAAATCAATACATACATATAGTGAAATCACTCCGTTCTGAAATTATACGGCATTTTTTGAGAAACCTGTTCCAGACCAGAACACCTACAAACCGGCCCAAAAGCGCGATAAGAATGTTTTGGTCAAATGATTTAACTTTACATTATGGTACATGATCTTGATATATAAGTTACATAATCTTGAAAATGCAGCATTTGTTTGTTTTTGTTTGTTTTCAATTTTTTTTGAGTGGGCTTGTCATGATTTCTAGCTACTGAAAGCTAATTTAGGCTCACTGTGCATGCCGCATCCAGGCATGGGACCCCTAGTTTAACGTCCCTTCCGAAGGACGGCGAGGTGAGTTGTGAGGTCAGGCCTCAGAGGTCACCAATCCGAAATCTGACCTCACTCAACCAAGCTTAACTTCAGTCACCTGACGAAGACTGTATAAGCATTTCTTTCAACTTTGGAGATGGAAAGTATGTTTCTCTTTTCCTTGGTTAACACTTTTCTTTCTTAGACTCATCTGCAGGAACCAATATGAAAACAAAGTCGCACTGACCATTTAATGCTATCCCTGCCATTCTTAAACTGCAGATGCTTTAAAACTACATTTCTAGCTTTTATACTTACTTTAGTACAAGATATTGATTCAAAACAAACTTCATGCGTTTGGAGGGTTGTGGAATAAAAAGCATACGGCCGATATTCAAAATTAAAATGTTGATTTATTAGTCAAAGTCTTACTTAGATCAGAAAATTTTGTTTGGTAAAATCACGCATCTTTAAGACCCAACAATTAGCAATATGCCTGTATGGAGTTTGTAAGCATAGAGCTCAAATCTTTTATAAAGGTGGGTGTAAAATTCTATTACCTTTCTCTTTGAATTAAAGTTCTTGAAAGGAACTTCAGGTAATTCACAATAAATTTGCTGTGGCAATTTTTTGATACCTTTACTACTTTCAAAATGGTGGCATTTATTAAGTTTGAGGCTGTGACGTCATCAAATTTCTAAATCCTTAACCAGAAGAGCAACAGATTTCTGCTTGCAACCATGTTGTAGACCTTCATATACTATGGTTCTCTTGAAGATTGTATCAATTTCTCTCGATTAATTTAAGATTTAAGATGATTTTAATTTCTTCAAAATTTTCGATTAATTTTTGCAAAATGAGTCAAAATGCCGCCATTTTGAAAATAATCAATATATCAAAAAATTGCCACGGTAGATTTACAGCAAATTACCCAACGTTCCTTTCAAGCACATGAATTCAAAGAAAAATGTGATACAATGTTACACCCACTTTTTTAAAGATTTGAAAGATTTGAGCCGTATGCTTAGTTTGTATGGCAATCGATAATTCCACTTTCAATTCTGGGCCATGATTTCTATGGCATTGTAGTTTATATGGTCAGTTTCCAAAGTGGAAAGTCAATTTCAATAGCGAATAAATTATGGACAAGAATGCAATGAGGAATCCGTGTTCCCAAACATGCTCCTTACGAGCATTTTCCTAATGTCTGGGCCTAAATGATGAGTGATTTCACCGAACAAAATTTTCTTATTTAAGTTTGCCTTTGACTGATTGATAAGCATTTCAGTTTTGATTATCAGCCACATTGTGGAATACACCGCTCCTGTATTAATCTCTTACATTAAGTAGTTCATAATCATGTCATTCATCATACATATTGTTGTGCAGATATGGAATAAAAAGAATGCTGCCGATGTCGAAATTGAAATGTTAATCTATCAGTCAAAGGCTAACTTAGATGTGAAGATTTTGTTTGGTAATATCACTCGTCTTATAGCCTCGGAAATTAGGAGAATGCTGGACAGGGTTTGTTTGGGAACCAAGATTCCACATTCCATTTTGGTCCATGATTTACTTGCTATTGAAATAAAACTTCATTTGTGTAAGTGACAATTGCATTGAATCCGAATTTCAATGTTAAATAAACCATGGACCAGAACTGAACGTGGAATTCTTGATCCCCATACAAACCCCTTGTTTTTGTTTTGTTTTCAATTTGTTTTGAGTGGGCTTGTCAGGATTTCTAGCTACTGAAAGCTTATTTAGGCCTACAGTGCATGCCGCATCCAGGCATGAGACCCCTCGTTTAACGTCCCTTCCGAAGGACGACGAGGTGAGTTGTGGCATTTTACGAGGTGAGTTGCGCCTTACAGGCATTTTTCTAATGATCGGGCCTTAAAGATAGGTTATTTATAAAACAAAATTTTCTCATCTAAGTTAACCTTTGACTGATAGATTAGCATTTCATTTTAGAACATTGACTACATATTTCATATTCCACAGCCCACCAAACGCATACATTTTTTGACCTACCTGGTACACCTGTAATCAGACTCCTTTTCCTTTAAATCATGTTATCAATTCTAATTTCACTTTTAATTTTAATGACGAAATTATACATATTCATGCATGCATACATCATACATTCAGGCTCAGAGAATACAACTTGGTAAATGTTTCGGCACAAGCCTTCATCAGTAAATCAATGCATACATAGCGAAATCACCCGGGAAATAGTTGTGACGCTTCCTGGGATAGCACTTTCATCCTCCCAAAAGGATCACGCGAGTACGAGTCATTGCTGTTTGGCAGAAATATGAGGACAATTAAATTGTAATTTTATGCCATTTCAAGGGGCGAGGTGGGTACCAACTGACGTGGGGACACAAATTGCTCATTTTCCGACGAGTAATGGTGTAAAATCTATGCTGTCCCCACGCGCATGCGCAGCACTCTTAAAGAAGTAAAATGTTCCGTTTCATTTCATATGCTGTGAAATCACATCGTAAATTTAAAACATGCAATACTAACAATAACATTAGTTAGTGAATGCCGCGTTTTGGGAAGTGAAAAGAAACTGCACCAACATGGAATGGAATGAATATAGATGGTAAGCATTTCTAGTTATTCTGACATTGCAAGATGCATTTCCCCCTCCCCCTACCCATCTCGCGACCGCTCATTTTTACAGTGTGTTCAGTCCTGTTGGCATTACATCACATAATCAATGTCGCGTCTCCACCCACATCTTAAGACAGACCATGCACGTTTTTTTTTTGTAAGAAACTGGTTTATACGAAACTAGTACTAAGATGGCCAAAATTTTAAGAAACTCTAGTACTATGTCTGAGAAGTACTAAGAAACTTTTCAAAGTTAAAAAAAGTATGGATATTACAGCAAATAGATCGTTGAAACTTTATTCTTGAGTAATATTATCTAATCATTTGTGTTTTTAACATGACAGAACACTGTTTATTCCTTAATTGTGTTTTAAATGTCGAGAAACATATCTGGCGCAATGTTAGCGACCACATTGATAATTTTGCATTCAAAAAATAAGAAACCAATTAAGACACTTTTAGTACTAAAATGGACAAAATTTCATGTTAAATTAAGAAACTTTTAGTACTATGGCCTGATCCAAGTTTCTTATAAAAATAACGTGTAGTCTTTTGAAAGACAAATACGTATTCAATTGTATTCTATAGAATAGGAGATAGCTTGAGAAGGCTTTGTTAACGCTGCGTCTGACGTGTTCATGATTATGTAACGAGACAGCAATAAGCCACATTCCGACATCTCCACATACATTACCTCAGAAAGACAGAGGGAAGGAGAGATATCGTTAAGGCTGGAATCTTTGAGAATAGATTCCGCTACGTGGCAACAAGGCAAAAGTTGTAACCGGGTTGCAGACAATGATTTGCAGACATATGGTCTGGCATTCAATCGAAACAAAAGTACTGACTAGTTAATTTTAACTGTAACAGTTGCTTGGCTGGAAATTAAGAGGGGGCATTGAAATGAGGGGTCTCGTGAGCAAGGCTTGCAGAAAAATTTTTTGGGGCGAATTTTGAAGAAATAGAAGAGAAACCGAAAGCAAGCAGCGCGAAAGAAATCAAAAACGCGGCGTCGCGCGCCTTGATTTCGATTTCTTTCCTAATACATTACGTCATAGCTTCGCAATCACAAAGGATACTACAGAGCAGGGCCTCTTTAACATTAGGAGGGGGGGGTTTATACACTTTCCTGAGGTCCCTGTGATGCCACTTTGGAAAAGGAGTTCCCACTTACACGATGCCGGTAGAATTTGAAATGGGCAGAATTACAAACTTTGCCACTTTGCTAACCGACACACAATTCTGCCGGCAGACTTTGGAAATTCTGCCATCATCGCGTAGACGGAAGACCAAAACAACACTATTTTAAGCCTTTTTCAAATTCTAGCATCATCGTGTAAACGGGGTCTTATTCGACTGGAAACAAATTTTGACTCAAAAGACAATGTGTGCACTACCTATAACTAAAAAGACATTGCATTTCCAGACCTTGTACCAAAATTGTGAAAATTGATACCGTTCTTTATCCTTATATCTACCCTTCCCGATGGCACGTCCCCGTACCCAAAATATGTGCAGTCCACCCCCAGGGTTCTTTGTACAAGCTTGAAGCTCTGATTGAGGAGTGTATTGGGAACATGATTTTATGTCCTATCAAAACAGGGTGCAATGGTTCCTTTTCAAGTAAAAGTTAAATTATGTTACACTCAAAAACTCACACCCTATATGCTTACAATTAATCCGATCGAAGCAAAGCCACAATTCAATAGCAAAGAGCGACGGCTAACGATCTGTAAAACAGTCTAAACTGTATTTATGACGACATAAGACTTTGGGAGCTGAGTGACAGCTTCTAAAATTACTAGGATAGGACAGGTTCAAGTTGGATATCGTAACGCTGGAAGAAGTTAAGATATCTTGACAAATTCTGGATCACGTTCAGCCATCTCCTCAAAATTCTTTACAGACTGAAAGTAGGGGCTAAAACTTCAGGACGAAGCGCTTCTTTTACAAAAATTACTGCAATTTGAGTTCAGGATAAATTATCTTCAAACAATCCAAAAGTTGCTCATCGAAATTCTGCGACATTTTGGATGGGCGTATTCCTCAATAAAAATCATTCACAAAGTCAATTCATTTTCACAATAACTACCTTCATTGACTTGACTTGAATTGAAAATCACGTTTTCATTGGTGAAGAGATCAGGATTTTAGCGCCAGAAAACTGCGATTGACAATGGTAAGCTTTACCTTGATAAAACTTTTCAAATGAATTTGGCATAATTTATAAGTATGGCTGATAACAAGCTTTAGAGAGTTTCCGAAAGTTCCAGTTAACAAGCGTTTGCTTTCTTTTTAACAGAGCATTGTACAACTTTAGCGTGCGACAACATTTGCGGGGGTGCCATAATAAATTTCTCAATCACATGACGACCAAAGTCGACCATCGTTGTCATCCTTACCATGCAGCTACAACGGTGACCACTGGAACAAAATATATATGTCAAAATTTGATTTGGTGCTCGATAGCAACCTCATATAGCAACCTTTGACATGTGACCCGATCTTTCAATATCCCACGGCTGATCCATTGTACTTCAGGTTGCAGGCTTTCAAGTCATTCAGCAATTATACATGCGCCGTGAAAAGATTTCAAGTTGTCATACAAATGGTTAGACATACAAGTTGCAGTTGCGTCAGTGGACTAGTGAATGAGCAAAAGAAATGTATCGCCTACTTGAAAAGTCACTGCGGCGTGACCTTTTTAGATTAATCGAGATACAGAAGTGACGATTGATCAAAAACGGGCTCGATCTAAATAAAAAAAACCGGCCGATCTAGGAATAAGCGCCCGCGTTAGAAAATTCATAGCATCAATCAAGAATGGTTGATAATTCTTGTTGTTCAAATCGTATGGAGCCTCCTCACACAGGACAATATTTAAAGACTATCTGCTGACAGAAAGGCTTTGTGCGCATTCCTTGCTATGTGTAAACTAAACAACTAAAGATGGTAAGTGTGTATGCCCGCCGCAAAGGCCCCTTCGATAATTTGAAAAAGGGAAATATCAGCCAGATGCCCAATCGCGTATTTCATAGAGGGTAGAGGGTTCATGTCTGACCACCACAATCAACTCTTCCTGCCAGTTGACACTATGAGACCGTAAGCGACCTTAAGTCAATGCTACTGCGCTGTTGCTGTTGGGTATAGAACCTACTGCAGAAATGCAACATAATGTTGTACAGTATGCAATAAAAATAACATACATTAATATAATTGTCTTTATGGGCGACAGGCAAGCGATATGATTAGTGGGATGTGGAGACCAAATACAATAAACTCTGTAACGTTCTATACGCAATTGGACCTCCTGTGACTCAAGCAGTATATTTTAATAAGAAAGAATCAGTAAATCTCAATAAATATCGAAAACTCGCTTACTTACCCATCGCTTGATGGGGGTGGATTTTCAATATCTTCCTTTTCATCTTCACCACTCATTTCTGCAGTATAATCAGGCCATGGCCGTCTTAAACTGGGGTATAAACCAACAATTGGCATGTCACCTCTGCTTTCGTCTGGAATTGACTCGAATGGTCTGACGTTTTTGTCTCTGAGCTAAAGAAAAGATGAGTATCACGTAATCACATGGTTAAAGGGCATAACAAGGAAAAACGTAAGTCATTTCAGAATATAGAAAATTTGTCACATTTGCTCAGGTTTCTTAAATTATCATATATGGGTACTGCAGCACAAAAACACACGGGATTTCAATTATTGTCATTAACGTTTTGATGGTCAGCCTGCTTTGAGGCTCCGTGTTTGATATAAACTTATGACGATGAGTCCCTTGTATCCCTGCGGTAAACCTTGCTCAAGAGGGACTCATAATGAAACAGTGAAAAACCCGGCCCAATCTCCTGCATTCGATTATGATTCGATCGATCGAATCAGGATCGAACGATTGCCGTACCTCTGTTCAACGGTCACTCCTCACAAAGAAAATGCGACAAAAACCACGTAAAGCAGGCGTTTCATCAAAGAAACTTGGCATTAATCAGAAGAAGGAAGTTCCCTTTACCTGGAAAGTCCAAAATGAGTCTTTCAAGGCTACATTTTCCATGGTTTTAAGACCAAAACAAACCAGAGAAACCTTCAGCCACCTGCCGTAGCAACTTTGTTCAAAATCAAGTCAACTGCATCATTTGAATCGAGAAGTCGACATCATTGTTCTCTGCCAAATCTCGAAATCTGATTGATACTGGAGGTTCAGTGTCTTAGACTACCCTCACACAAGAAAACTCAAACCGATCTGAGATTCAGATCGGCTTGAAATTTGGCTGTGTCTGCTAACTTGCTTCCCCATCACATGAACAGTTTCCGACCGGTTTGAGAATATTAGACAATGCGTGCGTTCCTTCCGCAATAAACCTTTTAGCGATTCCGAAAACGAATGTGGATCGAACGATATTTCATTACAATTTGTAGAAGCTTCGAATGTGGACAATTGCGATTGAAGCTCTACCGCCACTCTATCGAACCTGGAGTATAAAATTGTATAAAAATATTGCTCGATCCAGGCTCTTTTGTAGAATAGCTAAAAGGTCTATTAGAACAATTGTGATTGTTCTGCGGAAGATATTGGCATTGACTCAAAGCATTTAGAACCAGCTGAGTGACTTTGAATGAAATCTTTATTGTTTTGATTGCCAAAAGAACGCCTGGAATGTCAATTACACGTGCTTTGAAAAGTCATTTCATCCCGAAATGAAAATTTTTCTGCTCACATGAAAATTTCAGGTCGATCTGAAAACTCAGACCGACATGAATGACATGAGTTTCATTTCGCCTGCGTCATGTGAGCGCGCTAATGGCTTTGACCGTAGACCGAAATGAGTTTTAAACCGATCTGAAACTCAGACCGGTCTGAATTTGCTCATGTGAGGGCACTCTTAAATTATCATATAGGAACTGCGGCACAAAAACAAACGGGATTTCAATTATCGTCATTAACGTATTGATGGTCAGCCCTCTTTGAGGCGCCGTATTTGATTGGCTGAGATCAAGGAAACAAACAGACGAAATGACTGTCATATGAAACATAGGCAAGGCACTTTCATATGCTGTATGAGGTAGGGCAGCACTATAACAAGAACAATGGCTAAGCAACTAGCCGTAAAACTAATAGCTAGGGATAGTCAGGCCCATAGGTACCGTTTTGATTTCCCATTTTTAGTGCTTCTTTGACAAGGAATGTATTACCCGCATGGAGTACTTAGTATATTATGCTGACGGGATATGTCCTCCTTCCCGGGGATCGTTTTCCCCTCTGTTTTCTAACGCCGGGTATCAAAATAAGGCATTATTTCTAAAGCCGGTTGTCAAAGTGTTATTTTATTATTTTCATATTAATATTCTACTTTGAATATGCTTTTCGCCAATCTTTCTAAAGCTATTTATCATTCTGAGGAAAAAATTCGAATGGCCGGCTAAAAAAGATATTACTCCGAGTGCACACTCCCATGCAATTAATAGTCAACCCCCCGGATATATCATTGGTTCACTTCCACTCCTTACAAGGTGGATAAATGGCCAATTAGTAGATAGTGACTCTACGCTGAGCGATCTTAGAAGGGGCATTCTGCATGAGGGCAGAGCTCCTCATATGCTAGCAGTCGGTTAGAAAATGGGCCTCAACTGTCTGAGCACATCGTCCCTAGTCAAAGAATATGCAATATACAATGCAATGTGATGTAACAACAGAACTATTTTTTACTAACCTGATGAACATACAGCATACTGTTATTCATTATTGTATTAGCCTGGTCAGTTTCTAGTACAGTATTCAATGATGGGTAATGCATTGGTCCTATGAATGTCGTTACATCGTCGGACAGCAGCGACTGCCCCTACAAAAATGAGATCACAATCATCATTAGCCTCCGTGCAGACTCTACTTATTCCCTGCAGAGAACAAGGGCGGGCATTTCACACCTTTGTCCGAAAACCGGTAGTTCACGAAAAAAAATTTCACCATCTTCATCCCAAAAATTGGTCTTTTTTGATAACACATTTACGTTGTTATGTTTCTTCGATTTGGTGGACAAGTTAATCACTGGCGATGTTTCTCCCGAAAACCGGTATTTTCGGCCAAATACCGTTTTTCGAAAGAAGAAAGTGGTACCCGTAGCCATCAAGGCACAAGTGTCGCAAAACAGGTTTTTCTTGCTCACCAAATTTCATACAATTCGCAGCAGTGTATATCCTGCAGACATCATTACCGCCGTAATTATATCAATAGAGCAGGCAGGAGTGTCCCAAAACTGGTAGTCTTCAAGCTGCAGAAAATTTGTTGATATTTCTCGAAGTTTGTCCCGAAACCGGACGTTTTTTCTTCATTTGACGGACAAAGGCAGAACCTAATGGAATTCCTGTTTTTTTTTGTAAATTATGGTGGACAAATGTAGAACTGTTTCTGTGGAAATTTGAAATACTGGCATTTTGAGCTTAAATTTGGCAGACAAAGGTGGAACCAGCTTACAGGTAAGATTTAAGATTTTGGGCAAATAGGAGGCGAGGAAACTTGATTTTTGTGAGAAATTAATGGACCAAGATGATGGATTTTAAAATTTGACCTTTGTCCCAAAATGGGTTGTTTGGGCGCGAAAGCCATATTGTATCATAAAAGAAACGGTTATTTTTCCAATTCCTTAGGACAAACATCGGGTCAAATATTTTACAGGGAAGAGAGGTTCCTCTCACTTCTCTTCAGGGAATCAGTAGAGTCTGCACGCAGGCTAAATCATCATTAAATTTGAAAGTGATTCTATAATAAACCACTCCTCGAAATTGGATAACTTTTCATTGTCGGTTATCGCAAACATTGTACACTAATCATATAAATAAAAACCTTAACTTCCTTCGGAAAAAGATGTCTAAAACCGCTAATATTGCAATTTCCACGAAACGCTGAAACAGCTCCATTAGGAACGGGATATCTTTAAATTTGAAAAGAAATCATGAAGAAAACATACCGGTGTTGCGTTCTGCGGAAGTGATGAATAGGGCAATGATCCTGACATCGTTAAGGACTCTTTCATTGCTGTAGAACAAAAAACGAAGTAAAATCTATGGCTGAAAGGCATGCAGTCGTGGTGCTGATTTGATAAAGAAGACAATGACGAAGAAAAGAATTAGGCGAGGTTCAGTAATTTCGCTGTACAGTGAGATTCAGGAAGATGATAACGATCTGATTCCCTTTATTCTAGAAACAAATCATGATCCCAGAGCATAAAGGCTTGGTAATTACCCAGAGGCTAGGCAGGCTGGAGCTTTGTTTTTGATTTCAACAACACAACTAGCCAATCACAGCCACGACGGTGTGCCTTTAAGCCGATCTTGAGGTTGTGACGTAATCAAGGCGCCAAATCGTTAATCAGAAAAGTAAACTGTCATAAACTATGGTCTTCTTGAAGACCGTACCGTTTTCCTTCTATCAATATGTGATATAGCATCGTTTTAATGTGGAGCTTCGAACATCAGATGGAAATCACAGTCTCACGATAAATCGAAGGGCAAGTACTACGGCAAAAAGTTATATCCGTGTAATATTTTCGACTTTTTTCAGCATATCATATCTGTTACTTGTCAATTTTCAAATTCATCTTTGAAAATGGACAATTAAAAATATGATATGCTAAAAACGGCTAAAAATATTACAGAAACATGATTTTTTCGTCGTCGTTCTTGCCGTCTCTTTTAATGTTTGGCAAAATGATAATGTAATACATTCTTTCAATAAAAGGAAAAACGCCTGTAATTGTAAAAAATGATCAAAACATGAAAAACTGCACAAATACTATTATACCACCGTTGCTAATATTCCAGTAGGGCATTTAAGGCAAAAGCATGATACATCAGCCATTACTGAACTCTGTTTTAAAGGTCTGACGCAATATGCTATGCAACAGAACATAACAGGGACCCTTGGCAACTAGGACAGCGACTGCAACGGCAATGCAAATGTGCCCGTTGCTTCTGAACTTCGGATTGAAAAGACTCCGTCCTTTCCGTACGAATTTGCCTCCCTTGAGAGTCAATGAAGCGGTACTTTTCAACTGGACAACTTAGAAATCCTATTTCTAATGTGTTGTTCTTGGATCTGGCTCTTCAAAGTAAAACTCAGAGATTTGAAATGACAATAATCAAGAAAACGAAGGTTCTAAAGTATTTACCTGAAGGAGATCGAAGGAGATGTTGTCTTGGCTGGTTTAAGAACATATGAGTGTAACTTGTGGGATTGTATACTCGGTTGTATCATGCAAGACGACGTTCTGGCTGGCGTTGCCGTCTTGGTTGCTTAAAGGCAGTCCGTCACGCATTTGATTGGGTGATTTGGACATACAAAGAATAGGAAATTTGAATGGCTGCTAATACCCTGAATTTTTATGGCCATAGAAAGTCAAGAACATTAGCCCTCATTTGTTTCAAATACAAAGATTGACAAAGAAATCCGCCGTGTTGTGCTCTGACTTTGTCGCGACTAATCAGAGACGTGACAGACTGCCTTTAAAGTTCCTCATATCTTTCTACTGTCTTCTCCTGACCATCAAGGCTCTGGGAAGAACGTGTCAATCTTACCTCCCAACGAGAAATCGCATATCTACCGTGGCAATGTCTTTTAAGGATATTGCGAACTCCCCTATTTGTTTTGGCTCAAGAACTTTGACACATGCATGCCAAAGCACAAAATACGGACATACACGGAGGCGGACAGAAAGTCCGCGGAGTCCGCGAAGTCAGCGGGGTCCGCATTATAGACCTGGCCGACGAAATATGCAGATCAAGTGAAACGTCGGATTTTGTCTAGCTTCTTACCTTGCTCTCTGATAGTAGAAATAAAGCGTTCTCCACTTTCAGTTGGTTTCCAGGTAGGGTTTTTCATCTACAATTAGAAAAAGGACATAGAATTCGTAGACCAAGTAAAGCTTTTTTGCACATATTTAATATGAAAACTGACTATGAATATAAACAATAATCTAATATTAATCAAACAATCAAAATGGCACCACTACACTACTACACTGCACTACACTGCACTAAACTACACTACACTTCACCATAGACGTAGGAACCGGGGGGCACTGGGGGCATGTGCCCCCAAGATTTTGCAATAAACAAAGAAGTGCCCTTTTCGTTTTTAGACAATGCCCCCATTTTCTTAAGGAAAATGTGCCCTTGAAGTGTCGTGCCTCCCCAAGTTTGAGATGCTTCCTACGTCCCTGCACTTCACCAAAGTAAAAACAGTAGCGTAGAGCAAAGCTTCCCTCAGCAAAAGAGCCATCACCAACCCACAGAGAACCACAGACCAGGCACAATCCAAAGAGGGCAGCTAGCGAAACCTGAATCCCGCAACGACCAAATAAAGCTGTAGTTCACGAAGGCACCAACGTCTAAGTGCCCCGGTGAGAGGTCAGATGTTCACTTGGGTCCTAGCGATCGAAAAATGTCGTCAAATTTTTGCCAGGGTGCTCTAAATATGTACCGGGGGCAGTATGATTATTGGAGGGGACTGTACTTGCGTGGAAATATTTTCATACTTCTCCCCGGGGTTTGCCTGTTTGAAGCCGGGGTTACACTGGTGAGGCGTTTTGCACCGAGGTGATTCACATCTTGTCCGGGTTTCTAAATTTGTTTCATTTTTTCACCCGGGAAATCACCGGGGTAGAACGATCCGGGGCACTTAGCCGGGAGGGGGGGGGGGAACGAAGAATCGTACATCACTCAAACGAAAGAAACTTCCAACATTCCATTCTTTTATATAATGTACTTCAAAAACCAATGGTGCTAATGGTCTACAGTCAAGCCAGTGACCAATGTATGCTTGCGGTCGAGGAGCCACCAGACTAATGATGAACAAGCAACTGTTGGAAACAAATTATACTTTTCTTAACAAACTTTTGGGATGAGTAATAAGCAAACAATTTGTGCGGTAAAGCATACAAATTTAACTTCATAAAAGGGAAATCCACACTATGCATACGAAAGGATCTGATCAATCCTATTTGGAATCTTTATGATCTTCAAAACTGATTTTACTTTCTCCGGATTGAATTTCTTCTTTTTGTCTCGCAGCCACTTGCCCTCAGTAGAAACCACTTACAGCAGACAAAAGAATTGCCTTGGACATATTTCAAAAGGTGAAACCCTGGTAGAGACAGCTTTTGAGGGATGATGTGAAGGAAAACCACCAAAAGGCACGAAGAGAAAGAACTTACTGGATGACGTCATAGGAAAGTGCAACAGCTACTGGAAACCAATATCAGTTATCAACGTCATAATCATCATCATCATTATATCACGTAACCCCTGTAAAGTTAACCGATATAACCACAGGCTGGGTTATTGAACTAAGTTAGTTTTATCTATCTTGAAAACTCACTTGTAAATATGTATTATATGTAGATATCATTTTATTGTTAAATTAATTAGATTTTACTTTGCATTTTGTAGTTATTTTATATTAATTTCTATTTATGTTTTAATAGGCATCAATCAGCTGTAGCAGCTATCCTTAACGCCTACTTTGAAGAAATTAATAATAATAATAATAATAATAATAATAGCAATAATAATAATAAATAATAATAATAATAATAATAATAATAATAATAATAATAATAATAATAATAATAATAATAATAATAATTATTATTATTATTATTATTATTATTATTATTATTATTATTATTATTATTATTATTATTATTATTACTATCCGATGTTCCTGCTCTCAAACTTATCCACTACTAGTCTGCATCTATGAGTACGTAGATTGTTGCTATTTCAAAAACATGATGACGCTTACCGAGAAATGTAACAAAGACAGTTCTGTTTTGCCATTCTCAGCTTGTTCATTAGTATCAGCTTCAGTCGTCTCTCCTGACATCCATTCCGGGTTTCCATGTTTCCGTACATCGAGTTGTGCGAAGGAGCATACGTCACCCACACCGGTTACTTCGACAGTGAAATTTCTAAAGAAGTCCACAATGCTTTGTGCTCTATGTCGCAAGCTTAGCATCAAGATGAACGGAGTAAGTAATGGACTCAACAGTTCTTCGGCCAAGTAAACCTTTGACATGAAACACTTTATTATTCATAAAGAACTGCATAGAAAAAGTAAAGGAAAATTGTGACACAGTCGTAGTAAAGAAACAGACACAGCTTGAAATGGTTTTCCGATCGTCCATAAGACAGGGAACTCAATCCACCTTTTCAAGATAAGAGGTGGGAAAGCAGAAGTCTTTTGTTGTTTGAGTTGTTGCATTTTTTAGGCTAAAATCTTGTTCTGCATACAAAGTTTAGCATAAAAGCAAATTTTTACTCTCATATCTGTCGTCGTTTAGAAATTACGGCCATTTTAAAGAGTTTAATGTTATAAGGGCTTTGACCGTGAAATCAGATGTTTGGACAACTTTTGTCCAAACATCTGATTTCACGGTCAAAGACCTTATGATTTCTAATGCTTTATATGATCGTAATTTCCAAACGAAGACAGATATGAAAGTAAAAAGTTGCTTCTATGCTAAACTTTGTACGCAGAACAAGATTTTAGCCTCAAAAATGCGAAATCTCAAACAACAAAAGACTTCCGTTTTCGCACCTCTTATCTTGAAAAGGTGGATTTCAAATCATTGCCAACAGTGGAAAACGCTGTTTAAAGCATTTATTGCATTCAGCATAGAAACACTGAGAAGTTGAAGTAAAAAAATTACGGTACAATAAGACTAATTTAGCACGATATTGCATCGTAGCTTATTCTTATATTGCTTTTACTTATATTATACTTATGCTTATATTGCCATGGGAGATGGAATGCAGTACTACCATGGGCGATGATGCACCGATTTTTTGGGAAAGAAAGGCAAAAATTGCAGAATTTCTTACCCATTAGCTGCCTGGTTCTCCAGTCTGCATAGCTGTTGGTCACTTTGAGTAGAAACAATCAGCATACAACCTTTTGTTCTTGATTTTTTGCCCTTCGTTTCGAATTGTCTGAGCTATGCACTTCAATTTACACGTGGGCCTAAGCAAAACAGAGTCAGACAAATCGAAACGAAGGGCAAAAAATTACAAAAGGTTGTATGCTGATCATTTCTACTCAAAGTGGCCAACAGCTATGCAGACTGGATGTCTAGGCAGCTAATGGTTAAGAAATTCGGCAATTTTTGCCTTCCTTTCCCAAAAAATCGGTGCATCATCGCCCATGGTACTACTAACAATCAGAAATCGACTTGTAACATACCAACCGATGGTGGTCTTTTTTCTATCAATATCAAAAAAATTAAACACAAAATTCTGTACATTCTATTGTGCCATACAAAGTAGGAAAAGACACAAGGTCATCTGGTCCCTACTTTGAATGGCACTTACAATTCTAATACTTTAGAGGGTAAAAAAGATAGACTCCAAGGCAAATTTAAACCAAATAATACGAAAACCCTACCGGGTGACCCAAAAAAACTTCACGAGCATGATCATTACTAGCTCCCTGAAATCTAAAGCTATTGTCAAATGCTTTGTATCACAGTTTAGTTGAAAGTCTTTGCTATCTTTTGAGATGCTGCATGGTCATTTTAAGCAATAATTACTACAGGGGGGAGGGGTGCACTTGACCAGATTTCGATGGGGGACGTGCCATCCAGGCCTCAAAAACATAACAGTTCCTTATACCAAAATTGTGAAAATTTATACCATTCTTTATACCAATATCTGGAAAATAGATACCCTTCCCGATGGCACGTTCCCGTATCCGAAATATATCAAGTGCACCCCCCCCCTCCCGGGTGATTACTATCCGAAAATCAAATTCGAAGAAAACTTTGAATCCCAAATTCCTCAGTTTGAGTGAGATAATCGCCATCATTTTCCACTTAACATTTTGTAAAAAACTCAACGTAGCGATGGATTTGAGTTTGTATGGGGAAATTTTTTGTTTGCAAAATGATTGATCTCTATTCCTCATTCAAATTTCGTTCCCCGCAGCAAATTTGGAATTCAACTTTTTTCTCATTTTGCAAAACATCGCATTGAGAACAAGGGAATTATCTGAGAAATGAATGAATTTCCATATTTTTTAAACTGCTTTTTTTTCAGACAGTAGGCATACCTTACCGACCAAGCAACATCTCAAAAGATAGCTGAGCCTTTCAGCTACATGCTGATACCTTGATTGTGTCAATAACCTTTGCTGTCAGGAAACTTTGTGCCATCTAGCACGTGAAGTTTTTTTTGGGCCACTCGGTAAAATCTATGATGGGGAATCCAATCAGGTTTAGATGATAGTCTAAATATAAGCAGAAGCAATGAAGCCACTAAATCAACGTGAGGCTTTCAAAAAGTGACATCAAACTAGGGGAGCTATTGAAGCCACTATTAAGACAGTCTGAAATGTCTTTTACTATTCACAAAAGAAACGAGGACATAACAACTTGACTTACAAATTTATATTGAAACAGCCTTGAAAATTGATCTCTAACCTAAAAAAATTGAAGGAAAAATAGATTTGCAATGATAAAATGGAAGCATTTAAACTTCAGGTCAATGACACAAAAAAACTTTTCACGACATATCATCTTCTAAGTTAGGATATCACCGCAGCGTCCTCAGAAGAAATGTTCTTCGCAATTGGATAATGAAGATTAGGGGAAAATTCAAGATTCTGAGCATTTGGGAGGAAATTCAACAATGCAATGCGCATAATATCATTAACAACTGAGAAACGCAAATGTAACACGACTGCTCTGGGCAAAGACTATGCTCTGGGTAATAAGTACCCCATGTGCCAAGCCTCGAAGCAACAAAAATCAGATTTGTTTTGTAAGACTGAATCAAAATCTTCAACTTGGCAATATATCGACTGACTAAGGGCCTAAGGACCCCACTGGAGTTGCTTTGCTTAAAACTGGCCTAAAAACCGTTTCGTATCGAGGAAAACCAAGAGAGAAACGCAGAGGAAACACAACCGAGTTGCCCAACGATTGCAATCGTAGTCAACACTTTCTTCTTCTTCTATGTTCCATCCACTGGGCGTAGGTCGGATGACATGACCTTCCACCTACGTCTATCCGTCTAGTCAACCTTCTTTCTTTGCCTCCCAAAAGAATCAGGACGATCGATGCAAAAGTGCCACTAAGGATAGGACACAATTGTATCGCCCTTAGGACCTTGGATTGACTGACGCCTACTCAATTTCAAATGAATTATATGCCAAAATCACAAGGTAAATAAATACCAAATAAGATATATCAAATAATATGAAATACATGGTAAATATATACCAAATAAGATATTAAGTATTATGAAATATATGCTGCTGCAAACCACTATTTGCTAATGTTAATCTCTTCCTTTCTTACGTATTTCCTAAAGTGTTTTTGGGTTTTCGTTTCGAGTGAAATGACGTCAATCGGGAAAGAGTATTTTTTACATGGCCTTAGCTGATAACAACATTTAGAATGTCGAAGAGGTTGCCCTGTATTTAAACACTGTTATTAGTATTTGGATCTGGAGTTTGTGGCTCCTTTTTATCATATTTTTGGTCATGTTTTCAATACAGAATTTTGTCAATGACCGCATTTTCTTGGTAGCAGAAATTGATATGTTTGTACATTTCACATTTTCTTGCGAGAACCACCTAATTCTACGGAGAAATATAAAAATATCACTAAAATGAGTATGTCCTCGATACCTATCATCAAGGAGAATCCATTTCTCTGTCCTACGAACACAACTGCGGTGCTAGGCAAGAAATCCAAGCAGGATAAGATTTCTTGATATCTAATTTTAACGAAAAACAATAAATTTTGTGGAAAGACTATTATAAAATCAGCCAATAAACCAGTTTATCACTAACCTCGCTTGTGTGTGCTTTTCCCTTCCAGTGATCAGGTATGTAATGTGTGTATGCTAATACTTGCTTCATCAGTGCCTCTGGACACCAAACAAAATTCTAATATATGTAAAAAATTGTTATTAGTCTTTGAAGGATGCTCAAAAACCAGCAAGAGAGTTTCAGTAGTTTGAGATAAATCAGCTTAAAAATCAGATAAAGAACCAAGACCAAACGAGCAAACATTTCTTGACAAGCAATCTTTTCCTGGCTGGTCAACTCATTTACGTAGCAAGACAACATGATAAGCAAAGTTCGTCACGCAATTCTTTACAGGGTGGCTAAGACGGACAAACCGGGACAAACATTTTGCACTGGATGAAGATCTCAAATATTTGGCAAAAATTGATTGCTCGTTTTTCCATGCCTTAATTCTTCACTTGCAAACAACTGACATATGAGCAAAGACTTCAATGCAAAGTGATGTGAATCGGTATTATTCATTTCCTCAAATTGGATGGCTTGAGAGGAACTTTAGATATTCTGACAAAATTCTACCGTGAACCTAGCTGGTATTTTAATTACTGTCAAAACAACAGAATTTTCTGTGTTTCAACTCCTTGAGGTTGGGCTATCACCAAACTTCTGCATCGGAAACCAGTAGAGTGGGAGACTTGTGTTGACCACCACACAGATGACCTTCCTAACTATCCTAAGCTAGAACTACACTTTTATTGCATATTCTACCAAGTTTCCTGCATTAGGTGGAGATCTACAATGGACTCCACCTCGGTCTTAACTTTATACGAATACTATTTGAATGCTTTGTCACACATAGCCATGCGCTTGTATTCTATTGCTAAGCGCTTGTAGTTCCAAAAGCAGCTTTGCGGATGAGCATTAACCCCTGAGGGCCCCTCTGCACACCGACACGTACATGAATGTAGGGATGACCAACGTTAATAGGGGAATGCCATTGATAAGTGATAAATTAGGTGGTTTAGGACTGTCTACGTGGGGTCGGGGATGCGGCAAATCTTTCCTGATTAGGGGGCTGTGGCTCCCTGTCCCCCAGCTCCCTGCCTCCAATGCCTTTAAATAAATATTTCAAAAATGACTGCCCAAACACATTGGTGTTTAGACCCTAACCAAGAGAAAATTCTATCACTAGCGGCAGTCTCAGGAATGAAAACATTGATCGATGTGAAACTGAACTGCTGAACACTTTTATAGTAAGGTTCAAAGCTATAGGTTAAGAGAACAGAGACAACGATATGTCAAACAGTAAAAGGCATAAATGGCTTATCACAAAGAGATATCGTTTGAAACTACTAACGGCTGCAACTATGCTTGTCGACCCCCGAGCTTTTGAAATTACCTAAATTCACCACAACAAAAGTATTTGGTTCACTTCACCAGGAAATTCTCACTAAACAAATTTAAACACAATGACTGCCACATGATGCAACGTGTGGAAACCATTATGACTTTGCTAGCATTGGCTCTAAATTTACCAAAAGTACATCACCAGAGGTATCAGGTCCATTTGGTAATCTTCACCAAACTATAGTGTGTTAAGTTCGATGACTGCCAAATGACACAGTGCGTAGACACTCTAATGAGACTGCAAGCTTTGCTACTATACTGCACCAGAGGTATCAGGTTCATCTGGCAATCTTCGCCAAACTAGAGTAAACCCGATGATTGCCAAAAGACACTAGATTTGCCCGTTGAAAGACAGTGTGCAAGCTAACAGGATTAGTGGCCATATAGTCTTCTAATGCCAATTCGTCATATTAAGTCCTAGTATAACAATGGTGCTGCCTATCAAAGTGCAACAATGGTGCAAATACTCTTTGACGTACGTGAAGCTCGTACTTGAGGTGGTATTCATAGATACGTACTTTCTTTCTATGAAACTGGAAATCCAGCTCTCAGAATGCCAAAAAATTAAGAAACTCCAATACTGAGAAAATATTACTTAAGAAACTATTCATTGTGATAAAAGAAATCCTTAACATATTTTCACTTTAGCCTCACTTGTCTCCTGTAACATACTACTCAGAAAGAACTTGAGAAATGTCTAAAAGACATAGAAGAGGCTTCAGAAATCTTGTCTTGAAATGTTCACGAAGGCACAGACAGTAAACATAAAGACTGTAGTGAAACCTATAAGAAACTCATAAGAAACTCTGAGTACTCAAAATCCGACAATTTTAAGAAACTTTGAGTACTGGCTAAAATTCTTAGCTTCTTACAAAAAAATGCATGTCTCGACAAGAGTGGGAAATCAGTCGTAGGCTTCATTCAAATTAAAGGCTTGTTTTTGCGTGTATGCTGTTGCTTGCGTACACGCGCTTTTGTTTGCTTTTGCCGCCTGTTCAGATTGCTTTGTCCCTAGCCTCACTACCATAAGGACCCTCCAGTTACGCTCATCTCATTGAGTTGAATTGTTGTTGTTGTTATCGCTCCACTGAGGGCCTTATGGACATAGAGCTGTAAAAACGGCAAAAAATTTCCATCGGCGAAAGGATTCTGTCGCCCCGTCGTCTACCGATCAGCATGTGCCTTAGAGCAAGGCGGTTTTTGTTTTTGTGGTAAGAATGATCCTTTACCGAAGTACTGATACCTAATTTGATGGAACAGCAGCTCTAGAAAACTGATTTTTAAAGCATTTTAGACCCAGTGGTTGTGAGGAAAAAGTAGCGGATGATCTAGGCCCACAGCTACATTCTAAAAAAGAATGCGAATCGAACGACAGATTGATACATTTTGTAGAATGTTCGAATGTACACAATAGTGATAGAGACCCCAACACTGCTCAATCGAACTTTTTGTGGAGCAGCGGAAAGGTTTCAAATAGAATCAGTACGGAATTTTACCGTTTCCGCAAGCGTTTGGGAATAAGTCGTAGTTGTAGCGATATCAGTTCGGGCAAAAAGCGAAACTACGACATGTAATCGAGTCTACTTTGTCCCTTGGTTTCCATACAGCAGGCTGCTTTTTACTTCTTAGGCTGCATTCACATTGAAAGCGCGCAAACGCTCGTGCAGAAATCCTCCACCCTTTGCAAGAATATTTGCAATCTGAACACTGTAAAAGATTAGTATGGCGGATTTCTGCACTAGCGTTTACGCGCTTTCAAAAAATTGTGCAATGTGAACGCAGCCTGAAATGAAAAGATCACAATACATCTCGCTTGCAAGCGCATGTAAGTAATCTGCTTGCTAACCAACAAGCTTTTTCACACGAGCAAGCTTCTTTCCACATGCAAATATTTTGCAGTCTGAGAACTCTAAGGCTGCATTCACATTGCACAATCTTTTGAAAGCACGTAAACGCTCATGCAGAAATCCGCAATACTAATCCCTTACAGTGTTCAGACTGCAAAAATATTTTGCAAGCTGAACGCTGTAAGGGATTAGTATGGAGGATTTCTGCACGAGCGTTTACGCGCTTTCAAAAGATTGTGCAATAATGTGAATGCAGCCTAAGACATGGAATCGAGTCTTTTCCTTGACTTTATCGATTAAAAATACACACACATGTTTGGACAAACTTTTGAGAGAGAGACTAACCTCGTCCGGGATAAATGATGAACACGCTTTAATGATGATTCCAAGGATAGCTATGATTGTTATGACATATTCTACTTTCAGGACATCTTGATCAAAAATTGACAACCCAAGAAGAACTGATAATAATGCACCAGCAAAGAATGTTATATTCCTATAAAAGCACGAAGAGGGATATTATCAAATTATTGCAATTCAAAAAATGGGCGGCAAGAGACTGCTGTGTTGGCCTCCACTAAGTTATCATAGAGAATATATTTCAATATTGCGTATTTTTCTTCTTTTTGTGTGTTGTCAATATCAGATCAGTGCACTCCATGTTTTTTTGCCGCCATATTGGATTGATTGTGCGCATACGCTTTGTCGACTGCTGGTCTCGAATGAGGAGGATCATCCGCAACACTAGGCAAAGTGCTTGCGCGAAATCAATGCAAAGTGACGGCAGAAAAGCATGGAGTGCACTGATTTGATGCAATCAAACTTGTCACAAATATTAGACCAAAGAAAACAGACAACAAAATTTTCTCATCGAAGTTAACCTTACCCTGGGTACCAGGGCCTCAAAATTTAAATGAAAGGAAATTGGTAAGAGGAACAGAGAGAAGGAAGAAAGGAGAACTTTCTTTTTTCCTTTATTTTTCTTTTTATTATTCTTGAGGCGGATTTCCATTCAGTGCATTTCGTCACGCGCGCGACAATTTGCGATCGATTTGCAGTCTGGGCATGCGTACTTTGCGTTACTTGGTAGCACGATCAAAGCGCGCGATCGCATATAAAAGTAGAAGCTCATCCTACTTTTGCGATCGATCGCCAGCGTTGTAAGAGATGGAGCAGAGTAAGTTAGTCCAGACGTGACGACGTGAGCATTCGCCCATTCGCCCTGGTTCCTGTGATTCTTCTCATTTTAATCCTCTCCTTCGCAGGAGTAGCAACAGCTTTAACAGTCTGGTAATAGCAGCCATCTTTGATCATGTTATTATTTGGGTTTATAAAGCTCGAAGATGCTTCCGCACTACTTGAAAGGAACTTGTGCGATCGCTAAAAGTCGGTCGCTAACTATCACACGCGCGACAAAAATCACTCAATGGAAATCTGCCTTTAGGATCTTGTACCCAGGGTCAGTTAACGTTTGAATGGGCTGTTTTAACAGGAAGACGTGAGTCCTGAAGACGCCAGCATAATTTTTTGTTCGAGGATGTAAATTACAAAGTGAAATCAACTTCAAAACTTTTGTTAGTCTCGAGAAACTTATTGTACGTTCTATTCTGAAACTGACAACCTGAAAAGCATACTTTTGAAAGCCGCACTGACAAAATTTCTTAGATCGACTCTCATACAACGAGAGAAAGAGATCAGGGCAAGAAAGAGAGACAACTGCAGTATCCAGAATGTTTTCAAACGGCATACCAAAATTGAGAATCACTTTCAACAAATCGAGTGTAGAATCTTGTTACATACCTTGCCAGAACAGTTACCAGTGGTGAAACGAATGAATTCATATATTTGGTAGCTGGTTCATACGCTTTATTTAATCTGAAAGGAAGAAAGAAAGTATCTGTATGATACTGACAGTGAAAATGTGTTAACACTGGAGAGGAGAATAATGATATAATACGATGCATATTTCAAAACACTTTGCTAGATCATGTTAACAGTAACGATAACCAATACAAGGGGAAAATGTGGAAATATTGCTACTCCACAAATAACTACTGGGAAAGCATAATGCAATAAGATGCAACTGGAGACATTTCGACACAGAAATTTTCATGCAAAAAAATCCGCTAGTAAAAGAAGACATTCTTGGAATCCTCCCGAAAATTATATTGAATTGGCCAATGGTTCGCAGCGTTATCTTCAACGTTGCGATAATTTGACTTCTCGGATCATTTTAGTGAAGAAGTCTGCAAACGTTGACAGAGGAAAGATCCGTGAACCACCATTCTCACTGCCAAAACCGTAAAACAGTTCTCAAATCGCTGAAAACCGCTTACTATTAGCTTCTACGACCCCCAGAACAAAGCCCTTTTGTAAACGATGTCGTAAGGTGAAAATATACGTAAGTCAACACAACGAGCCGAAACGGTTGGTTTACTTTGAAATGGTAAGAAAGTTAACCCCGAGGTGCCGTGAAAACGTTTCTGTCGATTTGACCTGAGTTGTTCTTGGTGTAAATGGATTTTAAGTAACTGCCAGGTAGTGAGCCTGAGACGCACAATACTGTTAGCAAAACCCTTTTAACCCTAACATCTTAAAAAGTTACTTGTTAATCCTGCCTTTCCTGGATTTGTAACAAAGATTATTGACCACAAAAGTACTGAGTCAAAACACATTTACAGCCGAACAAAGCAATCATTTTGATGACAGTTTTCTGGAGTTTTTGCACGATAAAAGATAAGGCCTGTACACTACTCCAAAGTAAACATGGTGATCAAAACACCTGGACTCATGAATTCGTCCCAGTTATCGTAACAGCAGCAATGACAGCAACAACAACATTTTTCATTTTTGTCAAACTGGGACTCTTTGACCTTCACTCAAATACTGAGAAGGAAACATTCATATATATCTGCGTACTTAGGAACGAGGCTACGGCGTAGTTTCAGAAGCTCGACAGAAGCCAATGGTTCACAGTGAAAGCTTTATTGAATCTCGGATTAAGGAAACTTGCATATGGACACTTGCGGTTTTTGTTCATGGCTAGTATCACTGAAAACTTGAATTTGGAGGTGCTTTAGCAGAGGAGGCTCGAGCCGGCAACTTAGGCCCATCCGCCGTTGCCTGGAGCATTCAGCTTTGCGTTGTCAAGAAATCGAGGAGGGGGGGGGGACTTCGTCCCAATTTCCGTATGAAAGTCCATAATGTGTAGTTTGACCTGCACCAGTCTATCAATAGCGATACTACGAATATGCAATCAGTCGAAAAAACATCCGCAAGTTCTGATCTTGAAATATTCTTTGACTCCTTTTTCATTTTTGGTCGAATGAGCATCTTTCAAGTATAATATCATGTTAAAAAACTATGAAACTGACTTATGGGTCCCTCAAATGAGAACGACAAATAGGCAGAACGCATTCTCATATCGTGCTGCTTTGAAACGTCAATTATGAACCATGTATTTATTTCTTGACTTTAGTTTTACAATATCTAAGTGCTAAAGCACTATTTGCATTGTAAATATTGTCATTGCCCTTTGAAAAGTAGTCTTAGTTTTCAGTAAATGAAATATGAATTGAATGAAATAAAAAGGGACTTTCACGACACAAAAATCGTCAATTCTGGTTGGAGTTTTAGTTCATTTGATGTAGCCCATAGGTCGACAAATTGCATCATATTCTTGGGTTTTAATTTATCAAATTAAGTAAGTGGTTTTATGACAGGATTAAAATCTAATTCTGAAACTTGTAAACTGGATTCTGGGTTCCAAATAGTACGACACCTACTCGCTAAAATTACTTACGCTTTGCTAACGACCTCAAAAGGGTAACTCTTTCTCAACAGAAATCTAACTTGAAATTAAAGGATACAGTAGAAACCCGCATACAAGAACCTGTTTTTATTAGAACCTTGAGGCTGTAATTCAATCTTTTAAACCTCATAAATAAGAACTCAGAGCCCAGAGGCTGAAACTGGGAGAGATTCTTATATAACAGGTTTCATTTCTTCATAATTCCTCAGAATTTTCAAGAATTCTAGACATTCTGATCAAAATTCTTCAGTTCTACAAAAGACTTTCAGATTTTTAAACAAGAATTTTAACCTAAGTCCTCAAGAAATTCTTTAGAATTTTCAAAAAATCATTGGAATTCTTGTGCTGAAGAACAGTATTAATGTGTGCAAGGCATGTACATACCTCGATCATGTGGTTTTCCCTCAACCTTGCCTTACCCTCTGTGCCTCTGCACCAGTCAGCTGCTCATCAGCATTGCTTCTTCTTTGAAGAGCAAGCATCATTGCGTAGCACCTGACCATTACAGAAGCGGGAAAGACAGCCTAAACTTGATTTGCAATCTCGTCCCCAGGGCCTCTTGTCATATTAGGATGGAGACGAAAAGGCCCTGGCATGGCAAGCAATTTGATTGGCTACTGCTATTCGCATCAATGAAGTCCATTCAAATCAACATGTTACCTCTTTTCGCCTCCCTCCCAATAAAGGCTCCCGGGACTGCAGCTCCCCTAGCCCCCTATCTCCTTATGAACTGAAGCCTTTTTAAAGACGAGTAAACATGAAAGACTACACTCTTTCGAAAGACTTACAGCAGCGATTTTTGTGGCTGCACGAGCATAAAGCCTGGATCAACAAACATGTGATGACAGTAGGTTTGCATTGCAGCAAACAATTTGACTCGTTTTATCACAGTGGGGGTCGTTAGGCCTGACGGTTGCAGGTTCCTAGCCTCTTCAGAACGGTTTTACGGTTTTTGGCTGTTAAAAATGACGGATTTACGGTTCCTTTCTTTCTCAGCAGTTTGCGGATTTCTGCACTAAGAAGTCAAATCCTTACATAAACTGAAGCTAAGGCTACGAGCAACTGTGCAATACGATATAAAATTTTGGCAGTCTTACGGTTTTTCTAAAATATTTTGTTGGTTTAACGGTATCTGAAACCCCCTTACGACCCCTACACTAAAGCCTGACAAACTATTCCAACTTTTAGACATGAAAAATCTAGCAAAGGTCGCTTCACATCGATAGGAATCCCATCAGTTCACATATCTACGCTATACCGCTGCAATCTCATTATTTCGTTGCTAATTGGCAAATGTAAGATCTTCCCATTTTTTCCCGGGGGGGGGGGTAACTTCAATAGGTGGGTGACGGAGGTGTGCTATTTGACGTCTGAAATCGCACCCTAAAATTGATAAATTTTTGCGAAAACGATTTCCCAAAATTTACAGGCCACTGAAAACGTATACCCTAAAACTGTGACAGCCATCCAAAATTTCAACCAAGTAAGTGAAATTTGACCAAAATCAAGAGCTACTTTTCCAAAGTGGCACCGCAAAATTTATGACTACTTGTGATTTTACCTAAAATGATACCCCAAAACTTATTTTCTGCTCGACAAAAGGCATCCCAAAAAAGGTCACATCCCGTACCTGCTTATATGGAAGTTACCCCCCCCCAAACATTTCTTCCATAAATCTAACTTGAATTGGCCTTACTTGCTAAATTTGTGCATTAAAAATGGAACGTTTGCTGCATCACAATACTATTCTTTCAAACATAGTCTCAAATTGAATGAAGCAAAGCGTCGAAATGACAAAGCGGTATCTATGAAAAACGAAAGCCAGCCAGCTTTATAACGGACCATAACTTAATTTCTAATTCTAACACAGGAAGTCTTATAATTTATTGTAATCCAAAAACAAATTCTCGGTTTCCTAGAGTAAGATTACATTAATACAGCAAAGATTCAATCAGATTTGCATTAATCGGGATTTAAACGTGCAACTTTGTACATTTGACACCATTCCACGCTGTTATTTGGCTACTTTTCTCTTTTATTCTGCGAAACTACATATTTCAATCTGCTAAGAAGTGCGAAATGACGTCATTTTGTATGACGTCCCTTTACGTTGACCTGAACGAGACTGCCAATTGTGTTGATCACATTGCTAGCCTCCTTATCGCGCCTTCGCACACTCGTACAAAATATAAAATGGCGAGGATATTTAGCCTAACTTACGAAGATTCATTATCCAATTTATGGAAGTTGGAGGCATCAAAACTTGGAAGAACTCACGACTGATGTTCAGCAGTTGGTAAGGTTGCTTTTTAAATATAATTTTATCAACCCAGGACCCGTCCTTGAAAGCAAAAGGCCATATTTCTAAAAGCAGCAATGCAGCATTTATGATTTCCTTCATCGCAATGAGTTTGAAATGCATCAGTGTGCCAATACCTTAGAATCTTTTTCCTTTCCTGCATCTGCCATTTTGATTTGATTTTTGCACAAGAGGAGACAGAGAAGTTGAAACATTTTGAGTGAAAAAATCTGACACTGCACACCACACTAACTAACAACGAGAAGAAAAGATACCTTGCTTGGAACTCATGGTCCAGTTCGTTAAGATGCCGTAGATACAATCGACCATATGGGGACCTACGAAATAAAAAAGAAATCTAGATTAATTCTAGATCAATTCTTTCGCATTTGCCTGTCGATAATCGAATTGCCAGTTTTCTACTATTCTTTATGATTGCCTGATGACATTACTTTGTTTGCAAAATGTAGGGGAAGTGTACGAGGCTGGCTATGTTTCCAACAGGAAATTGACTCAAAGAACTTTCCTTCCATTGACATGCCTTTTTAAACATCCTATCAGTCCATGAGACGATTTCTATTACATTTATTCAGCTCAACTTAAACGTCTCTTGCAACTATAGCCTTTCAGAGATCAGGTATAGCCATATTTCAATACATCATCCCTGCAGTTTGCAAACAAAATGACGTCATCAACTGCAGCTTCATATCAGTGGATAACTTGAGAACGAAATAAGATAAGAAAGAAATTTGAACATGATTCCGTATCATTCGACAGTGCCATTCATTTCATCATTAAAAATTTTCGCCTCACATCACCTTTGTAGTCTGTTCCTTTCGATGATGGAAAATAAAGTCGATAAATCATGCATTTCAAAGACAAACATGTACGTTGGGAATCAACGGTGAGCAGAAAGAGGCCAAGGTTTTGTCATTTGTTTAATCAAATTGAAATTGAGGCTCGGGAAAAGAATACTCTTTGACGTCACTTGAGGAAAATGAAAGACAACAATGTATATCAAAATCACAAAACTTTAAGTACTGAATTATAGACATTATTCTGAAAATAAATACATTTTAATTATTCAGGCTGATTTTAGGTTTTCAAGCGTGTAAAGTTTATCTCTTGCACGGTAAAGAAGTCAAAGCGCTTCTTGTAATTTTAGTGCCTGAAGGCAAATCTCTCTCCAATCCTATCTAAATCTGAAGATCAGCTTTAACTAACATCTCTCATTACTTTAAGCAAAAAAATAATATTGAAGAGATTTGTGGCGAGGAAAATCCACGACGCACTATTCGTCACAAAGGGGAATTTCAGGCCATCAGTAAAGCCTGGATTCCGGAATCGGGAATCGGGAATCTAAAGCCTTGATACTGGCAAACTACAGTCTTCAATTTTGTTTTGATGCTCCTAGGATTAAGATTTCTCAACAGTCTGTCCGACTAACGTGAGAACTATGGTGCAATATTTTTTATCAAAATCGGTTACTGAAAGACTAAAGCTACAAGAAATTCATCGAAATTTTCTTTCAGAATCGCTGAAAATACGTCACAAATCTTTCATGTATTTTGCCAAAAACTTAGACCCACATCCTCCATCTTTTAAAATCAAAATCCATCCTGTCTTACTTCTTATTAAATCTCTCATTTCTATAGAATAAACTGATTGTTAATAGACTGCATGCAGATTCGACGTCAGCAGCATGCGAGGAGTCATTCTGCAACCAGGCGTGTTGTTGGCGTGTCTACGTATGATCACACCATCAATACATATCTAACCACTAAAACAATTGTATTATCATTCGGCTTGTTTTGCGGTGTTCTTGCTTACAAACATTTTATATTACTCTGTCTTCGCTGCAATCATCATATCAAGCACGAGTCGATGCACAGCCTGCCATCATGATTTTTCTTGATACAATCAACTTTCGGTGGCTAGGAACCTGGGATCATTGCAAGGATACCGCAAAAGCTCTATTAAGCCCCCAGGGGCTTATCTAATTTCGGACACTCCAGAGGGGATGGTGAGCTTAAAAGAGTAAAGGACTTACTTGATAAGGGGCGCTTATTCATATGATAGCATTTTAGTTCTTTTACTCCATATTTACAATGGGTACCAGCGCCTATTTTTAACGGGCTCTGGTACCCAGGGTAACTCCATATTTTCCGAATTGACGTTAATAATTTTACGGGTCAAATGCACAAATTTGACATCGTTTTATTTCAAATTATATAAAACTAACGTGCAAACTGGTTGATCTCGATAAATGGAAAAGCCTTCGTTACCTCTGTCATCTGATGCAACTGGGGGGGGGCTTAAAAGAGAGGGAGTGTTTATCTAAAATTTTCCCTCAGAAGGAAGGGGTAAATTACGGAGGGGGCTTAATAGAGCTTTTACGATACTTGCATCAAAGACTATGAATGCGGAATATCTCGTGACGCAACAGATTCGTGACGCAAACAGATTCGAGTCCCCAGATTCCAAGTTCAGAGATGGTCCGGAAATTCTCGCTAAGTTTAAACACATCTTATAAATCAAGTAAACCATTGAAAATGAATATGAAATATAAGATAATGTTTGGATGTACGCTGGCATGCATGGATTATGAGGTAAGACAAAAACGATAGCTGCTTCAAGCGATGCTTTCAATGCATCTTATAAAGATTACGTAACAGCGTGTGGGGCATCTTCGATGAATTCGATGACAAATGAGGAACACTTTCATAAGAATGCTGTGATCTAGGAAACTGTATAACCAATATGAGTAGCTAAATTTCATCATTTTAAGGAAATTTGATGAAAGGTGGGAAAGAAAAGACTCGGAAATTTATAAATATAAAAGAATAACTGATTGCTGATAGCCTGTGTGCAGACTCAACCTCAGCTACAACGGAGGAGCGAGTCTGTAAATGGGGTAACTGCTGGTGGTCGGGAAGTTGGTCTTGTTGTAAGGATGGTTGTTGCAAGGATAGTTGCCTTAAACTAAGATTAAATACTGACACATACTGAAATTCGTTTTGCATTTGATGTCAGGCCAGTAGCATAGGCGCATAATGCCGAATGATAGGAACCCAGGAAGGGAGAACAACAACAACAGCAACTGCTACCGCCATTTATCCTCCTCCAAAGTCCCCATCGCTCTAAATATTGCACGTATGCTGCCAGATCAAGCAGATCAAGGCTGGTTCACGATAGCATTTTTCAGAAATACTGTCGATTTGTGGATGAATTTTCGCCGACTATTATGTGCCTAACATCAAATGTCAAACAGATTTACAAAGGAAACGGGAAAAATGTACATAGTTGCTGTGTGGCGTATAGCGAAAGCTTGAAGTCATACAAGCCGACCCGTTTTGCGAACAAAATTTAGAGTCAGTTCGAGTAATTTTTGATTTACATCATCAGAAAGGTTTTATTACCAAACAATAAGCATTGTACGAGAACGTTGTTTAGAAGTGTATTGATTTGGACATAGGTCATGATTACGGAATATCTCGCGAGTCAAACAGACTTAGTCAAACTACCAGATGCTGCGTTTGGAGATGGCCTAGCCATTTTCGTCGAGTTTAAGCACATCTTTAGGTACAGCTACACATTCAGTAACTAAACCACACGATAAGACAGAAAATAAATATAAACATAAGATTATGTTTGGATATGCGGTGGGACGCATGGATTATGAGGTAAAACACGAGGGTTGTTACTTAATGTGATTCTTTCAATACATCTTATTAAGATTATGTAACAGCGTAAGAGGCACCTTCGACACGGCTACCACCTGACTCGTATGATTTCAGCTTCAGGTTCCAAAAAGAGGCAGTTTTCCAAAGTAACCTTGTTCCAAGGACGTTCAAACACTATGTGGTAATCAGAAGATCCCTATGAACATCCCTGGGCACATGAAAGCAAGGGGACTGTCTTTCTTTCAATAAAAGCGTACGGGATTGTTCAACACAAAATGATTTTGCCAAAATAGGTACGAGATTTTTATGTAATGATTTGCCCCTCACATCAAAGTTAGTCGATGGAGACAAATAACTAAGTCAAGGATCTAAAATTACCCTATTTGATGATTTCGTTGCGTGCAAGGATATTGTTTAGGTGAAGAAGCAATAGCGTACACAAACAGGGCAACATTTCGTTTTCAATAGACTGCTGAGTTTGTTTTGATTTCGAGATTGACCAATCAGATCACGCTATTTTTAAAGATGGCGGCTCGCTGTAAACAAACCAAGCCTCGAAAAAGGGCTAAAACCCCTCTTTCTTTCTGTGCCACGGATTTGCCGTTCGAATATTTTCAAACAACGACAACGAATTTCTTAAAAGTGAACTCTGATGCACACTTCCAATGTGCATTTTCTCGATATTCGGCCTAAATCAAGATTAACAGGGTTTTGAAATTAACAAAAAGTCGCATGGTTTCAGACGGTGCCCTTTCTATTACTGTTCAAAGAAATTCCAGGAAAATTACTTGGAAATCAAAACATGTCCGAAAAGATTATTTTACAAGTCAGTTCACGTTGAAATCGACAAATAAAAGTAGATCTCTAGTCCTTTGAGTTAAAATGATGTCAAAGGGGTTGATTGTCTGGTCTATAGAAGTATAGGCAGGAAGCGGGCCTGTTACAATTTTATGTTAACGGTCATAGAAGCAAATTATTTGCACATTTGCGACGAACTGAGGTCGCAAGCGCTTGCAACATCAACGTTTCAAAACAAAGTTTCGAATCTAAACTGAAGACAGCTAATTGTTACAACGATCGCTCTGACAGATCAGGATAGCACTTGCCAGCATCTCAAGGCTCTGTCCACAAGCACCTGTTGCCTCCGACTCATCAAATTCATCTGGCACTGTTTCATCGTTATCATCACCGCGTTCTCCTATCAAGATATCGTCGTCTTTATTCTCTTTGGGAGTTTCGCAGCCAGATTAAAACCAACGAGTTTGCTCTCATCATCATCATTTCCATCTCGGACATCAAGAGCCCAAGAATTCGAAACAAATAATATGGGACTAGCTGCACTAAATGATTGCTGGCAAGATGCATTCTGTGTGAAATGAGTGACCTTTTGGCCACAACCATGAACAATTATGCGGGCAGGACTCATCAAATCACATCCACCATTGTCACAATCTTTTTATGATTTAAGACATATTTATTGAAATTTAGAAAATCTGAGAGTGAGAGCAGGTTTGGCTCCACAACTCCCATAGTCCTATAACTGCGACGGATCATGCAGTCTCATGTCCAAAAGAAGGACGGGTAAGTTCTACAGTTACTTTGCTCAAAAGTTTTATGAGAACAAAACTTTACGTATTTCTGTAAGAAGCTAAGAATTTGGGCCAGTACTGAAAGTTTCTAACAATTATCAAAATTTGAATACTCAAAGTTTTTTACGAGTTTATTAAAGGTTTCATAACGATCTTCATTTTCACTACCTGTGTCCTCATGAATATTTCAAAACAAGGCTTTTTGAAGTACCTTTCCAGCAATATAATACAGGAAACAAGTGAGAATGAAGCAGAAACATGCTATGTTTTCCTCGGTCAAAATAGACGTACCTTTTATAAGAAACTAAGAATTGGGCCAGAACTGAAATTTTCCTAAGATTATCAGATTTCAGTGCATTAACTGTTCCCTCCTGAACATTCCAAAACAAAGTTGTTTGAGGCCTTACTAATATTTAGACTTTATTCTAGTACCTTTCAAGAAATATGATACGGGAAAGATGTGCAAATAGTGTAAAATATGCTGGGGATTTCTTTTGGGGAAATAAACCGTTTCTCAAGTTATATTTTCCCAGTGTTGGAGTTTCTTAATTTTTGGCGATCTGAGATTTGAGTTTCTTATAAAAGATACGTGTAAATAGTTTCTTCCGTAATATTTTCCCAGTACTGGAGTTTCTCAATGTTTTGGCGATCTGAAAGTTGATTTTCTTTTCAGCAGTTTCTTATAAAAGATAAGTGTAGTCTTCTCTGTTTTGGGTTATAAATGGAATCTTCCAGTCACTATGGCCTTGGACTTGCGAAGTCCATGGGAAAGTCCATCATGGACTCAACTGCATGAGCGTGCAGGGAAGGAAACTGATAAAAAAGCTGTAAATGAGGTCAAGTGTAAGTCACATCAGCTCTAAAACTTCTTCAAGATATGAAATATTTACCTCCAACAAAACACTTTCAGTTTTACTTTGGGGAGTGCCCTGGTGAACTCTCGTTAATGTAAGCTAATCTCAATGAACGAAATACATTTTTCTCCAGTCTTTTAATTGCTCTCCTTGACTCTGACTTTTGTTTCTTGCCAATGTTTTCAAACATTTTCAGGTGTTGTTGAAGGCCATTCGATCAACAATATACGTTTTTATATCATTCTTTATACAAATTTCAGATTCCCATATTTCTGTGAAACTTTTTTAGGCATCTCAGCAACTTACTCCGTAAACACAGGCATACTCCCCCGGCAATATTAGCCAAAATTTAGCTTGCGTAAGAGCTCATATTTTCCCGCCAAAACATGCTAAATTTCTCTTCTGGGAAGAGCTGAGCTGAACAGTAAGGCGGTATGTGAAGAATGAAAAATGCACTTTGATTCTTGAAGCAAAAAGATCTCGAGTCCCCTTGTCAAAACTATCCTGGCCATCAGAGCCTAAAGAAAGAAAAAGAGAGGGGAATTTCTTCTCTCTTTTTCTTCTACTTTTTGAATTTTTATTAGGCTTTGGTACCCAGGGTATGTCCAAACATGTTTTGCAAAATGTTAGATAAAGATTCCCTGTTTCCACATGTTGTTACAAGCTATTTGACCTTTTGTGGACTCCTTCACAAAATGATTAAAAAAGTAAATTTTTAGTTGTCAGTTTCAAAGTCGCATGACACGTGAAACGATCTTTTTTGGGCATGTTTTAATTTCCAAAAAATGTCCTTGCAGTTTCTTCGAACTGAAATAGAAAGGGCACAGTCTGAAACCATGCGATTCTTTCGTCAATTTCAAAATCCTGTAAATCTTGATTTAGGCCGAATATCGAGAAAATGCACATTGGAAGTGTTCATCAGAATTCATTTTTAAGAAATTCGTTGTCGTTGTTTGAAAATATTCGAAAACGGCAAATCCGTGGCACAGAAAGAAAGAGGGGTTTTAGCCCTTTTTCGAGGCTTGGTTTGTTTACAGCGAGCCGCCATCTTTAAAAATAGCGTGGTCTGATTGGTCAATGTCGAAATCAAAACAAACTCAGCAGTCTATTGAAAACGAAATGTTGCCCTGTTTTGCGTACGCACGTGTTTTCTTAGACTTGCTTCAAGTCTATTCCGTGGCATATCAGCACTAAGGAACATCGTTACTTCTGCGGGGGTGTAGACCACGAAAACCCCGCAGAAGTAACTATATTCCTTAGTGCTAATATACCACGGAATAGACTTGGAGCAAGTCTAGTGTTTCCTTTGTTCTACTCCACTTAGCACCGTCCCTTCACTTCAATTCCTGCTTAAATTTGTCTTTTAACAACGAAGCAAATGACAGCAGCTGAGTAAAGATTAGGGCAGAGTCTTTCGGTAAGACTTTTGCAAAGGCAAAACGTTCAAATTGTCTCGCAAAATTAGATACTTCCGATAACTAGGGAATCTTGGCATACAAACCAAATCTTGTCAGATAAGCTGCCGTTTAAAATGAACCTCATACAAACCTTGTTGCATTGGACTACAATGTTTGAAAGTTTTTGGTCATTTTCAGTCACATACTGTTTCGCAGACCTGTTTCTTTTTCTTCCTCTTAGCTAAGTTTGCCTTTAACCCCGTTGATCTACTTTGATAAGTTTCTGGAAGGAGGGGATTTCTGCAAACTGGCTTTCCGTGCTCATCAGAGTTCAAAGCAGAGTCAACTTAAGTTTACCATACGTTTGAAATGCTTACAGTTCAGCGTCTGGATAATTAATAACAATGGAGAGGGAAAAGTATAATACTATATCAATACCCACCAACGCCTTGCACCAAAGAAATCCGGTGACCTTTTTATCATCTAGGATATCAATTAAATAAGAGTTACTTTTTCATTCCATCAGAAGTCGATAAATGCTACAGAATGCTTGACACTACAATCTTTGCCAAAACTCTTGAAGAAAAATTACATATTTTCCCACTTCTCTCCCCCTCCTCTCTTACAATGTTGGTTTCTTGTGTGATTACGCATTGCGAAGTGAAAATCATTTGCGGTTGCCAAAAGTTAAGACAACAACGTACGGAATAGAGGATATTCAGTACAGAGGTTGTCATTTGTGGTCCTCATTACCGAGGGAAATTAAAGTTTCCAACACACTCGCTGAATTCAAACGAAAAATAAAATCATGGGATGGAAATACTTGCATCTTGCAGATTGTGCAAAGTTTTTCTTAAAGATTTAGGGTTTTTGTAGGTTTATTATGGGACATTGTAAAATAGGTTTTAAATTACTTAGTTGACCTTAATTAGCTTATTAGCTATGTATACATATGTATATATATTTTTTTCTCGCCAACGCAATATAAATTGTTGATAATAATAATAATAATAATAAAAGAGCCAAGCTTAACAAGCTATTACTATGAGAAAAACCTGGTTAACCAGTAAAGAATAAAGCTTGATTACTAGGCCAGATAAGGTCAAAAGTGTGGTTGTCGCTTTCTTCTTCAGGATCATTGCAGTTCTGTTATCAAGAAACCCAAACATTTTTCTGGTTATTGAAGAAACCAAATCTTCAAGTATTGCAAAAATCTCTCTTTTTGAAACGGAAACATTCCGTCAAATCTTTGACCACACTGGATGCATCTCAAATTATTGATTGAACAACTATAAAATCAAACCATAAGTCGTTGTGCCAAACACCTGCCTACACCATGGTATGCTGGTACCAGCTGGCGTACCAGCTGGCCACTTCGCTGCCATATCTGAAGACTTTGCGCAGGTATATCTTTAAAATGGATCTTCCTTTATTGGCTATCTTGTTCGGGATACTGCAAATTCCCAGTTTAGGGAACCACAAAGGAAAAAACGTTAACTCTGATTGACTCGCTGATCAATGGGACGAGTGAAGCGTTTTGGGGCATGCGCGAATCAACAATGGAAGAATGAAGGGCCATGACCCTGAGATCGATACTGCGCAGACTCCAAAGCGCTTCGACAGGCGTCTGGCTCTTCAGAAGAAAATCTGAAAGATTTTCGCTGATAGTATCCCGAACAATATCATGGCGGGCAAAGGGCGGGTGCTTTGGGGTTTCACGGATTGTGTGTTCGGCCAATTTCAGCTCTTTGGTTTCGGAATTTACTTTAATTCGTGCGGGTTTTCGGGCTTTGAGATGTATCGCAGGTTGCGGGTTTGGCCATTTTTGTGCTCGCGTTCCGGGTATATCACTCAAAATTCCTATTCTGTCACGTTTTCGAAGTTATACAGTCCATGCAGTTAACTGAGATTGATAAACCAACTTTCGAATGCTTAAAACAAGGCGCTGGGACTCAGTGAAAACGAAAATGCTAGCAATAATCAAGGATTACTGACGAAAATTTAAGAATTTTGTTCTGAAGGGCAATTTCAGATTTTAGCTTTTTTGCTTGCGGGATTTCGAGATTTTGCTAATTTTGGTCCGGGTTTGCAGGTTCTATTACCCCAAAGGTCCCAAACAAAGGGAATCATAGGAGTTCATTGGCCAATCTTCTAAAATAAGGTCGTATGGGTGGATTTGCCATTTCTTATCTAGTCCTACTTTGGATGAGGGTGTGAAGGGTCGGTAAGATTTCTTACCGTGGTGGCGCCAGCTCCTATGAATGCGAAAGTCATGGGGGGGGGACTCTGACGTCAATTTCTAGCCTAAAGGCATAGACTACCATTTTATGTCATTTTTCTTTGTAAAATTGGACAGAATTTTGAAATCTGGGGGGGGGGCACGTCACCCTATGGTCCAGGCATAGATTTTTTGTTATGAAGACTGCTCCATACGGTATTTGAAGTAAAGAAATCAAGGGCAACTTATGGAGCTATGACTAAGAAATCACCGTCATTTGCGCAGGAAATTGGGGAGAGGGGCGGTAGTCTCATGGCTAAATGCCTCTAGCACAGTTTAGATTTTTTAATTTAAAAGGTATGATTTCAAATTTCATCCTGTAAACTGTAAGCCAACGTGGAACCTGCCCATCAAGTAGCCATTGGCATGATGCCAATTGCCTGGTGCTTTGGCGACTTACAGAATGATACCTTGGTGCATCTTTTGTTCTCTCACGAGGCTTAAGAGGTCGCTCTTTCAGATCAGAATCGAGAGTTGGAGTGACAAGCCCGGGCAAACCTCTTGATGACACTTTTTGAGATTAAGCCTACGACCTCTTGGCTCGGGGTAAAATCTCTTTGTCCATAAGACCACTGAGGTGATTCAGTTGGAGCATATTGGCTGATTTGGGCTGGCATACATCTATGGCGTATCTTATTATAATCTTTTTACCACAAGTTGTAGCAATAAAATCCAGGCCAGTTAGTCGCAAAGGAATTTGATGCCCATTAACTCAAAAATCTAAACAAAAGGCATTGACAGGTATTTCAGTTAGGGTGTGTTTCATTGGTAATCACAAACCTACCAAATTCTGAAAACTGCAGGCTTCGCAGAGACGGAAACAAATTTCCCGAATAAAATACAAAATTCCTCAACACAGCAGGCTTCAGATTCATCCTAACGTAAATGAGGTTTCCGAGTGAGAGACATGGTTTCGAGTCTGGTGCTTGGCAACAAAGAGTAAAGTTACCGATTACGCGTAGCAACGTGAGCAAAGTCGCCTCGTTTTCAGAGTTCTGCAAATGAAATCGAGAATCTCTCCAAAGTCTGCCAAACCTTCTGCCTTTTGGAGCAGAGGGCTCAGCAAGCCTGCCAAACCTGCCACACCTGCTGTTCTCTGAATTTGGGAGTCAATCAGACTCGTCTTCGTATTTTTTCAATTGGAAACCTCATCTTCGCCAGAATAAATCTGAAACCTGCTGCTTTGAAAAACTTTGTGTTTGATTGGGAACTGGGAACTGAGAATTCGGTAGGTTTGGAATTACCAATCAAACACACCCAAAAAATGTTGAATGAGGATGCCAAACATTTCCATTGTTTTAAGATGTTGGATCAATTGTTGGGTCGTTTGACCACCTCATTCAACACTTTTGAACCAATTCATGCCACTTCTTTTTGGTATTACTGTTGGAAAGTATTTTTTATTGAAGCTTTTGTTTTTGATGTGATGGAGTCGTCTGATGTACGGTCTTTCACAGATTCTTGTTACTTAAAGGCAGTCTGTCACGCATTTGATTGGGTGATTTGGACAATACCAAGAACAGGAAATTTGAATGGCTGCTAATCCTCTGACTTTCTATGGCCGTAGACAGTCAAGATGATCAGCCATCCTTTGTTTTAAATACACAAATTCACAAATAAATCCGTTGTGTTGAGCCCTGATTGTCGCGACCAATCAGAGACGTGACAGACTGCCTTTAAGGGCCTGGTCATAATCATTTTGTATATGTTTCAGGAAATTTTCGTTTTGCGTTTCCAATGTTAATTTGAGTATTGAGAGGGTATCGTCCTAGTTCTACTCGAAATAGTATATTAATTGTGGAGCGGTTTACGTCAAAGATGCATCACAGTAGCCAATGTACGGAAGAGTTACGGAACACTTGAAACGTTTCAAAATTTGACATCAACCTGATTCGCTAAAGGTCCTTCCTGCGAAAGATTCTTCCCTTAAGGCAATGGATGTCTCGCTGGATGAATCTTTGTTTGAAAAGAGACGCGTACCATGGGAAGATCGGTAAATTTTTCACAATTTTGCAGGATGTCCCGAGGAAAGTGGAGATCCTGAGGTCAAGGCTAAGAGGGAAGTCAAGGGCTTTCGCAACTCTGAGAACCTGCACCAAATGCAAAGAACTGTGAGTCACGACGCATAATAGTTAGGATTAAAGAGGTGCAATGAGAGAGGTCTTTCACGCAAAGCAACAAAATCCCTAGTGGGTTTATCATCCATCCCTCAGGCTTGGCTGTGCCACCAGTGCGTCCACCAGCCTGCACTCTCTCTATTGTTCAATGACATTTTTATTAAAGACCCGATAAACTGATACCAGAAATAGGCCAAGATATTAAAATATTTAGCTGCCAAGCTTAGCGGGGATCGTATTTTGATACGCAAAGGTATCTGGCTGTCGTCAAAGGATTATTTCATTGGTGAAGTGTTAGTACCGCACAGTAGCATTTGTGGCCGCACATAAGAACGTAAACCATCCTAGCTTAAGCACTTCAGAAACAACATGTGCTAAATTGCCAAGAAAAGCGTTAATAACTTGAACTTGGCATAATCTTCCTCGGGCACGAAACTGTCTGGATGCGGCTTTCACACCCACAGTTCTACTGTAAAACCTCCACAGCCGATAAGTGTTCGATCAAAAATGAGCATACCGCTCACATTTTTGGCACTTTGATTTTAATGTAGCTTCCGTATTTGCAACAAGCTGCAATGCAGGGGTGGAAAAATAGCGGACCATGGCACCAATGGTCCCAGAAAAAATTTCAAGTCTCCAGAAAGAATGAAGAGACAAATGGAAAATTGATAAAGATAGCCTGCGCGCAGACTTTACTACTGCGCAGGAGAAATCGAGAGAAAAGATGTTGCCCTACTATTAGTCAGCTATTTTTCAAGGTTGCGTAACCGATCTACTGAAGATTATTCAAACCCTTATGTTTATAGCTTTCTTCGACCATATCACAGCAATTCTCATAAAAAGATATCTAGAGACTTCTTACAGACTGATGTGATTAATGCTGACAGTATGTCGAAGCCTGGGAAAAATAACTGGGCAGAAACAAAGTTCACTCTCTTTCATTTAAAATGGTTTCAGACAGACTCAGTAAAACAGTAAGTTACCGGATAAATTGCTTGGAAAAGGCAGTAGGTGGTAATCTACGTCACACTAATGACAAGTTTCAACAGTGTAGTGTGAGATATTTGCTGCTGTGAAAAGTGGCTTGGCACAGTTCTAGTAATGTTTCATATTTGACTGGACGAGTGCAAGAACAATGTACACTAATTTATAATGAATTTTAACAATGACAGTCGATTTGAGATTTCTTAATAAGTCTGAGAACTTAACGGAGTGTACTTTGATAGGATTTAAAGGCTATGAAACCTCTCTCTTCACCGCGCACTTTGTCACTGGTCATTCTAACTTTTAGCTATTACTTTTACTGCAATTATGGCTATAAAACAGCATGGTAGGCCTAGAAATGAAATCCCTTTCGAACGAACTTGGCATGTTCCGAAATTCAAGAAGATATAGAAAATTTTGTGGCCTACTGAGTAGATATTGAGTACATGTGACTTACTTATACCTACTGAGTAGATATAAATCACCTAAGCACTTTTCAGACAAGGGATCACAAATCCAGGCAAACTTGCTAAGCACAGCTACAGCATTTTACCATATTTGTACGACAAAAGGGGGTTTTGTGATTTTGTTGGGTCCAGTCCAGAAACCAATTAAAATACCAGAAAGAAAGTTCCCACTTTTGAAAATTCATAGCACCACGGGTACTTCTCAGATTTGAATAATTCAAATTCTAGTTAAAAGCCGAAAGATCAAAGTATTTTTGTGATTTTTCTCGCTGTCTCAAGGGCACTAGGAATATAGATAAATACAACCTCGCAAAAATTTCATGGTTGCAAAATGACTGCAAAATGGCCTAAAACATTGATCAAATCATAAAGGACTCCTCGCACAGAGCAATAAAGAAAATGTAATTGTTCATCGGCTAAAGATATTCATTGCACAATTATTAACCAGAGAATGAAACTCTTCGGTATCTCCTTGAAAACTGATGTCGTATTGCTCTTGAAAGAGGTGAAACACCGATTGCATATTGTTCTGTGTAAGGAGAGTCCTTACAATTTGATCAATGTTTCAGGCCCTTTTCCAGTCATTTTGCAACCCTGAAACTTTCATAGAGTTAAATTCACCGATACTTCTAGTGCTGGTACGACAGCGAGAAAAATCACAAAAATACTTCAATTTTTTGGCTTCTACTTAGAATTCGAATAATTGAAATTGGTGAAGATCTCCTGGTGCCATGAATTTTTCAAAAGTGGGAATTTTTTTCTGGCTCACCCGGTAGAAGTCAAACGGCACAAGAACGAGCCGGTAATCAAAACACAATATCAGCTATGTGCAGAGAATGCAGAGAACAACGATCTCAAATAATTCCCCCAGCTTTTCTACTGCAAACAGTACAAACATGCGCAATGAGCAGCGCTTTTGAATGGCTGTCATTTGCATTCAAATAACAATACTGGCTAAAGTTTGTCTCATAGTAGGTGTCAACGTGAGATTTGCGAAAACACAAAACTGCTGACGGAAAACACTGAAATCGTTTATTCGAGGACAATTTCGCATGAAATTCAATTTGAGATAACCTTTTTAGCTACACACGTTTCTGAACAATTTGACTCACCTCTGCGTATTTGAAGAATGAGTACAGAATCTCGTAGATCAGTATGAAAGGACAAAGTGCAAGATTTGCCAGCCCAACCAAGAAGATTCTCTTCGAGAGCCTACAAATACAAAAGACGAAATGTTACAAAACGGTGTGCCAAAAAAAGTAAGAATTCGTAAAACAAACAAACAAATTTGTCACCAATTTTATTTGAAGGATTCCGTCCTACTCATGGATAATCACGAATACAACAGAGATTATGCCATGAATAGTATTAAAAGATTAGCGCGCAAAGTTGACAGCAAAAAGTTTAAGTGACTAAGATGAAACTAAAAATCTAGACCAGATGACTTGTTTTACAGCGCAAATCTTCTGTTTAGAGACAGGCATCATGTTTTACAATCAGGTATCGAACGTGATGATAATCTGTACCGATCGAACGCTCGAAGTTTACAAAACTTTGCACAACTTGAATCCAGCTTTTATGAAAGATTATTTTCTCCCAAAATCCACTGGCTATGATCTTCGAAGAAATGATGTTCTATTCATTCCAAAGGTTAAAACTACAAATTATGGCATAAGATCTATCAGTTATTTGAGTCCAAAGATTTGGAATTCTCTTCAAAATGAATTAAAGTTATCCAAGAATGCAAATCAGTTCAAAATCCTCATAAAGGATTGGTACTTCGAAAACAAACGCGTATGCAACGCTTGTAGTCAATAAATTCCATAATGCAATCTCTTAGGTTGTTTCATGTTAGTGTATCCAATAGTGTGTCCCCACTATTGCAAAAAACTAACATTAAAAAGTTATTACTATTATCATTATAACGCTGGCATAAGCCACTCCAAAGAGAGACTACGACTTTCAAGACACAGTCCTTATCCACAATTAATATCAATTCAGGCGAATGATACCAATCCCAGCACAGCAAGAAATCTATACCAATCCTCCTTGATGTAAATACGCGTACAAAACTACTTCTTGTGTTGTTGCGATCGCTCTAGCTCTTGGGATTTAGCTTCACATCATATCGAAGCGCAAACGACGCATTTTAAAAGAACTGATGTCTTTATGAAAAGGGTGCATCAAAACGGATTTTGCACTGAAAAATCTCTAAAAATCTGCAAATTAAAAAGCTTTTACATAAATTTGACATTGTGGAAACTTTTATACATCCATGTGGCAAAACTGATGGAAGTGACATGCATTTATGTAAACCATGGACAATAATTCTTCGTGTTTGTAGCTTAGAAATTGAAGTGTGCTACCTCAAAATTACTGCTTTCCTATGCTGTTTTCTCTTGGGCCCAAGCCTACCCAGTACTACAAATCAAATTCAAATAACCTCGAGGGGGGGAAGGGGGGTAACTTAGTACTTTTCACGTTACGGGGACGTGCCATTTTTAGGGGTATCTTTTTCAAACCGTAACGGAATTATGGGTATCATTTTCACAAGTTTTCAACATTTCACGGAATTATGGGTGTCGTTTTCGAGGGACTTTTCATAATTTCCAGAATTATGGCCCATATTTTCGTTCGATTTACGGAATTATGACCCTAAAATCCACCAGAATTCACGGAATTATGGGTACCAATTTTTCGGGCAAAATGGTACGTCCCCGTCAGATGATAAGTCGAGATACCCCCCACCCGAGCAAATAACTCCTGCGCGTCTGAACACTTAGCTCCTACACAACGTTCATTCTCACTTTAAATTTCCTCGTAAAAAAGAAAACAACAAAGAAAAGCAGTAATATCGAGGTAAAGAACTTTAATTTCTAAGCTACTAACACGGTGCATTATTGCCAATGGTAAAACGAAAGATAAGCAGAAAGTTCTCTGCGCAAAAAACCAGAAAATTTTTTTAAAACATGTAGTAATTAGAATTAACGAGGAAATATCTATTGGTAACTGCCCTAAATTTGGCTGTTACCCCAGATATCTCTGAATTATTTTGATTCTATAAATTAACAATGCCTATAAATTTCTCAGACGCTTCCTTTATTGTTTCGATTGTGTGCGCAAAATAATAACTATTGTTAAACGATTCCTTATTTCTATCTTCCAATATTGCGAGGTAGATGTATTCCTTTCCGTTTGAGCATACACCTTCATACTATTTCATTCTTCAAACATGAAACATAGTAACATGATTCTTGTGATTATGCATAAAAAGAGAATTCAAAAAACTATCAAGGGGCCTAATCTTTATTGGTTGTCCTAAATCCTGCTAAAATGCGTAGGTAATAAATCAAGTTGCAGAAAACGTAGCAAAAAGAAGCACGTTTAGTTAGCTGATACATCGTATCATAATCCGCTTATTTTTCCCTTTGAAATACGACGATTGCTACTTGGAAATTCAAAAAAGATATACATTTTAGATTCAATGTCAGTTCAATGATCTTGTCACTGATGGGCAAATATACGAGGTCTCAAAAGATTTATCTCTGGTTTTATGTTTTTTCTTTGACTTCTCTACACTACTAAAAGAAAACCCTGCAACCTTCACACCATCACAGGGTGTTCTAGAAGAAACGCAACCCAAGAATAGTCCAAAATTTTAAAAAATTGATAAGATTAGAGAAGATGTAATGTATACCACCTAAAAGTAAAATCTTTCTTCTGTATAATGATACGCAATTTGGATACATGAATGGAATTATTTATCATCAAATTGATACTTTCTTAAGGAGGGCCATTTTTAAATGCAGCTTCCTTTTAAAAATGGAGGGAAACACACCCCTATATAAGTGAAGTTAAGACGACGCTTTGTTATAAGAAACACTACATCAACATGTGCACTCGACTTGAAAAGCAGGACTTTACCAACCAACGTCATCGCTGGTCCTCACACCTTGCACTTGGTACCACGAGCACATATTTTTAGTACTCATAATCTAACAGAGTTATACCACATTGTTTGAAAATGAGCAGATACAGAGAGATTGGAGCCTCACTATACCATCAGTTCATAGATGTTTGATTCTTGGTTCTAACCGCCGGCCGCTAGCCCCTGGCCACGCCATATCATACATGCCGTAAAAGAAGCTTATGCTTTGTTCTTTACTTTGAATAGCGGATCAGGACACCCAATCAGGATTCACCTCTTGTCAGGAAGTATTTATGGTCTATGCACAGTCATCTCGGTGCTCTGAGGAGTCTCCTAGAACCCCAATCGGAGTTCACGGGGCTCCACCAATCAGGGCTGCTGAGAGGGGGGAGCAGGAGGGGCACTTTGCCCCAGGGCCTCGGGGTCTAAGGAGCCTCATAATTGGAGAATTTTGACATTTGGACTGCAGGCAATGCTCTGAAATGCATGTTAAGCCAATCTATAGGGGGCGATCGAAAAATTTCCTGCTCGCTCCGCTCGCAGGGGGCCTCAATTCATGGTTTTGCCCATGGGCCTCGAAAAGCTCTCGGCGGCCCTGCCTCCAATTGGCAATCTATTAAGCCGCGATTGAAGAGAGGGGAGGGGGCTTATCCACCATTTCAAATGACAAGAATTTGAAAAAAAAGCATTTGAACTCTTTTACTCCATATTTTACGGAATCAACAGATAACATTGAGATTCAAATAAATACATGAATTCGTAACAGTTTTTGTCTCAAACCATATCAAAATTAACATACAATCCCGTTCAGCAGATAGCTGAATAAACGGGAAGAATTTGGTTACCTCTCGCATTTGACATAAGTGGAGGGCGTAACAGCGAGGGAGTTGCTTAAAATGTTGGCTTAGAAGACAGGGGCTACAACAATGATATTTACAGACTTTTTACAACTCGGCATGCGAATCCCTTGAATAAAATATTCCTTACCTCGCTGCAAGCTCTCTCCTAAAAAGACAAAAGGAGTACAATCACAAAAGGGGTACAAGGAAGGCAAGGCATAGAATATCGTTTGTAAAAAGTATAGCAATATATATTATATTCAATATATTATATTCAACAGGAAAGCACGAAGCGTAAATTAATTTTCTAAACTCAATTTAATTCTTAGTCATGCATCAAGTTGAATATATGTCAGTCAGCGGAAACATGGGGTTCTTTGCAAAATGTAAACGAAATGTTTATATGTTGTTGCTCCATCATTCTTTTAACTGAATTTATCGAAGGGAACATTTCATTTCATTTCATTTTTACTTATTTAGGCACGGTAGCCCCGTCAGTCCGTGGGAACTGCTTTTCAGGGGGCCGTGGCAATACATTTACAAATAGGAAGATAGATACTACGAAATAGGAAAGGTCATCATAGTTTGTTTTTGATTCTTCTCTTAAAGGTGGCAAGGGAAGGTGCCTGTTTGGCGTCGCGTTCAAGTTGATTCCAAAGCTTAGGTCCACGAAAAGAAATAGCCCTCTGCCCATTGTTGGTCTTTCGTAATGGAAGCGAAAGATCAGTATCAGTATTTCTCAGTTTTCTAGCATATCGAGTCGAAGTTTTACTAAACAGGTTGGAAAGGTACTCTGGGACGAGGCCATTTAACGATTTGTACATAGTTGTCGCTATTTCGCTCCTAATAATATCATCCACTGTTGGCCAATTCAAACTGCGAATTATTGGCATAGCAGGCGCATCAAAACTGCTTTTAACCACAATTCTAGCTGCTCGATTCTGCAACTTTTGCAACGTTAAGTAATTTGTCAAAATTCCAGAACGCCCAGCGTTGACATCATGATAATTTTCAGAACGACAGCGTTTTAAGTTTCGTGAAAGCATGGTGAAAGGATGTGCGAGCGTGGTTAAAAGCTTTTGGTGGCGGCGCTACGGGGGCCTGGAAGTCCCCCCAAATCCCAAAAGTCGGCAAAAATCGTTAAAAGAAACATGACATAAAATTAGTTGGGTATACCTTTAGATTGAAAAACTACGTCAAAATGCTCCCCCCCCCACTTTTTTCCAAATTTTCAAAGCTGGCGCTGCCACTGAAAGCTTTAACAAAATATCTGAATGAGACAGGCATCTGAATCTTTGACAAACTTTAAAAGCTTTCTTTTATTCAACGAAAACAATTAAGATAAACAAAGAACAAGATTTATAAACTACGTGCCATTCATAGCGGAAAAGGACATTGTCAGCAAGTTCCCACTATGGATGACACTTACAATTTCACATATATGAAATTGATAGACACAAACACACATACACATAGGGCCTTACATCAAACAGATACATTCACACATGGTACTACAACATAAACAGATACATTCATTAACATATCAAGCATGAATTCTTTGTTTCTAGAGGATACTGCAAATCAAAACGCTTGGATAATTTGATGTATTTTATTGTAGCTTCAAGAATCATTCTGTTGATGATATATGGAAATTCGGTGCTACCATACTAAAGCAAAGCTTCATACGCCTTAACCGACTGATGCAAATCAATATGACCAACAAGAGGAATGCTTACTTCTTGAAAGTCGACGAGATGGTTGCGAGCAAAGTCTGTAGCTTCTATGGCTTACGATTTAACAATTTAGTGACATTTTTTCTCTGACAATAATGATGATTTCAAAAATGCTCTCTCTGAGATTATGGTAAATTACATGAAGCTCCCTCTGATCAATTCAGTTGAAAGAACGAAACAGTAACATTTTAAACCGATGATTTTACATTTTTGCAAAGAATTGAGCCCCATTTTACACCGACGACTTTACATTTTTGTAAAGCTTTGAGCCCCATGCTGTCAGCTGGAGGGTTCGCATAATTATTATTTTCAAACATACAGTAGATTCTTGGTTTACCTAACTTACCCAGAATTGTTTCACGTCCTGTTACAAAATTATCTATAACTAAGTTGAAAAGCAAATGAATTTTATTGGTTTCTTGATTGTAACGAAAACATTAGAAAGAAAGACAATAAGTAAACTTACAGTCAATAAATGCAACTAAAGGGGTTATCTTTATACGTAAAAAGTCACCGGTTTGAAAGGTAAATTACTAGGAAGCCAAAAATTTTGTTAAAACAATCTCCTTCCAATCACATTTCAAGAAATATGACAGTTATCTGAAATTTAGACCACTAACATGCCGTACAGACCAAATATCTCTTATCATGACACAAAGGAGACGTATTAACAATTGCCACAACCAAATCTAATTTTTTCGAGGTAAAATAATTTCATAAATCTTTGACTGGAAAACTTGTTTGCCGCATTGATATCTTAATCAAATAGATATACTGCCGTTAATAGAGTTGATCGATTTCATTCCACGACTGTTATTCGATCAGACCTGATCCTTTGTTTTGATTTTTACTTTGCAAAAAAGATCAGTGTCTATTTTATAGATTGTTTCGATGTTGCCTTAGGTGTTCTGAATATGCGACATTGCTTGAAGGAATCAAAATGCAGGCGAGTGTTCCAGGAAATTACTCCAAGTTTGATCTAAGATCGAGAAATAGCTACAAAATTAACAGATTCCATTCTAGAATAACCCTGTCTCCAAGATCTTTAATTGAAACTTAGACATTAGAATCTTGCACATCCGACGAAAATTCACTGAGCTACGAGCTTTGAAAGGTCAAATTTGTGCAAAAGCTAAAACAAGAGGACACTAAAAGATTTGCGATTGTGACGCAAACGAGCTCCGGAATCAAGGTAAACAAAGGTTAAACAGTGCCATAAAGTATCGTCAACATCAGAGCAAGCAAAAAACGGACTTCTTAATTGATTTTCTGGTAACTATCACTAAAACTGAATTAATAATGCAAGTACCGAAAAAGCTCTCTGAGTTGTAAAATCGCATGTTGATTCAGCAAAATATGGGATAAACGAACTGAAGAGCTACAAAATATATCCTTGTCACTTTAGTTTACGCACAACCAATCAACAGGCCTAACTTCAAACTTGAGTGAACACATTCAATGAAGTAGCTCAAAATACACTCAGAAATGGGCAGAAGGAAGTCAAGACACCTAAATAATCCAGAGAGAGAACATTTCCCACATTAAACCAGTATCATGCAACTCTTGAAAGATGCAAATAAATAAAAAACAACTCAATTTTGCAGGGAGAAGCAACCGAGACGCAAGCCATACGCTTATCACTAAAGCGGAGGGGATTCCCGTAATTTCCTACTGTTGCCAAAGATGTCAGAATGGGCCACGTTCTCCTTAGTCCCTTCCTCTAAATTGAAAAGTCTATTCTTAATTTGGTATCCAAGAAGTTAGCAATACCATAAAGTTGTTGATAGCCAGCAATGATTTTGTGCTTGGAAAACTTTCCTCAAACAGAATAGAGTCTATAAGCTGGCCAAAAAATGTGGTACAAAGGAATCAAACAAAGTCAGATCTATGAAAGTGAAAAGTCACCTCAAAGTTATATCTCTGTATTCTTCTCTCAATTTCCATGGCGTTTCAAACGGTGCACCAGGACCAGAAAACAGTATAAGTTTCAAATTATATTTCAGACCTTGTGTAAGAAAGGTCCTGTGGGGAAAAGAAAATGAATACAGGTATTTCTTTAAATGAGAAATCAAGAATGTGGGTCTGCACTGAAAGTTTTTTTTTCAAAATATCAGATTTTGAATGCTGAAAGTTTCTTACGAGTTTCTTTCGAGTTCCACAAAGATCTTCATGTTTACAAATCGTGCCTCATGAGCATGCCAAAACAATGTCTTTCGAAGTCTTCCCAATTTTTTAGACCTTACCCACGTTCCTTCGGAGTAATATGATACAGGAAACTAGTGAAAATAAAGTAAAAATATGAAACGAATTTCCTTTAGCAAAATAAACAGTTTCTGAAATTATTTTTTCCCAGTACTGGGGCTTCTTCAATATTCACTCAAGTAAATGAGGGCAGTTTGCTAAAAATAATTTTGAGACTCTAGTTTGGTTGGAATATACATTGGATCTTTTCAGCACATCATTGCCAGCAAAAATATTTTGCATAACATGATGTGACTTCACAGAAAACTTTCCCCATTTGCTAGGTTCCTAGAAAGGATTCATCTCTGTTCATATCCTTCAAAACAGGCTAAAAATCTGTGATCAAATTTCCTAGAACTTCCGAGTCAGAAACTCTAAAAGTGATTGACATGGCAATAAATTCAAGTCTTACCTATGTCCTGCAAAAGGAAATCTAAACAGCCCAGGTATTACAGCTTTGTTCTGCATTGCTATCAGGTAGTTTTTATGCCGCAGAATTCTGTGATAAATATCTGAAAACAAAGAGAAAATCATTAGAAGTCTTAAGTACCAGGCAACGTTAAATGGATGTTCATGTTTGAGGAGAAATGCCAGAAAACATGTTACAAGGCTTATAATTTCTATGCAAAAGGCCGTAAAATTTGAAAATTAACAGTGTAAGATCTATTTGCCCCTTTCTTTCAAATGAACTGCTTCCAGACAATTTTATATAACTAGCGATCACTCTAGGGATAGTATTCTCTTCAGAATTACAGCGATGTTCATAAATTCTGCTAGCTCTGAAATCAACAAGTTGCTACAAAGTAAACCATAAGAGCAACACAGGCTCAGGCCTCGGGTGCCCCGTGCGTAGGAAACGTAACTCACGCTTGTTTACCACGCTTTTTAGTTTGCTTGTCTCTTGGTATAAATTGCCATTCATCATTATTCAGATTCGCTGAAGATGAACCTAGTTGGTTCGAAACTTTCGAATAACAAATATTTTTACGTGCAATCAACTTTTTATAGCTTAACTGGAAAAGTATTAACAATTGAATCTGTCTTATACTGAATTTTTTCAAAATAACATGGAATGTCTATAAATATGAAGTTCAATAAAATGAGTGTCATCGCTTGCCTCATCCTTCGTTTCATAATTAAACAACGTTTTTCATAAAATTGTTCAATTTCAAATAAAAGCAACAGAGGTTTACTTACTACGAAATCAGAGGTCTCCAATAATTGAGCAATTAATCAACAATATATTGATTTCGCTCTATCAGTCTATAATTTACAATGCGCTTGATATTTGTCAAAGGTAACAAAATTTAAAATTTGTCAAACGCTATATTCCAAAACTGATAATGGTATCAAAAGTGCTTTCCCTGCAATCATGGTAAACTAAATTTACCTTAAAGGAATTCATTTGAAAAAAACATTTTACAAGAGGAATTCAAAATTTTTATGAAGATTATGGGTTGCGCCAGGTAGGTCCGTGACTTTACTTACAAACAATCCATTTTACTCTGTCATGCATGCATATAAAGGTATTATAGTTTTACAACAGTACTTAAGAGATTAATATGTATATCGTATATTTGATTCTTCTTTGATTTAAACTGACAGTTGTCTCATAAATGTATACATTATTAGCATCTCTTTTATTGTTTCTTTGTTGCCAATATAATTTTCATCCATGTATATTTCATACATAATTTTTATACATGTATGCATGTCTTTCATCCGCAATATCAGTATCCTTTTTATGATAAATAACTTACATATCTGGAAATACCTGTTAGCTTAGACTTTTAATGATAAATTGCATGTAATTGAATCCTTCTTAGGCCATTGTTTTCGTAGTTTCTTTGTATTTCAGGATTTATATGTACGCTTAATTGAATTGTAAAAATCATACTGATGGAGGCCTTGGCCAAAAACGTTTAACAGAAGTGTTTTTCTTCCAACATCTATCTTACACTGCATTCACACTCACACAGTTAAACCAGCTTTATCTAAGCAAGTTTAAATTTCAACCAATCAAATGACTGGATTTGTTGGATTGACCAATCAAAAGGCCTTATTCGAAAGCCTGGTTTAGTTTAGGCTGGCTTAACTTGCAGTGTGAATGGGCCATTAAGTTTAAAGCATCTTTCAGAATGAGCTTTCACAAAAGAAGAACAAAGTTCTGCGTAGAGGGGAGGGGCATGTTAGAGAGGGGGCTTAATAGAGATGGGGGCTTAAGCTTTTAAGGTCATTGATTTATTAGGAGTTGTTAATATCCTTACCTAATTCAGTAAGTTCAGCTTTATGGACACACATGTGATGTATTCGCTGTGCTTCTATCAATTTCTGCTGAACATCACGCCATTGCATGTTTTGAAGCTGACTCTGCAACGTAAATATACAAAATATTACGAAAAATTCATGTTAAAACATGGGGTGGTTTGTGCACGCCTATATTTTCCCATCGATTTTTCAAGACGAAGGGCGAGCTTCCAGGGCCTGGGGGTGCCGAGATCTCGTGGTGGCAAACAGACTAATTCAGCGTTTGATCTCGCCTGCTCACTCAGTAGTAATATAGATTTCAGATGAAAGAATGTTGAAAAATTTCCCAAAAACGAGGCTGTTCATTGAAATGAAGTATTCACACTGACGCAGCCAAACCAGCTTTATCTGATCCAGGAAAACTTAAACCAATCAAATGGATTCGATTTCTTAGAAGGACCAATCAGGATGCAACATTCGATAATTCGATAACATGGTTTAGTTTGCGCTGGTTTTATTTGCAAGTGTGAGTGGTGAGTGGGGTGTAAGATGTTGAAATACCGGGTGAGTGGATGAGTCAAAACAAAGGGTTTACACCTTTGGAGGGCTGTGGAATAAAAAGTATGCAGTTGCTATGCAAACCTAAAATGTTCATCTGTCATTCAAAGGTTAACTTATTCCCGGTTCACACTGTTCCGCTTTCGTATGAAAACGGGGAAAAGTTTCTCCATTTTTGCCTTGTGTTCACATTGCTCTGCAGTGACAATGGCGCTTTTTAAGTCTGAATACGGTGCGTTTTGAAAACGATCCGTTTTAAGTGTGAACGCCAAAAACGGTGACATTTGAAAACGCTGCACATTTCTTTATTAATAGACTGTTGATTACAATGGCATTCAAAGCCACCATTGGCGCCTTTAAGACAACTATTAACAAAAGGCATTGTTTTGAAAAGAGGCATAACAACACAGCTTTGCTGGAGGAATGTGAACGCATATCGTTTTCATAGCGTATTTATTTGAAAACGGAGCAATGTGAACGGGAAGCGTTTTCATCAACGAAAACGGATAGAAATAAAAACGGAGCAGTGTGAACGTAGAAAATTTTGTTTGGTACGATCGCTCATCTTATAGAACCAGAAATTGGGAAAATGCTGGAAAGGGGTTTCTATGGGAATCAAGATTCCACATTCCATTCTGGTCCATAATTTATTTCCTATTGAAATTAGAATTTCATTTCTGACACTGACAATGGGCTTGAATTCTAATTTCAATGCAAAATAAATCATAGATCAGAACAGAATGTAGAATTCTCGATTCCCGTACAAACCCTTTGCTGGCATTTTCCTAAATTCTGGGTCTTCAAGATCAAATATCTAACGTGTCAGGAGGTAAGCGCAACTTAGTTAAGAAACGTAGAACAAGGATAAAGACGACAATTATGTTCTTTTTATTATGCGATTAATTATGTGACATATCCAGTGGTAAATAAGGAAGGCCAAAGGCCTGAAAAATTCGACTCAAATCATTTATTGATCATTTTCAGAACGTTTCGAATCAACCATGATTCATTATCAACCCATGAAACCTAGAGTAAACATGTTATTTATAATCAACATGAATTATCAAGATAGATGCAAACACTTTTACTTATGTAATTTAATTATCAAAGGAGAAAAACACCGAGGTAAAATTTACCCTGGGGAAAAACGATAAAAGACAGAGTGGAATTGACGATCGATATTTTACCAAACAAAATTTCCTCTTCTAAATTAGCCTTTGAACGATAGATAAACATTTCAGTTCTGAATATCAGCCACATACTTTATATTCCACAGCCCGCTAAACGAGTAAACTTTTTTTGACTCACCCGGAATATGATCTCATCATAGCAGGGTGTATTGCAAATTTAATCATTCCATAATGGCGTCCGCATTACTCAGAAGATCAGTAAGAAAGAGAATTCCCAACGAAACAAAAAATGAGACTTCGCAGAACTTTCACACAAGGTTTTCAGTTTTCAACAACGCACCATGATGCATTCCATATTTGCAGTGCGTTTACGAAGTAAAAAGTTACCCTGTAGATTAGGTGATCTTTGTGGCAATAACACTGCACACATCAAAGCCCCACAAATCCACGTCACATTTTAAAACACATAAACAAGAGAGCCTTGAATCGGTTTCGTGTGCGAGAAATCTTGTGGTAAGCTGATAAGGTTTACATGGTTTAAGTCTGGTTAGAAATGCTGACTGACATGTTACATAAAAACAAACATTACAAAAAGCATTTATACTTTATCGGGGTCCAAACAATCATCTTTACTTATCAGAAAAGGAAGGAGTGGTTCGAGTTAGTCACGATTAAGGCTCTGAAACAATAATGAATAGCTAATTGAAACTTAGGTACTGGATGACTTATGTTAGTTATATAACAACAAAACCTAATTCTAAGGAAGAATGAACAGGGACTGCGCCGCCACTGCGTTAGCAGAGGCTAAAGCCCTCCCCCACAATTTCAAAGACATGGGTCGAAATTTCGTAAATTGAGAACTGTTGTTTAGTGAGATTGAAGTCATCTATTTTAATGTTTTCCGGAAGAAGCTATCATCTTTAAGGGAGAGGAATCTCCCAGGAATCTCCACGGGAATCTCATAACCTGGAATTGTTGCTGTAAAATTGACTTAAGTCACAACTCGGTTTTGGTCTCAAGTGAAAGACTTCATGTTAATGCAATCTCGTAAAACGATTTTCACTGTAAATGTTATCGTCAGCTTCAAGTATACGAGTGCAGTCCACTTGAATGACTTCTCTTCAACAGCAGATTGGCAAAAATTGACAATATGCAACACCCCTAGTAACGACCCCGATGAAACGCTGCCCCGCAAGAAAAATGTGTTTCCCCGCCAAGTTTGAGTTTAAAGCACTCTTCCCGCCTTGTCTTTATTGCTTCCCCGTTGAAATTTTTGGAGTCCCCGTCAAAATCTGTACAAGTTCCATCACAGATAATAGCCAAAAGGTTTTATTCCCCGTCACGATATTTTCAATCCCCGCTAAAAATGTATACAGTAAAAGCTCTATCAAGCCCCCGGGAGGCTTATTTAATTTTGGACCTTCCAGAGGGGGAGCTTAATAGAGAGGGGGGCTTATTCACAAAATCATGTGACAAGGATATATTTGGTAGCTTTTCAGTTCTTTTATCCCATATTTTGCAGAATCAACATACAATTTTATGGCTCCAATTCATAAATTCGACACAGTTTTTATCCCAAACCATACTAGAATTGAAGTGCAAGGTTGTGTAGCTAAATAAATGGAAAATATTTGGTAAGTTCTAGAATAAGGTATAAGTGGGGGGTCTTAATAGATATAAGTGTAAGGTATAAGTGGGGGGGGGGGTCTTATTTCAAATTTTGACTCAGAGGGGAGGGGCTTATTAGAGAGGGGGGCTTAACAGAGAGGAGAGGCTTAATAGAGCTTTTACGGTAGTTTCATGATTTTCCTGCTGTACTTTTGATGTCTGGCTGAGTCGTTACTGGGGGATGTTATGAAGGCCACTAATTCTCACGAAAAGGTGTTTTCCGACGTTCTGAGGGGAATGGTCTCAAAAACTTTTAGGGGAAAGCTTCCGAACTCCATTTTGCTCCCTTCGCTCGCAACTCAGCCCCTCTACTTCTAAATCGCTGCGCGGTCCCTGAGAATAAATTCTATATACATGCATTATCCGGGAAAGGCACCACGTTGATTGGTCCATCCATCAATAGTACTTATATCTTGACAGTTGATTTTGTTTAATTTTGTAAGTAAAAGAAAAACAGAGAGATAAATGAGGGATGAGCTGAAAAGAAGATACTGTTCTATTTTCATAAACTTCTATAGAAATGGCTCGAATTTTGACAAAATTTCAGCCTTGCGCGCATCTTCCTTCAGAATGCGACAAAATCCAGCGAATGAAAATGAGTACCACGGTAAACGCCCGCTGAGGTGACACCTCGTTATGGTGGACGGTGCTCTCTGATCCCTATCGTGCTATTAACAATACTGTCCAGGGATGTTCAATCAGCTGGAAGCCTCATTTTCGCGGACACCGAGCACTGAACACCATTTTATCAAACCATAAATCAAACAAAACAACAAGAGAACTTTAATTGGACAAGGGGACGAGGCTTGACAATATCAAATGGACAAGGCTTGGCCCTGTAGTGGTTGGGCTATGTGATATGTCCTATATTGATTGGGGCCATAAAGCCCCCCCCCCACTCACGTAACTCTTGACTGGTAATAGATAGGGCAACCAAATTTGGTGTGCCTTATTGAAACTGTAAAAATTAAACACCAAAATTAGCCATCATGTTTGCTCACGTCGGCATTTTCCTTTGTGTGGTCAAGAAAAGCGGCAAATTGACCAAAATCGAAAAAAATTACGATACTTTTAAATTTGGAGCATAATTCCCATCCAAACAAAATAATTATGATAGGATACACCAAAAACACTATACTACAAAAGAAATTTGCAAAACATTCTTACTTTGCTTCTTTTTTCGCAATAATTGAGATTTGAGAATTTCGATTTTACCAGAGTCCGTCCCAGAAAATTGTCCCCCTCCACCTCATTTGTAAAAATATTTCAATTAAACTTCTGAGCAGTTGCAACATAGATAGTTGCAAAACTTTCTTGGCCATACATTTCTCCTGACAGAGTTATTCAAAATCTACTAGGGGGATTTGCCCCAACCAAAATAGGGTTAACAACTTTGAATGAGCCAACAAGAAACTGACCAATGTGCAGAAATCTTATTTCCATTTATCTCTCGGTAAATCTTTTTCTTCAAATCTGATTAAACACGCGTGGCTTGTTCTTGGCAATCGGGTCCGGTCAGTAAAAACCACAGTTAACCTTGATATCTTGAGAGATGGAACAACAAGACCAAGGAGCTAGTAACGGTGCGGAATGAATATCTGATCAATTCATCACATCGATATCATTTCATCTTTTATTCATTTTACCATATTCATACACGGAGGATTCATTCAGTTAACAAAAATATAACAAAAGTAATAGGCCTAAATACAGGAATTTGTTACCAAGCGACAATATGAATCTAATTTAGTTACTAAACCTAGACACTGCTCTTCCATGAATCTTACCCTAAGAAGCTAATGAAGGCCCAAAACTACTCCTGTTAAAAACACCCACCTTATCATAAATTTCTTTTTGATCCTTCTTATGCGCATGAGCTTTGGCCCTCCGCACGGGGGCGGGGCACATGAATTTCATCAGCCAAGGCCTGTCTCGTGTCTCGTCTCCCCAACATCATCCAGGGTGATCAGGTAATCATTCGTGGTTTTTGCAGTTTGCTTCAAAAACAGGCAGCCTTAAAAAACTAAATTTGCTCACTGTGAAACCAGTCACAAATCTCCTATCCCCAGGAAAATAACGTTTCTTCTGATATCATCCCCAAGACGTAAAGATGGAGCATGTGATCAAATTTTGGGATTCTATATAAAAGAACACTTTTTGGGACAGCTAAGCTGGCATTATCAAATTCGACTGAATAGGCGTCCGCCGGGAATTAAACAAATTAAAGTCAGGTCTCCTGGCATTAATCAGATTTTTTAGCTCCATAAACACTAGCCATCATTGAATGAACGAATCGTTACTATTTGGTCTTCATCATAGAAGCACTTTGAAAACCCGTATTCGATAAAGTGCTTGGCAAAGGGTGAAGAAACGAAATAAATGGCCCGAAAGAGAGCCACTGGCAAACGTTTTGTTCCACCCTGGCTGCCATTTGAGATGCTACAGGGTCCTTTTAATCAATAATTACTGTGTGAAAGAAAACCAGATTGAAAGAAAATTTCATGTGCTTCATTTCTCATACGGAAAGTAAAAATCGTCATCCTTGTCCAGTCAACACTTGGTGAAAACTTAATGTATGTACAGATGGATTTAAAGTTGTTCAGGGAAATCTAGTGTTTGCAAAATAATTTATCTCGGCTCCTTATTCCAATTTCGTGCTTCGTGCTCCTAAGCAACTTGGAATTCAACCTTGCTTAAAACTTCAAAAACATTGACTGGAAAGGACGGGAAAGGCAGAGAAATGAATGAATTGTTTGTTTCGAATTGGGGTTTTCGAAGGGTAGTTATATCATGAATTGACTAAGAAGCACCTCAACATTTCTTATCAGGCACTTAGGCGTCATCTAGCTTGTGAAGTCTTTTTGTGAGTCATCCGGTAGAGGCTGCAAAGTTTGGAAAATCACACGATGGAAACTTGGGGCAAATTTGACTGGTGCTGTCCAAGGATTTGGTCTTTTAAAATTCAATTAGACTAAACCAACTCAGATAATGTTTTCAAATACAATTAGATGTCAGACGACTTCCTACAATACATCATTTGATTACAAGCACCGCAAACTTGTATCAGCTGGCCTACTGAGAACATCTAATCAGAAACTAGTCAAGTCAAATAAAGCCGATTCCTGATAATTCTCGACAGGGTGCATCAAACCACGCATCCGCATCAGGTTTGACAAGCTATACTGGGTAAGCCATAAAAAAGGTCCGCATTCCAAAATTCATGCTAGACTGATTACATATTCGGAGTTATAGCTACTGATAGACTGGCAGACGCTCAAACTACGAGACTTTCACAGTGAAAATTAGGACGAATTTCCCCCTCGATTTCATGACTAGAAATGGAAACCATAAAAACACTATACGAAAAGCTGAGTGCTCCAGCCAATGGAAGATGGGCCTAGGTTGCCGGCTCAACCCTCTATGCTAAGATGCCCAAAAACTCCAAGTTTTCAGTGATACTAGCCATGAACATGTTCGGCAAGTATCCAGCTGAACGTCTCCTCAATCCATGAATCAACCAACCTTTCACTGTGAAACGAGAGTTCCTCATTTTGAAGGGCAAATAGCTTCACCGCAGCTTTCCAATTTTCGAATGTTGCCTGGATTACGCCATAGCCTCGTTCGAGAGCGCACAAATAACTCTGTGCATTTCCGTGTCAATTTTTATGCAAAAGTCCAAAAGTCCCAGTTTGAGCAAAATAAAACATATTGCTGTTGTTGTCATTGTTGTTGTTATTGTAGTTGTTGCTGTTGTCGTTGATAATAACTGGGACTATGTCTTGAATCTAATTTCATAGCAACAAGTATGATCGAGGATTTGAATGATTCATATTCTTCTTGAAAACTTGAAAGCCGAAAGCTCAAAGCATTTTGTGATTTGTCTCTCGCTTTACGAGCATTGAAAATACAGGTACATTCAATTTTACGAAAAGTTCTTGGTTGCACAATCTACTTCACCCGGTATACTCAAGAAAAATCTACCAATTTCATCATAATATTTGCCAGCTTCTAGTAAAGACTAACTTAGATGTTCAAATATGTTTCCGCAAAATAGCTATCCGTTCTAGATTCCTAGAAATTTTGCAGTGGAGCTGTTTTTGAAAGTGCTAGTTGAAGGACTAGTAACAGTAAACTCTAATTCAAACTGCAGTTTATGAACAGTAATAAAGACAAATATAAACAGCCTCTAAGGTAAAAACAGACACTGAAAATGCATGTTTCGTATTGCATGGCCCTACCAGCTCTAAAGTGATTTTGTGGAAGGGCGTCGGTGTACAAAAACTCCCAAAGGTTATGCTATTTGAATCAGTGTGTCCCAAATTCTATAGTAATGCTATGAGCTCGTATTGATCGAACGACCTTTAACAAATCAACGAACGCACGGAAATATGGGACTTAAGGTGACCAGTCTATCGTTGGGATAGAAATTGGTTCTTTTTCAGCGACTCAAGCCATTGAAGTCGACACTTCGAAAGAGCTGCTTTTCATTGGGCAAACCAGCAGGGCACCTTTTAACTTAGAAAGTAGTGGAACAATTCCTCCCTAGCCCCTTCAGTGCCGATATCAATCGTGTCCATATTTCCCCACGAATGAAGTGCCTTTTCAGTCAAAACTGTAATGCTCAAAATATCACGAATGTTGGTTGAAACGGGATTGATAGCAGATTTGACAAAATATTAAGATCAACGTTTTTGTAGCATCCGTTGTACTACGTTTTGCTATCAGATTTCTTTCACATCATTTTACAGTTTGCATTGATGTTAACTTGGTATCAAAAAATTTTTAGTCCAAACATCATCGATGTAAGTGAGTTCTAAACTGGTGCTGTTTACTTTGAAAGGATGCTACAGCGACAGGCACTGACCAAATTGGATATTAAATCAGGGCCAAAAGTTTTTTAAAGAATTTTTGAAACAATCTATAGGGCTATCTTTAGACCACGTTTACATTGCATCGGTGCAATTTTGATCGCTTCAAAGCTGTTACCGTTCAAAAGCGTGTACATCGCTCCAGAACAAAATATTCTATACAGGGTGAGCCAGGAAATGCTCTTACTTTTGAAAATTCATATCATCAAGAGGACTTCACGGATTTGAATGATTCAAATTCTGGTTAAAAGTTGAAAGATTTAAAATATTTCTGCCATTTCTCTCACTATCTGATCAGCACTGGGAGTATAGGGAACTTTAACTTTTTAAAAATGTCATACCACGTGAGCCAGAAAAATGTTCCCACTTTTGAAAAGTCATAAAACCAAGACTACTTCAAAGATTAGAATTATTCAAATTCTAGTTAAAAGTCGAAAGATCAAAGCATATTTGTGATTTTTGTCGCTGTCCCATCAGCACTACAAATAAAGGTAAACTTAACTTCACAAAAATTTCATGATTGCAAATGGCTGAAAATGGCCCAAAACATCGATCAATTCATCAATGATTTCTCGCACAGAATAATGAAGGTAATGCAACTTTTCATGGGTGAGAGATATCCTCTGTACATTAATTGCCATGTGATTAAAAATCTTCCGTATTTGTTTGAAAATCGATGTCTTATAACGCTTGAGGGAGGTGAAACGCCCATGGCCTATTGCTCGGTGAGTCCTTACGATTTGATCAACGTTTAGGCCCTTTTCCCGTCATTTTGCACCCATGAAATTTATATAAAGTTGAATTTACCAATACTTCTGGTGATGGTAGGACAGCGAGAAAAATTGCATAAATTCTTTGATATTTTGACTTTTAACTAGAATTTAAATGATTCAAATCCGTGCAGTAGTCTTGGTGTTATGAATTTTCAAAAAATGGGACACACCCGGTAGTTGCAAGATGACTGAAAAAGGGCCTAAAACATAATTAAGCCGCAAGGATCCTCCTCACACAGAATGATACACAGTGGGCTTGCACCTCTCTCAAGAGTTATAAGACATTTTAAAACAAATACTAAAGATTTTCAATCCAATGGGAATAAATGTGCAGTGGATATCTCTCACCCATGAACAACCGCATTTCTTTTTATTGACCTGTGTGAGGAGTCCTTTATGATTTGATTAAACTAAATTTACCGTTCCGAAAGACTAACACGGGGCAAAATGGTCTCTCTTATATAGGACCCAAAATTTGGAACAGTCTACAGTCGGACCTAAAATCTTCAAATAATGTCAACAGTTTCAAGCATAAGATCAAGGACAAATTCTTTAATGATCTTCAGAATGGAGAAAATAGCCCTTATATATACTATTAAATTTCTAAAAGTTGCAACAGAAATTATTCTTCAACAATAACAAAAATGGAGCATTACTGTCAACGTTTTCAGCAATAAACATTGTTTTTTACGTTCTTTTGTGAAAAGTTTTCTTTCATAGACACCTCTGGGGGGACCATTATGGAAACAAGATTGTATTAACCTTTTAATGCCATCCCTGCCATTTTGAACTAGGGGTGTTTTTAATCTATATTTGCCCTTTTAATTTTTATCATAGTGTACATATGTAATTAGATTCTTTTTTCCTTTAATTTTAGTCCTTTTGTATTACTTCAATGGCAAATTTTTACATACATGCATACATACAATGTTTTAGACTCTTTTTCCGTCATTTTGCAGCCATGAATTTCTAAAAGTTGAACTTAACACTATTTCTGGTACTTGAAAGACAGCGAAAAAAATTCCAAAAATCTTTCGGCTTTTAACTAGAATTTGACTCATTCAAATCTATGAAGTACTCTCAATGCTATGAATTTTCAAAAGTGGGAACATTTTCTGGTTCACCCGATAGATAAATGGAGCAGAGCAAAAGTGTTATGGTTGTGAGGGGCAGTGTAAAAGGGAGGCTGATCCCATACATTCCTGTTACGGATGCAAAGTTGGACTGATATGGTGTAGCGGGGTCTCAGGTCCCGTTCACATTACTCCGTTTCCATTTAGATCCGATAGATGTTGTTGCTACTAAAAACGGAGCTATTTTTCCTCCCTGTTCACATTACTCCGTTTCTAAACAAAAACGGATATATTTCGAGTGGTGTTCACACTTGTCCTCAAAAACGGATCTGATCACCTTTTGCTTGTCTTTACTGTCTGTTCTTTGTTTTCTTTGTTTCCTGATTATGTTTCGGTCTTTGTTTGTTATCAGCGTTTCTAAATTCCTCCGTTTTTGGGTGTTCACATTACAGATATGCGTTTCTGTTTAGCTCCGTTTTTGCAAGCGTTTTCGTTTAGCTCCGTTTTTGGGGGGACAAATGTGAACGCAAAGCCAAAAACAGAGCTAAACAGCTTCGTTTTTATCCAAAAACGGAGTAATGTGAACGGGGCCTTAGTTGCAATTTCAATGGATTCCCCACCAGTACAAAATCCTTAAAAGATGCCCTGGAAACCCAAAAGGCTTCAAAGACAAGGAAAAGTACGAGCAGATCGCATCTCCAGTTTAGCCATTTTGTGAAATGACCTGCGTGCGCAAAGTTAGCAAGACATGCAAAGCGAAACAAACCTTAGTAATTATTAGTAACGTTCATGTGTATTTTTCGTAGTCGTATATTTAATTTTAGTTTAGTTATATACATGTTCTCTATGTTCATGACTGTGGAATTGTCATGGTCTCTTGCACTCCGTGGTATCGTCCTTGTAGTTTAGTAAAACAGCTAGAACGTAGTGTCTTCAGTAGTTCGTTTTGTAATTTAACTTAGTATATTGTATACTAAGTTTAATAGTTTAGTATATTGAATACAAAAAGAACAGAAAGACAATACTTACATCATATATATGGAGTACGTTGAGAAAGAAACTTCGAATTTGAAAAGCTTTACACAACAAAATGACCACATGAAATAACTTGATGATCCAAAATAGGAAACCAACTACCAGACAAATCACCATACCAGTTGGCATACTGAAAAAGAAAATGATTCATTACTACACATATTTAAATGTAATGGAAAAAGAACCGTTGGGAAGATTGTCAAATTAAGAAAAGATTCGGGGATCTACAAAAAAGCTTGTGTAAATGTCATATACCTTTGGATTGAATGGCATGAAAAAACATTTGCGGCTTCACCTTTGTTATGCTTCGTTCTCAGCTTCATTCAGTGAGGGCCTCAATTTACGCTCATCTTATCGAATTGAATTTATGTTGTTGTTGTCGCTTCAGTGAGGGCCTTATTTCCCAACTGCTCTCAAAACAGACAAAAATTTCCTTTATTGGCAGAGATCTGTTCCCCGACCCATCAGAATGGAAAATGACGAACAACGTGATCGGATTGGCTGATTTTTCTTCAATTTAAACTAAACAAAAGTGCGTTCCACTGATGGCCACAACGATCAAAATCTTGAAGTACCGAAAGAATTTAGGAGATCTCTTGCGTCCCCAAACAAGCAAAATATCGTTCGTAGGCAGGAGTGTTTTGCTGAAATAGCTCGAAGAAAACCTCCATCTAAGTACTGACAGCCTGTTTTACAATGTAGTACTCGAGGAAGACTGATGTTTTCAGCGTTTTAGGGTGAGTGATTTTGAGAAAAAACTGCAGGTGATTTAGGTCATGTCCATTTCTGGGAGCGTAAGGACATGAGTCGTAGTTTGAGCGTCCTTCACTAGTGACGACTACGGACATTCAGTCTACGTCGTTCTGTCTACATGGCAGTAAAGATTAAGAATACATTCAATGTTAAAATCTTGATTTATGGTATGTTAACATGTATTTCAAAGGTCTTTCAAAAAACTTCAGGAATCGGATGCAGCATAGTGACTATGGATGCAGGAAAAACAACATCACATTGTCAAATTAGTTGCATGGAAAATACTTCATAAATTGGAATTGATGCAAGTTTGGCCGAGAGCCGAAAGACTGAAGTAGCTTTTGCGTCTTTTAGCTAATCTACAACCTACACACAATCACAGACGACTACACAACGATGCCACAGAGAGCATGGAATCTCATAACCCTATGGCCATTGGAATATAGCGGAAAAGTTTGTACAAAATAGATGCCAGGTCAAACATTCAGGAAACCTAAATACACTCCATGCTTTGCAAATATTCCAATATTCTAATAACTCCAATATTTCGTTCTTCTTTCTGGGCATTGTAAATTTTTGTAAAATTTGATTTACGAAATTTCGAAATGTGTACAAGGTATCCCAAAAAACGTGCGGCGTTTGAACGGCTACTGCGTAGGAGCCGTAAATCTAACTTTCCCAACTTTCAGATTTGTGAACTGAAGAGATTTCAACCTACACTTTGGCATCGAGTTCGAGTAAATCTGACAAGTGGTTGATAATGTATCGAGAAAGAAACTCAAAATCACTGGTTGCTTTAAAACAAGAGGATTTCATCTCCGAACTTAGGCCTACAAATTAAATTGTAGTATCAAATGGCCTTAAACTTCACAGTTACATTAAGAAACACACTTCGGAGTAACTAATAGCCACATAAATCAGGAATATCAACCAGGAAACCTGCCGAACAAAATATTGCTGGTTTAAAAGGATTTTATCTCTTTTGCGGAGCAAAATAACTAATGGACGCATGTCATGGCCTGCAGCACTTGTGCTGTACATCGCTGTTTGTAGTAACTCTAGATATGTTCCATATTCTTGGTTATTACACAATCCAACTTAGCTACTTATTGGCTTAATCTCAAACAAAAGCCATCCAATCAACAAGCACCAAAACTTTTGACGCCAACTACAGAGCAGTCACAGAGCGAAAACAAACTCCTACGCGTTTCGTCGCAAGCTCTTCAGTTTGGTTCAGGCGAAGAACAGACAAATGACACGACCGGGCTGTGTTTTATACCAAACAAAACAGAAGACATTTAAGAATGATAAACTGAAGTCTCAAAATCCAATTTGTACGTATCTTTCCCACTAAATGAAAATCACAAAACGGGGCTAGGTATGTTTTTTGATGCATTTCTTTGATTTTACCATGTTGAAGAATACCGAATCCTCTGGTTTTGTGGCATTCAATAACTTTGACTTTCTTGCTCCATAAATCATCAACTACTGATCAGATTTACTCAAATTCGGTGTCAATCCATAAGTTCCTTCATCTAGGCCTCGGCAAAGTTAAATTAATGTCGAAATAAAGCAGCAGCATCCCCTTTTCCCTTCCACTTAGACTTTTTTCTTTTAGACGTGGTAACTTTTAGTTGAAATTGTAAGTGGCATACAGGGTGAGGACCCAATTACCTAGTGTCTTTCCTCGCCATGAATGCCACAGTTTAATGTAATTGCAGTTCTGTAGTTTTAGATAAATTATTGTTATTTTTAATTGACAAATAAAAAAATCTTTAAGTTGAAGTCTCACCTATCAAAGATCTTAAAAACAGATTTATGGCTGTTCAGCAGCAGCAGCCATAAACGGCGCACGCATTTTTTTGGACACCTTGTAGATAATGATTCTGAAGATAATGAAAACATCAAAAATTGCTTAACAACAATTATCAGCAAAATACCGGATTGACCAAATAAGAAGTTCATATTTTAGAAATTTTTTTATCTGCAGAATACAAATAAACTGGGATGAATTAACGTTTGGTTGATAGCCGAAAAGCTTGAAGTATTCTTTTATTCTTTTCGTTCTATTTTCCTGAAAGTTGTATAACATGTAAATTGGATTTATGAAAATTACGATGAAATAAACTGAAACATATACAATGAAAGAAGTAATCTTCTAACTTACAGCAACGTGAAATTGCATGCAATACCCTCAACGCATAAAAAGGTAACTCTTAGAAAACTATGAGACCAATCTTGATTCTTAAGTCTCGAAGGGAAAGAATGTTGTTTGAGTGACGACATCATTTATAACTGGGGTTGACGGTCTCAGCTCTCTTTTCAAGCCTTTAGCAGTTATTGATGTTTGTAAATTAAGGTTTCTCCATACTTCCAACTCAGAAAAATTGAACAAAAACCAAAGAAATGTGTTAGTTGTTGGGGTATCAACTAAACTCTGATTGATTCAATACCTCGTGCATCCTGCAATCCTTTTTTGACAAAATTGTAAAGTTCTTTTTGGTGCAACTGGTAACATGGGTTCCAAAATCTTTTTAATTGGCGAAAAAAGGCGAGTAAAAAATTCAATGATATATTTCTTCTAATTGAATGACTTGAATTAAACTTTGGCTACCTACCCATAATTCTACCGTAGGACTTTTCAAAAATTTCAAATTGTTTCCAAAATTACAGCGTATTTGATACCAGGTGCCCAAAAGACGCTACGGATTTAAACGAGAAATCGAATGGCAACTCATCGAAATTTCATACTCAAAATCCGATGATTTTAAGGAACTTTCAGTGCTGCCCGAAATCCTTAGTTTCTTTTACAAATACGTGTAGATGTTTCAGCGCTACTCTAAATCCCTAGTTTCTTATCAAAAATGCGTGTAGATGTCGACAGTACTGACGAATTTTTACTTTAGCCAGAAACCAGCTGCTACCTAGTTCCTTGATAGCTTAGCATGAGTTGCTTGCCCCTTGACAACACTCCTCCATGTTGAAGATTTCAAACAGTAAGGGAACTTTGCCAGGTCACAGAGGTCAGATCTTGGAAAATTGCTGTTTAATTAGTTGGCAGCTCAGTTGATGGATTCATTAACAGCCATAATTTGGCAGCTCACCTAAATTTGATTGTTGGCCCAAATATCTCTGAATTGTTTTGATTGTGTAAATTAACAATGTCTATAAATACCTCAAATGCTTTAATGATTGTTTTGATTGTGTGCAGGAATAATGCCTTTTGTTACAACATTCCTGATTCCTTCCACTATAGGTATATGGATCTCCTCCTTCCGGTTGGAGAAAATCCCCTCCATAATGTTTTCATTCTTCAAACATAAAAATGTTGACACTAGCCGTTTCAAATCAATAATTAAACGATTACTTTTCTCTAAATCTGCAATGATTAGTTTAAAGTTTGGTTTATTTTTCAGAATTTTTTGGTGACTTGGTTGCAGAGTTAAAAATAAAAAAACTTTACATATGTAGTCACGGCAAAACCAGAACTGCCCGCATTAGTGCAAGGTACACTGCAAAATTACAAGCATGGCATACATGCAACTTTATAGCAACTGATAAATATTTAGCAAATAATAGGCCGTTATGGCAGTCCGTAGTTAGCCGCGCACTGTTAAATTAAACGAACGCGTATCAGATAGATAGATAGATAGATAGATAGATACATGCAACTTCATAGGTTTACAGACAAGCACACAATTTGATCAAGAAACTGTGACAAAGGGATCCCTTGCTAATTCATGAGTTATCTAGTTTTGAAGGAGCTTTCAGTGTTCATTTCCAATTACAAGTATAACTCTAATGATGGCCTAGTCATCTTAGAAAAAGCAACTGCGTTTTGGCCGAAATCTTGTGTCAGTTAAAAGTTCAGTTAACTTGTGTGTTGCGTGCTTGTCACCAGTCTTCGGTGATTGCTGGAATTGCCATGCTTATAATTTGAAATTATAATTCACTATTGTTAGTGCAGTAGCTGTCTGGTTTTGACGTAGGGGCAATTTTGAAGTTTGCTGACTTTCAACTTTACAACCAAGTCCCCCAGAATACTAGAAAATATGTCAAAAATTGTTCTAATTATTGCAGATTTCGATAAAAATAACAGTTTGATAATGAGTATGAAACAGCTGTCATTCGAATTTCTTAAATCCTTTGCGTTTTTTCTGGGAAACCCGGTATTTCAGCTCATTTCAGGATGTGATGTCATCAAAATTCTAAATCATAAACCACAAAAGTGACAGACTTTTGCTTGTTACCATATTCTAGACGTCCATAAACCATGGTTTTTTTCAAAACTGTTTCATGTTGCGTCAAATAGTTTAGAAATTGCGAGTTTTGAGAATTTTTTAGCCTGCTTCTTGAATTCTTTAAAAAGAAGATACACACTCCAATTCTGGACATTCTATTTTGCTGCAAATCGCCTATTGGACTTTTTTGAAATCTTCAGTATATGATATGATTTCAAAAAACTTGAATAGGCGATATGCAGCAAAATAGCTAAAGTTTCTTGAAAGCCATTCAATTCAAACAAATAGGTCATTGAATTTTACATCCACCTTTTTAAAGATTTGGAACCTACGCAGCAACTGGTACTTTGCTATGATTGCATTTTGCAAACTTTGATATCATCATAATTTTCGAAATCACAGCGTGTTTCCTTTTGCTGAAAGAATTCATGTCCAGCAAAATCAAAATAATCGTGAATGCTAAATGAATTAATGAAAACGGTACAATCTTCTAGAAAATCGTAGTTTAAGTAGATCAATAATAAGGAGGTAAGAACTGAATTAAAAAATACAGAAACATACCTTTTCAGCTTTTCCATATTAACTGAGCTTGCCCACTTTGGTTCTTTGTCATGAAATAAACGTTTATAGTCCACACATATTATTAGAAAAGTGCTGAATAAAACTATGAATACATATTGCCTGGAAAGAAAAGGAAAGAGTTATTACTATTTGATGTGAATTAATCAACGGCTGCGTTAGAATAAATAAAAAGCATTATGATAGAGAATAAATGTTATGCCACGTATGTCAGAAAAAATGTGGGCTGCTAAGCATAGGTTTCAAATCTTTAAAAAGCTGGGTGTGAAATTCTATGACTTAATTCTTTGAATTGAACAGCTTCAAAGAAACTTGAACTATTTTACAGTAAATCTGCCACTGGACTTTTCTCAAATCTTCAATATTTTCAGAAGTACACCGTTTTTTTCTTTTTTAAAAATTCAAGGAAATTTTCGAAAAAAAACTTGAAACTATCGTAATATGTAAACCTCTTGACGAAAAATCAAATAACTTTCAAGAAAACCATAGTTTATGGATGCCTACAATATGGTATCAAGCAGAACTCTTTCTCTCTTCAGGTTTTTCATTTAGAAATTTGATGACGCCACATCATAAAATTAGCTCAAATGCTAAATAGACTATAATTTTGACAAATATTCAAGATTTCTGAAAATTCCAACGGTAGAATCATCGCAAAATGGCTAAAGTTTCTTTCAAGTCATTCAGTTTAAAGAAATGGGTCATTGAATTTTACACCAGCCTATTGTCATTGATTTAAAGATTTGGAACCTATGCTTAGCTGACTTGTCAATTTTTATTGAAGCACTTACTTCGTAAATTCGCTCAATTCTAAATTCATTGCATAAAACACAGACTGACCTTGACACGAAAATTTACGTGGTTGAAATTTTTTTTTCGTTCCAAGTTTTAAAAGAGATTTTAGTAAGATCATGTTTCGAAACGCTTTGCTAGGTCAAAGAGAGGACTTCAAACAAGACTAAAGTTCACCAGCGAACTTCCAAACCATGACAAACATGTAATGTCCCCACCAAAAAAAATTGAATGGGGCATACATTACGCTAGAGCATAGTAGAAAAATGTTGCTTTTATTTTATGTCCCTGGGGAACAATTTACTTAAAATTTGTTTCTTACACAAGTTTGAATACTTCTGACAGAACCATGCAGGCAAATCCACTTTGTTGGTGATATTCATACACACGATTGAAGAATTCATCCAGATTCTCAATGTGATTCCACCTTCCTGAAAGATGATCATAAAGATTGAAAAATTATCTTTCCGGCTGGTCTTTACTAAATATTTTCAGCATTTATTGTATTCAAAAACTGTACCAAGCTAACTCTGGGTGTTCCTGGTATGCCTGCTTTGAAAAAATAGGTGCACCAAAAGAGTATTAAAATTTGAAGGATCGGCAATTCCTTGTTGTTTTGGCAACCTCTTTCCCAAGATTTAAATGAGCAAAAAAGTTCTAGCCTGGAAAAAGCCTACAGGGTGTCTCAAAAAAATTGTTCAACGTTTGATAAAATATTGAAAAATCAGGACAACATGAACAGGCTCATGGAAAGATAACCCTGTTCCTAAGATTATGAAATAATTTTGGAGACTAAAATCGTGCAAATTGGTTGAAAATTCACTGAGTTGCGAGCTCTCAAAGATCAAGAACATGCGATAACTGAAGCCAGAGACCCCCCAGATTACTGCTATTGCAGAAAGCTTGAAGACGGAGGTAAGAGAAGCTTATCCAATGTCATACCTCTCGTTGATATCAGAGCAAACCAAATAGGACTTCTAAAGTAAATTATTTCTTGCGATCATTCTCTAAATTTCCTTAACATTGCGCAAGTCCAAAAACAGTGGTTCAAACATAATCGGTGAGAGACTGAATCTGTTCCCTCAAAGCATCCATATGCTTGACAGTTAGGTTATCGAAAACCTGTTTGAATCTCACTTGGTTCACCCTGAAACAATTAAGAAATAACAGAAACGACGGTCTATAGGGCTTTTACCAAAAATGCCATTTTGCGGCCTCTGGTTTCAGCTTTCACACAAACTTGAACTTCAAATGCTTGTAACTCCATGAATTTTTAGCGGATTTGCAACATTCTTGTGTCAAAAATCAATTTAAAATCTCAGGAAAAGGGCCACTTGACCAAGGATGCATTCAGCGTATCGTTATTTAGCATTTAGCTGAACGTCAAACAATTTTTTGAGACACCCTGTACATTGGTCAAAAGTAATAAAACATAAATTTTGTAAAAACTAAACCTTGAAAAAACCAAGAGAGAAAGATTGTTGTTATCACTGCAAAGACTTTATTGAAATTATGGAAAACCTGGTTTTCTGATAAAAGATATTGATAGATTGATATCATACAAATTAGGGGTCACACACAAATTGATTCTTTCATGCAAAACATCCATTGGACTTTTTCAAAATATTGAGATTCACTCTCATATTTCTTGTCTCCCCCGTTCCTCTTGTTGTCATTGAATTCACGCTACACATGCCCATGCTAAAACATTTTTGGCGCCACAAATTTTGAGACAGTACTATAATTCATACAAATAGATTTTCAGAAAAGTCTTTGTCCAAAAGTTTGTCATGCCGAAAAATTTTGCACTTGATATATCAAGTTTGATTCTTTACCAGGACTAAATATCTTACAGCAAAACATCTCACCTCTTTCATCAAGTGATCTTGGGGAAACAACAGTTGGTGGCAGATCTTCTTCTAACAAATCTTCTTCAGATGACTGGACTCTTTGATAATGAGTTGAATGAAAAGCCATCTCTCCAATCAGTTTTGAAAAGTGTTTGTTGAAAGTTCGCACAGCTGGTTAGCAACAAAAGGAGGATCTCTCGTGATTCTTCCACTATACTGTACATGGGAACAGATGGGTGATACTTCTACTGCAGCTGCAAAGAAATTGATTTTCCATTAACATATAGGCAATGCTTTGACGGCAATGACACTATGTTAGCTTTATTAGTATTTGATTCCATAGCTTGTTTCAAACATACAATGCAGGCTTTGCAGACATAAAAAATATAGCAAGAATTCTCAAGACATCTTAAAAATTTACAAGAGGATTCTTCACATTTTGATAAGCCTCCTTGGGCCACATGAAAGAATGTACAGTAAATCTTCTTGAACAAAGATCCTTATGAAATCAACAAAATATTCGCAAAGCATTCTTGGGTAGGAAAAACAAGCTAATGTGGGGAGTCATAGGAGGTACCAAAAACCGTAAAACTGTCAACATATTTCAGAAAAACCATAATGCTGCCTCAAAATTCAGGCAAAACTGTCGCAACAATTTTCCACTTCGTGCTTATATCACCTGGGCTCTATGCTACAGACAACTGTCTCCTTATCATTTTTGTGACCCAAAAAAGAGAGAGCTAAAAAGAGATAAATTCTAATGCCTTAATTCTGATGGAAAAGACGAGAAGTCGTAGAATTCCCCAATCATCATATTGTATTGGAAAAAATATTCATGGTTTGATCTCCAATTTGTGCTAATTTGACTTCTTGAACCATATATGTAAAAGAAAAACAGGAAGCCATTGAGAAAGGACGGAATTGCAAAGCCCTGATTCAAGGCCAAGAACTACTGTATAAAACCCCTTCAGAAAAAGCTATAAACTGCAAACTGTAAGCCCCTACAACCCCAACTAATGTGCATGATGCTTTTACTGTACATTTTTATTGCGGCTGGTGTAAACGCAGGTCATGAAGGTCAATGCAGGTCAACAAAATGCAGGTTAAATCATGCGGGTCAAAACTAGTGGCCATGGGCCTACGGTTTGTAGGCTTACAGCCTATTGATGTTACCAGTGCATCAGTGCAAAGGTCACAATCTCAAGTTAGTGCTCAATAACAAAGATGCCCGTCATTGTTGTGTATTGTGAAATCTACTGCATTTCCGAAAGCTTTCAAAGCTGGAAGAACATTATCATCATGGGCTTTTGTAATGTTTCTTATTTTGCTAAAGCTCCGATTAAAGAGCAGTTTCCTTTATACATTATGTGCAAACCGACAACGAATTTTTGGCAAAGAAATACTGTATGGGCGTATTTTTCATAACAAATTGCTTAAAAGAAAACTAGACTCTCAGATCACCAAAAATTTAGATTCTTCACATATTTTATCTTATTTTCACTTGTTTCCTATATCACATTACTTGCAAATTACGCCAAAATAGTTACGTTTAAGCATTGGAAAAACTTTGAAACACCTTGTTTTGCAACCTTCAAAAGGGCACAGACAATCTGACAATCTGAAGAAACTTTAAGTTCTGGCCAAAATTCTTAGCTTTGTACAAAAACATGTGCATATTGTCAAATGCATCGTTTCACCTTTTGTATATCACTTGAGTATCAACTTTGATTTTCCTTACACTGTTCAAGGACGTTAGTGTGTGAATAATCTTTTAAGGAGATACTGAAGGTAAAACCTTTGGGACACTGAGGAGGAAGCAGCCTATTCTGAAATATTTTCCCCACGATAGGCCCACGATAGGAAGGAGAAACCCTTTGAAAATCAAGCATACAAAGTTAAGTGAGAAACGAAATACAAGTCCATATTGATTGCCTCAACTCAATGAAAGGCACCAATACAGCCTTTGACGTCAATTGATTGGTTAATGCACCATCAGCACTTCTACCTTCTTCACATTTTGTGTGAACGGCAGAAGCCTACAAACCGTAGGCCCATGGCCACTAGTTTTGACCAGCACGATTTGACCTGCATTTTGTTGACCTGCTTTGACCTGCATGACCTGCGTTTTACATCACCTGTTTTTATTGTTGAAATTGAAATGAAAAATCTTAAATCATGAGATCCACATGAATCCACCTGAAGATTTTTGAGGGATAAATGTCTTGATAATAGAAGATTATGCTAAAGATGGGGGTGAGAAAAATTTTATCAAAGCACTGCATTCTTTGATCAAATACCTATAGAATTGTTAAGGATTTGTACTCGAGTGCAATCAATAAGAGTTCTTTGCCACCATCTAGTGTAATGATCTATTGTATTTGCTTTGCCTAAGATGACATGACACAACAGTTTCAACAAACTATTTTACTTCGTCAAATTTGAGGCTTTGAACACAAGGTTCAAAATGAATATTCATCATTTAAGGCCTGAAAGATTTAAAAAAAAATTACCACCCTAGACAGGTTTTACTGTCATTACTACTGGTTTTAATCATTTATATTTCTAAAGTAGTAATTTTGTTTAGTATAATAACACTCTATGGAAGGCCTTTTGAAAACCAGCAACTCTTTCTTCTGTTTAGTTGAAATTGAAATGACAGCATATCCAAAAAATGAGATTGAAATTGGTTTGGCCCAGCTTTTACTACATGGTGATCAAGACCTTTCTAATGACTTGAATTGAAATATACTCAAACTGACTTTACATTTAATCCACAAACTGGTCCGTTTGATTGAGATCATTCGCAACCTTAATATTAGATAATCATAAAATCCCTTAAAATAAATATTCTTTTTCTTTTTAAAGTCTTTTTCATGTCAAATTCAGGCATTTTATCTGCAGCAACGAATGAGTTGCACTTGTGACATCTTTTACGTTATTGCAACCTTGACCTGACATCTGATGTGGAACAGAATCTTACACTTCATATATTCAATAGTTTTTAATCATTTGTCATGTGGTCATAGTTAAATGTTGCATGTCTTTTTATATTGGAAATAGGGTAGTTACAGTATTTGCTCCACATGGTATCATACCTGTATTGCTTTACAGTACTTAAAAAAGTATAGTTAAATATAAGTACATGGTAAACTTCATATTTGAATAGATAAAAAAGAAATTGATTTTTACCATTTTCTTGAAACAACTGATCATTAAAATTTCATTACACTTGGAAGATCTATCTCACTACAGTCCTTATCTATATAGCTCTCAGCGTGGCAACAACAAAATCACAGCTGATGTTTTGCTATGCTGACAGAGAAGCATTGCAAAAAGAGTTATTTATGCCTACACTAAACACATTAAAAGTAAATCAACTGAGTTAGAAGTAGCTTAGCCACAGGCACTAGGGAAGACTAAATGTAAGCCTATTGTCTGTTATGTTCTGGATTGACAAAGACACTTGGAGTCTAAAGGCTGATTTCCACTTAGTAGGATTTTCCAAGCCGATTGAACCTTACACATACATGTGTCAAATTTGAAGCAACATTTAATGACGTAAACAAAAGATTCCCACTCTGCTTGGAAATTTTTACTGAAAGGAAACCAGCCTTAAGAGTCTGACTTTCTGATTAAATTTCTCTTGGAATTTAAAAGGGTTTTTACATTATATATGTTATTGAATGTGTTGCAGTGCCATGATGACATTCCACTGACTTTACAGCCAGAACAATAAGGCAAACAGGATTTGTAACCCCTCAGTACCCCTTATACATCACAACAAATGGGCAAAGACTTGATTAGCACCTTTTTCTACTTTGTGATTCTAGCATGGCCTGATAGGAAAGTTTAATTTGTGTGGCAAATTTCTCTGCAACCCACTATAAATATCAGCAGCGGTTCTAGTAGCAAAACTTTTGTGCAACAACAAAAGAAACCAACAGGTTTATAATGTTTAGAGACACAAATTGAGCCATGCAAGCGATACAAGAGATATCCTGCGCATTCTTTTAACTTTCAGATCAGATCTTAAAAACATCAAAATTGCAATGTATGTTGGTTTGATAATTTTAAATCAAAACTGCAAAATTTTGAATATTAGTCGGGCATTTGAATATTAGTCTGGAATATGGATCTGCGTCTGGACGAATATTCGTCTAGCTTTCATTCGGTAAATCAAAGAATACGCACACAACAGCACAGATAACCAAGACAGCAGTCCACACCAAATTGAGCATCAAAAGGAAAGGAATGAGGAATTATGAAGAACTTTATATTTTGAAGTAAGCAGCGCAATACGAAACGCAATAATGTGCCATAATAAGATGAAAAATAAAGATGCTCTTGGTAGGCCTAGGCCTACCTGAAACAACATACATTCTATCTCGCTGCTCCTGCGTCGGAGCAGAGCAGCCTACATGAGATCGCGCGCACGCGCAGGAAGATCACTTGCAAACACACGTCGGAAGAGATCTTGCCGAGGAAAGCACGCTACAAAGATAAGTATAACTTAAATCAGTTTACATCCCTACGCAATATTATAGGACACTCCCAATGATAGAACCAAATCAATCTTTCGTCCCTCCTGCTGGAGAACATACTACCATTTCGGGTACAGACGTCGTCACAGACGACAATCGAGATGAATCAGGTCAGGACAACCACATTGCAGAGTTGCTTAGAGCATCCCAACGGGAACAGATACAAATCATGACTGACAGGTTTGAAGCCTCGTTTGATAGGCTAACAAACTTACTGAGCAATGTCTTCAAAGCCTCAGGCGAAGGGAAACGAAAAGCGGACTCAGCTTCTGCTTCTACAGGCTCTTCTGCTTCCAAGTCTGCCAGGCTCAGCCACATTGGTAGCGCAGAAGGGAAACACGCCAGTACGTCAGTAATAGGGCGTGACCTGTCAGACTCGTCTTCTTCAATCGAAGAGGACAGTATTAGTATCCCAGATGCTAATAGTCTTGACCATGACATTGCAGATTTGCTTGCAGATCAGCAACAAATTGATACAACTCAGCAAAATGAGACAGGTGATGAAGTACTAGCCGGTATAGAGGCTGAATTGTCACTTACAGAGGACAAGGGGGCAGACATAAACCCCAAACTAGCAAAAATCACCAACAATCTTTTTTCTGAGAAACTGCAAGATGATAAGGTCAAAGAAAAACTTAAAAAGCACCTTATTCCCAGCAACTGTAACAACCTTGCAGTAGCCAAATGTAACCCAGAGATATGGGGAACCCTAACACATGCTAGGAAGCTGCAAGATGTTGCTATGCAGAAAAACCTCAACGTTGTCAGTAAGGCGGCTGCAGCCCTTGCCAATATTGGCAATGAATTGTTACTGGGCAAGGCAGGAAAAAAGGCAGATATGCCTTTTAATTCGTTGATAGCTATGACTACCGATGCATTAGCCCTTCTAGGACATACGTCTCAAGAGCTGCATCAGCTGAGGCGTGATAATATAAAGTCTAGTCTGCCAGCAAACCTGAAAGGGCTTGCCTCAAACGTCCCAAAGGCATCAGAGTTTTTATTTGGTGATGACCTGCCTAAAAGGATACAAAGCATGAAGGCAACTAATAATGCCCTATCAAAACCTGCCTTCACAGGTACAAAACAGCAGTCATCAAAACATTATCAAGGAGGCAAATATCAAACCAAGAATGGTCCAAAAAACAGGTTTACCTCACAGAGGGGCTCTGCCTCTGGGAAGAGGGGTGCCTACTACAAAAGACAGAGCAGACAACAGCAACAGCTATAGACCAACAGAACGTAAGTGATATATCTATTGAACTACTTTTAAGAGACATGCTCTCTTTCCAAGCAGGGAAAGTAACTGAGAACTATGACAGTTGGGCATTGCTCACAAAAGACAAATTTATATTAGATATTATTCATGATGGCCTCAAGATAGACTTTTTTGAGGAGCCATGCCCCTTTCAGACTTACTCACCGCATTTTACCACATTAGAAAGCAGGGCCATAGAACTTGAAATACAGACCCTGTTACAAAAACAAGTCATTTCAGAGTGTCAGCGGGAACCAGGGGACTTTGTATCTCCCATCTTCACAAGAGAGAAGAAAGATGGTTCTCTTCGCGTGATACTCAATCTAAAAAATCTGAATAATTCAGTATATTACAACCATTTCAAAATGGAATCCCTTGATAATGTATTAAACATCATACAAACAGGGGTCTGGATGGCTAGTGTAGATTTAAAAGATGCATTCTACACCATCCCAGTACATGCAAGCCATCAGAAATATCTCAAATTTTCTTGGAAGGACAAACTTTACAAATTTCAGGCTATGCCCAATGGCTATGCTGAAGCCATGAGAGTTTTCACTAAAATACTAAAACCACCTTTCAGTTACTTGAGACAAAGGGGTTTCTCATCTGTTGTCTTTGTTGATGACACATATTTACAAGGGAGCAGTTTTGAGGAATGCCTTCAAAATGTACATGAAACAGTTGCAATCTTACAAAAACTGGGATTCACTATTCATGCAAAAAAGTCTGTCTTGACTCCGACACAGTGCATAGAATTTTTAGGATTTATCATTGATTCAAGGTCAATGACAGTTACCCTTTCTGGGGAAAAAAGAGACAAAATTATGCACAAAATACGGGACTTCAGAGTTAGGAACACAAAGACAATTAGAGATCTAGCTTCTATCATAGGTTCGCTAATTTCTACGTTCCCAGCAGTACCGCTTGGTCCATTGCATTATAGAAATCTGGAAAGATTTAAAATCCAACAACTAAAATTAGCAAGAGGGAATTTTCAGGCGGTATTGGTTACCCTCCCATTGGCTGCTATGGAGGAAATTTTCTGGTGGGAAAGCAACCTTATTTCTTCATTTAGAAACATAAAAACACCCCCAGTAGATTGCACAATCACAACTGATGCAAGCCATAAGGGCTGGGGCGCCACAGATGGGCACACCCCTACCGGGGGGAGATGGGGCCTTTCAGAAAAAACACATATAAATGTACTGGAGCTCAAGGCAGCATTTTTTGCTATAAAAGCATACTGCAGCTCAAAAGTATTCAAACATATTAGGATTAGGAGTGATAACTGTACAGCAATAGCTTACATCAACCATATGGGTGGAATAAAAGCACTTGAATGTGACACCCTTGCCAAAGAGCTCTGGGAATTTTGCAACTCTAGGAATATATGGCTGTCTGCTGCCTACATTCCTGGCAAAATAAACACAGTAGCAGACAAACTATCTCGTGAGTTTAATGATCAAACAGAATGGATGCTACAACCCAGCATTTTCCAAAACGTTGTTGAAAAAATGCAATTTTATCCAGATGTAGACCTTTTTGCATCTAGGCTAAATCATCAGGTAGACAAATACGTCTCTTGGACACCTGACCCAGACTCCATGGCTGTTGATGCCTTCAGTGTTTCATGGTCAAACATTAATTTCTATGCCTATCCTCCTTTCAGCATAGTGGGAGCAGCGATATCAAAAATTGTTCAAGATCGTGCCACTGGGATCATGATTATACCTTATTGGACATCCCAATACTGGTACCCAACAATGCAGTCACTGCTTGTGAAGGATCCCATAATTCTTCCACAAATCAAAACGCTGATCACACTGCCTTTCAACCCAGAAGCCAGACATCCCCTGATACCGAAAACAAAGCTCTTGGCAGTACTCCTATCCGGAGATGCATTGCTGACAACAACTTTTCAGCAGAGGTTAGCCAAATCATCATGGAATCATGGAGGAAAAATAATAAAGAAAAATACAACTCAGTACTTAGACGGTGGGAGAGTTACTGCTCCGAACAAAATGAAAATGCCCTTTGCCCTTCTGTAAACTCGATCCTAGAGTTTCTCTTGCATTTGTACAAAAGAGGGTGCAAGTATAGTGGCATTTGTGCAGCACGAAGTGCTCTTAATACAATGGTGGCCATACCTGGATATGCAACACTTTCTGATCATCCCATGATTGCTAGATTCACAAAAGGGATTTTTAACAGGCACCCACCACTGCCAAGATATGTCCAGATATGGGACATAAATACTGTGTTAAACTTTTATAATAGACGGCCAGACAATAATTTGCTGCCGCTAAAAGACCTTACACAGAAATTAACAATGCTACTAATGATATTGGGTGCAAGAAGGAAGCATTCACTTCTCACCATTCTGGTTGATAATATCAAAATCACAGATACTGAGCTGATTCTACTACCCCATGAGGTGCAAAAACATACCAGGCCAGGTAGAACAATTGAACCCGTTGTTTATAAAAGATTTTGCCATAATGCAAAACTTTGTGTGGTACAATGTATGACAGCATACCTAAGCAGACGGAAATTACTTGTCTCCACAAACATCAAGCAATTGTTTGTCACATACGGAACCCCACACAAGCCAGCCACGAATGACACCATATCTCGATGGATAAAAAACGAACTAAAATCAGCAGGAGTCGATATTGAAGCTGTCAAAGCACATAGTTGTAGAGCAGCATCAGTAAGCAAAGCAAAGCAGATTGGGGTAACAAGACAAGAAATCATTAAGAGAGGATGCTGGAGTACTGATAGCACTTTCAAGAAATTTTATGACAAAGACATTATAAACTCAAATAATTCTAAAAACGGTGAGCATGAATTTGTAGATGCAATATTGTCACAAGCAAGCAGTGTAAACACTATACTTTAGCTTGTTTTGTTGGAAACCAAGATTACTTTAAAGTCCAAGGGATTTTGTGTGGTTAAGGTCTTTATACTGCAACCAATCTCTCTATTGGCAAAACCCCATTGCAAGGAAGGTTATTCAGGCTCTTGTGAAACATCTTTACAAGGGGTACAGTATGTTTACTTCACACCATGTGTATACTTCATATAAATGAATACTTCATATATGATGCACTACACTTGGTCAGAGCTTTAAAGTCTCATGTAGGCTGCTCTGCTCCGACGCAGGAGCAGCGAGATAGAATCCAAAATTAACCGATCATAGTGATGGGTAATTTAGATTCTATGAGCTGTGAACTGCGAGGAGCAGTAGACTACATGCCACACCCAATCCCACCCTTGAGAGAGTATTTACAGTTTGGTTAAGTTTCAACAGGGGTTTTTAGTGTCACAAAGAAATAATTTTCTGACCTCGTTCCGTGCTCTTTAAAAAGTGATCTTCCTGCGCGTGCGCGCGATCTCATGTAGTCTACTGCTCCTCGCAGTTCACAGCTCATAGAATCTAAATTACCCATCACTATGATCGGTTAATTTTGGAGTATCTGTTCCTTTGTACCCGCCAGTGTTGACATTTTTTGCAGCTTTTTTAGGCCCCACCAGGCAGGTGCGATACTTCCGCTCGATTTGCGATAAAACCTGTACTCTTTTCCAAGGACTAAACTACCCCAAAACCTTTTAAACATTCTCCTATACATACCATGATACTCTAAGTATGACGTGATAATTTCTTCGTCTTTTTTGCTGCCGAAACTGAAATGTTTTCAGCTTTGTTTTGGTTTCTCCTGTTATCACAGTGTTGACATATTTAGAAGAATACACAATAAGCTGAAGGTCTGGGTCTGAATCTTTGCGTATGATTACACAAATTCTATTCAATTCATTCATGCATTCATTCAACTTAATGCAAACCAATCCCTAAAGTCCACGAAATTTCTAAATTTCATCATCAAGGAGAGACATTTCACATTAAAAATAGTGACTATTAGCCATATTGGCAAAGAACAGGTTCTAGATCTCTAAATCGGTGTTTATCACATTAAAAATCTTCGTGGTAAAAGGAAATGATGCAATTATTTCACTCTAGTCAACCCTAGCCAAACCAGCTTGCAAAGCATGTGAAATTTGCTCACCAGGAAAGAGATGATCGTTTCTTGAGAAATGCTTTTGCTTGTGACAAGCAGTGACGTTTTTGAACATTTTAAAAAACTTTAGCCAACATTCTTCACTCTGCTTGTCAAGAAAATTTTTCAACTTGACCAAGAAATATTTTGCAAACGTTTATCAAACATTTCTTTTTGGTAAGAAAACCACAAATGTTGGGCAAACACTTTTTGTTTGTTTGTCTGCTTGTTTGGTCAACAAGAACAGAGGTGTCGCACACATGGTCCTAACTTTGCCGCCCTGAACGGTTAAATGAGAAAACACACAATCGTACAATCGACGTTTGAAAGGCAACTGCTTCCTGCATTGTTTATAAAAGAAGCACACGGTAGAAATGTAGCATATAAGTGTCTTTCGAGCCATTCAGTCCAAAGGAGGAAGGATTTTGTCGCCTTTGCTGTCCTTCTCATTCCGGATACAGGAGAGCCTCCATAAGGACAGTCTTTCACCGCACCGGGTGAGTAAAAACTGGTCCCCTGAGGGTAATATCATTGCACTAATATCATTTACTTTACTAGTGCCATGATATCACCATCAGGGGAACAGTATTTTTCTCAGAAGAATAGCAAAGTTGATTTTGCGTGTAGTACTTGTAGAAAATTCTTGTGAAATTATTAATTCTTTATTGCTTTAGTGTTTTACTCACCCGGTCTTTGCCTTTTACAACGTTATCTCATTCTTTTTTCAAGATATAAAATGCATTGTGACAGCAAGATGTGAAAGCTGATTTTTAGTTTTTATTGTATGAAAATAGGCATCATTAGTATCAACAGTGCGCTTAAAGCCTGGTTTTCATTAAATCGTAATTCATCGCCGATCATTGTCTTAGAGCATCGGCGATCATCGGCGATGCTGTAAGACAATGATCGGCGATGAATTACGATTTAATGAAAACCAGGCTTAAAGGCACACTGTCGTGGCGCTGATTGGGTAAAAAAGACAATCAAGAAGAAAAGAATTAGGCAAGTTTCAGTAAGTTTGCTGCACAGTGAAATTCACGAAGATGATGATGATCCGATTCCCCTCGAAGCAAAAGATGATCCAAGAACAAAAAGGCTTGGTAATTACTCAAAGGCCAGAGCTTTGTGATTGATTCCAACATCACAACTAGCCAATCACAACCAAGACAGTTAGCAAATCTAGAACCCCGTTAAGCATTCAGCTGTCATGCTTCACTTGCTGCAAGAGACTCACTGAGAATTGCGTAGGCACAGCCTCCTGAGACAGTGTTTCAGACTGATAACGAATTTCTCATTTCCTTTCCGCTGGATTAGATAACTTCGCAGAAACTTGCATAATCAAGTTGCCAGAATTTTCACTGACAGTAGCCATGGGGTATCTTCGGCAAAGTTACCCAGTGAGTTCAACTGGCCTACACTTTTTACTTCAGCTGAGACAGGGGCACAATTCTTGCTTGGAATAGATGATGGGCAAATCACTTCTCGTATTCTCGTTCACTTTCGCAAAAAATCCTCAAAATCTCCAAAATCCTAAAAATGTTTACAAAACCTAAGCAGTTACCAAAAGATCCTGGAAATCTTGGAAAATCTCAGAAAATCCCAGTAATCAACAACAACAAATGATACAACAAATTCTCAAAAAAAATACTTCAAAAATTCTTTGACAAGGCCTAAAATGTTTGCAGAATCTTTAACCCAACCCCTAATGAATTACTGTCCAATATCATCAACATCTAGTCCTTGACCCTACAAGACACAAGATACCTTTGTTCTAATGTCAATGATGACTTCAGGTACAGAAGCTGCAAAAAATGTTAGGATTCTTAGATGCTGCCAACATATTGATTTATCCCCTACAACGTTGTTTGGATGTTTTCGTTTAGACCCAAACCTCCTACAACACGTACAGTACCTGAATTCCGATATAAGCGGCATTTGTGCTTATGCTTCCTGTCTGATCATGGGCGTCGTCCCTTTGATAAAAAATTTCAATATTGAATATTCCAAAAATTTAGTGTGAATAACTTTGTTTTCTTTGAAAAAATTAAGAAAGGGACAAACTAGCTTTGAAAGTAATTGTTGCAAGTCGTTGTGTTCTTTTCAGTCTTTATGTAAACAAATGATCAGTGGTACAAAATTTTTAAATGGACTCATCTGAATAAACCAACGCACAATAAACTTGTATCCTGTAAGAAAACATTTCTGTCTTTTGTGTCTCACAATAGAGAACTAATATCGCTTCAGAAAATGAGGCTGGAAAGGATTGTTATTCATTTCATTCATTCATTCATTCATTCATTCATTCATTCATTCATTCATTCATTCATTTTTATTTATTTAGGCACGGTAGCCCCGTCAGTCCATGAGAACTGCTTTTCAGGGGGCCGTCGCACAAATGTTACCAGTTTACGATTTGATTCTTCTCTTAAAGGTGACAAGAGATGGTGCCTGTTTAACATCAAGTTATACAAGGTAGTAACTGAAAAACTGAAGAAGATCCTTACAATCCCTTTTCTTTCCTTGTGAAACTAGATAGTCTTAATTCCCACAGAATCTGATGTGAGGAATATGCCCGCCATATTGTTGAAGCGAAGTCCAATTTTCACATGACTGCGAAAGTCAAAATTTTTGAGCGTTGCCGAAGCGTTGCCGTAGAAGCATTGTATGGTTTCAAATGTATGGTTTTAGTGTCTCATTTTTAAAGGATCCAAGAAACGGCCAATAAAGTGCATAGTGACTGAGAGACAGTCAACAAAGACAAGTTTCAGATTTCATGAGTTGATTTATTTCTATAAGACCTTTTCTCGCCAGGGGCGGATTGATTCTCTTCGCCCCCAGAAAATTTTTGAGTGACCACGCCCTTAGGACTCTCGGAAAACATGGGCGTCGCCCTTTTTCAATTTTTCCTTCGCTGGAAGACCTTGCTTTGAATATTTCAGTTACAAGGATATGCACATTTACCTTCAGTCAGAGCTATTCACGCCAGTGCATTTCTAATTGTTGTCTACATCTTGGCCTAGATAGGCCAAATTTCGTTGTTTGCTGATTTGGTGTTGCCAAAAAAGTTCCCCTCCACGGACTCCTTTATTCAGTCAACCACAAGTTGGTCCTCTAACACTTTGAAGAAGCGTTTACGTGCACTGCAGTTTCCACTTACGCGAGAGGTGGCGAGACAACCGAACGGCGAACAACAATAATAGTAGAGGCCAATCTATTGCTCAATCGTACCCTTTGGACTGCATCGGTCAACCCGTGCAAAACGCTGATTTTTCTCCACTCAGGGGTCTGGGGACCGATGCATTTTGGCTATCGTTTGTTGAGAAGAATGGAGCTGTCAAAGCTGCTGTGATTGACACCGATGCACTCATCAAAATGATTACGCAAGGTTCTCCTGTTCATGCGTTGGCTTTCATTGCCTTGTCGAGACGCGCGTCACACATTACTTGAATAGAGGATTAGAATAATAATGGGATTTACCGTAGTTGTTTTGAGGACACTTATTCTTTTGGATAATAGATATAGCAGTCTGATGGTCGGCCATGGCTTTTGTATCAACCAGGTTCCAAGGCCCAGCTTCCTACGTCAGTACTGACCCTGGTACCGGCCAGGTCAAATTCGCAATTTGATTGGCTATTCGATAACAAAAGGCTCACTAATTATTCCAAAGAGTTATTGCTTGGCTTTGGAGAGAAATTGTTAAACTTTGGATCGCTGTCACGGGAAAACAGGACAAAGGATTAAATAAGGATTGTTGTTATACGTAAACGTCATGTATATGCCCCAGTTAACGGGGTTTGAGCCCTATCAGTCGGCACATGTGGGAGAAATTAGCTATATTTGGTTATTTTGAGGACCATTCCTATTGATTCGCATTAAAAATGGTCCTATTTCAAATGGTTACTGAGAAAATTATGTTTTATGTGTAGGGCCGGTGAGGAGTTGAAGAGGGGTAAGGGGCTATGGAGAGTTCGAATGCTGAGGTTTTAAGAAAGTTGGGGTCATTATGACGTCATAAATGGGGGTCAAAGAAAAAAATGACTTCTTTTCGACCTGACGTTACGTTTGGAGTTGATGCTCGATGTTTACTGAACCGATAAAAGGACGGAAAAAAAGATTTCAAGAGACCAACCTTCTAGGAGTCATTTGCCGCCATTTGGGGTACGATACTGCCCCCAGTGGCTTCGTGACGGGGTTCAAAAATGGGGTAAAGTTTCGGCCCGCGCCTTTTTGCGCGCTAACTCAGTTTTGCGCCAGGCAAAAGACTTCAGGATGCCAAAAATCGAAGTAAACCCCCATTCTTTACCTATCCCAACCTTAATTTGCTATTTATTTTCAAAATATGAGGAATAACTAGCCATTTCATTTTGGAAGCTGCGGTGAAAGTTCCTTAATTTTCCAACTTAGGCCCATTTTCACTCCAAAGAAATCGTGCTCGTTTTCCTATTAAATGCACTTGCTAACCTCAGATTATTGTCTAAATAGCTTAGAAAGGGTTAAATAAAGGTCTTCAAAGAATTTGTTTTTAGTTTCTCGCATTATATACTGCTGCATCGGTGGAAGAAGATCGGCCATTTTTCGTCGCATTTTCATACTTCCTCCAATTTTGCAGGACTTATTATATGGTATGTTATGCATCAAAGTATATTGGCATATGGTATATGTTGTTGAACTCATTTTACTATAGAGATATTAAGAGAGTTTGTAATGAGTCTGCAGGTAATAATTTATGCAAAACAAAATGGCACCCAAATGGCCACTTTTGCGGCAACCGGTAGCCTCACGACATAGTCCCAGATATCGCAACAACAACAGCAACAATGATAACAACAACAACAACATTTTCTCGTTTTGCTCAATCTGGGCCTTATGGACTTTGATATAAGATTTTGAGACGGAGATGAACACGTTTGAACACGTTTACGTGTGCCCTCTGGAACGAGGCTGCAGTGTAGTATCAGAAGCGAGGCAAGCGACCTTCGACAGTTGGGAATTCTCAATGCTGCGGTGAAGTTCACGGAAGCAAATCGGCCTTAAAAATGAGGAACCCCAGGTTAACAGTGAAAGGTTTGTTGATTCTTGGATTGAGGAAACATTTGTATGGATAATTGTAGCTTTTGTTCATGGCTAATATCACTGAAAACTTGAAATCTGAGCTGCTTTGACATTGGAGTTTCGAGCCGGCAACTTAGGCCCATCCGCCATTGCCTGGAGTTCGTACAATGTTGCTATGGTTTCCATATCAAGTTATAAAATCGATAGGGGAAAACTTCATCCCAAATTTCAGTGTCAAAGTCCATGAGGCGTAGTTGGAGCGTCCATCAGTCTATCAATAGCGATCACTACGAACATGTCATTAGGCTAGGCAACCGGTACCAGGGCCGACATCGATGACCAGAGATGTCAGGCCTGGGAACGAGGTTGCTTTTGTATCTGAGTCTGAGAGGCTACGAGGTATCTACGTAGGAGCAGTGACTGGCAGCAGGTAGAAAAGGGCATTTCGAAAGACCTGAAATGCTTTGAGTCTCAAAAAATTTTGCTGCACAGACTTCTAGATAATCGATCATGTGAGACTGACTGATGCATTTGCATCGGTTGCATCGGTCTGGATCCGCACCTGATGTAAAATCTCAGTTTGAAAACGTTTCGAGCAAAACCCCTGCCCCTAAACGTCCAAACGACGTAGTTGGGGAAAAATCGATATGTTGGCGGAAAAGTCGGAAAATCTCAGAAGAAATTTAAAGAAATCTTTAAGAAATCTGAGAGCTGCTAATAATCTCAGAATCTCGCACTCTATTTTTGAGCGATTAGACCGTTGGAGAAAGCATAGTTCTTAACAAGATAAAATAAGGCTTACCACGAGGCTTTTTATTGTGAAATTTTAAACGTCTTTCTTTGAAATGTAGGAAACCAGAGCCTTGGGATTGGTCCTATGACATCTTGTCTGATAAGATTGATATCACAAAATTTTCACTTATTCGAAATTCCGAGCAGAAGTGTTTTGTCAGTACTTTTCCAAAGAAGCATTACCGTCTGAAACTACTGTATTTGTTGGTTACTTTGTTTGTCGATAGGGGGGGGGAGGCAGAAATGCCTCGCGTACCAAGGCTCCAAACTTTGCAACAGTCTTGGCACCGACGTCAGAGAGATTCTTCAACTCTAAGACTTTTTAAGAAGAAGTTGCAGACATCAACGGCAAAGTTCTTTTCGTTTTTCTTTTATCTATTTATCACCAGCTGTAACTAGTTAAAGTTATACTGCAAATTTTGTAAATCATTTTTTAAGTTTTAGCATGGCCCCCTGAAAATCAATTATTCTTATTGAGGGGCTACCATGGATAAAAAAGATAGAATGAAATGAGCACCAACGATCTGCCAGTCAATCAAATAAATATATCAAGAATGACACAAAAGCAACCAACTGACTTTTAGGTGACTCCATATGATTTATTGCGGCTTGCCGCAAAACTTCTCGAGATGAGAGATGAATTTAAAACTTTGTGATATATCTTTTGATCTGTGGAAGTGTATGTGGCGAAGTGTACGTGGCATTCTGGAAATTCTCTCTAAAAAATCTTTTGTGATCACACACATTAGTGAAAGCGTCAGAGATAGGGACAAAGAACCCTTAACTTGTCCCTTATTCTGTTAAATAAGTATTTGTCTGATTTCGTTATGGTATTGAGACGGGGGCGGGGAGACGGGCACTGATTTTCTCATGTTATGCCAACAGAACTGAACTGACTGCAGGAATGAGGGGTTGCGAGACAGGGGGCAAAGGCATTTTGTAATGTCATCAGAACCAGAAAGGCCTATTGTTTACTTTATTCCATTTCATATGTTGGTTCAGGATGTCTCTATATCCAAAAACACCGCACTCATTAACTATTGCTAGTATCTTCTCTAGGTTTCACCTGACGAAGTGAATATTGAAGATAAGCAGATAACTAAACTAAGCACTGGCTTTCTTGCTCTGAGTTGTTGAAATACTTTGCAGATACACTGTAAAAAACGTGTTCTTCATTCGCAAGGTGACAATTGAGCCCCCTGCGATGCTGATAAGGTCACAGATAAAACCTTTGAGATTGACAACTCATGATAGGGGTCTGGCAGATTCAGCAGGGCTTTACCAACATCAAACTCTCCGATTTCTTTGTGGATACGACTCTCTTAATTTCTTATTCGCAGGCATACTGCGAAAAGAAACCATTTTTGAGAGACAGTTCTCATGAAACCGAAGTGTAGTTCTCATCAAGATTGTACCACAAATCCCTACAGGTAAGAGGATGAAATATTTTTTTAACATTATTCATGTATCTTATAAGGCAAGACTGATATCTCACACAGAAGAATTCACTTTTGGAAAATATAACATGAAGTTGAGGGGCTATTTATTCCGAGGCTAGGACCAATTTCAATTTGGGGGAGGTGTTGATACATTATCAAATCGCCAAAAATTAAGAAACTCCAGTACTGCGAAAATATAAACTTAAGAAACTATTTGTTTTGATAAAGGAAATCGTTGACCTATTTCTATTCTGTTTTCACTTGTTTCCTGTATCCTATTACTCAGAAGGTACTTGAGTGATGTCTAAAGATTGGAAAGGCTTCAATAATGCTTTGAAATGTTCAGGAGGGTCCAGGTAGTGAACATGAAGATTGTTATGAAACCTTTAAGAAACTGGTAAGAACCTCTAAGCACTCAGTATTGGCCTAAATTCGTAGTTTCTTACTTTCAGTACTGGCCTAAATTCTTAGTTTCTTACAAAAATTACAAAAAGTCAAAAAAGTACGCGTACTTTAATCCTATGCGCGGAAAATAGGAAAGTTCTAAGAATCTGGTAGTTCTAAAAGTCTCGAATCAAAGAACTTGCAAGACCACAAATCTTTCAAGGTGAAGGGTGACATATTTTTTGTAATTATTAAAACATCTTAACATGTCTTATATCTGGAGATAAAAGTTCACGATAAGAGACAAACTAATTGAAAACTAAGCTCCATCATGGAGAATGCGAATTCGTTCGGTGATTTGTTAAGATTGTGGTTTTGCACGTGGTTTTTTAAGTACTGAAGCAGATGATCGTTCGAATTAAAATCAATGGTGGTTGGCTTGCATTAGCTCTGTTCTCGACTTTTTGGCCTGGCTCTTATGAAAGCGAAAACAGGTTGCAACCTCTCTGCATTCAATTTGCGAAGATGGTAAGTAGCAGGCTGGTTGAATAGATTCCAAGGGAAGCTTCAATCGTGAAACACCATGGTAGATAGCAGCATTTAATTGCAGTATAGCATAGGAATATCATAAGGTGTTCACAGTGATTTGCTTGATGAATGAAGAGCGTATTCTGATGGATGAAGAAAGTTGCAGCTGCTTGTCTGAAGTGTCTGTCGGACGATGACCTTAATAAAGAAGAGACGCAAGCTTAGATAAAGGTAAATAATGTAACCATCATAATTGCGTGTGCTATCATCATTGAAGCTTTGCAGCCAACAGTAGTTGGTATTTACATTGTTTTTGCTTTTTTTTACTAAATATATTTCAATATTGGAGCTGTTTGTTACTGTTTATTTTCATTTCAATATGAAATCTGGATTGTCATGCTGCATTTGAAGGAAGTGTTGCATTTCGACAACTACTAACAGGTAGTTTTTATACGAAACTCAACTCTCAGATCGCCAAAAATCCAGGAAACTCCAGTTCTGGGAAAATATAAGCTTAAGAAACTTTGACAAAGGAAATCCTATGGCAGATTTCCACTTTATTTCACTTTTTCCCATGTCATATTACTTGCGAGGTACTTGAGAAATATCTAAACACTGAAAAGGGTTAAAAAACCCTTGTTTTCAGGTAGGGCACGTGCAATGATCATAGCTAATGACCATTATGGAACCTTCAAAAGAAACTCTGAGTACTCAAAGTCTGATAAATGTAAGAAACATGCAGTAAGAGCCTAAATTCTTAGTTTCTTTCAAAATATGTGTAAACATAACTAGATAAACATAAATAATTATATCAAAATGAATACACAACGAGTACAGGTATCACTGATTTATTGCAGACTGATATGTTTTGTTTTTTTACTGATGTCAGTCTCAACAGGAAGACAATGGGCGCTGTGAGCGCCTTAGTGATAGGGAACTACCTCTAATAACCTGTTCCCTGAGACTGACTTTCTCAGCAGTATCCGAGGCTTTTAATACCGAGCTTAGTCATATTTGACGTCTTATTAATAGAAACATAGCGCTTTGGCCTAGGCCCATTTCGGCCTTGGAGCTACCATCGGAATTTTCTCGGCGTGTTTTGCCTTTTTGGCATTAGATAAACATGGATAAAGTTAAATTGGTAAGCATAATGTTGAAATGAATAGATACCTAAACGCATTTTCTAAATTCAAGTTAGACTTTCATCAATACATCACATCAAGGATCTTGAAAGTCGGTTTAACAGATAGATTTATATAAGCTTTCAACAGTGCATGGTTTTTAACGGACAGAGTACGATCAGTCCATGTCATCATCAAGTCCAAGAGGACGGGGAAACGGGAGACTCGAGGTCATAAGTCTAGTTTTTGATTAGCTCTCTATTGGAGGGGGGCGGGGGGAGCGGAATAATTTGGAGGCCTTATACAATTAGGTGCTGTCTAGTGAATGTTATCTTTATCATCGTGAAGGCTGTCTCCAAGATATGATGGATATCAACTTCTGAAACATATATATTAGCAGTCTAATTTTTGTCGAAAAGACAATTACGCTGAAGATGTACCAAGATACATTGCTTTTAACGTACTTGGAACTCATTGGATCTCAAGAAAGAGTTCCATCCATTATCTTTAGCGTAATTGTCTTTTCAAGTTTCTACATCATTCCTACTGGTAAGTGGCAGTTGTTGTTGTCGTATCGCCAAGCACTGAGTTCTTTACGTAGTCTATAAAAGATCCACGTAACCAGAAATTATGGGGTATTGCCAAAATTGAATTCTGTGGTGAGATGAATATCTCATTTGAGGGAATGTACTCATACTGATAAATAATATGTTAGTAAGAAGTTGGATGGAATGATCTTTCTTTGCTACTTTCAAAAATTCTTTTTCAGATTCCTGGAAATGTATGAAGCATCGATCCAGACTCCTTTATAGAATAGCTAAATAGTTTATTACATTAAAATGAAGCTTCCTCAAAAGACTTGACAAAAGAGAATAGAAATTCAAAACATAATCATCATCATCACCGTCATTTAGCGATTTCACCAATAACTGAAGTTCAGGTTGTCTTCCATGCAACAGTGTTTTTAACTGTGAAGGAATTGACCTAAGAAAGGTATAAAGGGTCGATTGGCAGGCACTTCGACTCTTTCAAGTGAATGGAGTACAAACAAAAATAGAAGCCAAATTGATTCGATGCGAAAATGCATTAAAAGTAACCCTGACTTTCCACCTTTCCGAAATGTAGTTGGGACAGCCTTCTATTCCAAAGAAAAGCTTCACCGATATATTTTTGTCAATATTGTTGTTTAAATTGAGAATTTTGTGATGCAGATGTTTACATCTGCATATTTACACGTTCCATGATTTGATTACATTTTTATTGATAAATCCCATTAAATTGGAGTCAAGCTGACTTGCCGGCTTGTCACTGCTTTCAAATATGTGCTAATAATAAAAACACGTGGATTGACGCCTTTCCTGCTGTGTGAGGACTGGTTTTTAAATGCAGGGCGGTGTGCTGCTACAGTAAGACGATTTGACTCAACTACTGACAAGGCGTTGCTGCGAAGGATATGTAAAAGCTCTACTGCACAGCTTCGCAGATACGTCTCTTGGCTTTTTCGCACCCAATGCAAGCGGTCCCTCTGTAACTCATATTTGCTCAATAATTTGCAGAAATTCCAGGGCACTGTCACTCCAAAGAAATTCTTTCTAGCATGAGAGATTTGATTTTATCGGTGTCACCACGGATTGTGTCAGTTTTTCGCAGTAGCAGTAGTAGAAGTTTTGAAAGTTTGTCTTCTTTGAACAGTAATTGAAAACGTTTTATGAATGTCTTCATTTAGAAGCACCGTTGTCGTTTTATTTGGCAATGAGAAGTTTTATGTCTCTACGGTATTTCTTAGAGCTTCGGACACGTCATTAAGCCTGGTTCACTTGGTTCACACTGGATCTTTTGAGTCGACAGAGTCGGAAGACCCGAAAGACAAAGAATTCCAACAGCCAGACTTTGTCATTTGGGCCTTTCTGCAGTGCAGCCAACAACCGCAAAAGGCTCGTAAGGTAACTCTGCTTTCCGCTCCAGCGAGCAGCGAGTTGCCGTTTTGCAAAACAACTCTCCTCATAAAATATTTCAATCCTCCAATATTATTTGGTCGATTGTAAATCGCTAAGAAGGACGTTGTTCTACATAGTCTTGGCAATCGAAAGACATATGGATCGCAATGTTTCCTTTAAGGCTGGCTTTGAAAATTATTTTTCAAAACTTTTTTTTGATTCCAGAAAAGTGGATTTATCTCCAAAACTACTCGAAAAAGTTTTGGTTTTCTTTCGCTTTATCGTTAGCTAGATTGTTTGGTTTCTTTGAAGACTTTTCTGAGAGTATAAAACAGTTGAATTTCTTAGCATTTGCAAGTGCTGCACTTTTGATGTAGATATTGTCGGATATTCTGGACGATAAATGGCATCTAATGTGGCCCCGTTTACACGATACCGTTATCATTTCATATCGGATTGGTTTCATGCCGCTTTCAGAGCGTTTTCATTTGAAAACGCGAAAACGGTATGAAGCATATCGGATTGGTGCGTTCTCGTGTAAACAGGAGGTCAATAAACGGTATCGTGTAAACAGAAGGCCAATCCGATATGAAATGAAAACGGTATTGTGTAAACAGGGCCTGTATCTGCAAAGATAATGAAGGAGGTAAAGCATCCAGTTTCAGGTACATATCTTACCAAACATTTGACAAAAGGACCTATTGTCAGGACTTCTTTAGCCTGATGACATGTTCGTAGTGATCGCTATCGATAGACTGATGGACGCTCCAACTAGATTGAGCAAAAATAGAAAATGTTGTTGTGGTTGTTATCATTGTTGTTGTTGTTGTTGTTGCAATATCTGCGACTATGTCGTGAGGCTAGGACTTCTTTGCCTTTCCTTTCTCAAAAACATGTTTGCGCATCTCCAGAGGTTCCCTGTTGCAACCAAAAAGCTCTAAGATGAAAATGTCGTATGAATCATAGATAGGTATCCGGAAATCATGTTGGGATTTTTAAAAAATCAAATAACTATTCAAGTGGGTTTCGAAGGGCACCCATTTTCTGACATCATGAGTCGTAATACAACCATGAAACGACAAAGGATTTCAAGCTCAGCGCAAAGGGAAACAAAAGGCTCGCACAGCTGAAAGTGGGGTGTGGAAATGCTCCCATAACCTCTTCATGGGAAGGGTAACTGCCAAAATATGCCGCGATAAAGGGGTAGGGAGGTTGGGCGATGTTTTGATGTTTGTATTGACATCGGTGAGGTTACAGTTCTTGCAATCGAAATGTCTAAAGAGGAAGAAGCTTCGAGGTGAGGGACGATGGGAATGACGCCACATCAGACTGCAAGGAATAATATAGTAGATTTGTGTGTCTGAAATTATTTTGAGATGCAGAGCAACGCAACGTGGATTTGGCTAAACCTGTCACAAACCCCCACGACGTCTCCCATGCAAGTGTCAAGGATTTGGGCCTAAATCTGACATAGAAGATGTCACTGGAGATGAGGAAAAAATAAATCATTTCGTTGATTTCTAAATAGACATGGCCGACACAGGTAGTACAGCGAGGGTACAGCGACACAGGTTGAAGGATGTCGTACAAAAGTGTAAATCTGTCTGCTAATGATTGAGATATCTCCTTACCTGCTCAAAATGAATGGGACGTAAAAATGAATTGGAAGACGAAGCATACTCCGGTTTACCCATAGAGATTGGAAATAAAGGTATTCAAAGGCACAGCTATTGACAAAACCGGGTGAGTCAAAGCAGGAAAATTCTGTAGTGGTTGGGCTATTTTGGTTGGGGGCAAAAGATTCCTATTTTGGTTAATGAGCAACAAGGGTGCTAATAGCCACAGGCATGCGCTTTCTGACACTGTAAATAGTAGCCTAAAGTTAGCCACCATTTTTCTCACGTCAGCATTTTCCTTTGTATGATCTAGAAAAGCGGCAAAATTGGCAAAAACCGGGAAAACCGCGATGAAATTAAGTTTGGGGCACAATCCTTATCCAAATATGATAATTACGATACAATACATCTAATAACACTATATTTCAAAAGAAATTTGCAAAAAATTCAAATTTTGCTACTTTTTCGCGATACATGAGATTTGAGGATCCACAATTTTTCCAGGGTCAGTCCCAGAAAGCTGTCTCCCTACAGGCCTACTTCAATGAAACGTTCTGAGAAGTTGCGCAATAGGTAGCTGTAAAAGAAAAGAAGTTTCCTAGCCATGAAAACTTTCTCCTGACAGAGTTGTTAAAAAAATCTGCTAGGTTGCCCCCCTCCAACCAAAATTGGGTTAACATATTTGGTGGGTTGTAGAGTAAAAGTTACGTAAACGATGTTCCAAACAAAAACGTTGCTATATCAGTTAAAGGCCTACTTAGAAGTGGAAATTTTGTTAGGTGAAATCATTTATCTTCTATACACCGAAGTTAGAAATTGATGGTAAGGTGCATGGGAACGAGAAGTCCACGTTCGATTTCCAAGAAGTAACTTATATGCCATGGCAGAGAATTGCGCTTAGTCTATATTTAATGACAAGTGATTCCCGAAGTAATTCATGAACCAGAATCGAATGAGGAATTTCTGTCTCTATACAAAACACCTACCGTTATTGACACTTCCCTTAAAAGGACAAGTCCGGGTTGGTATATTTGTTGATTATTCAAGAGATTATAATGTTGTGAATGGTGTGTAGTACTTTTTTCAATTTTTTTCTCTTTATTCTGTGAAACTTCATATTTCAATCTACTAAGAAGTGCGAAATGACGTCATTTTGTATCACGTCACTTCAGGTCGACGTGAACGAGGCTGCCAAATTTGTTGATATTACACCACTCACATTGCTAGCCTCCTTATCGCGCCTCCACACACTCGTACAAAATACAGAATGGCGACGATATTTGGCCTAACTTATGAAGAATAATCGTCGAATTTTTGAAAGTTCAAGGCTTGAAAACTTGGAAAGAACTGACGACTGGTGTTCAGCAGTTGGTAAGGTTGCTTTTAACGAACATTTTATCAACCCCGGACTTGTCCTTTAATCTTGTGTCTAAAAGACGAGTGGTTTCGATTAACAAAGTTCTCAGATCTATTACCTAGCCCTTGACTGGCAGACTAACATTGTAGTTTTGAACATCGGCCATGAAATTTTGATTCCACCGCTCGCCAAAGGTGTTGACGATTTTTACTCACCCTGTACAGTTGTCCTGGTCCTGCACTCTGGGTTTCATGGGTTTTTGTTAAGGATCGGAGCTGAAAACGAGGCAAAATATTGATATATGTCCATGGGAACGAGGCTGGGCAGCACTGGCCCAGCCTGTCATTGGAGAAGGTTTATTATCATTGAATCTCGATAGAGCAGTAAGATATCCATTGATTCTTGTTCTTTAGAGATGCCCGAATGTATGACCACAAAGCTTAAAATGTGGACTGGGTGCCCAGTCGTGTAATCCCACTGATTGGACCAGTAATCCGTTTTCTAATTAATTTCTAATGATCTAGGAATGTTCAGTATTATACTAAAATGTTAAAATGATCTTTCGTTGACCAAGAAAATGACAGAATGATATGAAACAGCTTCTAGCTATAAGGTCTGCAGGTCATATGGAAGCTAAGATGAGAGAGTATGCTTAGTACAATGAAAATTCTGAGCATCAAAGGCGATAAAACGTCATTTATTGAAACAAGAGCGATAAATAACGATGATTCCTCTGGGGGGGGGGCACTTCATTGCAAAGTTATATGGAATGCCGAGAAAAATCGACTCCATAGATCCGAGAAGTTTGCAGAGCATTAGGAATACAGGAAAAATCAATTCCATAGATGTGAGAATTTTACAGAGAATTGCGCGAGTTTAATCGGAATTAGGGATACCGGAAAACATCTATTCCATACCAAAAACTTGAAATATCAAGGATTGATAATATGATAATTCTGTGGTCCCATTTTATCATTTCTGGCAAGACTTGGACTGGTACAAGCACAGAGAAGAGCATCGAGCTTTGAAAATGTGCAACCACAACCCATTTCAAAATGTAGCCATGAAGAAATTTGTCTGGTCCACTATCACATCTTGGTCTGTTGGATACAAGAGGCTTTATTATCTAAATTCTCAACATGAAAATGTTGTGGAGCCGTGGTGTAATCCTCTGACTTTGCAGCCAGAACAGTTAGGCGGAGTGGGCTCGATACCCGGCAGAACCCCACCACTTGAGCGTCATGACAAGGGGTCGCGGGCTCGATTAGGTCTGCTCTATTACTGCGATCCAAGCGCTTAGCGCTAACAAATGAGACTTCACTTTCACCTTCTTGTTGGGGAGACGAGATATGCTTTGTCCGATGCAAATACATGATGCATTTGAAGTATTTAGAATAAGGCACCTTACTCTAATTTCGATTTTCAAGTGAATGAAATTCAACTGAAGTTTTCAACTTCGAATATCCTCGTTGAATTCGGAAAAAAATTGACGCGAGGAAAAAGTTCGAACATAATTCGAAGTCTCTTCTGACGGTTGAACGTACGTCTGAAATCTAACGGTTGAACGTACGTCAAAACTGATATTTCAAACTGAAATTCTAAAACACCACCGATGTTGTAACGATCCTCGCCACAGCTTGCAAAACTCAATGTTTACATCATATTCACTTCAACGGCCCAACTACGCGGTAGCCATTTACCAGAACTGCATCCGCCATTTACCAGAACAAACCGCTCTCCCCAGTCTCCGATTTTGATTGTCGAAACGGTCTATTAGTGCGGAGGAGCGAAAAGGAGTAGAACATTTCAAAAAGGAAACAACAGAGACAATGCAGGAAACGTGTTTAAATTCAGTCTTAGCGGGGAAATGAATTTGCTTAGCGGGTCATCCTTCTTTTACCCTAGAGAGTCTGGTACCCAGGGTATCCTTCTATCTTGGTGGGACCATGCTTAAACGGGGTCGTCACTGGGGGTGTTTCTTTGAAATCATTTATACAACAGCAAGGTAAGTTTGAAGGAAGAACTTTGGACAAATGTGTGTCTTATAGTGTTCCGACAAAGCTTTAAGAGCTATTCGCAGATTTTACTGCCGAACAATTTTGCTTGACACATAGCATCTAAATTAATACATCAAAGCAATTAAAGGACAACTCCGATGTTGGAATGATTAATGCTACAAAGGCAACTCATCATCTGCTGACGCAAATTCTTACCTTTGTTTCAAATTTTGAGTTTTCCAATGGCTGTCGTTTTCAAAAATGTTTTGACAATTTAGGCCACATCTCGTCTCTTACGTCGTCATTTTTCTTGCAAGTGCACACTATGAAGGGGTGAGAAACTATTAAGAGGCGAGAAAATGATTGACAGCCTCGCTTTCGATTGCGCGATATGACGTCATTTCGCGCAGATCGCTCAACTGAATACGTAATTTCACAAGGAGAAGGCCACAAACGGTGGGAAAAAGTATGATACACCATTCATATCAGATCTTGTATTTCATCATCAATTGTATCAACCCCGGACTTCAATGGCGACCCCAAGGGGGAATGGAGGGTCTTGTCCTCCCATTCCCAGATGTCGGAAAAATTGTCAAAGAAAAATGGCATAAAATTAGTTGGGTATAACTTCAGATTGAAAAATTATGTCAAGATCCCCCCCCCAATTCTTTCCTACTTTTCAGAGCTGGCACCGCCACTGCTGGACTTGTCCTTTAGAACTTAAAGGAATGTGCACCCCTATAGAGAAAATGCCTGCTGGTGTCAAATAGGCGCAGAAGCTGAATACTTTTGGGATGAGATTTTACGTTTGCTCTTTAAAATAGCCATGTCCACAAGTTGCTTGGCAACTTTCGGGCAACTTGCAGTCTTTTGGGCACCTTTTAGGAATTTCGGCAACTTTTGCAACGTTGAGCAACTTGTTCTCATTTTAGCAATTTTACAATAATTTCAAAGCTGTTTTGTTTGTTCCTTGCAACAGAAATGAAAATTAAGCCATATAAAGCATCTGTTTTCTGGTCAGGCTGGGATTCGACATCTTGATTTGTGAAGAGCGACTTCTGACTATGATGACGATGATGACGATGATGATGATGATGATGATGATGATGGTAGTGATGATGATGATGATGATGATGATGATGATGATGGTGATGATGATGATGATGATGATGATAATGACGATGATGATGATGATGATGATGATGGTGATGATGATGATGATGATGATGATGATGATGATGGTGGTGATGATGATGATGATGATGATGATGATGATGATGATAATGACGATGATAATAATGATGATGATAATAATTATGGTTATGATGATTATTATCATTCGTTAATTATTATTGTTGTTGTTGTTATTGTTGTTGTTTATGATCAAGAAATGATTCTTGCAAAAATTCTGAAGATGTGTCAGATGAGCCCAACAATACTAAAGTGAAAAGGCTCAAGCTTCCAAGAAACTGCTTAGTTAACGAAATCGTTGAAATAAAGAGCATCCTTTTGGCCCTATTTTTATGCATAGATCTCAGTTATTCATCTATTTATAGCATATGACCTTAAAACACGACAATAAATGAGCAACTTTTGGGCAACTTTTTGAAAAAGTGGCAACTTTTTGAGCAACTTTTCAGGAAATTTTGAGCGACTTTTCGAGAAATTTCGAGCAACTTGTGGACAGGGCTACTTTAAAATTAGGAAAATTGGAGAATCGATGCCGTTTTCCTTTTGGGATGTCGAAAACACTTGTTTGAAAATTGCTACACGTTCTGTCCAAAATATGCGAAACAAGGGTTTCTGCCGAAAACTTGACACCAAGGAGTTAGAGTTTTCTTTTAAAGGGAACAGATATAACTGAGTGGCCTCCATAAATAGGCTAAAGAAGATGCCCTCGCATCAATCATTTCGTTAGCGTTGCAATGAAACTGCATGTGTGAAAGTTCAACCTCGTTCCCAGGCACAAACGGTCTTCTCGCAATCTCAACCGTCGACCGAACGCAGGAGTAATCGACGCAGGAGTAATGGTTGTTGTATCGAGGTTGGTGAAAGTTATCAAACACAATGGGATGTAAATTTAAGTTGGCCTGAGTCATCTCTTTGAACCACGTCGATTCCATTTGATGTTGGAACCAGTGGTAACCAAAGAGTGGAATGGGGGGTCCGGACCCCCTCCCCACTTATGGTCCTCGTGATTCGCACAAAAACGTAATAAACTTGGTGGGGGGGGGGGATCACGCAGATCTGCTAAGAAGTGGTCTCTGAGATTCTGGAAAAGTAAGCAGCGAATGGTTTTTCAAGGTTTGGTAGCAAGGTTTTGGTTTTTAAAAAAGTTTAAACACTGCTGGAAGAGCATTTCAAGCCAAAGTAGAATGCATATCCTCAAAAATTTTCCTGGGAGCTTGCCCCCCAGACCCACTCATTTCAATATCCCTTGTCATCTCATCCTGTACATGCTGCTCGCTGTGGGGATCTCTATTTGCTATCATTGTCGAAACAATCTCATCAAAATCATATGAAATGAGTGTACCTTAACTTGCATGAAAAAATTCAAACTGCAACAACCATTCTTCTTTCCCTTTACTAGAGTAACTTCCTATGATAGGTCTATTCTCACTGCAAATTTATCATAATAAAATGCCTATTTTGTGTTGACTGCAGCTATGTTTACGATGCAAAATATAACTAAAAAGGGCGTCTCCCTCATTTTCCGAGCGTCTGAGAGGGGCGCGGTCACTAAAAATTTCTGGGGCTCCTCCTCACCCCCTAACTCTTCAAAAGCTGCATACGCTCCTAAAAACTTTCATATTTAACAGGTAAATTTCAGCACGTGCTCGGTTTATATGCGCTGTCCGACCTTAGACGTCGATGGTATCCAAAGGGAGTCGATTTCGTTAAAAGCAGGCCGGGGCGGAGCTTGCTGCATCAAACGTTTGACCAAGATGCAAATTAATGGCAGAGGAGATTTCAACAAAAGGAAAGGGTGAAAGAGAAATTTATAGAACTAGTTTCACATCTAAATATCGTGCGAAGTTCCGTTACTCAAAGACGACGTTACATTTCGGGAATTTGAAGAAAAACTGTTTCCGCCTCGTGTTGGTGACAGTATCAAACTTTGTGTAAATGTGTTAGAAATAAGCAATTACATGCGCATAGTGATGAAATGTAGACGTGAAACGGTAGCACAACTTAACACAAAGCAGGAAACATCTGAAACATCGGCGAAAGGACCTTTCGGTCATCGCATCATATTTTAGGCCCATCACAAGAGGATTTGCTTCCCGCTATTTGCATTGAGCGCATTCTTGAAAATTGCTGTGAGCTCATATACCAACTGCTGGGTAGAATTGAAATTTATTGTAAACAAAGAGAGGAACAGTGGAGAACGAAGAATTTGAGAAGAAGCTACTTTGCAAAGCGTCTGAAAACGCACTGGTGATCAAAGGTTATCAACTGCGCTGGTAAATCTTAAATTGATGTTATCTCCTTCTTGGATTTACGTGAAAATTCCAGAGTTATCTTATTCTATTTTTTAACATTTTACCTAATTTTTTTAGTGGACTACGATCTTGATTCATTTTATCATTTTAGTCATAATTCCTTGTTTTCTAATTCATTTCATTCAACGGAAGAAAATGTTTTCTTTCGTCCTATCTTGACACAAAAATCTAATGCAACTCAGTCCCTTTCTGTTCTCACTTGTCCAGTTATACAAGTTCTTTACATCGGCCAAGTCCCAACAGATTCATAAGCCTCATCTCAAACTTCAGGAGCTGGGGATTTCACTTTTCCTTTCGAGTGATGAGCTTGAAGAAGTTTTGGGATTGTCTAAGTATGTACTTTACGAGATGGCGAGAATTTCTAGATTATTTTCGTAGTTAAGTCAGACTGCACTGTTTTTGGCGACTTTTTCCAGATTGAGGCCTGCCGACATTTTTTTCGAACACCAGAAACAGACAGAAAAGGCCCCTTTTGAATCGAAATAAAACGATCTTTGACATCTTAGCTGAGACTGAGCCTCCTCGATACGATAACCAAGAAATGAGAAATAAGAAATAAGAGAGGATTGAACAATAAAGAACTTGCTTTTACGCTTCGCTGTCGCTTCCTCATAACAGTTGAGATTGAATTAGGGAGAAAAACTGTACGCATGTATGAACGTTAGTGCTATCAAACTAACGTTGTCTAAAGGCATGTTCGTACGTTTGTTTTAGAGAAAATGGTAAATAGCGATGGAGATTTCCAGTACTCATTTTCATGATGTCTACTATTTTAGACGCTTTTTCAAGGGTGTTAGGACACGGGTATTTTGATTGGTTATTTATTTACCTTGTTTTGATTCTTGTGTCTTGTTTTGTTGCCTTGTTTTCTGTTCTGTTTCGTCTTCAACTTAGCGTGGTTAGGCCCAACCGCTCTCAAGTTGTTCGAATAGAGCTCCCTTGTATTTCTGTGTCTTAGTGCGCCTTCGCACAAGAATTACTTTGCGGTTTTAAAAACCATTCTTGTGCGAAGGCGCACTAAAGCCGGATCTCCACTAGGCGGAAAATTGTCGAGCCGCGAAAAGTAGAACGTATTCCTACTATTCGCGGCTCGACATTTTTCCGCGACGACAATTCGATCAGCCAATTAGAATGCCGGAAATTTTCCCGCCTCGACATTTTTCCGCCTAGTGGAGATCCGGCATAAGGCACAGAAATACAAGGGAGCTCTATTCAAACAACTTGAGAGCGGTTGGGCCTAACCTTGCCCAGTTGAAGACAAAACAGAACAGAAAACAAGACAACAAAACAAGTCACAAGGATCAAAACATGACAAAAAAATAACCAATCAAAACATACGTTTCCTAATACCCTGGTTTTTTTATAAGAAACTGGTCTATAACGAACTAGTACTAAAGATGGCCGAAATTTTAAGAAACTCTAGTACTATGTGTGAGAAGTATTGAGAAACTTTTCAAAGTTAAAAGCATGGATTTCAGAGCAAATAGATCGTTGAACCTTTTGCAATATGAACTAACCATTTGTGTTTTCATCATGACAGAACACTGTTTATTCCTATATGATGTTTTAAATGTCAAGAAACATCTCTGCAGCCGTGTTAGCGACCACATTGACAAATCATGCATTCAAAAAATTAGAAACCAATTAAGAAACTTTTAGTACTAAAATGGACAAAATTTCATGTTAAATTAAGAAACTTTTAGTACTATGGCCTGATCCAAGTTTCTTATAAAGAAAACGTATGTACTTGCCTCCAAGTAGCAGCTTTGATATCTCTATTCTTCTCAAAAAGTAATGACCTCTTCAACTTACACTATCATAGGCAAAGGAGGCAGGGAAGCTGGGGAGGAGATGCAGCCTTCCTAACGTTGGAAATATTTGAAAAAATCACCTATAATCGGGCACAACACGATCTTAATTCGGGCAAAATTTTTGGAAACGATCTAAATTTTATCTGGCAGCCCCAAATTTCATTATCCTCTACGCCCATGTATTACATCAGAAACAGCTTTATACATTCTTTAGGCTGATAAATTTCTTGAGTTGTTGATGAGTAATACCTTCAAGAGATGACGTTGTAAAACACATTGCTAACTACGCAAACTTTGTGAAGTCAAAATCAACTGTCGTAGGATATCCATGTCGTTTCTGGCCTAGGTTCTCTTTATCTTGCTTGAATGTCACTCGGCGAACAAAGGATCATGGCTGACAATGTTTGGTTGGGGGGGGGGGGTAGAATTTGCCCCTTCGTAGATTCTGTTCATAACTCTGTCAGGAGACATTTTATAGACATGAGCCTCATTTACTTTTTGCAACTGCCTATTTTGCAACATCTCACAACGTTTCATTTAAATATATGTAGAAATGAGGGAGACAATTTTCTGGGACTGACCCTGGAAAAATTGCAAATTCTCTAAAAGTAACAGAATGTGAATATTTTTGTAAGTTTCTTTGAATAATGTAGTATTTGATGCATTCTATCATAATTATTCTGTCTGGATGAAAATTATGCTCAAAATTTAATTTTATCGCCATTTTACAGATTTTGGCCAATTTTGTCGCCATTCTTGACCACCAAATGCTGACGTGAGCAAAAATGATGGCTAACTTTAGGTTAAGTTTTAAATTTCTAAAAATTACATGCCTGGGGCTATTAGCACACCAAATTTGGTTTGCTCTTACCTGTCAAGCGTTAGGTAGAGGGCTTTTCTGTCTCCCCCCAACCAAATAGGATGTATTAGACAGCCTAACCACTGCAGGGTTAATTTTATGTTGATAAGGGCAAGGGTAGCATTTGACGCATAAGGAGCTGATGAGTGTATTCAAAAGACAGCCAGAACTGAATCGTGCTGAAAAGTATACCAAAATGGGTTGTTTTCTTCGCTCGTCATCCGGCTACCCCAATGGATTCTACCCCACGAGATTTTCTCTCCATGTTTCTCTCCAGGGCACTGAGAATAATGTGGCAGGATATCGCAGCCACCTTTGCTGAACTCTTGGCTAGGGGTAGCGAATGTACAATTCACATTCGAAATTTGCAAAATTAATGCTGGAAATATATAAATGCCTCAATTCAGAAAATCCATCTTTTATGTGGAATATCTTCCAGACAAAAGATGTGGACTATAACCTAAGGACAAAAAATCTTCTACAGTTTCCGAGCACCAATACATGATCATATGGGAATGATTCATTATCCTTCAGGGGTGCCATCCTTTGGAACACTTTGCCTGACTCAATAAAAAGTCTAGCAACCAGTACTAGCTTCAAGAGATCAATTAAAGAGTGGAAGGGTGACAATTGCTTATGTAAAATATGTACATAAAGAGTCCGTGGGAATTTTACCAGCAGTGTATTTGTATATAATTATCTCCTGATTGTAATTAGTTTTTTCTTTTTGTGTAAATAGTTGGTCTTAATTAGTTCAAATTAGAACTATTATATTTTAAACCAACTGTAAATAATGTTATAATAATAATAATAATAATAATAATAATAATAATAATAATAATAATAATAATAATAATAATAATAATAATAATAATAATAATAATAATAATAATAATAATAATAATAATAATAATAATAATAATAATAATAATAATAAAGAGTTGTAAAAGAAGACATACGAATCTCTCCATTGCTTGGATTGACTATCGTAAAGCTTACGATATGGTGCCACATTCGTGGATAATAGAATGTCTTAACATGATTGGAGTTGCAGACAACCTCAAGGAGCTAATTAGAAGAAGCATGCCTAGGTGGAAAACGATATTAACAGCAGGGAAACAAGAATTAGGTGAAGTAAGCATTCAGAGAGGAATCTTCCAGGGTGACTGCCTTTCCCCGCTACTCTTTGTGATTTGTCTTTTGCCAATGTCGATGATACTCAGAAAGTGTAAGGCTGGATATCAACTTGAAAGGGGAAAAACGAAAATAAATCACCTCCTTTTCATGGACGATTTGAAGTTGTTTGCAAAGGATGAAAATGAGATCGATTCACTGGTAAGAACGGTGAATGTTTTTAGTGAGGACATAGGTATGATGTTTGGAGTCCAGAAGTGCGGAGTGGTCGTAATGAAAAGAGGAAAAGTTGTCAACAGCGATGGTATACAGCTACCAAACGGTGAATCAATTAAAAGTGTCGACGAAGAAGGATATAAGTATCTTGGCATACTAGAGATAGATGAGATTATGAATCAAACTATGAAAGAGCTTGTACAAAAAGAATACCTACGAAGGTTGAAAAAGATTCTTAAATCAAGACTGAATGGAAAGAATATAATCATTGCAATAAATACGTGGGCTGTGTCATTGCTGAGGTACGGTGCAGGGTTGATAAATTGGACCAAGAACGAACTGCAAGAACTTGATAGAAAAACAAGAAAGAAACTGACCATGTATGGAGCGTTCCACCCTAAAAGCAATGTGAACAGACTGTATTTAACAAGGCAGGAAGGAGGGAGGGGCTTGATTGGAGCTGAAGAGACTGTACGAAGTGAGGAGAACAGTCTTGGATGGTATGTGATGAACAACGCCCACGAAATAATGAGATTAATTGAAAAGGAAGGAATACTGAGATCAAATGAAATCAAAGATCCCAAAGTATGGAAACGGCAGAATAAAGAACAGCATAAGAACGGGTGGATGGATAAACCGCTGCATGGGCAAACAGCTGCTGCTACAAAAGATTTAATGGATAAGGATAAGAACTGGAATTGGTTGAAACATGCAGGATTAAAGAAAGAAACAGAGAGCACTATATTTGCAGCGCAAGAGCAAGCAGTGGGAACGAATTCTGTAAAGAACATCATTTACAAAGAAAATGTATCAAAAGAATGTAGACTATGTGGAAAAGCAGATGAAACGATAGCGCACATAGTATCTGAATGTCAACAGCTAGCGCAAGTACAATATAAAGGCTGGAGACATGACAAAGTAGCTCAAATTGTCCACTGGAAGTTATGTCAAAAACTAGGTTTAGATTATGGAGATAGATGGTACAACCATAAAGTAGAGAATGTTATTGTGACAGAAGACATTAGGTTATTGTGGGATTTTCCCATACAGACAGATCATCGACTGGAGCATAACCGACCAGACATTGTTTTTGAAAATAAAAAGGATCGATCGTGTTTGCTGATTGACATATCCTGTCCCTTCGATACCAGGATCGAAAGAAAAGAAAAGGAAAAAATTGAGGTCTATCAAGACTTGAAGAGAGAGATTAAGAGGCTCTGGAATGTAAGAGAAGTTAAGATTGTACCAATAATCATTGGAGCTCTGGGTACGATTGGAAAGAACTTTGAAAACTGGTTGAAGAAGATTGAAATAGAATGCAGCACAGAACTTTTACAGAAAGCTTGCCTGTTAGGAACTGCAAAGATAGTAAGAAAAGTACTGGATACCTAAAGCCAAGGGATTTGGCCTGCTATCCAGAAGTCAACCGGCAGTCAACATCACCGCCGAGTGAACAATGAATAATAATGATAATGATAATAATAATAAATGTTGTTGCTCTTATGGAAAAAATTGATGATTTATGCTTCAAAGTACCAATGGCTGAAATTAATAATCTCGACTAAAATTGATTCATGAAGTATTTTCATCTTAAGAGACGTCATACTGACTCAAAGTCCACCTAATAAACATTTCTCCTTTTGTTGTTGGATACCCCCAGAAAGAGCAGCTGCAGCGCAAAAACTTCATCATGAACAAATGCAATATTTTTATCAGAAATTTCAAATCTGTAGACAATGTGTTTTAAACTAAGTGCAGATAAACAAAAGTTCGCACATTGCGAGGTATATCATGAATAAGAGAAGAGAGTAAATATTGGATTAAAAGTGTAAGACCGTTCTCAGTTGAAGACTGTTGTATGACGATTTGGGATCAACTCTAAAGTGGGCAGAAGTTGTCATCTATTTTGCGGACCAGTAATCTAATTTCGAAGATTCGTGAAAGCGGTCTCAGCTAAGGACCGGTTGCAATCAACTGTACAGTGGGCATAAAATGATGATTTATATTGCGGCCAATGGCTCGCATTATTTGCTAGGTGAGGACAGTTCCCTGTAGAGGATCGTGGCAACGCATAGAGTTTCGCTGGGTCTAGTCGCTTGTGGCTGCGTCAACCAGGCAACCAGGTTACCAGGATCCCCAGGCACTTGAAGATAACGGTTTAAGCCTGTTTGACATAGCAGTAAACTCCGGTGGCAGTCTGCTGCCTGAAACGATCTAGCTTTTTCCTATTCGTTGCAGTTCCTTAGTTCCAGGGCAGGGTCTTTGGTGATAATTTGCATGGGGTTGTTGGTCCGGTGATATTCTTCACAGATGAAGCTGGAATTTCCTACAAGTCTGACTTCTGTTGGGAGTGCAGAGAACTAATCTGCTGTTGACTACAACTGGCAGTTGCCCCCAGTTAATGTACAAGGTTTTCCATTTTGTTTTTAATTCACTCAAGCCCGACTCTTGGCTATAATCTAATTGAAGCTACAGCAGCAACAACAGCTCACTACAAAAAGCACGAAGGACGTCTGCAGCAACGCTAACCAGATGACTGCAAAGGAAATATTCTCATTTGATACACGATTCTGAAACAGCCCCTTTTTAAATCATTACTTCATTTTTGGGTGAGATTTTGGGCAGACTGCAAAGACTTCTAGGCATTTCTAGCTGATCAAGCCTACTATGCATGCCGCAAAGGACGAACAAGTGAGCTGTCTGGTCGAAGGCTACCCATGTTGATTTTAGCCTCATTTGACCAAGCTTAGATTTATTTGTCTCACGGAAACTGAATAAACCGGTTGGCCGTATTCTCCCAGCTTGGCCGTCGTGTATAACACAAATTAAGAGAAACCATGTAGATCTTGGGGACACTTTCCATTGCTTGTTTGAAAATTCCTTAGTCCCATGGTCTGGATATTACATATTCCTACACTCATGCAGAAAACATGGAGGCAAGAACAAATATGCTTAAGTGGCTTATTTACTGCTGAAAAGAAGTCTTATTGCAAACCAAGGTTTATGTTGTTGGATTCATGAATATGTTTGTATTGATACTAAATGTCCTGCTTTGCTGTGACTTACAATTATTTCTTTTTGAATAGGCCACAGCAAACTTGAGAGAGCATAGAGGAACAGTTCATCAAAAATGGTGTCGTCTATTTCACAGTGCTTCAACTTGAGTTTTCTGTACCTGGTTCTAAAGACCTTGGCGACGTTTGCAGCTAACAGTGGTGAGAAACTGACATTTTTGCTTTGAATTCGTAATGTTAAATCTAGATTTTAGAATGTTTCAGCGGAGAAGGAAACCCCTGAAGGACTTTCTGCCGTGTTTTCCTTTGTTAGAGTTACACTGCTCGGTTTCCAAGCCAAATATTAGGATCAAAGAAAAGATCAGCGCTTGTTCTTTTACATAAGAAATCTTAAAAATCACGTGTCTTGAAATTCAAACTCGAGTATTTGAATTAATTTCATGCTATTACTTTATCCAAGGAAAAAGAGCTAGGAGAAAAGTTGTTCAAGTTATGATGATTAACTAGCCTCAAAAGATTATGGGTACCAGAGATTTCAAAGTTTTTTGAGTAGTTGGAGGTCCCACCTTCCTGAAATGTCTCTTGAAATTCGAGTAAAAGGCAGACTTTTTTCATACTATGCTGTTTCCTAATAATAAAGTCAGCCAAACCCTCAATTTGCAAATCACAGGAAGTTGTCTTTCGTACTTTTTCAAAATAAAACCTACTCTCCAAAGTATTCTCTGGCTTCAGTATCTCGTCAATTTTTTATTTGCAGGTCTACGAGCATAATATGCAGGGCAGTAAGATCTCTAATCTTGAGATTGAATAATTTCGGCAAAGGAACATACATCTCTTTAGAAATCTTATACAAAATCAATATAAATCTTCTTTTTCTTCCAATAAATCTTTGAAATCTTGCGGTAGTCTCCTTGTTGTCGCAGAAGTCTCATAGGCTCGTTGAGGGAGTGGTACACCCCTCGATTTCGGAAAGACTGCTCTATAAAGGCAGTGGCGTAGTGGAGGTGCGTGGGACCCTCAGTGAAGTAGAGGGACTGGGGCCCCTTGTACCAACGTCTGGGATTAAAAACTGCGAATGTATGTTAAAGCTTTTCAGACTTTTGTATTTCCATTATAGTACCAACATGTCAATTTTTGTCAATCAGATTCCACTCCCTCAAAATTGTTAAAGAACGCCGTAGGTTCCTCATTCTTCAATAAACGTAAAAACAACTATGTAACTGCATAAAAAATAGCTACCTGAAATATTTGAGGCAGTAAAAGGGTAAAAATAAATCAAAACTATGCTATGGATTTACTTTATCGGGAAAATAATCTCTTCTGTTAGAAATGCTTAAGTTTTTGGCAAGCTGCGAGTTGAGTTTCTTTCGAGCAATTTCTTACAAAAAACATGTGTCTTTAAAAACAATGAATTCATTATGACGTCATTTGACGGTTGGAGGGTCCCTTCTGGGTCTATAATCAGCAGGGGCCCTTAGTGGTGCACCCTGAAGGTAACCAACGTCGGCTACGCCACTGTGACGCGGAATTATATCCATACAGTAAGAATTCTTTAGAAGGAGCATCAGAGCACTAAAACGACCAATGGTAGATATCAGATATGCCGAACGCGGTGGATCTATGGAAAGGGAAGCAAAGTGCAATTCCAAAAGGAAAATAGTAAGAAAAAATTGTAAATTTAGGGCATTTTTGAAAAGGCATGAGGGCGATTGTACCCTTCTCCAGTGTTCCGCTAGACATTGAGATTTCACATAGTCTGGCACAGGTAAGTTTGATAAAAGCAGTTGCACCAGAAATGTAGGAACGGGGGGGGGGCGGGCACTGGGGGCATGTGCCCTCAAGATTTCGCAGATAAAATTGAAATACCCTCTGGTTTCAGGAAATGCCTCTTTGGCTCGCAAGATAAAAGTTCCGTTAAAGTTTCGTGCCTCCTTCCTACCGCCCTGAGTCGTGCCTACAACTCCACATTCCAACTCCGGCAACTTCAAGATGTGCACGTCCAGACATAGTTATCACAACGGAAGCATTTTCTCGTACTGAACTTATTTTTCACAAGTTCCAGATCATAAAGATGTAGAAGATATATTGCTATTGAGACTGCATGCTATTTCGCACTAATGGAGTGATGTTTTCTTTGCTTCACTCAGAAATAATGACAACTTCCGAAAGTAATTCTGTGATTAGAAAATTTGAGTATATCCCAGATATGGTGTTTGTAATCCATCTGTCAAAAGCACAATCAAATGTCTGTAGCGTCTGGTTCAGCTACTCACGACTTCACGACTGATATCGCTGGGATCTCAGAAACAATGTACGTAAAGGTGCAAAAGATGATCAGATGTCTCCAGCATGGGAGGCTTGCTCGTCGTGAGAAGTCCATGATGCTGAAATTAAATTTTTTAGTGCAGATTCAGATTTGTTGATATGTTGTTGCTGTTGTTGCTGTTGTTGTTGTTGTTGCTGCTGCTGCTGTTGTTGTTGAGACTGGGCTAAGTGGACTGATCAGATCAGTGGCTAAGTGTTATTCATGTGCACCCTGGTACACTTCAGTCTAATGCGTCCAGAATCTGGGTGCATTAGCAGCCATTATGGATTTCACGGTTTTCTAGGCAACGCGAATCGACGAAAAATGGCTGCTGCTCTAGCGCTAATTCTGCAGAAGAAAAAATTAAGAAATTGTTTGCCTTTTAAGCTAGCTAAAGATGATTAAATATGGTAGATTAACATAAATCTTTTCCTAATACCTTGCAAAGGTTTCCGAAATGAAATTTTGCTTTGATAATTTTATCATTTATTTGAACCTTTTTGAAGGTATCTAAAGAATATCCTGGGGTTGGCAAGTGTGTTTAATGTGAAAATAAGCTGATTGTTTGGAGCGAAAATGGGCCTAAGTTAAAAATTATAGAAACTTACACCGCAACTTCGAAAATTTTCTGGCTCGTTATTCTTCGAATTTCGGAAATAAATTGTAAATGATGGTCAGAACAGGTAAAAAAATATGGTTTTACGTCGAATTTTGACATGCCGCAGCCGTTTACCCAACGCAAAACGGAGTTACCGAGCAAAATGGAGAACAGACAATCAGGTTGCCGAACGGTATCTTGTATCCCAAAGTAGGGGTAGAGCAATGAACTCACCCTGGGGGCGAGATTGATCCATGTGGACATCCACCAATGCGTACACCTTTATTTTGAATGAAATGTCAATTTGATACAACTTCCTCAACTTTTATTACAGACCAATTTTCTGGTGACCTGAGAGTCGAGTTTCTTAGCAGTAGTTTCTTATAATAAATACATGCATCCATGCTTTGCACCTAAGCTACTGAGATTCGGTGGTGTTCTGCTAATTAACTAAGCCCACCTTGGTTAATCATTCGTGTTTGCCTTTTAAGCTAGCTAAAGATGATTAAATATGGTAGATTAACATAAATCTTTTCCTAATATCTTGCAAAGGTTTCCGAAATGAAATTTTGCTTTGATAATTTTATCATTTTTAACTGTGAACGATTTTCAAGTTCTCGTGTGCGTTATGTAGATTCACCACAGAGTCCAATCTTAGTTCGCAAGAAACCAACTTTGGGACACTTGCACTTCCATGGCAACAGTTACCACTTGCTTTTGACAAAAAGTATTTGGTCGAAAACTCGGGGGGGGGGGTATCTCGACCTATCATCTGACGGGGACGTGCCATTTGCCCCAAAAATTAGTACCCATAATTCCGTAGATTCTGGTGGATTTTAGGGTCATAATTCCGTAAATCGAATTAAAATCTGGGCCATAATTCCGGAAATTATGAAAAATCCCCTGAAAAGGACACCCATAATTCCTTTAAGTGTCTAAAATTTGTGAAAAAGATACCCATAATTCCGTAACGGTATGAAAAAGTACCCCTAAAAAATGGCACGTCCCGTACCATGAAGAGTACTAAGTTACCCCCCCCCCCCGAGGTCGAAAATACTGCTTTTTGGACAGGCATCGTCAGATAAATCATGTTAGAATTTTTGCCAAATTGAAGAAAAATAGAAGCAGAAGTTTTTCATTAAAAAACGACCATTTTTTGGACAAAGACGGTGCAAAACTTTTTTCGAATATCAATCAATCAATCAAAACACTTAAAAGACTTCATAATTTGAATGACAAGGTTTTATCATAGGGGGTGCTCTCTCGTCGATTAGTTCACCTACTGAGGGAGACCCTCCTTAACAAATTCCCCTTCATACAAAATTCTGTGTACCCTCATTGTAAAATTTGTCACTTATTTTGCCATCTGTTGTAATTTGTTCTTCAGTTTATTGTACTATGTTTTAAAACATTTTTTGTATGTAGTGGAATTTTGAAATAAAAGAAACTGAAGAAACTGGAATCCTCGTGAGCTACAGGTACAGGACAAATGTAGGGCCATCGTTCAAGTGCGACATGCCCGTCTCTGATCAGCCACGCGGCCAAAGATATTTATTAGCAGTGCAGAGAGCTGTCGAGGAATGGTGCCATAAGGCCCTGTTGCATGGGAGAAGACTTGAACAAACTTTCTACGGAGGCTGGTAGTTTCTCTGCTTTGTTGCATCGCATCTTGCTCTCTGCTGTCTTGATGACAGCTTTCACCACAGCTTTGCCTCATAACCAAACAAGGGCAGATTTTGTAGTACAATAGTGCAAGTCGCTTTGCTTCACAGCTCAGTTCAAAGTGATTAGCGAATGCAGACAAAAGAAATTCTCTCAAGCAGAAATTCAAAACAAACGAAGCCGCAAAGTTGCTCGGTTTCTGAATCAAACAAACAAAATCTGCGAAACAGAACTTTAGATTTACCTATCTCCTATAGCGAAACAACCTCTCGCGTTCTGCGTAATTCGGACAAAAACCTTAGGACTCCAATGCTAAGGACTTCAGTTGGTCAAGGAAGTTTTTCATTCAGAAGGGCCAGTCTCTGGAATGGGTTGGAGAATGAATTGAAAGGGGCGCCAACACTAAGGAAATTCCAGGAAGGACTGATAAAATCGCGCACGGTTTAATGCTTTTACATGAACCATGAACCCTTTTCTTTTTATCTTAACTTCTTTTTATTTGTATTCATTAACTGTAAATTATTCAAGTTTTTAGAGTATTTAAATGCATGGCCCCGTGTAAAACAGTTTCTCTTTAAGTGAGGGGCTACCATGCCTAAAAAATTGAAACTGAAAATGAAAATGAAAGTCTTTATTTATAGGCGCAGACCTTCTCTTAAAAACCTCCCTTCGCCCGCACCAAGCGAGATTTTGCAGTACTAGTTTCACGGCAACGTTGCATTTTTCATCATTAGTTACATTTTTTTCTATCTTTGCTTAATGTTGTGCGTCTCTTTGGCCATGGGGTAGTCATTGTCATTTGCTCCCCAATGGTGCCGTCCCCCTAGTGTACTACAGTAATTAGGGTAGTATAAAAGAATACAAGATATGTATTGTAACTACTTTATATGAAGACACCATTTCAACGAACGGCCTCGTTTTATTTCTCGATACGAAATTTTTGACCTCGGATTTGGATTCAGCACCCTAAGTGTAGTCTAATTGCAAATTTTCATATTCCTAGAGTCTGCAATTTCGATTTTATGGCGATAATAAATTTGAGAATTTATATGGGATTTGACCATGAAAATCGTTCGGGGTTCGGGACGTAACTTTACATCCTCAGTCATTATTCACGGTCAAATCCCTTAAAATCTTCAAATTCGTTATCCTCATAGAATTAAAATCGCCAACACTAAGATCATGAAAATTTGCAGTTCGACTAAAATTAGGGTGCTGAATGTGAATCTGCAGTCAGAAATTTCGTACGACGCAAGTTAAGGAAATTTTGAAAGATTTCAAAACGAGGCCGCTTAGTTGAACAGTTGCATAGAAAAAAAGTATGCGGTAAACATTATACAGTACACGGTACACGGTTTGTGTGGTCCACATCTACACCGAAGTCACTAAAGTTAGACGCTAGACAGTTAAATCAGCTTTGAAACGAGTCACATCAAAATGAATGATGAGTGGAGCAGATAATTATTGTTGAAGGAAGTAAGACATGTAAGGAGACGTCAATTCTTAATGAGATTGGTGGACTCATCTCGAAATCGACATTCTTCTTAAAAGAATTCATCAATGTCAAGGGTTCTTCTACAGGGGAAGTTGCCTTTTTAAAGATTATCAGGCTTATTAGTATTCATCCCAATTATGGCTTATTTGAAGATTGAAAACTTAGCATTTTATGTCAGGGTAAAAAACCGCGAAAATCAAAATTAATGAGTTTTGCATGAGCGATTTTGCGTTTTGCAAATTTCATTGACATCCACTTTTAAAGACCCATCGCTAACCATGATTCTTTCTGCGTCGAATGAAAATCAAGGCAAAGGGAATTTAGGCCAAAAGGAATTTCAAACAATACCAAAGTCGACTTTGGCGCCACAATGGGTCTTTAAAACAATATTTGGTGCAGTCTTGTCTCAAAAAGAGTCAATTGAAATTTGTAATGGCGATAAAATGCTCTTGCAAAACCTAGGGTACTGGCATGATATCATGTCGCCTCGGTAAGACAATGGCTGTGACGCAACATGATTGTTTTATTGTGTGCTCAATCAAGCTCCAGAGCACATGGCAAACAAAAGAAATCGAACTTGAAGCAACGAACCAACGATCACAAACTTACATAGGAAACAGCAAGCGCAGAAGGATACAAAGAGAAAGAGAGAAATAAAGCCACCAATGAAGAAGACCAATATCAATAAAAGAAAAGACAAAGCTCCTTCGTTCGCTTGAAGAAATTGACGTAATTAGAAACTACGAGGCAGACAAGTGCGCTTTCTCGGCTGAAAAATACCCTAGCTTTGAATATTTCTGTCGAGGCGAAAGCGACATAAAATCATCTCGGAACCTTGCCAGCATGGCCCGTACCGGTATGGCTATCGACATGGTTTTAAATCCGGATTAAAACCTTCGCATACCGGCATGGTACCGACATCGTGTAAACGGGGCCTTTTCGTGAGCATTTTCACCTTACATCTGATTTGAGATCGTTCAAAACAGAAGCAGAGAAATTTGAAAAACTTGAATCGATTCAAGAAAAAGAATTCTTACAGCAATGCTAGAAGATATTCAGGCCCCTAAACGTTTTGAATAAATTGCAATTAAAGCTTGTAGCAACTCCCACAACATGTCCTGTAATATTTTCTTTCTGATCTATTCGTAAAATAGTTTTCGCCGTCTCTAAGATTCTCTTTTCACTAGGAAGCTGAGCGCTCGATTCGCTCGCACTTCAGCACTGGCTCGGGTGATGAGCTTTCTAACAATATCTGATAGTGAAAGGTTCAATAGGATCGTTAAATGAATGTAGTTGTGGGTAGAATGCCATAACGTATGGTCATGCACCCATAGAAATGCAAAGTTCCGTGCAGTCTCTTATTGAGTAGCTTGATAGTGATAGATACCCCCTGTTTTTTAAAATCCAAGAACAAAGCTTGGATAATCGTTTACGTGTCTTACATATATATATATTCTTCACTATGTTATTCTTCACTATGTGATTGTTCACTTTATATTCTTCACTATTATATTCTTCACGTTTAGGAGGCTCTTCACTAAATTTTATCTTCTTTTCAGAGCAATGTCGTGCTCCTATGGGAATGGAAGACAAAGCGATAAAAGACAGCCAAATCAGTGCAAGAACCTGGCTTTATTTCGACAGAAGAGATAACAGATATTACAGACCATATTTTGCACGGTTGAACTACGAGAAACTAAGTGGAGGTTGGTGTTCCACTGATTTGAATGGCCAATATATAGAAGTTGACTTACTGGACAACGTGAAGGTGACAGCGATAGCAACACAAGGAAGGCACAATGGGCAAGAATGGGTGGAGGAATTTAGAATACAATACCAGAGAAATGAAGATTCACAATTGCGAAAATATATGGAGAATGGAAAATGGAAGGTACTCGTTTTACATTAATCTATGTATTACTTATCTTATTGCAATTATTTTTTCTACTGTGCAACAGGCAGAAGAACAGTATAAAATTCTTGCATATGTACAATGAAGTATGAGTTGGATCAATCTAGCATTGGTTTTTCTCTTATTTTGTCTGGAGGCAAACAACGAAATAGCATCCAACTTGACAAAGAACGATGTAGTATCTGTCGGACCAAAAATTAAAAGAAATGAAATTATGATCTGCAGTGAACTAAATAGTTCTGACCAAAACTTAGTTTGTGTACCTGATAAATGCAAACCCCATCACTTTAATCCTTAGATCTTCAATGGAAACAGGGATACAAATTCTACAGTCACACATGTATTCACGAGACCATTAATTTTGAGACGAATACGCATTATTCCGATGGGAAATCAATTTTCCATTTACTGCATGAGGATGGAATTGTATGGCTGCAAATGGAAACAAGGTATCTGATCTGTAATTGCAATTGATAATGACTTGATGGACTGGATAGTCATGGACTCATTACAAACGTCCAATTATTGCTTATTGAATAGGATGACTATTGTTCAAACTGAGAGACAGTGTACTTGCATGACAGAAAATAGAAAAGACATTAAACATTCAAGGAATACAAAGAACCACATCTTCAGTCTGATCAAGTGACACAAAAAACACAAAGTGTTTAAATTGTTTCATGAAATCCACCAAGCCGATGTGTTCTTTCGTAAAGAACAGCATACGGCGTGAGAAAGAAATGTTTACATGTTTGAAACGCTTAAGTCCCAAATAGAATTCAAATCATCTAAGATCTTTGAAATTCAAAATCATAGATTCACCTTAATTGCAGAGCTCCAAACGTGAGAAAGTTTGGAAGCTCTACAATTAAGGTGGACCTACATTTAAAATGGCTCATTACCGAAAATTTACGAAACAGTGAGAGGTGGTTGTATATCAAGTAAAAATAAGTTCAAAACAAAACACAAAAAACACTAAGTTACGGTGGCTCGCTTCTGATATAAATTTCAAACTTCTACACACTGGGTGTCCTACACTATATCGAGAACGGGGGTCATGCTTTTGCTTTCTTTCACAAATTTACAAGATCTGGACGCTCGGTCCAAGCCTCTTTTTCAAGAAGTAAAAGAGTCCATAGGATGCATGTCATTTCACAAGTTCTTGCATTGATGCTTGGCTGAAAATTGAATTGATATGTTTTGTGTAAATGCTCGCTCAGGATTTTATACTATTTTTTACAGATGGTTTGGTTTCATATTCAGCTCCATACGGTGGAAGTCGGAAGAGAATAGCACTACAAGACAATACATATGACGGGACCATACCGAAGCAAGCATCGGATATGTTAACCGGGGGAATTGGCAAACTTGCTGATGGGATTATTGCAACAAAACGACCCTCAAATACTAGAAGGACCCCATGGATTGGATACAAAGGAAATCCAATCATGTTTTTCACATTTAACACCAGTAGAAAATTCCAATCCATCTCGTTCCATGTTTTAAACAAGGAAAAATTGTTTGAGAGAGTGAATATAGAAATTAGTAGAGATGGAGTAAGGTATAAACACATTGGTAGTTATTATCCGACTAAAGAAGCAAGACTTAATAAAGGGCTTTTGGAAATCAAAGTACCATTGAATGGCAATGCTGGAAAGTATCTCAGATGTTCGTTTGAGCTCGGAGCCTTTTGGCTGCTGCTAAGTGAGATTGAATTCGATACAGGTGAGTACCTTTTTGTCGCTTTTTGAGGTGCCCTTAACTGAATAACCAAACGTTTAAATTCATCTAAGATAAAAAGATTAAAAGAGGAGAAGAAGGCAGGCAGGGAAGAAAGGAAGAACTTTTTATTTTTTTCCTTTTTTCATTTCCTTTTTAATTTTTGGTTCTGGTACCCAGGGTATTTTTGAGGCCCCTTCTTGGAGGCTGAGAAAGAGTCAGTGTTTCTTCATATGTCCTAACTGTTGTTTTTGGAACAATGCAGTTTACAGTTTTATGACAATCACAAAAAGCAAGGAAGGAACTAGACTGATGATGATGAGTCCCTTTTATCCCTGCGGTAAACCTTGCTCAAGAGGGACTCATAATGAAACAATGAAAAACTTGGCCCTATTTTCTTCAATCATCAATGGAATTATGAAAGAATCACGGCTTCGAATCTCCATCCCGTGGGAGTGTTTTCAATTCTTCAATCGAATCGAAAATTCTATCGCATTTACACCTTAACAATAGTAATCCAAAAATCTCGCAATCTGATTGGTACTGGAGGAATTGCGAAGTTTGTGCCTAAATAGGGCCAAGCTTTTCAGAGTAATACTATGAGTCTCTATCGCTTGAAGCGCCATCATCAAGTCAAAGAGCACAGGGCAACAAGAGACTCCTCGTCATCAGTCTAGGAGGGAACTAGGAGCGCATCCTATGTCTGTCAATACAGAGTTGTGTATGTGTTAATTCAATGTCTTCAGGGATTAGCGATTTCAGCTCTTATCATCTTCAGTGGAAGCTGCAAAATATTTATCCGAATTTCTAACTTTTTTCTGGGAGCTTTCAGGAACAAGTTTTGGGCACTTTCTTCTTATCTTTAAAGAATCACTAGCACATTAAATTGTCTCATGTTGTGTAGAACACGCTTCAACTTCGATTTAGAGACATAGTTATTAGAATAAATACAACAAGTACTCAGTTGCATTGCCAAGTTATGGAAGAGGAAGTTGGAAATCGGAGATTTTCTCACACTCTCGATAGTGCATTTGAAAGTCCTGCTTCAAACACAGACCCTGTTTACGCGGTACCGTTTTCATTTCAAACCGGATCGAGGTTCTGTTTACACGCGAAATCGGTATGAGGCGTATCCGATTGATGCGTTCTCGTGTAAACAGGAGGCCTATCCTATCTGAAATGAAACGGTCTCGTGTAAACATTGGACAAATCCGATATGAAACCAATACGATATGAAATGAAAACGGTTTCGTGTAAACGAGGTCACATTCTCGAGGCTATTTTTTGGCTCATGTAACAAATTTCGCATCAGTTTATCTCAAATATGCTGTGCCATTTGATCAAGCCAGTTAAACTGGATGAAACTTGATGTTTTTTATGTTTAGAACCATTATCTTCCGGCCCACAAGACAAATACAAGCCAATTCTGAGAGCTCAGCGAACGGAATCACCGCATCGTAATAAGCAGAGAGAAATAGACAACAATGGCAAACTAAAGAAACACGACAATGATGGTAATGTGCTAGCTTCAGGTGAATGTGACGTAATTTCTATATTTTGTTTTCCAGTCGTATGCAATCTTTTAATAGGCAATGCGGCTTCCTTTATGCCATGAAAAACTTCTGAGAGAGATATCACAGAGATCCCAAGAAGTTGTATAACCCCACCCCCCAACGATAAAGAGGCCTTCCTCTAAGATAACGAATAAAGAACTTCCTGGGGGCCCTGTGGAGATATCCCAGAAAATACTCAGTTTGGAAACAGTCGAGGTATGAGAGACTGCCATGCACAAACGTACAGTCTTTCTGCCGACGAACAGAGTTTACTCTTGCCTTTTCCATTTACCATAAAGGCACTCTGGTGGGCTGTTCAACAGGCAAATTTCAAATGTGTTAACTGTATTTATGTATTTTGTTTCCTTCATTTTGTTTACTTGATTCAGATGGAATATTGACGGCATTGCAATTCTCGCAAATGCGGGACTGAAATAAAACAATTACCTTACAGATTCTGAATCAAGTGAATAAAATGGATAAAATTCACGAGGCATTTCTTTCGATTTATCCTTCTTTCCTTGTTTTAAACCTACGACTTGACTGACAAACCACCTCTCGCATGCACAAGGTGACAGTTTGTCTACTGGTTTCAGGGTAACTCTTTCCAGCTTGGTTTGTTTTGAATTATTGGTTGAGAGGATTTTCTTTGTCTGCTAGCGCTAATCACTATGCATCCCGTCACCAATTAAAAATAATTGATACTAGTGTAATACTAGACTGATTACATGACCGTAGTTATCGCTATTGAAAGACAGCAGGATGCTCCTATGTAGTAGTCTCGCTTTGGATAGCGATTCTTGGGACTCATCGCAATCAGTCTACTGGGTGAGTAAAAAAAACGCCCGGCGTTTGAAAGGCAACTGCTCTCTGAATATATAAGCAATGATATTTTGCAACATTTGATTAAATAGCTAACAGGTTCAATTATTTTTAGAATTTTTCCTAGCTACGTCGGTCCCTCCTTTCAGACTCTGTAAGCAATTTTCGAAAATGAATCCCTTCGAAAAACCTTAAAAAATGTACTAAAATTGAAAGCAAACATCCCTCATGTGTTAACCTCACAGCGATAGCATGCGTTAGCACGTGTTTTCCTTTTAACGCGTTGAAAAGCCTTCCCCCATAGTGTGAATAACTTATTCAGGGGGATTCCACTCTCCCATGAGGACAAAATATATGAACACATCCAAGAATCATCATTGCTAGGAAGGAGAACAAAGGGAAATTCTGCTTGCTATTTTCGCTCGTTTTTGCAGGTTTTCGAAAGGGCCTTTCAGCAGAAAATCTCCTATTTCGACGGGAAGAAATGGCCGATTAAAGCCATGTAAATTACTGAACCTAATTTGACATATCGAAGATAAAACAAACAGTTTTCAATTTGATTGTTTTAATATTCAGAGATTAGGATTGTTTCAAACACCGGGTGTTTTTATTGACTCACTCGGTAGTGTATTACAGAATCTTTCCTTGTTCGTTCGATCCATTTTTTATCTCATCTGGCGATTTGCTATGGCCTGCATCAGGTGAAACATGTAGCAAGCTTGCTAAATGGTTCCTCCACACAAAATAATTTTCATATACCTTCATGATCTCATACTTTTCATTCCAGAGAATAAAAGCAGCACTGGACAAATGGGATTGAGCTTTCCAATCATACTGACAATTGTTCTCGTGGGTAGTGTGTTACTGATTGCGATTATCGTTTTTATCGTGCGCTCCATACGCACGTCAAGAAAATCAAGACAAAATGCCAATAAGATGGACTCTCAGTCAAAGATCTCAAGGTCTACAGATGGACTTCAAGAGGAAAGGATGTCACTGAGAGAAGCACCTCCTGCGTATGCAGAAGTTCATACGTAATAGTTGAGAGGAATCAAAAAAGTAAGTTCAGCGTAGGACAGATTATCATTTTCTGTGAACCTTCATATTAATTTTGTTGGGCAGAAATAGAATCATCTCAAATGAGCATCCTTGTCGAAGGTTTTATGAAGTAACCCCCTGTCCCCTACTCCTATGCTCTTGTGGGGACACTTTCTCGAATCACCCTCGGTACTGACACATTTTCGGGGTTTGGTGAGTGCCAAATACAGAGATAAGTCGCCGAGCGCCTTATACAGTTTCCGTAAGATGATGGGTGACCTTCCAAATATATACTTGACGAAGCTACTCATTTCACAGTCGTTCTGAAGGGACGATAGGCTAGGGGACCAGTGCCTGTATATGGTTTGCATAATAGGCCTAGATTAGCTACTAATCGCTAGAAATAATTCCTGAGATCCGGTTGACACGATGACGATAGAATGTTGTGCTAATTCTATTGACAGTAGCAACTGACGTCAATAATCGAATCAATCAAGATAAATAACACAACAATGACAATAAGGACAACAGGGAGCATTAAAAATATTAGCCTCGTGATGAAAGTGGCATAAAATTCTACCGGCAAAGTGCGTTAACATGATGCTGGTAGCGTTTGAAAACGGCAGAATTACAAAATTTGCCGTTTTGCTGACCGACACAAATTCTGCCGGCAGAGTTAAATTCTGCCTGAAATTCTGCCGGTACAGTGCGGACGGGAGTCTTAACTGCACTTTTTTCATGCCATTTTCAAATTCTGCAGCATCATGCAAACGGGGTCCGGGTCTGAATGAATCGGGGTCATGGAATGAAGGCATTTTACTTAGACATTAAAACGTACATGAAAACAATCAAAGATTGGAAAATTTCTTACGTAATATTATCTTGTATCACTGACTGTGTTGCTTCAGTTTGTCAGCTTTCACAATTCTTTATAGGTGGGATGTCTTTGTGTGATTGCTTTATGGCGCTTGGTATCACAACGGATAATATGAAGCACTTCCATACAAGATTTTGGGAAGAATAGAAATTGGACACAGCACCATGGCTACCAATGTGCTGCGCTGGACTAAAATCAAAAGGATAAACGTTTACGTAGAAGGTAGAATGGTGGTCCTTTGAGAGTAGAACTATGATAGAAGAGGGCATTCAAATAGGCCAATTGTAACGACTGGTTCGTGAGATTGTGTGTGAGCTACAGGCAAGTCAATCTCCATTTGTTCGCTCGATTGCTGGCAAGATAACAGAAATAGAAATAAGAATTACAGTGAAAGTGGAAGAAGAATACCAGGTAAATTCGAGGATCATTTGAAAATACTTTTTCATGATTTGATGACTATTCGAATATTGCTTTGTTATCTGCTTCATTTCAATTCGAACATAGCTTCCGTGGGGCGGAGGGTATGGAGAATTACAATAGGAGTTCCATTCTTTCGAAACCACAATGAGTAAGAGTGTTCAATGATTTCTTCATGCAGAGAAAACAAAATCCAATGGAGAAACGATTCTCTTTTAAATATTGACAACATGGGTGGTATGCTTCTTCCACTTTCATTGTAACAGTTTGAATCAAATTTTGTAACTTTCACTTGCGATCGATTATTCTGGTGAATTCTGTTGTAAGCACTGTCATTGGTACAGATAAATGTCCCTATGCCACACTGTAGACAAAACGGTTGACTTTACTGACTATTTCCAAGCATGACGAAAAGGGAAGTCTGTCGCATTTTTTTAACTCGGTAATCAAAGTACTTAAGGAAACTGGAACATCATTTGGGAAACGCAGCTTGATTAGGAATCTCAGGGCAAGTACAGCGATAAAAAACATCATGATGTTGGTTGCTTCATATGTTAATCATTTCAATTTCATTTTCATTTTGACAAATCCATGTTTTGATAATAAGTAGCGTCCAATGATAATTAAGTTGACAAGTCCATGTTAAAATTAAAATTAAAATTAATGAGTGAATGACATAAATCGAGTGGCTAAGCCATATTAGTAGAACGTTTCGAACCTTCCTAGGTCCATGCTCAGCAAATTGACTGGGTGGAATTGCGATTAAATACTAATAAAGATACACGCTAAAGGGAATTGGGAATAATTCCAAACATGGGCAAAATTGCCATATAAAGATATAGTGTGTGCGAAAGGGGAGAGAAACAACTAGGGAAAACCGGTAAAACCAGTTATACTGGTGGAAGTACGGAAAAACGACGGATCAAAACAACTCAGAACAGTACCAGGGGGATTGATGCTACTGATTGAGGATACTGAGAATTCTTTTGACCTTCTTATTCACGAAAGTCTTTTAATCCTTCGGGACCATCCTTCCCTTAATTCTCAGCAATCATCGATCCCCCTGGTACTGTTCTGAGTTGTTTTTCTCCGTTGTTTTTCCGTACTTCCACCAGTATAACTGGTTTTACGGTTTTCCCTAGTTGTTTTTCTCCCCTTTCGCACATACTTTATCTTTATATGGCAATTTTGCCCATGTTTGGAATTATTCCCAATTCCCTTTAGCGTGTATCTTTATTAGTATTTAATCGCAATTCCACCCAGTCAATTTGCTGAGGATGGACCTAGGAAGGTTCGAAACGTTCTACTAACATGGCTTAGCCACTCGATTTATGTCATTTACTTATTAATTTTAATTTTAACATGGACTTGTCAACTTAATTATCATTGGACGCTACTTATTATCAAAACATGGATTTGTCAAAATGAAAATGAAATTGAAATGATTAACATATGAAGCAACCAACATCATGATGTTTTTTATCACTGTACTTGCCCTGAGATTACTTAAGGAAACTGTGGGAAGAAAGTTTTGCAGGATGAGATTTTTGGGTTTGGTGCACTTCTGGTCCCACTTTGCCAAGGTTTATTCTCCAAAAGTTCTTTTGATTTGAAATTCACAAAAGTGTATTTTTGTGAAACTACCCAAGATAAGGAGTCAAATATTTATTTGATGAAATATGTATACTCCGCTTCCATGACAACAACCCTTTTCGAACTATGTTGCAACAGGCATATCTGTGGAAGATTCCGAGGAGTCATTTAAAAAGTGGAGGGACAGTTGAGACAGTATAAGAATTTGATGAGCTACCTGATTCGCAAAAGCTTATTCCCTCAAAATGTCCTATTTTGGCAGATTTGTAGAAATTGATTCCAAATCTACCCTGTTCTTACAGCCTATTTGTACTGCTCCTGCTGTAGAAAAGTGTTTACCTGGAGCAGTGCAATTGATCTTGAACCATAGCATCTTTGTAACAGATCACAACTGTACCAATATGGTTAAGAATTGGTCTTAAATTAACATATGCTTGCAGATTTAAGTGATATAAAATATAAAACTGTCACAAATATTGCGATTGATGAGTGGGTGGTACATTTATACTTTGTAAACAAAATGTAAGAAAGTATCGATGCGGGCTTCATTTCCTGGGTGGGCGGTGATGAGAATCAATAAATTTATTTTATATGGCCTTAACTATGGCCATCACGATGTTAAATTTCAACCGATAGGCAAAATCGCTTAAGGTTTGTTTATACCCATTTCAAGTCATGTGTTCAATCTCTTGATAAAACATCTTTTGATTTCTCTAGTCCAACATATTTCAGGCCATGCAAAGTTATGCCATGAATGCAAAAAGTCGCAAAATACCAAAACTTCCCATGGGCATGGTCACATGACTTGAAATGGGTAAAACAAATCTTAGCCGGTTAGGTCTATCAGGTACATTTGATTTAAGATCAACCTAAGTAGAATGCAATAGTTGATAACCTGGTTTCAGCATACAGTGTTTTGAAGGTGAGTTTTTGGAACAGAGAGACATTTCTTGGCATTTTCTCTTTTTATGCAGCCAAACATAACGATGAACTATTTACAAAATTAAGTAACCATTCTGTCAACTGCATCTAACCTGGATTACGCATTTCTAATCTGTTATACCCAAACTGTTGAAAGTACATGTTCGTCTGCCAAGTGCAATAGATTTTAACAAATATTTCACCTTATATTAACAAATATTTCAAAAATTTATCTTTTAAATCTCCAAAAAATAAAGCAATTCAACATTCAATCTTTGCTCAGTTGACTTTTAGAAGAGCAGGCAACCAAATCTGCTCAGGAGAATATTGTGAGGCAAAATGTACAAGTCAAAAGTGAAACCTGAATGAAGCACACTTAGGTTCCAAATTTTGTAGATTTTCCTTCAAATTTTCTCTCAAACGTTGAACACAAATTGTATCAAAATACGTGGAATGAAATAGCTTCAAAGTGTGAACCAAGATGATTGAAAGAATAAGAAAATTGCTCGAAAATCTGGGGAAAACACTTAACATGGTACAAAAGTACCAGACAACTCTTGGGGAAATTAACAGCAACATGTTCAAGTTTGTACAGCAGCTAGACCGCTCACTGCGACTTACTTGTTTCACTGAAGTAGAGAGGATTCCACAGATTTCCGACTATTACTAGGGCTTTCGGAATTGGCCGCGCTTGCCTCAGTCCCTTTTTCATAATTGGCAAATGGTCTATTCTAGTTCTGGATCCTCTTAGCTAACTTCACCTTGATCGAAACAGATGCAGAACAAGGATATACTTTTAATGATGACATAGTTTCATTCCATCATATTGACTCTGCTTTTATAGGCGAGCCAATAGATAAATTCAGCTAAAGTCATTTACACCTGCTCGATATTGCTGTGCAAGTGCCATAGTCTATGGCATAGGCTTTACCCTGCACGCCTCCTCTGGAGGAAATGAAGTTAAAAGAACTTCTTCGCAACTGGAATGTTTGTCATGCGCGGGGGATTGATCCCCCGCGCGCACTTTTCAGTTATCCGCGCATTTTGAACATTTTTACCAACAGGGCTGCATATTTGCTTAAGCATTAGGCCTACCTTTGTGCATCATCTGTGTTTCGATAACATCTTCTGTAGTCTCAATTTTTGATGTTCAGAAGGCTGCTTTCCCAAATCGACTGCTCTGCAAAATCGCCATATTGAAATACGTTGTTGTGTTGTTCAATAGGTTGTTGTGTTGTTCAATCTCCTTCACAGAGAAAACCAGTGCGGAGCGGCATGATTTGCAATGAGAAAAACGAACCTCAGCTGATTCAAAATTGTGATTTGATTTCAAAATAACCTCATGTTAGATACTGACGAATTTGAACTGAGTTTAGGTGACGATGTTAGTAAAATTCCAGTTCAAAGGAACACACCAAAGCTGTAGAAAGGAATGACATGACGACATTATCATAAATATGGAATTGTTTTTTAAGAATTATTGAAGACTGAAGTGATTTGTCTTTTTTATAACTTTCCGCCTTGTATTGTTCATTATCAGCTTATTGCAATTTATGGTCAAATCTTAAGCCTGGTTTACACTTGGTCGTTTGGGTCGTTAAGGTCGTGCAAAAAGTCCCAAAAGACAAAAACTCGGAAACAAGACAAAAACTTGGCAATCAGCGCAATGTGATCAATTAGGCCCTCTTTATCAAATTAATGCCAAAAATGAAGTTCCTAATCCTTATTGCCCACGCGGAATCGCGATAGCGATTCCGTGTGGGTTTGTAGTCAGCCGCGGGAAGGTAAGCCTGTTTGAAAGTTCAGTACGAAAATGCGTCAGCAAAAAATTCCACCACTTTGTATTATGACGTAAAACAATTCAGGTCTTTGTTCTAATGTTTTCATGATATCCGGAGTTCAATGACAATCGATTTCATGACAATCGACATTGTTCTGGTCGACGAACAACCGTTTGTCTTGGTCTTCACAAAACTTCCGTCTTCTTGAATTACTGGCTTAAGGATTTCGTTGTTTGGAAATTATTGATGTGTAATAAATGGCTTTGAGCAGGTAGGTTAAGTTAGGCCAAACGAAAATTCCAGGTATTAGTATTTCCCTGTTGAATCAAACGAGGAGATTGGTCTTCCACCGTGCGAGAGTATTTTTCGCTGTCTGTGGCTTCGTGAACATTTCAAAACAAAGTTTTTCGCAGCCGTTGCAACGTTTTCCTAATGTGAGTCAGGCTTCCACTGAAGCGGTGAAGCGTGGGCATTAGTTAGGTGGGTCCAGTATAGGGGGTCCGATAACCGGATAACCGCAACTTTTTTGTTCCAATATTCGTTAACCGCACCGTTTTTTCGGCAGTAACCGCTAACCGCAAAAACTTTGTTTAGAATAAGAATTCTATGGCAAAAATTTCATCATGAATTCACGCAGCGGCGTGACCAGGGCAAATAAATTGGGAGGGTATTAGAATGAGGCTATTCAAATCACATGTATGTAATAACCAAAGAAGGTACATCAACAACGCACAGATAGAAGAGATCTGGGGACGGAGCCCGCCAGGAATATCTTTTGAGGACATGCCCGTTACTTTGGCTTTGGACGCTTCTGCCGAATACCACGTTTGCCGGCGCTAAACAGAATTGTTAATCAAATTGTAACAGTCGTTTTTATAAATTAACATCAAAAATTTAATGTGGCCTTAATCTTCTTTGATCTAGTCAGAATGCCTGTCTACATCCCATCTCTGTTGGTTCTAAATTGGAAACGTTCTACTTTTGTAGCAGTTTTCACGAATACCACCTTCAGGAAAAAAATCTTGAAAAACCGCACTTTACTTTGTTTACGATTGTCACGCCCCAATTTGCCTACCCCTAAAATGGAAGCCTTGACAGCTCTATGATCGGTAGTCAAGGAAAATATTTCGAAAACTCTTATTTAGCATGATTCTCAAATCCACTTTCATGCTTTTATTGGAAGATCTTATCCTTCCTGGAAAGAATCTGGACTCTCTAGGACTTTCTGCTGACAAAAGTGGGGAGTTTTGACTTTTTGACAAACGTTTGATAAAATCGGACATATTATGCTGTAGGGATTTGCGTTAATTAAAGCCTTCTTGTTGAAAAGGATGATTCCGGCAGATGCCATCGTTTGCTAAGAAAATTGTTTGCCAAGTCGTTAAAAAGGAGTATTTTCTGAAACAATCCAGATAATTAATTTAGAAGAATTCATAGAGCCTAGTTATTGTATGACTTGTGATCGCTTCACAAGTAATGGGGAAGAATTGAAATAAGGGAAAATGTACCTCTCTTTTTACTTAAGTTTTTACCAAAGTTGCCAGTTTTGTTTGGATTAGGCCAAACTGTTTGTATTACGAACATCGTCGTGGTTGGCCTGACTCTGGGTACCAGATTCTCTCAAAATAAATCTATTTTAGAGAAGCTGGTACCCAGGGTAGTTTGGCCTAATCTAGACATGATTGGCAAATTTGGCAAACACTCGTTACTTCTATACTAGCCTCTCCCTGTTACTTGAGATCGATTCTCCCGATCTGAACATGAAAACAGTGATGTTCCTAGGAAGGACTTGTTACACATAGAAATGCAAAAATAGATATGCTGGAAGTGCTGTTTCTACCGAACCAATCCACTGATACACGATTTTTTTTATAAGAAACTAGGATCAGGCCATAGAGCTAAAAGTTTCTTAATTTCACATGAAATTTTGTCATTTTTAATACTAAAAGTTTCTTAATTGGTTTCTTATTTTTCTGAATGCAGAATTAGCAATGTGGTCGCTAACACTGCGGCAGATATGTTTCTTGATATTTAAAACATCATAAAGGAATAAACAGTGTTCTGTTATGTTGAAAACACAAATGGTTAGATAAGGTTCAATGATCTATTCGCTATAAAATCCATACTTTTAACTTTGAAAAGTTTCTTAGTACTTCTCAGACATAGTGCTAGAGTTTCTTAAAATTTTGGCCTTCTTAGTACTAGTTTCTTATGAACCAGTTTCTTATAAAAAAAACGTGTATCCGCTCTCAAGAAAGGAGTTTTTCCGTAACCGCAAGGATTTTTGTTAACCGTTAACCGCACTTGAAGTTGCTAAATATCCGTTAACCGCACTCAAATTTAGGCCAAATTCGCATAACCGCGAAACTATAATGGACCCACAGTTAGCGATAGCTATTTCAAGTAAAATTTTAGACTTACATGATCTAATAATTGCAATTTGCTGTCAAAACAGTGCCATGCCTCTGCCGGTAATGTAACCAAAAATCTGATCATGGTTCAACCATGATCTGATTTAGTTCCGACTTCAAATATCAACTTCTTCGCTTATGGCTGACTAATCTTGAAAATGTTTGCAGCACATGAACCCCTTCGTTATGGTGCATGTCTCAAGCTCGAAATCATGCAGGAATCTAAAACTTCAAAGTTTGGTTAAAGTCGATGCTCTGGATCACAGTGAAGCGACGGAGCAAGCACTCGAAAGATGAGTCAGTTTGGGGGGGGGGTGCAGCCCAAGAAAAATTTTGCATTGCCACACCCTTCAGATTCTCGGAAAATGCAGGCGACGCCCTATTTGCAAAACTTTGGGTAGATGTTTGCCAAGAATATTCATTAGATCTTTTAATTACATGACAAAACACATGATCTGACTTGCCCCTCCTGAGAGACCAATTTTATTGCGTTTTCGTACGAATCCCATGACTTATCTTCTTGAAAAGTGGGGAGTGCGGACCCTCCCCTCGTTGTCCCCCCGTGGCTCCGCCACTGTTGGCAGCAACATTTAACATACTTAACTGCTCAAAAGTCAAAATTTTGTAAATATTCGAGCCTGCTGCTTTCTACGATGTCTACATTTTTCTGATTCATCAGAACTGGACTCCTACAAGACTACTTGCACATTTGCCATACATTAAAGTGGAATGTACAAATAGAGAAAAACAAAACCCATGGAAAGCTTCAAAGAATAAAAGCAACTTATAAAACAAACTCAACATAATCGATCCAAGTTAGCCAAATAACCTAACTTTATCTGTCAACATGATGTAGTAATCGTAACTAATCGCTAGGTATCTTAAATCTCAACTCATAATTTTTTCTAATCTGATCATTATTTTCACTATTTACAGAATCTAGCATGGATAAGTTTATTACTGCACTACGAGAGCCTACAGTTAAAATAAATCTACCTTGCTAAGTTAGCACTACTCTTCATGGTCAGCATAAAGAGGGGGCTTCGGTGCAGAATGCCCTATGCCAGACTTCACAGTGGGGCATGTTCTCTGTGGCCCTAAAAATTGCCGTAAATGGATCTTCGTATGCTTCTTAAGCGTCTGGAGAGTGTCGTGAATCAAAATATTGTTAAAACGTTTGAACTAATATCAGATGCCGTCATTTTTCAGCACAATCCCAGTTTCAGATGGGCCCCTGATTACTCTTGTGGTCTGCGCCCCCACAAAGTCTCTCAGCGACCCTGGCGACTACCAAGCGAGGAGCATCAAGTCTAAGTACAGTTTTGGCATTTGCCGTTGTGTTCGATGATGAATTGCCTACCAATTTCTTTCTCGAATACATCTCTTGTAGCATAATGGCATACTCGGATTTTACTAATTGATACAGTAAAATCAGTTATTCTGTGTCAGAAAACTGAGCAAGTTTGTTTGGAAGCCTTTTCAAACCTGCTCGTAAAAGGAATCAAAGTCTGCGCGCAGGCTAAATGGGCTCTGAGAGACCTTGAGCCTCTCCTTGCCCGTACAAAGAGCATTGACACATTGGGTTCATTTAGCTGTACGAAAATAGGTATGTACAGAACATATCGGATAGCTTTTTGCATTACTCCACAGCAGAATGATTTTTGTATTGGACAGTGAAGCGATATGTACTGAATCGGAAAAAGATTTTGGTCCGGCGTAAGGCCTTTTCAATTTTGAATTTTGAAGTATAATAATGAAGATTTTGAACTTCTTGCGGTTGAGGACCTGTTAGAAGACCTGTTACAAACTTCTGTCAAGTAATGTCAGAAATGTTTTATGAAACAGTCAACGAGGAGCTGTTTGGAACAAGTCGTCATTCCTTTTGCGCAACCTAACGCAAGTCTGCCGGTTGAGTCAATAAAAAAGCCCAGCGTTTGAAAAAATTCCACATCCTGAACATCAACGCAACAATATTGAAATTTTCTTGTTATATTCAATTCCCGATATGTCCAATTAGCCTCAGAAATCTACCCGGCTTTAACGGGCCATTCAACCCGTCGACATAGGAGATTTTCTGCAGAAAGCCCCTTTCGAAAGCACCCAAAAACGAATGAAAGCAAGCGAGCAAAGTTTCCCTTTGATTTCCTTCCTTGCAATTATGACACATGCATTCATGTATTTTGTCCTTTTGCCCAAGAGAATAGCACGTGCTAAAGCGTGCTCAAGTCACTGCTATAAGGCAAGCATATTAGGGAAACTTGCTCGGGATTTTGATGATGGTTAAAGTTAGGGTTTCAACTGAAATATCTGGCTATTAAAAGGGATCTTTGAAATTACTCTTCCAGTCCAAGGAGTCCATCCCAACTACAACAACACAAGTGCTACATAGAATTTATGAATGATGTTGGAGAGAAGTTATAAACCTGCGTGCAGACTCTGCAGTAGTAGGGCGGAGGAGCGAAGAGGAGAAGAATGCTCCCTCTACCGTAGTAGTGAGGAGGAAGGGAACCTTCTTCCCTTTTATTCGCTCCTCCGTAAAATTGTAGAGTCTGAACATTTGATTGCCGCGGCTTTGTTCTTTTCTGATGAAGGTATTATTTTCTACTACGGAGGAGCCTCCTCCACAGAAATCAACTTATTTTCCTCAGCAACGGCCAATGTGCTGAAACATAACTGCAGTCTAATGTTGTGAGATGCAAGTTGCACATTTTATATACGCTGCTACATGAGTAAGCACGGGTAAACTTAGCATTAATTTATTACATTCTGTCTCGAATTAGATATCACGTGAGATTTGCAATGATGTTAAGTTGCTCATGCCTGCGAAATTTTTTATTGCTATTTGCTTCTATCGCAGGCATTTTCGCGTTATGTGTAACTTGCTACGTTCACATTTCTCCGTTTTCATTTCTATCCGTTTTTGTTGATGAAAACGCACCCCATTCACACTGCTCCATTGTCAAGTGAACACGCTATGAAAACGATGGGCGTTCGTTCACACTGCTCCAGCAAAAAGTTATTGTTAAACTCCTTTTTAAAACAAAGCCTTTTGTTAATAGCTTTCAAAAAGGCGCAAATCGCGACTTTGAATGCTATTGTCATCAAAGGGCATCGCGCATTGCATACAAAGATTGCGAGAACGATTTTGGCTTCTTTTGGAGCAATCTAAATCGGTGCCAGTCCATGTAAGAAATCTACAGTTGCTCATAACCGAAATTTATGAAACAAAGTGCGGTCTGAATCCACCATTCATGAAAGACATTTTCATGCAACGAAATATTAGCTTTTCTGCAGTCAAAGTAAGGCATGGCGATGACACTCAACTGCCAAAAGTACGAACAACGTCCTTTGGAGTTGAGTTCATTGCTCACCTTGGAAATAAACTTTGGCAGAACTTACGTCAAGAAATAAAACAATCAAGCAGCCTTCCTAACTCCAAAAAACACATTAGTTGTTGGAGTGGTGGAAAATGCAACTTTAGGCCTTGCAAAGTATATATCCCGAAAGTTGGGTTTCTAACAGGATAGATTTTTAGCACATTTTGTCCTGTGATATCTATTAATAGTTTTATTGTAAAAATGTATATTGTAAATAGTAGGCTTTAATTAGCTGTAAGTTAGCTATTATTTTTTTCTAGCCTACTTTAAATAGATGTTTGATAATAATAATGTTAATAGTTAACATCCTATTAACAAAGGAATGTCAAGCGTTTTCAAATATCTCCGATTTTGGCGTCCATACTGAGAATGGATCGTTTTCAAAACGCACCGTTTTCAAATCAACGCGTTTTCATTAGCGTTTTTGGAAAGCCCCGTTTTCACAGCGGAGCAATGTGAGCGCAATACAAAAACAGAGAAGTTGTACTCCATTTTCATATGAAAACGTAGCAGAGGAGGTAAATGGTCGAACTGCAGGCTTAACAACACTAAATAATTTTGACTAATCCAATTCAACTACTTTCAATGAATTGAATCTTTATTGCCTTAACTGATGGAAATCAGCGTTGAATGGAATTGAGTGAAAATACTGCGACCATAAATCTCAAGGTCAAGGGTGGGGCCAACGGGGTCGATTTTGTCTAGAATCGATTACATGTCGTAGTTTCGCTTTTTGCTTGAACTGATATCGCTAACAACAACAACAATTCAACTCAATGAAATGAGCGTAACTTGAGGGTCCTTATGGCAGTGAGGCTAGATTTTGTCAGCGCTGGTTTGACAAGCTGTAGTCTGGTTTTGGTTAGCAATAACCGAAGAATCAGGACTCACCATAATCAGACTAGGCACTGACCTTGTGCTAGGTCGAAAATTCCTCAAGTAAACGCAATTAACGAGTTTTGATAGGCATTTTGACATTATCAAAAATATCATGGCCACTCTGCTTTTGGTGCGGGGGGGGGTCACCCTTGTTGCAGCCAGCATGGACTTACGAGTTTGATTGTGCCATTTACTTTTCATGGCATGCTTATCGAAGTTCAAACCCAGTGACAATGACATCTCCGGCTAGATTACCAATGCAGAGCTAAGGGTGGAGTCCTTTTCCTTTACTTACAAAGCATTATACTATAATACAACACAGAAACTCTCAAAAAGTTATGTTTAGATGGAGCAGCATCGCATATCATTGCTATCGCCTTATTGACATCTTCATATCTTGAAGACCCTTCTTTAGTGGAAGGGAAAGGAAAGCAGCAATTTTGATGCATGTCTCAATTTCTTTTAAATGTCTACAGCTGGAGCCATTTTGCAGAATGCCAACATAAATGAAGAAGAGGGGGTTCACTTGAGACTCCCAAATTACTTAAAGGTAATGTGTCCATGTAAGTACCGCAGCTTTGCGGGGAGCAGGGCTAAGAAAACGAAGTAGCGTGGTAGCAGCGCTACCAGGAAGGTTGTTGAAATGCTCCAAATTCCCAGGAAGGAAGAAGGGAAACGGAAAAAAGAAACAGAAAGAAGGAGAAAAGAAGAGAAAGAAAGTAAGGGAGGAAGGGGACAGAAAGAAGGAAGAGAAAGATAAAGGGACAGAATGGGGTGGTAAGTATGTAAAAAGAAATGAAGGTGCTTGGCTTGCTACCATGAAGAAAAATATCTTTTAGGGCCCTGGCGGAGAGCATGGCAATTTCACGTGAAATTTGATGTGATCACTGTAAAAATCAAAATTCGTGATAGCCAGTTCTTATCCAAGCAAATTGATGACTTACTCACGGTTGCCTTTCCAGAGCTGAACCACAGCAGGCAGCCTCGCTATGAAATTTGACTTTGAGCTTGCATATGATCAGTTAAAGACCCTGTGCTACCCATGATCCTCTCTGGTCTGACAATGAATTTCATACTGTATGAAAAAGATTATGGCCTAGCAATCGCAAGGCTGTGCATTGTCGTTTCGACCTTCAAATGAGCGTTATGAAGTCATCTCTTTCAACTCAAGCAAAAGACATTCCCAAAAGCAATTGAATAGACTTGCTCCAAGTCTATTCCGTGGTATATCAGCACCAAGGAACATAGTTACTCTTGCGGGGGCTGATTTACCACGGAATAGACTTGGAGCAAGTCTAGAAATTGAAGGATTAGGGAAGCTTTTCTCCTGAGAGCTATTCATTTCCACATATTCTGTGGGTGAAATGCATTGTTTACAGTAACTGTGATGTTTTGCTGGTTTGTGTGCATACAAAGGATCATGGGGAGCACAGGGTCTTTAAAATTCTACCAATCACAGTCTGCTGCTTGGCTTGAGGTTTCTTCGTCAGCGTCTTTTCAGCATATTTTGACAGAGTGTATACGCAGCTGTACTTACATGGACACATTACCTTTAAAGTGTCTTTCTGGCAACTGTTTAAGTGTGTATTCCGTCTATTTGTACATTATTTACAGTAATAACCACCTTTTAAAAAAACCGAATGTACTTGAAACTAAGAAATAAATTCAGATCCTCATCAAACAAATAACTTTGAGATCATGAGAAACAATGACCTCCTACTGCAGATTAATAGTCCTAAATGAAAGATATAAAAGTTATCTGTCCGTTATTGTACATATGGTTTTATCATCTTCAAAAGCTTAAAGTGAGATGGTAGACTTATGACGATGAGTTCCTTGTATCCCTGCAGTAAACCTTGCTCAACAGGTACTCATCATGAAACAGTGAAAAAGCAGGCCCTATTTTCTGCAATCATATATGGAATTATGATGGAATCACGGCTTGAAATCTCAATCCCGGGGGAGTGTTTTCAGTTCTTCAATCGAATCAAAAATTCTATCACATTTGCACCGTAACAATAGTAATTGACAATCTAGATTTCCTCTTGGAGCAAGTCCATTCACAATCTCACAATCTGGGCCTAAATAGGGCCAAGTTTTTCAGAGAAATACTATGTGTCGGTTGACCGTAGTGCCATCATCAAGTCAAAGAGCACAGGGAAACAAAAGACTCATCGTCATAAGTCTAGTAACACGGAGTAGAGTTTTTGGTCCTAAAAAGGCAATATTTCTGCAAAAGGTTGAAAGAAGCATTAGATAAAGAAATTTCCTAAAACTAAAAGCATCATAAATCAAAGCGGCATACTTAAGGTGTGTCATCTCTTTGCTGTCTTCATTTTTATGGCCTATGCAATTGGTGCCAAAAAAGGCCAACAAAGAGACTGCAAGTGCTAAATATGAGGAACAGAAGTTTACAGAACGATGTTCAATAGATTGGAAGTTATCGAGGATCATGATCTCGAGCGATTATCCAAAATGGACATGGTACTTAAAGCCTGGTTCACGATGAGTAAGTTGCATCGTTGGAGTCGTTCCGAAAAACGACCCAAGAGATCCAAAATGGCAAAAAACTGAGCGTGAAAGGCAAAAACAAACTTCTTGAGCCCGACTACCCCCACAAAAAGAGTTTTTGCTGTTCTTATCCAGTCTGTTCTGAGTTTTGAGTCGTCTCATACAACTTTTGCAAATTCGGTGAATCCATTGTCTTTAAAGGACAAGTCCGAGGTTTATATAATTGCTAATTATTCAAGAGATTACACTGTTGTGAATGGCGTGCATTACCTTTTTTCAATGTTTTTCTCTTTTAATCTGCGAAACTACATATTTCAATCTTCTAAGAAGTGCAAAATGGCGTCATTTTATATGACGTCACTTCACGTTGACCTGAACGAGGCTGCCAAATGTTTTGATATCATACCACTCACATTACTAGCCTCCTTATCGCGCCTTCCCACACTCGGACGAAATACAAAATGGCGACGATATTGGCCTAACTTACGAAGATTTATAAACCAATTTATGAAAGTTGGAGGCATCAAAACTTGGAAAGAACTCACGATTGGTGTTCAGCAGTTGGTAAGGTTGCTTTTTAACAATAATTTCATCAACCCCGGACTTGTCCCTTAACGACTTTACCGGGTGAGTCAAAAAACAGTTTAAGCGTTTGGAGAGCCGTGGAATAAAAAGCATGAGGCCGATATTCGAAACTGAAATGTTAATCCATCAGCCAAAAATGAACTTAGATGAGAAAACATTTGTTTAGTAAAATCACTCATCTTTAAGACACCTAAAATTAACAAATGTCTGTAAAGCCCAATTGCCAGTCAGCGGAATTTTCCGAGCGGGCGGAATTTTAGACAATAAATAGTTGCTCAGCCGTAAATATCTATTCAATTTCAGAGCGACATTTTCTCCCGCGAACAATAGAATTTCCGCCCGCTCGGAAAATTGCACTGACTGGAAATCAGCCTTATGGGGTTTGTATGGGAATCCAAACTCCACGCTCCATTCTAGTCTATGATTTATGAGGCAATGAAGTTTACATTATCAGTTTCAGAAATAGAGTTTTAATTTCGATAGAAAATGAATCATAGACCAGAATAGAATGTGGACCCCTCGTTCCCGAACTTGCAGTTTACCAACATCTTCCTAATTTCTGGGTCTAAATGATGAATGACTTTACCAATCAAACTTTTCTCATCTAAGGTAGCCTTTGACTGATAGATTAACATTTCAGTCTTGAATATTGGCCTCATACTTTTTATTCCACAGTCCGCCAAACGAGTAAACTTTTTTTTTGACTCACCCGGTATGGTATGTAAACTAGGCTTAGAAAAGAAGAGTTATCACCAGATTCACCAAAATATTTTGTCACGAACTTGGAAGGACGATATCTAACTGAAAGAAAGTCAAATTGGCTTCTGTCATCACAAAGGGATCACAGATTGTCTGAAATAAAGAAACCATGCCAACGAAGTTTTTAACCCAGAATAAATGATTGCATCATCGCATGAGAGTCTCGTAAATTTCATCTGCAGTGATTCTTTGGCTTGGTGAAACGGACCAGCATCGTAACACAATTTGTATGATTAAGGTTGGACAATTAAGGAACTTCAGCGGCAGATACTCAACGCTACCAGAGCCTTCTTTATAGAGAGCCTTCAAGCGGTCGAGGACTTGAACATTGCCCATCCTCTCAAATGGTATCACTTTGGCGAAGGTGTAAATTTCCCAAAGCAGTACGCCAAATGACCAAACATCACTTTGTACCGTGCAGTTCGTTTCGTCTAAAGACTCCGGCGCCATCCAACGAATTGGATGCAATCCTCCCTTTTCCTTGAGGAAGTAGTAACAGTCGTAGTAGCCCGGGCAAGCTGCGGCAGTATTTGTTATCTTTACGATGTTTCCCACGCCGTAAAGGACATTTCGTGCCGAGATATCACGATGAACGAACTTCATTGAAGCCAAGTATTTCAAAGCGCTTGCAACTTTAACAACAATATCAGCCAATATCTCGCCTTTACGAAGGTTTACACTTTGGTTCAAGCTGCAGAGATATGAATCCAGACGCATTCCCTCTAAGCACTCGGTGAGCAAGAACTTTGGCTCACTTTTCTCGCAAACTGCGACCAAACGACAAATATTTGGATGTCGTAAGCATGCTAGAGAGCGAATTTCGTCGCAAAATTGGGAGGATATCTCGACGGATGCTGCACTTTTCAACATTTCGATGAATACCTTCTGACCAACTAAGTTGTGCTCTGATGCACTCAAGGTATCATCTCTTGGACAAATTATTTGGCCAATGAATACCTGAAATAAAGAATATCTTGATACGAAGGATGATAATATCAGCTCTCCTTATGCAGAGAAATATCTTTAACAGGAAGGATGAAAACAGTTACCTTTAGAATTGATAAAAAATGTGTAATCACTAAATGAATCAAAGAAATCTACCGGGTGTCTCTAAAAAGTACCCCCTTTTGACCAAACATGGAAACGAAACGATAAAGTATTGGGACTTTTTGACTTCATTGGCACATTTGTTTATCCTCAACTTAAATGCACATACCTTGCATTTTAAAATCGTCCTCCAAACACTGGCGATGTGAGTTCACAAAGTCAAATTTTGGAGTGCACTTGAAACCAGAGGTTTCATAAAGGGGCCTAGCCATGATTTGATATCGCAGGCATATTGCGAAAGAATTTCAACTTTGACCTTTAGCTTTTTCTTTTGAAAAGAATTATACCTTGAAATGCTTCAATTGTTCTACAAATAATTACTCCCTTGAAGAATCAGTCCGTGCATTGCATTCCATCCCAAGTGTAAAAGAAGAGGAAAAGGAGCACATGCACGCTCATTTTGGAGAAGTGGAATGACTTTATCATTCTTACCGCATTTTTATTATATTTGTTTAATCACGACGATGTTCATGAGTCCTCTATTCTATTCAAAAGTGGAAAACTGAAAGTTAAAGTTTAAAACAAGTACTTTGGAAAATATCCATGATACAAATCATGGCTAGGCCCTTTTACCTCTGGCTTCGGGTGCACTGTAAATTTTGACTCTGCAATCTTGTATCTCCAGTGCTTGGTAGACGATTTTCAAATGCAAGGTATGTAAATCTAAGGGCCTGTTTATATGAGGAAAAACACTTCACCTGCTAGACCCGGGGCTGAGAGGTGAGATTCCACCTTCCAAAAGAATCCTTTGTATTTTCAGTTCGCGTTTACATGACGAACGCAACACCACCGGTATAGTGAAATCCCACCTCACCAGAGGTGGAATCTCACCTGGGTGAGGTGAAATTTTTCCATATAAACAAAACACCACCGGTATGGTGAGGTGAAATGAAATTTTTGGTTGATTCTCATTGGTCAGTTCATTCTGATTTCACGGAAGAGAGACTTTACTCCACCCCATCTCTCAGCCCCGGAGCTGACAGGTGAGGTGAAAAATCTCATGTAAACAGTCACTGAAATTTACCTCGCTTGTCAGCCCCGGGTCTGGCAGGTGAGGTGTTTTTCTCCATATAAACAGGGCCTAAGTTGAAAATTGATAAATTTAGCAGTCCATTTGCAGAGTAATAATACCCTATTGCATCGTTCCTATTGACAGTCAAAAGGGGGTAATTTTTGAGATACCCGGTATAATCTAAAAAATCAAACCAAAGAGCAAGAAAAATGAAACTAAAATTAATGGTAAAAACGTAAGGTAAAAATTATAATTATCTAATCAATCAAAAAATTATTAACTTCAAAGTTTGAACGAAAAAATCCTAAAGAGGCGAAACTATATTCAACGCATTGCACACTGGCAAGCAAAACCTGGCAAATAGTTATAAAAATATTGAAGGTTTATGTAATATCATTACGAGGCATATAGCAAATCCATTCCAATAATGATATTCCAATTAGCTATTTGATTCAGAAGCTGATCATTGAGCATTACAACTCTCGTATATTCTGTGTGTAAATTGCTCTTACATGAAAGTACGACCAAAAACTATGTAGAGTTAAAACGTTTTTCGATGCCATTTCAGCTTTGTTTGCTTAACAGTAAAAGTCAAGGTCTTTTTCGAAAGAGGAAGAGAAGCGTAATATCCTTAAGCAGTATTTTCGAAATTTAAACGTACACAAGGGGGTTGAAATCAAGGCTCAAAAAAGGTAACTCTTGGCCCACGCAGTCGTCGAGGTTGAAAAATATATGGCTGAAAAGCTTTTTCTTAGCTGTATCCAAATCTGTGCTCCGTTTATTTGTTAACTAAGTACATTTTTGTCCATATGCGAAGAAATGGCCAAGGGTTAGTAGATTTTGGAAAAGTTGGTTTCCCCAAAATTGGGGGCAGCAACAAGTCGCTACTGCAACGAATAACATGGACTTTATCACAGCGAAACTGTATCGACCATAGAAGGCTATCTTAAGGGAGTTTAACCAAAAAGTCACGTTCTCGTGATTATTGATGCTTTCTTTGAAAAAATATTGTATTTGAATTTTACGTTGTTCGGTCAAGCATCTTAGATAACAATTATTTCTTGAAAAAGCACATGAAAATGTATCGATTGTAATCTCTCAAGCGGCTAGATTCGCAAAAAAAAACACTGCGCTACTGCAAAGGTACTTTCAGAAACTGCAAGCGTACCAAATTTAATTGTTTAGAATCTAAACAAACTATTCTTTGAAAGAAATCAACAACATTAAGGAAGAAAAAGTGAATTTCGACTAAACTCTATTGAGACAATCTTTCATGCTCGACACAGTCTTTAGTGATAAAGTCCCTGTTATTTGTTGTTGTAGCGACTTAGTGCTTCCCCCGTCATTGAGAAAACCAGATTTTCCAAAATCTACTAACCCTTGACCATTTCTTCGTATGTAGACAAAAACCTACGGGGTTGACAGATAAACGGATCACAGATTTGGATACAGCTAAAGAAGAGCTTTTCAGTCATATATTTTTCAACCTTGACGGCTGCTGGGGCCAACTCTGCTTGGGCCAAGAGTTTCCTTTTTTGAGGCTTGATTTCAACTCCCTTCTGTAAGTTTAAATTTCGAAAATACTGCTTAAGGCTCTTAGACCTTAACAAATAGAGCCGAAATGGCATCGAAAAACGTTTTAACTCTACATAGTTTTTGTTCGTACTTTAGATGAATAGAAAATTTCTGCAAAAAATGTTTAGATCTATCCTTCTTCGTTCGATGTATACTCAACTCAACGCTTCTCTCAAAAAGGCCTTTTAAAATGCACGACAAAACCAATCTGGTTTAGGCCATCTTTTAAAGCTGTTTTTGCTTTAATGTGTTGCTTGAGGGAAGTTCTTCGGTCTGCGATCGCTAATAAATTTGAAATAAAGACCAAGAGAAAGGTAACTGATACAGTTTTTACAAAGTCTGCCCTTGTTGATGCAAAATCTATTTTGTTAATCCAGTGTATCTATATACTTTTAATTTTTAATGAAATTTGCACATGCTTACCTCTCCAAATTTTCCACCACCAATTTTGTTTTCAAATTCAACGGCAGATCTCGGAATTTCTCTTTCAGTTGAACTTCCACTTACGACAACCATGTCCGGGCCAATAAATTTTGAAGTTCCACAAACACCTTGGAATTCAGCGGATTTCAAAAGTGGTTCGCTTACTTTAGTCGAGTCTGATCCACGCTTGCCTAAAGGAAAAAATTTAATTCACGGTATAGGAGAACTTCAAAGGAGAGTCACTACCGAGGATCAATAGCACTTGCTGAAAAAATCTAGCAAATCTATTATCATTCTACAGCGAGACAGTAAGCAAACTTTTGTCTTCAAAATTCGACATACGCACTTAAAGTCTTAAAAATTCATTTGATCAATCTTAAGTTTGTCATCTTCTTTTGCAAATTTTTCAAGGATTTATTGCTATATTCATCACAGGTGCTACTTAAAGACCCTGTGCTCCCCATGATCCTTTGCATGCGCACAAACCAGCAAAACATCACAGTTACTGTAAACAACGCACTTCGACCACAGAATATGGGGAGATGGATAGCTCTCAGGAGAAAAGCTTCCCTAATCCTTCAATTATTTTGGTAATGCCTTTTGTTTGAGTTCAAAGTCATGACTTCTCCAAGTTGAAACGGCAATGCACAGCCTTGCAATTGCTAAGCCATAATCATTTTCATACAGTATGAAATTCATTGTCAGACCAGAAAGGATCATGGGGAGCACAGGGTCTTTAAATACAACTTTACTGCTAGACATTTTCAAACAACATTTCTGTATCAAATACCAACAGTTGCAACTACACCTTTGTGGGAGTGATATGGATGAGGCATTGTTGATGAGCCTTCCAAAAACTTCCAATCATCAGATGTCTTTCAGTTAGTTTCAGGCAAAAAGAATTTCATTAGCATCGTTACTGAGGGTGCGTTTGATTAGTACCAATTCTGAAAACGGTAGACTTGCCACAATCGGAATTCGTTTTGGATGACTCCTAAATTCTGAAAACAGCAGGTTCGTCAGGCTTGAAGAACTGTTTAACCTTCTACTTCAAAAGGTCGAATGTTTGTCAGACTTTGGAAAGATTCTCGTTTTGATGTGATGTGATTCTCGTTTTCATTTACGAAACTATGAAAACATGGGGGATTTTCTCGCGTTGCTTCGGTAATCAAGCTCGATCAAGCCAGTACAATTTTTGCTGGAGCTCTGGAGCCCAACATTTTGAAAGCTTGGAGCCCTGGTGCCCAGACAATTCCCATGGCGATTTTCTCGAACTTTAAGGGGTTGAGCCCCTGGAGCCCAGAAGAGCATGCAATGGAGCCCTGGAGCACAGCAGTTTTGTCTGTGAGAGCCCGAAGCCCATTAAAATACGCCCCTGGAGACTCGGAGCCCGAGATCCCTTAGGGGGCCTCGCCTCTGCGAATTTTCCAAAACTTGAAAGGCTTGGAATTTCCAATCAAACACACCCTGAACGCGTTTCGTAACATGGATGAACGAACAATCAGGTGAAACAAGAAAAGTACAAATTTCTGACAGGTCACACAAGAAGCAGCCTGCCAAAAATTCGACAAAATCATTGCCAAGTATAAGTAAAGCTTTTATCTGAAGATCAAATCATCGATCTTTAAATTATCCTAAGTGATGGTCCACTGTAACTTGTCTTAACGGATGTTTCTGTACGGCACAACCAATTTTACAGTAGCAAGCAAAGGGATTCCATTTCTTTACAGCTGACAACCGTAAAGGTTGCTTCAAATTTTCCTGATGGATGTACATGGCCACACTTTGGTCGAGGACGTGCTATCAAGGCTTCAAAAACACCCATTCCTTTTACCAATTCTTCGAAAAAGTATACCCGACCTTATATTAACGAAAAATTTTCAATTTCGCAAATCGGTACAGTTCTTTATACCAAATTGTGAAAATCAATACTGTCGATACCCTTCCCGATGGCACATTCATGAATCCAAAATATATGTAGTGCAACCCCCCGCCTCCCTAGACTGATGATGATGAGTCTCTTGTTGCCCTGTGCTCTTTGACTTGATGATGTCGCTTCACGCAATAGAGACTCATAGTATTACTCTGAAAAACTTGGCCCTATTTAGGCCCAAACTTCGCAATTCCTAACGTACCAATCAGATTGCGAGATTTGGCAGAGGACAATCATGACGAATTTTCGATTCGAATGATGCAGTTGACTAGATTTTGAACAAAGTTGCTACGGCAAGTGGCTGAAGTTTTCTCTGGTTTGTTTTGGTCTTAAAAACATGGAAAATGTAGCGTTGAAAGACTCATTTTGGACTTACCAGGTAAAGTGAACTTCCTTCTTCAGATTTATACCAATTTTCTTTGATGAAACACCTGCTTAACGTGGTTTTTATCGCATTTTCTTTCCGAGGAGTGACCGTTGAACAGAGCTACGGCAGTCGTTCGATCCTGATTCGATCGATCGAATCACAATCGAATGCATGAGGTAGGGCCGGGCTTTCACTGTTTCATTATGAGTCCCTCTTGAGCTAGGTTTGCCGCATGGATACAAGGGACTCATCGTCATAAGTCTACCGCCTCCCCAGGCAAATTCTATTATGGATATTGAGAAATTTTCTCAGCGATACTCATCTAATAATGGACTTACTTGGACTGAATTTTCTTTTCGCCTTTCCGTCAGATTTGTCTCTCTTCAAAAAACATACCAAGAGTATTATCATCAACGTGAATATAGCAGCAACTGTTGTTCCGATTCCAAGAATTATGTAGAAAGATTTGGTTCGCTTTGATCCTCCACGTGGCTGTGGAGCGTTTGAGTCAACTAATAAAAGAGAAATTCATAAATGCTTTGCGAATTGGAAAGAGAGAAGTTTCTACACGATTATGGAACGCCATTTGCACAAAAATAACATAATGTAGGATTTTGTTACATAAAATAGGATTATGTGCACATAACCTAGGATTATGTTACATACAGAGATGGGCAGTATCTTATCTTTTTATCTTGAAGATAGTAATTAGATACTGAAAACAGTAACAGTACCTTGTAATAAGATACTTCCCGTACCCAGTAACTGTATTTTGTAATAAGATAATAATTTGGCTGAATAATAGTATCTTCTAATAAGATATTTTCAAAAAACAATTTGAATTACAGGATACTTTTATCAATCAATTTTCATGAATAAAGCTGTGAGACCTTTCAGCTTTTGAGGCATAACTATGCATCCAAAACGAAGAAAGCTGGAAGGCAGGCTATTTAAGAGACTACTGATCTTTAAGGCAAACACGGACTCGTATTGAAAACTTTGAAACCACCCTTGGTTCATTTTATGAAGACTTCATTGTGCTCTATCTCCTGAAATTATTTATTGACTTGTCTCCCCAGACCAAAAGCGTCATGTTCTGTTGATCATTGCCTCCACCGCGCTCCTCTGCAGCATTCGTGGATGCTTTTGGACAAATTATAAAATGTTGCGTACTTGTAAGGAAAGTTCAGTGACTAGGGAACCAAAATGGAATATTTCTTATAAATGCAACAAATGCTCCATAGGAGTCGTGTCGCCTTAACAATGGGGCTTGAAGGAACTTTCACATGATTAAAGAGTAGGAATGACCGCATGCACTCAATTAGGCATTACTGCAATATGTGTGTACAAGGAATTGAAAAATGTGCCACCTATAAAGGATAATGGTAGAAGACATTGGTCATGTACCCTCTGGCAAAGTATCTTGTAACTAGTATCTTGAAACATTATCTTAGATACTTTTTTCTTAAGTATCCAGTATCTTGTAATAAGATACTCTTTATCTTAAATAACAGTATCTTGTAATAAGATACTTAATTTTCCCAATAACAGTATCTTGTAATAAGATATTTCTTGGAGTATCTTGCCCATCTCTGGTTACATAAACCTATATTATGTAGACAAAATATGGGTTATCACGACATTATATAGGTTTATATCCACATAACCAATATTAGGTGCACATAAACTACGATTATGTTAAATAAACCTTTATTTTGTCCACTTAATCAAAGTTTATGTACATAATCCTAGTTTATGTAACATAATCCTATATTATGTAATTTTTGTGCAAATGACGTTCCATACACAATAAGAGTTTATTAGCATTAATTTTAGTTAGGTCCAGATTCGTTGTAAGAACAGTTATTTTTGAAGTTGATCAAGGAAACGCTTAACAAAGTTCTAGTATATTTCTCAATTGAATTGGTGCATTGGCTCCTGGATTATACTTGATGTAGCAGACAACAAGGACAAATTTGAAATACAATAGCAAAGATGATTTAATTAACACTTCAATTCAAAGCGATTGGTGACAGCAGACAATGGAAACTCTCTCAACCAGTTAATCAAAACAAACACAGCCGCAAAAGTTGCCCTGAAACCAGTAAATCAAACTCTCGCTTTGTGCAAGCGAAAGGTAAAAATGCTGACAACGAAAGAAGAAGGTTAAGTCTAAAGTTCTGTCTCGTGGATTTTGTTTATTTGACCCAGGCAGGGGCGGCGCCAGCTTTGAGAAATTGGGGCGGACTAGAGGTAAAAATGGTTGCCAGAAGGCATACCTAATCTTTTTTATATCGTTTCTGTTTAGGAATAAATACAGACCTGAGGAAAGTGGGGTGGAAATGTCCACCCCAGTCCACCCCGTGGCGCCGCCCTTGGACCCAGGAGCTGTGTGGTATTCATATCAAAGAAATCCGTGAGATGAGACTCTAGATTTACTCCTCTTCTTTCATTATAAGCAAATACCTTCTCTTAAAAGCCACCTTTCTCTTGCACAAGGTGAGACTTTGCCTTACTGGTTTTGATTTTCTGGTTCATGGAATTTCCTTGATCTGCAGTCACTTATCGCTGTGAGTTTAGGTGTCAGTTAGAGCAACTGTTCTTACTGTATTACAAAATCTGTGCTCGTTGTAGAAGAACTGAGAATTAATCTTATTTGCTTTAAGGTTATCAAACTTTCGAATCAATTGATGAAAAATATCCACAAAAATGTCTTGCAAGTTGGGAACCCCGAAAAAATGACACAGAGTTTATTTCACGTCATCAGACAAACAGGAGTGAAATTTGTAAAACAAAAGACTCAGCGACACTAAGTTTGAATTAACAAGCCATTTTCTTTCCTGCAGAAAAGATTTCACACTTTAAGAGCAGCCGACTATGACGCAATTCCCTCCCTCTTATTTGTTTTGATTGACCGCACCCACAGGTGCGAAATCTGTTCTTTAAGAAGGAAAATTACTTTGTGATGTCAGCAAGCGGGATCTTTCGTTTAAAAGTTCACATTTGATTACAGATGAGTAGCCAAGCTGGCGCTGACTGTGACGCAAATGAACCGATCAATTTAGATTGTCCTTAGATAGCAGTGTTAGGGCCTGTTCATATGGAGGCGAGCCAGCCCGCTTACCGGGCTGACCCGGTAGGCGAGACAGTTTTCATCTTGTGTACATATGGAGAAATTCCAGCCCGCTTGCTGAGACAGAAATTTGACACGTGTCCAAAATGAGACACGTGCCCATTGTTTAGAGACGCAGCGCATGAGCAATAGCAACATTTTCGTCTCGGTAGGCTCGGTAGCCGGGATGGAGTGTTCATATGGAGAAATTCTCATCCCGCCTACCGAGATCTCGCCACTACACCAGTGGGATCTCGCTAAGCGGGCCAGCTCGCCTAGTCATATGAACAGAAATCAAGTTTTTATTGGAATTAGGGATGAGGCGAGATGTCGGCAAAGAGCTCCAGCCCGGTAAGTGGGCTGGCTCGCCTCTATATGAACAGGCCCTTAAAACAAGCAAAATTGACAAAAATGTTTACCTTCAGATGCTGAAAATGTGACGGGTGTTAATTTCTGTTCTGTTTGTTTCTGTGATATGATGACAGTTTCTTTTGCATCCTCTTCTGAAATGATTGTTCTATGTTTTACTCCTCTTGTAGTTAAATATTTAGATATTTTTAATCCTAGTGTTGTTGGCTTTAGCCTCGTTGTTGGTTTCCTCGGAGGACCTGCAGGAGAAAAGAAATAAGGCTACTGAACAAATAAAAGAAATTGCCAAACCACTAGAAACAATACTAGAGTAAAACCTAACCAGACTGGATTGAGTAGAAACGAATAAAAACCTTTCAGCAAACCAATGTGAATAGAGTAAGAGGAGAAATTGAAACCATGCAGTCTTAGGAAGAGTTAATGGCCCATTCACATTGCAAGTTAAACAAGCTTATATTAAACCAGGTTTTCGAATAGGGCCTTCTGATTGGTCAATCCAATAAATCCAGTCATTTGATTGGTTGAAATTTAAACTGGCTGAAATAAAGCTGGTTTAATTGTGTCAGTGTGAATGCAGTATAAGGCCCCGTTTACACTATACCGGATAGCTATCGTCGCGTCTCGTTGCGAGTGACCCCTATCGGATAGAGCTACCGTTTACATTATACCGTATAGCTATCGTCGCGTCTTAAATTCCATGCCAGTTAGACCTTGTGTTTACATCAGGAGGGAGCAATTCAGTATTGTTCTTAATCCTTTGTTTCCATTTTTATTGTTTATTATTGTTCTCGAAGAAAAGAAATGTGTTTCCAGAACGAAACGTATCGGATAGCACCATTTACATCATGCCAAAACCATGCCGGAGTGATTTTCATATCACCTACGAAGCGAGGTAATTTTCGCTCCGATTTGTAGAGCGTCTTGTATCGGATAGCTCTGGTGTGATGTAAACAGCACCCCTATCCGATACGAAAGTTGCGGCGCGACGATAGCTATCCGGTATAGCGTAAACGGGGCCTAAGTGTAGTTATGGTTTTGTCCTTTACGCAGAAAGCAACCTTCTCTTTATTTTGAAATATTTGAGAAACTTTATAAATAATTAAAAGAAGAGTGTATGGCCTTTTTCGCCGCAAGAGACACGCACGTTCTTCTATTCTTTGGGTGCAGAAAGCTATTATTATTGACCCATGAAACCCCTTTGGGTGGATGATACGACAAGGGATGGACCGAAAGGTAATTTTGACCTTTAGATATGAAAATTCAAATTCTAAGTATTTCATTAAAGACCCTCTGCTAACCACTAGGCTTTGTGCCAATTCTTTGTCATGTGCAAAAAACAACCGGAGATGGTAAGTACGAGGAATGGGAGGTATGCCCGTTGCTTAGGCCTATTTTGAAATGGGAGAAAGAGACATGTCAAAATTTGGTCTCTATCAAAGCTCATGTTAAATACTAAGAAAGTCGAATCTGGCACCACAAAGGATCCATTCCAGTATCATGACATTTTAGATAGATCAGTCATGACATATAACATAAGAAACATATTAATCAGCAAAGATCCTCTCAGTCAAAACTATGCAACAAAGAACGGTAGAGATCTTTAGATTCCTAGATTAAACACAGAGCATGCAAAAAAGAGTTATCGATATTCTGCTATGAAAGTTTGGAAACGAAGTTCCAGTTGCTATCAGAGAACTCCCGACAATTAGTCGCTTTAAAAGAACTAAAGAATTACTTGAAGAGTTGAATGAAAATACCAATTTAATACACCACTTTAATGAACAGCCTCGTTTTCGAAATTATTCAAAATTCTTTCATATGAAAGTTAGATGCCAAATTCGGATTTAGCACCCAAACTTTAGTCTGACTCTAAGTTTTCATGTTGTTAGCGGTTGTAGTGTTAATTTTATGGCGATGTCAAGTTTGAAAATCTATAAGGAATTTGACCGTGAAAATGACTCGGGGTGTAAAGTTTCAGCCCGAACGACTTTTCCACGGTCAAATCCCTTATAAATCTCTGAACTTTACATCGCCATAAAATCAACATCACAATTGTTAGCAGTTTAAAAACATGTAGCCAGACTAAAGTTTGGGTGCCAAATCCAAATCTGGTCTCGAAATTTTCATATTAACAATAGGAAGAGATTTTGACAAATTTCCAAAACGAGGCTGCTTAATTAAAGTGGTGTATTCAGAAACACGACCCCCTGGAGGAACAGCATCTTAGTGTTTAGTGTAGATTCTGTCGTTATATGCTTAAGCTGAAGGGATTTTTTGGTGTATAAGTAATTATATCATATATCAAATTTTATCATATCATCAGAATTTATTATTCTACAAGTTTACTGAAACCATGACCACAACCATGACCTACTGGATGAATCAAAATGAATTATACATCAAATTTTGGTCTGCAAATTGCTACCTTTTGCAACGTTTGTTATTTCAATGTTATAAATTGTCGTGATATAGCCTCAACTGAAATGTATGAATGAAAACTTAGGACAATAAAAGCACAGTGCAATATTTGAGACCTTACGCTATCACTGATTCACTGACTCACTGACTCACTGCCTCTCGCCACAGGAGACCCAATCGCATACTATGGGGCTTGAGTAGCTTTTTCCACTGAAGCTATTTATGCTGGCGCTGCTGTTTCTAACTGCAACATAAAGACAGCAATGCTTTTTCTTTGAACTGAACAAAATCGAAATTCATGCCATTTGATGGTTGATTGTGTATCTCTGTGTCTTTCCTCATGCTCCATAATCATAACAAATACAGTAAGGCCCCGCATTTAAGAAACTACTTTTTCACACCATAGCCTAAAGTGTTTCTTATATCTCTGATACTTCTCATGTTTTAGGCTAAAGTTTCTTAAGTTTCTAATTTACTTTCTTTGAAGTCCTAGACAAATAAGTTACACCAAAATGAGCTTGTCTATGGGTATATCATCCATATTCAGCCATTTATGTTTGTCAACAATGATTGTCAAGGACATGAATTGAAATTTAGGCAAAAATCTGTTAAATCCAAAATATGTCACTAGTAATTTCCTAACAAATCATATATAAAGTGTAATGCTCTCACTCTATCAGACCAGCAATTAATCTTACTCAAAATACAAGAAACTTTATTTTGGATGTGAGCCTCAAGAGTTTCTTATACGCAGGAGGGCTGATCATTTTTCAGTAGCCTAAAAGTTTCTTTTAGGTGGTTTCTTAAATGCGGGGCCTTACTGTACAGCATCCTGCCGCTATGACAACATCGGATATTCTGTTGCTGTTGTTGTACTACAATGACGCAACATTATTGGCTGTATGTGTATTGTACAGTCTATAGTATTAAGTAGTGTTAGTTAATACTATAGACTGTACAATACAAAACAGCCAATAATGTTGCGTCATTGCAGTACAGCAACAGCAACAGAATATCCGATGTTGTCATAGCGGCAGGATGCTGTATTTGGTATGATTATGGAGCATGAGGAATGACACAGAGATACACAATCAACCATTAAATGGTATGAATTTCGATTTTCTTCAGTTCAAAGGAAAAGTATTGCTGTCTTCATGTTGCAGTTAGAAACAGCAGCAGCAGCAACATAAATTGCTTCAGTGGAAAAGCTGCGCAAGCCCCATAGTACGCGATTGGGCCTCCTGTGCTCTCGCTAGCTCACTCCATTGTGAAAACTAAATATTTAAGACAATAAGTGCACAGAATAATATTTCGGACCTTGCATCATCACTGACTCAGTGACTCATTGACTCTCGCTCACTAACTCCATTACGAACAATAAAATACCACGTCAAATATACAATGGAAGGAACAGTTTAAAATTGACAAAATTATCTGAACATTCGGATATAATATTCACGCCGCTTTCAGCACTAAAAATAATCATCCTTAGCTTTGAGAAATGTGCCTACCTTTGAGAAATGAAACTTCACTGACTAGCAAAACATCTTTATTGTTCCTGACCAAAATACATTTGATAGATTTTGCAGCGTAGACGTTGATGTTTACAATGAACTCATTCTCAGACTTCTGTTTCACAACATTAGCCATTTGTCGTACCACGAAATAAGCTTCACCATCTCTGCTAGCTTTTATTTCAAGCCTTTGAAGCAATTTCTCAGTATCTTTGAAGGTTCTTATTTGCAGAATGATGGCTCTAAAACTCTGCAGTTTGCTGAATTTAAATGTAAGGACTGTGCGAGAGACGTTGAAACCAACCCAGCCCTTCTTCAAATCATTTGTGCCATAAAAGCCATCGACAAGCTGGCCCAGCCCATTCGATTGCATCTTTGTTTTGTTGTTGGTGGATCCATCATATCCTTTGTCAGTGAAGTCAAATTTGCCAGATTTAATGCCCAGAGGCTCGATGTATGAAGTTAAGAATTCTGAAAATAAAGAGATGTTCTTAAAATTACTACTGCGCAATTTTTTCAATTTTTCACTTGGCTATGGTGAAGGTGAAGGTGAAGTTGCGTTTTTCAGCGCCAAGCGCTGGGATCGCAGAAATAGAGCAGACCTAATCGAGTCCGCGACCCCTTGTCATGACGCTCAAGTGGTGGGGCTCTACTGGGGCTCGAACCCACTCCGCCTGACTATTCTGGCTGCAATGTCAGAGGATTACACCACGGCTATACACAGCAAGAGAAAAAAAACAACAGTCCGTGGGAAGTGGCCGAGCAGCTTATACAATTTTTGTCAGGTGACTGAAGTTAACCTCGGCCGAGTGAGGTCAAACTCCCGATAGGTGACCTCGGACGCCTGACCTCGCAACTCAATACTCACCTCGCCGTTTTTCAGAAGGAAGGTTAACCTTAGGGGTCCCATGCTTCACCTAGGCATGCATAGTTGGCCTCAATTAGCTTTAAGTAGCTAGAAATCCGGACAATCCCACTCAAAACAAATTACTACTACTACTGCTGCTGCTGCTGCATCTTCTACTGCTCCAACGACAACGACAACAACAACAACAGCAACAACTACTACTACTACTATTATTATTACTACTACTACTACTACTACTACTACTACTACTACTACTACTACTACTACTACTACTACTACTGCTACTACTACTACTGCTGCTACTACTACCACTACTTCTACTACTACTACTACTACTACTACTACTACTACTACTACTACTACTACTACTACCATTACTACTGCTACTACTACTACTACAACTACTACTACTACCACCACTACTACCACCACCATCACCACCACCACTACCACCACTACTACTACTACTACTACTACTACTACTACTACTACTACTACTACTACTACTGCTACTACTACTTCTTCTACTACTACCTCCACTACTACTGCTACTTCTAGCATCTGTTTCTAAAAGATCAACACTACACCTCCCCTACAATTCTTTATAAAACCAACAGCTAAGACTTCCTGAGCTTCAAATTAATTTTGTGAGTTTAGTCGTGACCTTTCATGCTATAGCACACGATGACATATCAATTTGTTGAATAAATAAAACGACATATCAATTTTGGTTGAAAAGATAAACATGTGTGAGACATTCACGGCAAAATGCTAGACCATCCAATTACCAAAGGAAGCATTTGCTTTAAATTAAGCTTAACGGAAGCAGCTAGAGTTTTTACCGTATATACTAGAATTTTTAGAGGAAGTTATTTTGAGCTAAGTACCAATTTCAGAGAGCAACATAGATTTGCCCACGTTTTCTGGAAAGAAAGAAGGGAAGGATGACTTGCTCCCAGCAACTGGCAGCAAGATAGCCGGATTGATTTTGGTTCGGGCAGGCTGCCTTTCATTGTCTTGTTTTCTGGCCATCCGTTCAAACGAGATTAGACTAGTCTCATGAAGAACTAATGAGACGCTTTTGGAACAACTTGTCCTTCTTTTTCTTTCAAGGCTACCTGAATAAGTCCAGCACAACAAGCCACAGCCACTCCGGATTGAAAACAGAAAGTGCAAAGTTAACTTGAAGTTCAATCAACATAAAAAGCAGGGTGACTTTCACTAACTCGACACAAGATGTGCAGAAATGATTGTCGTTTATTCACTAAGTCTAAAATGAAATCACTCACCATGGCTGAATTTGCAACCAAGTACCTCCATCCGTAAGCAGTGAATACTGAAATAATCTCCTTTAGGTAGCAACCTTATTTTGCTTGCAATGATGCTGTGTGGTAGGCGATTACCAACAACGGTATCAGTATCATTGTTACCATTGAATATCTATCAAGAGAACCAAAACATCTAAGTAATTAATATTCTATGTATTCATCAAAAATTCAATGTATCTTGCAAAAATTGATAATATTTAGTATTGTCAAGATAAATCAACCTATACTGACCGCGTGAGTCAAAAAAAGCTTGCGCGTTTGGGGGGGGGCGTGGAATAAACAGTATTGACCGATAATCAAAACTGAACTGTCAATCTATCAGTCAAAGGTCAACTTAGATGAGAAAATTTTGTTTGGTAATATCCTTCATCTTATAAACCGAGAAATTAGGAAAACGCTGGTAAAGGGCTGGACTTGCTTTTCCGCGAGAGAGACTTGTAGCAAGTCCAGTAAAGGGCGTGTTGGGGAACAAAAATTCCACATTCCATTCTGTCCATTATTTACCTTCCATTGAAATTTGAGTTCTGTATCTCAAACTGGCAAAGTAAACTTCAATGCCACATAAATGATGGACCGGAATGAAACGTGGAAATTTCGATTCCCATACAAAACCCTTACAACATTTTCTTATTGCTGGGTCTTAAAGATGTGCGATTTGACTGTACCAAACTAAATTTGCTCGTCTAAGTTAGCATTTTACTGATAGATTCACACTTTACTTTTCAATATCGGTCACATACTTTTTATTCCATAGCCCGCCAAATGCGTAAACATTTATTTGACTCACCTGGTACATGCTCTTGACCTCGGCCAAACCAGATATTAATGTCAATACCTAGACATGGACTGAAAAGGCAGTCGACATTGATGAACAGTCACAAGGACAGCTTGTTGATACATTGTTGTTACTTGGTAAAGGGCAACCTGGTTCCGCGGGCCAGTTTCCAACGCCAGTACTACGTCAGTCAGTAGATTGGCGTGGACTCCTTTTGGGACATGGGGACGAGGTTGGGTAAAGGGCCTATTTTGAAATTGGGTCATAAAAAGTGGGTCATACACAAAACACAAACAAAAATAGAGAACAATGAATACGGAAAGGGACATAAGAAACTTACATGTTCCTTTCCTGAAGCACTGCGAAGACGTCTCCATTCTGTGTCCCCACTCCGCTGATATCTAATTCTGTACGTTTCAACAAATTCAGCACCACGGTATCGCCCCTGTGTTTGAATATATGTTATCCTGAGATTGCGTAAGAAATCAACTTGAATGTACTGTCCTTCATCAGTGTTACTGGAGCACCATGCACCTCCTCCTCCGTGTGTATGTAGTCTTGCGTAATATGGCTTGAAATGATATATTGCGTTCTTTTCTTCGTACAAGTATGATGATGCGGTCAACTGGTTATCTTTGACAACACTGGAGTTTGAGACTCCTAGTTTCTTCATGCATGTATTTACAAATATTGATGATGCAACTGTAAAAATGAAATAATCGATAATTGAGAATGATTCATTGTGTGGAGCAGCATAGAATTAAGAGGGACGTTTCAAACTTATTAGCTACATAAGGAAACAGAGACGCGTATCGATAGCAATAATATGTTGATGCTTTGTGAATCAACTTATCAACGTGAACTTGATTTTTCCAAACAGAAGGGGGTATTCTAGAATATATAAGCAACTCAAAGGTCTTTTCACTTTTTCCTTAAAGGACAAGTCCGGGGTTAGTATAATTGTCGATAAAATGAAAGATTACGTTCTTGTGAATGGTGTGTAATAAATGTTTCTATCGTTTTCTCTCTTCTCTCTGCGAAATTGCGTGTTTCAATCTGCGAAATGTGCGAAATGACGTCATAATTCATGACATCATTTCGCACACTTCACTTTCGACCTGAACGAGGCTGCGATTGTGTTGATGCTCACAACACTTCAAAAATGCATGGAGAGGACCAAGATGATGAAGAAAACTGACAAGATGACATTTTCGTTCCACCTTCGTATAAGATGTTTTCCTGCAAAAAAACTTTTTTTTGAAGATTTCTGACATCACCATATAACTTCTAAACCGAGGCTAAGCTCCTTATCGCACAATCATACAAAATGGCTGCGACGTTTGGCCTAACTTACGACTAACATTATGGGAAGTTGCAGCCGGTAGAGATCCCAAAACTCGGAAAGAATTCTCAATTGGTGTTCAGCAGCTGGTTAGGTTGCTTTTTGACACAAATCGTATAATCCCCGGACTTGTCCTTTAACGTTCTTGCTATTACATGGCAATGGGATAGCTTTCAAGTTTAGGTTTACACTAAACAAACCATTAAGCCATTTTATAAATAGATATCTATTCAAATACTAAACAGTTATTGAAAAGAGACTGTACAAAATGTTGTCCAGTAGCATTTGCATGGGTGCATGACAAGAAATTTTGCCATTCTATCTACAACTACACTCATTAATTTACGAGATGTCCTTCTCCTATACAGCCGGTTACATTCAAGTAGATATTGTTGAAAAGAGCAAGGTTGAAGCACGAGTGAAGCGAGCGCTTTTACTTCATAGTAGATAAGAAGACAGACGACAAACAAGAGTAAACTTTAATATTTCATATTCATAGCCCTATATGATACCCCATCAGAGCCAATGAAACGAGATGCGTGATATTTATTGAGACAGCAGGTACCAAATTTCAACAGCTCCAGAGTTGGTATAGTCGATGATACAAAGAGATATGACACTGTTGTAAATGGTGTATCGTCATTTTCAACTATTTTTCGTATTTGATCAGCGAAATTGCGTATTCAAAAAGGCACCAGCTCATAGTGTCGGCATCACAAAAAGAGTTGGTGCCTCTTGACGTAAATTATAATGGAAGCGAGGCTGTCTCATTGTTTTCTCGCCTCCAAATAGTTGCCAGCCGCTGGATCATGGGCTCCTGAAAAAATGGTGACTAACGGCAACGAGATTTTGCCTAAATTATCGGAATGCTTAATAAAATTATAGCTGTTACGTACATCAAAATCTTGAGTACAGTTGCTGGTTCATGGCAGCAGTTCGTAAGTTTGTTTGCAACCAACAACTTTGTTAGGTGAGCGATCCTCTTCATCACGCTATCCGATCTTTGATTTACGGCCTGACACTAGCCTGCGTGCAGACTCTACAGTCAGTGCGGAGGAGCGAATAGGAGAAGAAAGCTCCCTGTATAGTCTGCACAACGGCGACCAATTCTGTGTTTTGAGTTCTCAGATTTTATTGAACCATCTGTGATTGGCTGCACCATCTAACTTTTGTTTTTACTTGTGTTCAGCGTATTTTGCTTGTAAATAATGTTTGTTACACGCAAATACGCTGAAGACAAGAAAGAACAATAGTTAAATCATGCAGCCAATCCCAGACGGTTCCACAAAATCTGAGAACTCAAAACATAGAATTGGTGGCCGTTGCGCAGACTCTACAGGGAGCTTTCTTCTCCTTTTCGCTCCTCCACACAGACTGTAGAGTCTGCACGCAGGCTACCTGACACTTGAAGTGAAACCTGACGGAATTTGTAAACTACTGAGCTTTATTTGCACAGGTTCCAAATCGTCGGGTGTCATTATCTTTATCATTATCATTACCACATAACGCAATCCTCACAACCTAACCGACATAGCCTATGCGATCATAGGTTCCAAGTCTTTAAATCTGCGAAAAAGGAGGGTGTAAAATTCAATGACCTGTTTCTTTAAACTGAATGACTTAATAGAAACTTTAGCCATGTTTCTATGATTCTACCGTTAGACTTTTCAGAAATCATGAATATTTGTCGAAATTACAGCCATTTTTATATTTCAGCTGATTTTAAAATGTGACACCATCAAATTTTTAAGTCACAAACCAGAAGAGTGAAAGAGTTTTGCTTGATAACATATTGTAGGCATTCATGCATAAACTATGGTTTTCTTGAAAATTATTCGATCTTTCGTCATGAGGTTTAGAAATTACGACAGTTTTAAGTTTTTGTCGAAAATTTTCTTGATTTCTTAAAAAAGAAGAAAAACACTGTAATTCTGAAAATATTGAAGATTTCACAAAAGTCCAACGGGAGATTTACTGTTTCTTTGAAGTTTCTTTGAAGCCGTTCAGTTCAAAGAAATAGGTCATAGAATTCTACACCTAGCATTTTAAAGATTTGAAACCTATATGCTAGCTTATTTGGGTAGAAATACTGAAACAAAGGCAATGTCTAGAAAAGGATTTACAGCGACTCACCTTTTGCATGCAGAAGTAACAATATTGTTATCCAAAGAATTGACTTCATGTTTCTTTGTGGAAGTGAGCTACGAGGAAAGAATGGATACTGTAACACGGATCCAGTAGAAACATGGATAGACATTTATACGAAAAATGTAGCAAATAGTCCTGCATTATATCTGACACTGTAAAAAGATGGGAAGTAGGACGAATGCTCCTCTATGCTTGGCAAAATATAGATTCTTTCTTCTTATACGAACAGAGAAAACTGAGAAAAGGAGTGACCTAAAGACGGTAGATACTGTCAAAATTGATTCTTGATCCGTTAACCCTACCGTGTCGGTATTTTGCGTCAGAATTTGGTAGACTCGATTACATGTCGTAGTTTCGCTTTTTGCCTGAACTGATATCGCTACAATTCCCAAACGCTTGCAGAAACGGTAAAGTTCCGTACTGATTCTACTTGAAACCTTTCCGCTGCTCCACAAAAAAGTTCGATTGAGCAATGTTGGAGTCTCTATCACCATTGTGTACACTCGAACATTCTACAAAATGGATCAATCTGTCGTTCGATTCGCATTCTTTTTTAGAATGTAGCTATGGGCCTAAATCACCTGCTACTTTTTCCTCACAACCACTGGGTCTAAAATGTCTTAAAAATCAGTTTTCTAGAACTGCGGTACCGTCAAATGAGATATCAGTACTTCGGTAAAGGATCATTCTTGCCACAAAAGCAAAAACCGCCTTGCTCTAAGCCACATGCTGATCGGTAGACGATGGGGCGACAGAATCCTGTCGCCGATTGAAATTTTTTGCCGTTTTTACAGCTCTATGTCCATAAGGCCCTCAGTGGAGCGATAACAACAACTCAACTCAATGAGAGGAGCGTAACTTGAGGGTCCTTATGGTAGTGAGGCTAAGAATTTGGTGCACATGCAGCAAAATCTTCCAAATCGATCAACTACTATGCATCCATCTGAAAGTTAAACCATGAGCGATGGGACACCTAGGAGTTAGCAGTTTGAAATTTACATCAGAAGTGAGCCACTTGGCCTTTTGTGTTTTGAATTTATTTTTACTTGTTATACAACCCCCGAGAGGGGTAACTTAACTTGCCTATGGTACGGGGTTGTGCCATTTTTTAGGGTACCTTTTTCATGATAGAGTCTGGATTTATGGGTATGGTTTTCAACAATTTTTTGTATCCTCCAGATTTATGGGTATAGTTTTCTGTCAGAATTCATTCATTGGTGAGCTGTTTTCGCATTCCCGGATTTATGGGTATGATTTTCAGAAATTCTCCAGATTTATGGGCATACTTTTGAGAAATTTCTCCGGGTTTATGGGTGGTACTGCTACGATTTGAATGGCACAACCCCGCATCTTGGAAACTCAAGTTACCCCCTCCTCTCGGGATACAACCTCCTCTCACTCTTTCGTAATTGTGAACTTGTCGGTAGTGAGCCACCTTCAGTGCAGACCCACCGCTCACCACCCAAAATTTCAGAATTACGAAACAGTGAGAGATGGTTGAAAACCAAGTGAAAATAAGTTGAAAACACAAAAAATAAGGTGGCTTACTTCTGATATGAATTGATTAAAAATGATTATGATGATTAAGAAAGTGGAAGATGTTGAGACTAAGCGAAGAAGATAGCAGACCTGAAAGAAGAAGTGAAACTGCCCGGACAATCATTCAGGGGAGTTAAGGAAGACATTTGTAAATAGCTGTTGGCTTTGTACATACAATCTTGGTCAAAATACTTGGAACAAGTCACAAAATTGCACTACTTCAGTCTTTGATTACGGCCCCCCCCCGCTCCCCCTGTTTCAATGTTGCCTGAATCAAACGCCATTCGACCATCTAAACATTGAATTAGGGGGGAAGGGGGATTAGAAGGTCCTAAACGTAAGTTTGTGCATCGATATTTCAGGAAACATCATGAAAAAACCAAAATTTGCCTGTTTCCCAGCTTATTTTGAACTGGATTGTAATTATGCTATTATTTGCTGTAGTTTTGTTGTGTTATCTGCAACTCAAACGAAGCAAAGAGAAGATCATATCACGGGCTTAGTCAGAACACAAGAGAGGTCGTGACATTTAAACAAGACTGCTTGATCTCCTCTCATTTGCCTTGCTACTTCATTTCATTCATCTGCGATTGGGAAATGAGCATATTTTGGAATAATTTCGTCCTTCGGCTTGAAGCGTCTGATCTCTGTTGTAGCAGGTGCATTGGCCGTTAGAGCTGGAAAGGAGACATGAGGCTCAATATTTTAAATTAAGATGAGGAAAGAGTTTTGGATTAATCAAAAACCCTTAGATCAAAGAAACTCCGACTAAAGCTTGCTAAAATATTGGTGAAATACCGCTCGTCTTCCATCGTCATGACTCTGTAATATACATGATTTGCAATTATTCAACTGAAAAATGGAATATTGAAAGAAAATAATTGACATATTTGGGCAATTTTCAAAACCGAGAAAGTACTATACTTATTCGTCCCAGTTTTCACTTGCAATTACGTAATTTTTTACCTACTTATCTATTGAACTGAATTATCTTACCTACCTATTTATTGCATTGAATTACCGGCTGTTTGAGCGAAAAGTTGATATCAAAGACTTAGGGAAAATGAGCGAAATTTACGTCGAACTGTAATCAGTCTAAGAAAGTGCCAGTCCCACCAAGAGAATTTGGTATCTTTCTCTCTATGGAAACTCCGAAAATAGCTTACACTTCGAGCAATATTTGTTTCCTACCATCGGAGGGGCGGCAGATTTACTACTAAAGGAAAGTTTATTGAAACTAGGTATTTCATTGGTGTAGAATGACCGTTAGCAATGCACGCATTTTTTCATAAGAAATTTTGGCGGGACCTAAAGGTTCCTATGAGTTTTTTTTATCATAATGCTTAAATGTAGATGAATTGCTTCTTTCTTCTTAAACGAGATTAAAAAGTACCTATTAAGGTATCGCATCAAGTATTAACAGAAATTCTCAAAACAATGCAAAGTATTTGGTTATTTGATATTGTAGAATGCAAGCTGGAGAGTGCAAAAGTTTCTTAGCTTTTTTAGCTCAGGTATGGAACCTTTATTTGTGCACATCCTTACAACAGAGGGAGGATACAGCTTTCAGTCTGACATATCTTGAAAGAAAGAGGAAGGTTTTTGCGGATTTGCGAGGAATAGTTATTACGTCATTATTGGATCAGAATTTGGCTAGATTGCGTCTTTAAATTATTGAAACAGTGGACCGAAACCTTTTTAGCCGTGATGGCAATGTTTACATGTTTACACAAAAAAGGAAGAAGAACGTTACAGTTTAAGGTAATCAAAGAAGGGAAATGCTGTCTCATAATGAAACGCCAGCTCATCATTTAATCTTCATTCCTCCTGCAATGCAGATTGGCACACCAGTTTCGTTTAGTATAAATGATGTAAATTGGAAACTTTTCGAAAATGCCTTGTTATCTTCTCGGGAACATGAACGTTACAGCAGATGACTTAACAAAGAATCCTTTTCTATACGATATCAGAGCTTCACTATCGAAAGTTTCCTTGGGAAGCATGTCGTTGATCACAATCCTTTTTGCTGCATTCAATATCAAAGTTCTATGAAAGATACGTTTTCCGACATTCTAAAGAGCATCGTTCAGAAAATTTTCCTGAAAGGATACCCCAAATGTAGCTCGGTTTGCCCAGCCACTTCCCCCAATATGTTTCTTGTGCAAGGTGTTTTTATATATAAAACTTCCATAGACGCCGGTTATGAGATTTTGATGTGCTGGTTTCGCCTTGATTTTGCCGATAAAAATGCCGTTATGATGTTGAAAATTTGTCAAACTTGCTTATCTATCTGCCGTGTCAGAGGGCCCCTGTATAGCTAAATGACTAAGAGCCCCGAGTTGTTCCGTTTACGCCACTGATCTCATATTATGAAGCTTTGTTCAGAATTTTCGACTGGCATGTCGTTAGCCGAGTTATCGTGCGGCTCTCTTCTTTTGTAGGAAGTCAGGCTTGAAAATTATTTCGTTTTTCTGTAAAAGGCAACGGTTTTTACGAGAAATCTTACAGTTTCTGGGGAGGGGGCATAGCCCTCCGTCCCTCCAACAATATCCGCGCCTGCAACCAGGAGTCTTAATATTTACACACATACATATATACTTTTGATTGATTGTATTTTCTTAACATTTCTTCGTGCAAAATCACCAAGATACTTCTAGCTTGTTGAAGCCTACATACTTCTAGCTTTTTGAAGTCTTCGTTAGGCGGCTTCTCAGCGTGCCTTGGTGAAGCATTTTGCAAAGTTCCCAGGCTAGCTTTTGACTTCTAAAGATGACTATTTGTTTCGCAATAAAAAACATATAATCGAAAACAAGATCGTTTGTCATCAGAACCTAATCGAAGCCGAACAACCGACAGCTGATTATTTCTCATAAACGATTTAAGCGGAGGCGTTTTCGGCAAACCTTAGTATTAGATCGAAGAATCTTGAGCTCTGACCAAAGGCGCCGGAAGGAAGAGGAAGCGGCGGGGGAGCCAATCAAAAGGTGCACCGCAAAGTTGGAGAACCGACACACAGCTCTCTCAATCACTTTCCAGCATTTCTTGGGAAAATTCTTATCATATTAACCTGCCGAAAACTCACCAGCTCTTTTTACCTGTTTTTGACAGAATCCCGAGAACCAAACAATTTCAAACAATTTAAATCCTGTCTTGAAAACTCCAGAACATAAAGGAACCCTTTTTATTCCTGCCTATCGAGAACTTTTAACTACTTTTACTTTATTATTTTATCTTGTATATTGTAAATCTTTAAGGGTTTATCTTTTTTCTTTGTACAGGGCAGCTTGTAAAGCAATTTATTTATACAGAGTTGATAGCTTTACCCTGTTTAAATAAATAAAAATGAAATTAATGGATGAAAATGAACCATCTTCTGACAGAGGTAGAGGGCATTTCCACAAGCTTAATAGGTCAAAAATATCAGATGTAGCTGATATAAATACGAGAAAGGTGTTTTTGAAAAGGGCGCTTCCTGCCCACGTGCTGCCCCCTTACCATCAGGGCAACGGGGGCAGCTGCCACCGCAACCCCCGTGCCTCCGGTGCCCTGACTGAGATTTATGAAGCAGGTGAATTACAGATTTGCTAGATTAATTCTAAGCATCTTTCGAGTGAAACACGCAGAGAAAAGACAGTCCACGTGAACATCCTACGGAGTGGACAGGACTAGAATGCATTCATTCATTCATTCATTCATTCGTTCATTCATTCATTCATTCGTTCATTCATTCATTCATTCATTCATTCATTCATGCATTTATTCAACTACCGAAAATGACGCTATTGTACTATTAGTTAAAGGAGCGCTTGAGAATGTGCTTCTTGGAAGAGCACTTTCCACTTGTTTGCATTGATTCCACTCAATGCCTCAGATACTTTTTTACAAGGTCACCAACGTGCCGACTATCTATGGGGCAGGGGTCTTTATCATTTCTAATTCTAGTCTTAATGTTTCGGTCATGATATGTCCCACTTCTCCTCCATTCTATGTTTCCTTTATCTGTTATGTCGATCTTTAATCTTTCTCGCAATTCAGTAAATCACACATTCATTGACTCACTGATTCATTCACTTACTAATTCAATCCTTCCTATCTTCATTCATTCATTCATCCATTCATTCATTCATTCATTCAAGAAATACAACAGACAATTCAAAAGGCTCTTGTTTCAACTCTTGCTTCCAAATTCATGCAAGAATATCTTGCCATCTCAATAAACATATGACGTAACAGAAGGAATCAAGAGACCAACCTGTATTATTCATTCATTCATTCATTCATTCCTTTATTCATTCATTCATTCATTCACTTAATCATTCATTCATTCATGACTCAATTCTTTTCCGATGTGCAATTAATGCAGTAAAAGCACGCTGGTGCATAATCAGCATTCTTTGCGACATCTAGCGAAATAGGGATTATACCTCAAGGATCATAGCTCGAGACCGAAGCATATGGTCTTGGCTGTGTACCAAATGAATTAGAGGATAGCGAAGCCTTGCGTAAAAAAGGTTAACAATTTCAGTTTTCGAAAGAGGGGTCTTTAATCAGGGAATGCCCCCACTTAAGTGAAATTTCACAGACTTTTGTATGCAAGGTCGAGAACTGGACAAATTCCACATGAAGTTTGTCTCATGTTAGATGTTAGATGATATTTGCGATAGCACAAAAATCACTCGTGCAAAATTTATATCAATTGCTTCTATTCGCGAATATTTCAATCTGACATCTAATGTGAGACCGACTCTAACAACATGGCGTTCTCAAGGCTGTTTATTTCTCTTCAAAAGAAGAGATTGATACCTTCACACATAATTCAAGTCGTAAAGAAATACAACAGACGATTCAAAAGGCTCTTGTTTCAACTCTTGCTTCCAAATTCATGCAAGAATATGTTACCATCTCAATAAACATATGATGTAGCAGAAGGAATCAAGAGACCAACCCGTATTATGCAGTCATCAATTGGCCTTCTGTTATGTTCTGACACCGAAACTTGTATACTGTTGACGGCTGCCATCTATAACCATGAAGGGTTGGTCGATAACTGAGCCTCATCAACCGCAAAGCTCTATGTAATAAACATATATTTGGGGAGTAAAATCAGTTACCTGGGCAGTTGACTAGAAATTCTTTGTGAAACTTTGCCGCGATCGCCAAACGTTCGCCGAGTAGCGTTGATTATAGACAGAAGTAAACATTGCATGAAAGCGAGCGTCTCTCAAACAAATCGTCACTAAATCTTATGCATTTGACAAATCGCGTTTCGAGATTAAGATATTTCGACATCTGCATATGATCAAACTTATTCGAAGTTTTAATGCGATCCATTTAAGTTCGTCGTAACAAAGTAGGGTTAGGTGCCCTGCTGTTGCTTGTCTCATGTTCAGACTAACAAGATTACGCGGGATTTCACTCCATCCCAGTTTCCCTCAACCATCTTGGAAACTTAGGCCATTACTGAACAGAAGATTTAGCGTCGAGCAGCAATTAAACAGGATTGCGTTTACGAGGAAGAATTGATAAGTGAACTGAGGCTGTATTCCTTAGGCCATCTCTTAGAAATCATCAGGATTTAGAATTCTAGAGCGGCACAGAAAAGGGCTGCTGTTAAAGGAGAGCAATTGAGGAATGAACCAGGATGTCTTCCTTGGGCCATCTCCTAGAAACAATTAGGCCCAGAAGCACTGAGTAGCAAAGAAACACAATTGCTTTCAAGAAGGGGGAAATGAATTATTCCTATGGCCATAGAAACCATCAGAAAATCGAAGCCTTGCCTCATAGCAGCTTTTGTCAATAATTGAAGCGTAGTAGTTTCATGCATAATTTGTTATTTTCTTTTTGTTCGTTTAGGATTTAGTAATATCAACATGCCCTTTTGATATTGCATGCATGATTTGAAAAAAAAAACTGACGGGGCATTTTACGGTGGCACTTTAATGATAAAATAGGTACCTTTTGAACCCCAAAAGGCATAATTCCCGCAGTTACTACGTCTTTGAAAATCCATCTCATGTCAGATGTCAGATGAGATCTGAGAGTACGCAAAATCACTTGTCAAGAGCTCTTCAGATAGCTTCCACTCGAACGAACCTCAGTTATGGAGAAGCTGAGAGAAAGCATGCAGACCTACCTCTGCAGTTCCCTTCTGATCTCTGCTGAGAAAGTAGATCTAATCTTACTATTGCTATGGATAATTTTCTCGTTATTTTTTAAAATGAAGCGAACAGCGACACGCAAAACTTGATACATGCTAGTAAACTTTTACCATTGAATTTATGGAAAAAAGCCACGATGGCAAGCTGTGCCGTGGTATCTTGCTTGAAAAACGATTCCTGCAGCGAAGAACAAGTGTAAAACTGTTCTGAGGCAGCAACACGACAATACAACGTAAGAGAAATGTCGACTTTTAAATATAGTATTAATTATTGATTATATATGGTATATATAATCTAATATTTCTTCTCGGCATACAAGACTTCTTCAAAGCTGAACTAAGGAAGCGGTCATTGTTTAATCCTGGGCACCAGGATGGAGGATAATTGCGCACAAGCAAAGAAAATTTCATACCCCATCATCTTGAACATGGAAACATTTTTTGTACCCCATCATCTTTCTGCAAAATGACTTGGCACTCCTATCCAGAAGTCTTTGTGCATAAAGCAAAGATATATGGACATATACTATGTTGAGCCAGGCGATTTTCATACAGGCTAAGTGAATCATCATTTGCAGATGTTTGTTAATTTTTTTTCAATCTTTGATCAATGACTTCATCCAAACTTTGTTCAAGTAAAATTGTTTTATACCGCATAAAAATTACTTTAAAAATTTTTCCACCCACACAAAATAATGCAAAAAAGATTCATACCCCTGCCAAAAATCCACCGTCCCGGTAACCAGAATTAATCAAAGAACCCTTGGGGGGACTCATATGGAGAAAGCTTCTGAGCAAAGATTAAGTCTAGGCACAGTATTTATCCTCAATCAATAGTATGTAAGCAATAGCGTGCCGATGCATTGGCACTGATAATAATATAGTTCCAAATAAAACAAAAACTCAAAATGAAAGGTGTCCTATTTTCTAGTCTGATAAATGGATCAAAAACGCAAGGTCCAATACCCTGATATTGCAATTCATAACAAAATCCTTTTCTCGTATGATTGTTTATTAACCTAATTAGTCGATCGAGAGTCCACGCAGCCCTCATAAATATCGGAAAGAGTTTGTTTCCCTTGTTTTTCTATTGCTCATTGCTGCATTTGACGTCATTATTCTAAGGGAAGCAGGGCGCGCCGAAGAAGAGAGCCGCAGGGCTTAGGTGTCATCAATCTGTTTGTCGACTCCATGCTTCATCACTGCCAAAACATAACCCCTTGCGCCATGACAAAAAGATCACGTGCATGACGGACAGGAAAGTGTCACCTATCCCATCGACTCCATTGTCAAAAATGACCGCTCCCTAAGCAGAATTGTTTAGCACAGCTCTGAAGCAGCCTTGTTTGACGAGGCAAAATATTAGCTCTTATATACCAAATTTTAAAGTTTCATAAGTTAACAATTCGCTTCATCCACCAAATAAAAACAACAAAGTTTATAAGCATGATAGACTTAACGGTAAAGCCATTTTACAAAAATTGGCAAGTTAATTGGAATTTAAAGGAAAATAAAGGGATTACTAATCATCCAATTAATTGAGACTTTGTCCATATGCGAATTCATGCAATCAGTTGGTTAATATCATGAATGATACCCCGTTGTGTCAGGAGGGTTTTCACTAGACTGATGACGATGAGTCTCTTGTTGCCCTGTGCTCTTTGACTTGATGATGGCGCTTCAGGCAATAGAGAGTCATAGTATTACTCTGAAAAACTTGGCCCTATTTAGGCCCAAACTTCGCAATAGAGGATTACGCTAAAGATGGTGGCGAGAAACTTTTCACCAAGATGCATTGCGTTCTAATTACGAATCTTTAACGATTCTATAGGAATTCGATTAAAGAACGCAGTGCATCTTGGTAAAAAGTTCCTCGCCGCCATCTTTAGCGTAATCGTCTATTCCCCCAGTACCAATCAGATTGCAAGATTTGGCGGAGAACAATGATGTCGAATTCTTGATTCGAATGATGCAGTTGACTAGATTTTGAACAAAGTTGCTACAGCAGGTGGCTGAAATTTTCTCTTGTTTGTTTTGGTCTTAAAACATGGAAAATGTAGCGTTGAAAGACTCAATTTGCGCTTACCAGGTAAAGTGAACTTCCTTCTTCAAATTTTTACAAAGTTTCGTTGATCAAATGTCTGCTTAACGTGGTTTTCATCGCATTTTCTTTCCGAGGAGTGACCGTTAAACAGAGCTACGGCAGTCGTCCGATCCTGATTCGATGAATCGAATCATCATCGAATGCAGGAGATAGGGCCGGGTTTTCACTGTTTCATTCATCGTCATAAGTCTAGGTTTTCACCAGTAACGCGATACTGAGGCTGCAAGGTGAACCGCGAAGAATAGACCCTTTCACGGTAGATCGAACGGGGGATTCGAATGGAGTTTTCCAGACCATACGGCGTGAAATTTTGGATTTTAGAATTTTTTGGTTATCGTCACATATTGCAAGATTTCTCTGGGTTAACTTATTGGAACCTGATGAAAACTTAACTGGAGCTACCTGAGTGACCAAGGAACGTATCTTTTGTTTTCGTTCTTTCTAAACTTTCTCAGAAATGCTGAAGAAACTTCGCAAACACCGACGACTCTTTGCTCCTTTCACAAAACCGCTGCCAAGGTCCAGCGACCGCCCTAAACCCTTTCAGCAATAAATTCTGTGCCGAGGCAGCCATCAACTTGATTTCCAAAATGAAGAGTCTTTATACATTTATGATGAACCTCTGAAATTTCCACCCTTCGATCTCTCGTCATTTTTGCGAAATTTCCCGTTGATTTCACTCTTGCTGTGTTTCCAAGAAGGTTCGCCGTCACAAGCCGATGACAGAAAAGTTAGCTTGTCGTAAAAGGGATCGGGGAAACCCTTTCATCTGGGACGGGGGAAACCTACCCTTTCCTTTCATTTAAATGTTGAGGTTCTGGTATCCAGGGTAGGGGAAACCAAACAGGGGTGAATATGTAACTTGATGAATCAGCTGACAACTTCCCGCCAAATTTAGACTCGGTCTCCAAATCATCATCTGTATATTTGCAGTGGGTTTCGTCCCTTTCATCAAGTTTAATACAAATTGTGCAAATATGCTGATGTTGTGGCAAGAAAAGAAAAGAACAAGTTTGTGTAGCAGGGGCAACATGGTGAACTTTCTTATAAGAGAATTTGAGCCACCACAGAAGGTTTCTTTCAGGATTTGAGTGCTCAGTGTTTCTTACAACTATCTTACGAGTTTCATTACAATCTTCATGTTCACTAGTTGTGAGCTCGCGAATATTTAAAACTATGGTTTAGCAGCCTTTAGCAACGTTTAGACATTGCCACAATTACCTTCCTAGTAATATGATACAGGAAACAAGTGAAAATATAGTAAAACTATGCTAAGGACTACCTAATTACGATTTGTTAGCTAGATATTTGCTCATACATGTTTTTTAAGAAACTGGTTTTTAAGAAACTACTTCTAAGATAGCTAGATCTTAAGAAACTTTAGTAATATATCGGAGGAGGATTGAGAAACTCTTAAAAGCTAAATGCAAGAAAATTATAGCGATTACCGTAAAAGCTCTGGATAGCCCCCTCGATCCCCCTCCATAATAAGACCCTCTTCTCAGAGCCAAAATTTTTAATGAACCCTCTCTGTTAACCCCCCCCCCCATGCTTATATAAAACTCGAGTGTTTATCAAAGATTTTGAACATTCATTTGGCTTAAAACGTTTGCATGTTAATTTTGATGTGGTTTGGAATAAAACTTTGTCGAATTTTTGTACTTGACTTGTGAAAATGCACGTCGAATACGTAAGATATGGTGCAAAAAGAACAGAAAAGCCATCGCCCTTTGGTTTTGACAATAAACCCCACTCTCCAATAAGCCCCCTCTCTTTTAAGTCTCTTCTTGAGTGTCTAAAATTAGATAAGCTCCTGGGAGATTAAAAGAGCTTTCCGGGTATACCTATCGTTGAACTTTTATCATTGAGCAACAATAACTTATTGTTTATGTTTTGAACAGCAGAACACTATTATTCCTACACGTTTTTTATTTCCTAAGAAACTTTAATCAGGCCATAGTACTGAAAGTTTCTTAATTTCACATAAAATTTTCTCCATTTTAGTACTAAAAGTTTCTTAATTGGCTTCAATGCAGAATTATTCATGTGGTCGCTAACACTGCGGCAGATATGTCTCTTAACATTTAAAACATTATATTGGAATAAACAGTGTTCTGTTATGTTGAAAACACAAATGGTTCGTGACTATTGCTCAAGGATGAAGGTTCAACGATCTATTTGCCATAATATCAATGCCTTTAACTTTTAAAGGTTTCTTATTACTTCTCAGACATAGTACTAGAGCTTCTTAAAATTTTGTCCATCTTAGTACTAGTTTCTTATAAACCAGTTTCTTGTAAAAAACGTGTATATGGTGTTTAATAACTGTCAAGAAACATATCTGGAGCAGTGTTAGAGATCATACTGATAATCATGCATTCAAAACATAAGAAACCCATTAAGAAACATTTAGAATCACAATGGACAAATTTTCATCCTGAAATGAGAAATTTTTAGTACTACAGTGACCTAATACATGTTTCGTATAGAAAACATATGCTGGAGTTTCTTAATTTTCAGCGATCTGAGAGTTGATATTCACGTATATTTTTATAACAAACTACCTCATAAAAATCTCAACTCTTCGATCGCCACAAAATTAAGAAATCCCAATCCTGGGGAAATAAACCTATGGTTAGAAACCAATAATTTTGTTTCTTCTCATGGTTGGGACCCGGTGACCTCGTGTCTTTCTTCGCCATAAACGTCACAGTTTAATGTAATTGTAGTTTTGTAGTCTTAAATATATTATTGTTGCTTTTAATTGATGAAAAAATGTGGTTAGAGGAAATCCTTAACATAGTTTTACTTTATTTTCATGTGTTTCATGTATCATTTTACTCAGAAGGTAGACATTGGAAAGGCTTCAAAAAGATACTTTTGAAATGTTCGCGAGCGTACAGGTAGGTAAAGATATTTATGAAACCTTTCAGAGACTCGCAAGAAATCCAAAGTACTAAAAATATTTCGTCAATTTAAATATTTATCCCTGTTTGGCTCCCCCGTCCCAGGTGAAAGGGTTTCCCCGATCCTTTTTACAACAAGGTAACTTTTCTGTCATCGGCTTGTGACGGCGAGCCTACTTGGAAACACAACAAGAGTGAAATCAACGGGAAATTTCGCAAAAATGACGAGAGATCGAAGGGTGGAAATTTCAGAGGTTCATCATAAATGTATAAAGACTCTTCATTTTGGAAATCAAGTTGATGGCTGCCTCGGCACAGAATTTATTGCTGAAAGGGTTTAGGGCGGTCGCTGGGCCTTGGCAGCGGTTTTGTGCAAGGAGCAAAGAGTCGTCGGTGTTTGTGAAGTTTCTTCATCATTTCTGAGAAAGTTTAGAAAGAACGAAAACAAAAGATACGTTCCTTGGTCACTCAGGTAGGTCCAGTTAAGTTTTCATCAGGATCCAATTCGTTGATGTAGAGAAATCTTGCAATATGTGACGATAACCAAAAAGTTCTAAAATCCAAAATTTCACGCCGCATGGTCTCGAAAACTCCATTCGAATCCCCCGTTCGATCTACCGTGAAAGGGTCTATTGGAGTTGAGGTTCAGTCATACAATAAATACACCCTTGTGTATCTATAAATAAGTTGCATGCACGAGCCACGAAACTGCTGACACGATGCTGACATACTTATATATGATATAATAATAAATGTTGATAAAGGGGCTGGAAAGCCAAGGCCTATGAAACCCTGATTGTCATGACTAATAATCTAGTTTACTTTCAATTCGAGTTTGGAGTCTCCGTGTCGGTCAAAGAGTTTTTCAAAAGTTATTACATCCTCTGCTTCGACGATGTTGGCTGGCAAGCAGTTTCACTCTTTGACGATTCGTTGAGAATAGAAGTTCTTTCTTACATCTAATCTGCAGTTATTCAACACTATTTTGTATCAATGACCTCTTGTCTTATTTTGATTGATCTTGAAGAGCCTGGAAGGATCGTTATCAACAAGGCCATGAAATATTTTCTAAGTTGTGTGATCATGCCACCACGCTTTCTCCTATACTGAAGGGTCGGCATCTTTCATTATATGATTGAATCATCATCATCATCATCATCATCATCATCATCATCATCATCATCATCATCATCATCATCATCATCATCATCATCATCATCATCATCATCATCATCATCATCATCATCATCATCATCATCATCATCATCATCATCATTCATCATCTTTCATTACGCTTGTAATTGTTCGAGAATTTTGTTGGTTAAGGCAGGTTGTTTTGAGCTGATCACATGAAAAATAAGAGCCTCGTTGTCGAGTCCAAACGAACAATGGCGGAATGGCTGCAAAAAGAGGTTCGACCAAGCGAAGGTCTTTGATGCTTGGCTGTGACAGTGACGAAACGCAATTAGTTCTAAAAGCATTTTATAGCTGGAGGGATGAACAGGGATTGGAAAGAAATCTCATACTAACAACGCTATTGCGAATGGCAAGGCAAGCAGATAGATATAGTGGACTCCGGGTGTGTAGCTATTCGAAAACAAGATCAAGGCCTAAACGTAAACAACTGGGCACATGAAAATGCCATAAAAGATCACATGTTTCTGAGATACCCCCCCCCCGAAACCCTCAACTTACATGGGCACACTGCCTTTCATTGAAATAAGGGGTACTGCTCAGGATACTGTCAGTGAAAGTCTTGGGATTTCTCCAGAAAAGCTAGACCCCTATCTAAGTGCTTGGATTCTGCGCTGTAGTGATTTTCAGGGTCATCATCCTTTACTTTCCCTTTAATTTGCACAAGCCCCAAAGCCCTTCGCTCATCCTATTGATCAACAAGGCAATAAGAGTTGACGTCTTATCCTTTGTGGTTTACAAAAGGGGGGAGTTCGCAGTATCCTGAACAAGGCAATCAAGTTACACAATGGGCAGCTGGGAAGACAATACTTCATGCAATTGCTCTGCACCAATTCGGTTCCTTGAAATTGTTTTGGGGCTATTTTCCTGTAGATGCCGAACATCAATGTATTTTTTTGGAAATGCACGCCATTTTTGTGACGCCACAACAAAGTGTCGCTACTGGAATCCTTTTGAATAATTGTAAGCTCCGTTCCCCGACCAATCAGAATGGAATATTTGGAATAACGTGATCGGATTAGATGAATTTTCTTCAATTTAAACTTCCCGCCAAAGGCAAGTAGCGTCCTCATCTTCGTCATCATCACCATCATCATCATCATCATCATCATCATCAGCATCTTCATTATCATCATCATCATCATCATCATCATCATCATCATCATCATCATCATCATCATCATCATCATCATCATCATCATCATCATCATCATCATCATCATCATCATCATCATCATCATCATCATCATCATCGTAGATTGATGACGCCTAAGAGTTGTCATACGCGCCCTTGAAAAAGCGAAGCTAACCTATGCTATGTAAGACTTACTTTTCTTTTCAAGTGGTCTGGAACACAGGCTAGTCAAAGAGTGGACAAAGTGTATTTAATCTAGTCCCCTCTCCTACTCAAAAGCGTGTAAAGAGGGGCGGTTCGTCTGAAAAACTTGGAATTTTTTCAAAGAATCTGAATCGGACAACGTGTTTATAAATTTTGTACAATTTTTGAATGCGCACAAAAGTGATTGAAGCGTCAACACAGCTCAATCAAACCCTTGGTGCAAAAGTGTACATAAAACTAGCGCTCGACTTAGACACTTTTTGTAGAACAGTTAAGAGCTCTATTAACATATAGACGTAAGAGTATACTCAGAACAGTTAAGAGTTCTATTAACATATAGAAGTAAGAGTATACTCAGAACAGTTAAGAGTTCTATTAACATATAGAAGTAAGAGTATACTCAGAACAGTTAAGAGTTCTATTAACATATAGACGTAAGAGTATACTCAGAACAGTTAAGAGTTCTATTAACATATAGACGTAAGAGTATACTCAGAACAGTTAAGAGTTCTATTAACATATAGAAGTAAGAGTATACTCAGAACAGTTAAGAGTTCTATTAACATATAGAAGTAAGAGTATACTCAGAACAGTTAAGAGTTCTATTAACATATAGAAGTAAGAGTATACTCAGAACAGTTAAGAGTTCTATTAACATATAGTAGTAAGAGTATACTCAGAACAGTTAAGAGTTCTATTAACATATAGAAGTAAGAGTATACTCAGAACAGTTAAGAGTTCTATTAACATATAGTAGTAAGAGTATACTCAGAACAGTTAAGAGTTCTATTAACATATAGAAGTAAGAGTATACTCAGAACAGTTAAGAGTTCTATTAACATATAGTAGTAAGAGCATACTCAGAACAGTTAAGAGTTCTATTAACATATAGAAGTAAGAGTATACTCAGAACAGTTAAGAGTTCTATTAACATATAGAAGTAAGAGTATACTCAGAACAGTTAAGAGTTCTATTAACATATAGTAGTAAGAGTATACTCAGAACAGTTAAGAGTTCTATTAACATATAGAAGTAAGAGTATACTCAGAACAGTTAAGAGTTCTATTAACATATAGACGTAAGAGTATACTCAGAACAGTTAAGAGTTCTATTAACATATAGACGTAAGAGTATACTCAGAACAGTTAAGAGTTCTATTAACATATAGACGTAAGAGTATACTCAGAACAGTTAAGAGTTCTATTAACATATAGTAGTAAGAGTATACTCAGAACAGTTAAGAGTTCTATTAACATATAGAAGTAAGAGTATACTCAGAACAGTTAAGAGTTCTATTAACATATAGAAGTAAGAGTATACTCAGAACAGTTAAGAGTTCTATTAACATATAGTAGTAAGAGTATACTCAGAACAGTTAAGAGTTCTATTAACATATAGTAGTAAGAGTATACTCAGAACAGTTAAGAGTTCTATTAACATATAGTAGTAAGAGTATACTCAGAACAGTTAAGAGTTCTATTAACATATAGAAGTAAGAGTATACTCACAAAGCTTTGAGATTTGACTTTAGGAGCTTGCTTACATTCTGTTGATATAATCTTGTGCTTTCAACTGTTTGCTTCCTACTCAACTTCAAACGGCACACCGCAAATCTGTCCACCAAATTTCTTGGATGTACAGAGAGATGAATCTTTCTTCGGAGCAACGCAATCACTTATCTATGTTACAAGGAGATATTTCTTTAGTAAAAGTAGAGAAGCAACCATGGAAGCACTGATACTTAAATCTAAAAGCGATTAAGTAGGCTATGACCTTCATGGCAAAGCTTTACATACAATGTGAGTTTGCGAGCAGAGAGTCCTATCTGAATGAGTGCATGATTAATGTCGAGAGTTTTAATCTAATTTCGGTAACAAAAGTATAAAGTTTATTATTCAGCATGACCCAGTTAAAAGCAAGGAGAGAATTACAGAAAGCGCCTGAAATCAACTTTTAAATTATTCTTAATCAAAGCGATGTCCTCGCACAGTTGTACCTCTTTAATTTTTCATGAGTGTGCGTCTTTTAGGGTGATATCAAAGCGCTTATCTTCCAAGACCAAGCTTTTTGTCGGTCCTGTTCCGGCCTCGTTTGATCTTGTTTGCTTCTCCTCCGCCTTTTGCCGGCCTAGCCTTACATATCATTCACGATGATTCGCGCAGGCTGGCTGTATTCTCATTGAAAATGAGATAGCGGTCTCCTTTCTAGAATGACCTTGATAAACATTTCGCAGTACACACCGGTTTTTGAGTGCAGCATATTTTTCAAAAGTATAGCCTCACTTTCATGCTAGCGTTGAATTCTAGTGCCTTAAGAATCATTCACGATAATTCGCTCAGGCTGACTCAGTTCTCATTGAAAATAAGATAACGGCTTCTTTTCTTGAATGAACTTGACTGGCGGTAAACAATGGTCTGATCACGGGCTAATCTTTAAATGCATAGCCCCCAGGGGGGGGATTGGTAGTTCAAGGTGGCGTATCCGTTGCAAAATGTTGCAAAACCCTAAACCCTTAGCGGTAATAGCTTTTAGCCTTAGCGGTAGTAACTTTTAGCCTTGGTGGTGGTAACTCGTTGCCGAAGCGGTAGTAACTTTCTCCGTAAGCTACAATAACAATAGGTCAATTGTTCCAGAAGCAATAGTGCTATTGTATAGCAGACATGAGCAAGAAATTGACTTCCATGTATTTGACAATAGTATACAGGGTGTCTCAAAAAAATTGTTTGACGTTTGATTAAATACTAAAAAATAACTATATGCTGAATGCACCCTTGGTCAAATCAGCCTTTTCCTGAGATTTTAAATTAATTTTTGACACAAGAAGTTTGCAACTCCGCGAAAAATTCATGGAGTTACAAGCATTTGAAGTTCAAGTTTGTGCGAAAGCTGAAACCAGAGGCCTCGAAATGGCATTTTTGGCAAAGGACCCATAGGCCGTCGGTTCTGTTATCTCTCAATTGTTTCAGGGGTAACCAAGTAGGATTCAAACAGGTTTTTGATAACCTAGCTGTCAAGCATATCGATGCTTTGAGGAAACAAATTCAGTCTCTCGTCGATTATGTTTTGAACAAATGTTTTTGGACTTACCCAATGTTAAGGAAGTTTAGAGAATGATCGCAAGAAATAATTTACTTTAGAAGTCCTACTTGGTTTGCTCTGATATCAACGAGAGGTATGACATTGGATAAGCTTCTCCTACCTCCGTCTTCGAGCTTTTTGCAATACAAGTAATTTGGGGGGTCTCTGGTTTCAGCTATCGCATATTTTTTATCTTCGAGAGCTCGAAACTCAGTGAATTTTCAACCGATTTGCACGATTTAGTCTCTAAAATTATTTCAAAATCTTAGGAACAGGGTCATCATTCCATGAACTTGTTCACATTTTCCTTATTTTTCAATATTTTATCAAACTTCGAACAATTTTTTTGAGACAACCTGTAAGTGTAGAAGTAAAGGTAGGACTCGGATTGGAGAAACTTCTCCTAGTGAAACATATGACAGTATGGTCAATGGTCAATCATTGATCAAAAATTAATTGCAATTTGTTTTGATAGGTTTGCAAAACGTGAGGAGGCTGAATAACTGGTTGATTTCTGTCGTCACAGAATCTTACTAACAACAATTCAGCTCATTGAACTTTCTTAAATCTCTACGAATGAGTCATATCAGTTTTCACAATCCTAAGCGGTAGTAAATTTGAAAATTTTTTGACCCTAAATGGTAGCAAATGGCTGAATTTGAGACCCTAAATTTTGCAACGGGTACGTCACCTTCAACTACCAAGTCCCCCTCCTGGGGCATAGCCTTGCTTCCATCCTAGTTTTCGACAAGTTTGAGTCGAAAAGTAAGTAGTCCAAGCTATACCAATCACCGTTGTTACGAGTTATTGCTCATCAATATCACGCAGACAACCACGAAGAAAGCCCGTTCAACCAGGCACACAATGTTACTGCCTTGGCCTCAAGTTGGACTTGACAGCGCCAAGATACTGGCACTAAGCGCAACGATGCCGCAAGACAGCCTTGTCAAGTTTTTTAATGAACAGCCTTTGCTCCAAGCCAACATCTAGAACCTAGAGCCCTGGATTGGACAAATGCTGCTGATTAAGATCCGATCAAAAGAAGCTGGCGAGGAATCTAAGATTTAAACATTTACATTTTTTGCCTCGACTAGAAGCAATGCAGTATCAGTTCTGAGACATTTTTTTTTTAATCTTCAGCACAATAGCCTCTACACTATACGGCTATTAACTAAAATAAACGTAACATGTAAAATAAGAGAATAAAGGAATGATAACTAATAACAACTAGTAAAAAAACAAACAAACAAACAAACGGCCGGGAGCAAATTACAAATAAATCTACTTTCTAAAGAGACTTGGGGATATTTAGAACTTGTAATGCTTTTTCACGGATGTCAGCGATTTGTCCAGTGAATTTGAGAAGATTGTTGATTGTTTCTTGGTCCTCACATAAGAACATGAATTGGAGCAAATCGTCAGGGGAAAGTTGTTTTGAATTTGGATTGCTTTCAAAAAAATTATTCAAGAATGCATTTCTGACTTCAGAATAATTTTCACATTTAAGTAGAAAGTGTTGTTCATCTTCAATGAATTCCTCATTGCAAATTTGGCAAAGCCGATCTTCTCTATCAATTTTTGGGGATCGCCTGCGTCCTGTCTCAATTGCAAAACAGTGGTCACTTAATCACAGTGGTCATTTGGTCAGTTCTGAGACAGACTTTCTTATTTTCGTACGGCCAAACAAAGGCTAAAAAGACTAAAAAGAATCAAAAGTTTCTTCGAGACATTTCTGGTACAGGTAGTCAATCAACTGTGGTTATGAAGGCGCCTCTTTCTGATAGTCTTAAAGTTTGAAAGGTGCGGAGAAAATAAGTTTCATCTACATGCTTTTTTCTTCAATCTTTAAATTGACTCTGTTCTACTTGAACTGTAATCAAAACAGCGTAAAACAGGGATTCCGTTTCCGGGCTTGTTTGATGTTCGGAAAACTTCGGAAAACACAGGTTTTCCGGTATAGCCACAGGCTGTAGGATGAAAAATGAGTGTTTAAGTGTAAATTAGAATATTTGAATGTAGTGTGTACTTGCCTTATGTGATAAACTTGTCTTTTCTGCGTTTTCCATCTCCTGTACGAACTGCATAATGCAATAAAGCGATTTTGATATCGAACGTCGACATGTGAACTCAACAGCTTTGCGGGCTATCTTGAAACTTGCAACGAACGGCAGCCTCGATTCGGGTCCACTCCAAAGCTGTTGAGTTCACATGTCGACGTTCGATATTAAAATCGCTTTATTGCATTATGCAGTTCGTACAGGAGATGGAAAACGCAGAAAAGACAAGTTTATCACATAAGGCATGTACACACTACATTCAAATGTTCTAATTTACACTTAAACACTCATTTTTCATCCTACAGCCTGTGGTATAGCAGATTTACTATATGACGCCGTATAGCAGAGTTTTCAGGAGCATTACATTAGTTTAAAACTCGGTAAAACTACCTTTGTTCTTGCTGTGAATTTTTTTAGACAAAGATTTAAGTTCCTCAAAATATTTTGGTTTAGGCTTCAAAACTGGGTGTCGTTTTCCAGACAGTAATGAGGGTCGTATAGGGGGCTCCTTGTTCCCATGTTCCCTCGTAAAGTTATCTTTCGTTTTCATGTTCCCCAGCAAAATTTTGAACTGTTCCCTCGAAAAATTATGCCATACAAATTACCGTTTTTTCCATTTTCAGTTCATTTCATTACATCTAGAACAAAGGCAGGCAGTCGTTTGGGACATAGAGCTGATCTCATAGATATAAAGTGCAGAAGATAGGTTTGAAATATCAGTTTTGACGTATGTTCAACCGTCAGATTAAGAAACTTCGAATTGTGTTCCAACAGTTTCCTCACGTCAATTTTGATCGAATTCAACAAGGATATTCGAAGCTAAAAACTTCAGTTGAAAATCGAAGTCAGAGTAAGCTGCATTATTTTGAATACTTCAGATGCATTATGTACTTCGTCAAGTTATGCGGAAGTGCCTAAACTCAAAGCAAGCATTGTTGTTTGCAGCACTGAAATATAGGCTGAAAAGAGATCAGTTGCGAATAGAGGTCAATTACACGTTTGCCTGGATTTTGTATGGACAGCTATTTTACTAAATCCTACGACAGCTTCATTGCTGCATTTGTATGCAGTAGTGATTGCCATGTTTACATTATTCACTTCAACGGGCTCAATCCGCGGCAGCCACTTGCCGGAACTGCATCCGCCATTTACCAGAACAAACCGCTCTCCCCAATCTCCGCTTTTAATCGTCGAAATGGTCTACTTACGGACAACACAACCTTTTTGTCACTGGGTATTATACCCTTCTCTCATTGAGTTGAATTGTTGTTGTTGTTGTTTTTCACGCTTCACCAAGGGCGTTATTTCCCTAGAGCTGTAAAAACGGCAAAAAATTTCAATCGGGACGAGTTTCTGTCACCCTGTCGTCTGCTGGTCAGAATTTGGCTTAGAGGAGGCGATTTTTGCTATTACCGAAGGACTCGGAGAACAAGAACGACGACAAAAAAAATCATTTTATTCATTTTCAGCTTTCCATACTTTTCGACAAATCCATGTTATAATTAAGCGAATTCAAGAGACAAATCCATGATGAGACAAATAAGTGACTAAGTGTACCGAAGGACTACTATTAATATCTAGTTTTAAGGTACAGCAGTTTTATGCCCCATTCACACTGCAAGTTAAACCAGCTTAAATTAAACCAGGTTTTCGAATAAGGCCTTCTGATTGGTCAAGCAAACAAATGCAGTCATTGATTGGTTGAAATTTAAACTGGTTTAAATAAAGCTGGTTTAATTGTGTCAGTGTGAATGCAGTATTAGAAAACTGGTTTTTTGAAATATTCTAGATCCAGTGGTCGTGAGAAAAAGGATCAGGTGATATTGTTCGAATGTACACAAAAGTGATAGAAGCCCCAACACAACTTAATTGAACTTAATAAAACAGCTGAAAGGTTTCATATACAATCAGTACTGCGCTTTACCGTTTCTACAAGCGTAGGGAAATGAGTCGTTGTTGTAGCGTTAACAGTTCAGGCAAAGGGCGAAACTACGACATGTAAAAGAGTCTAACTGGATATGAGGTTGATATTTGCAGATAGAGAGAACATGTTTGACATCATCATCGTTTTTTGACTTACAGCGTTTTTGAGACTAATGAAGACTCTGCGAGAGGAGGTATCAGGAGCTTTGACAAACATCGCATGCTCCAAACTTCTACACTGATTGGGGAAACTCAATATGATTAATACGAGAAATACTCTTTGCTCATAGGTCGTAGCAAAGCAATAGCAAACCAAAGTCTGTAGCTTTTGCAGTTTACGTTCTAGCGATTTGGTGACGTCACAACTTCAAAAGTAGCAGAAATAATTAGAATGCTAAAAATAGGGCATTCGACGCCTTTACTTTTAATGTTTAATACCCAATGAGATAAGACCACTTCTCACTATTGAGGCATTATTCATGATCGCCTCGAACCCATTTTTTAGAATTTAAAAAGCATTTTAATTACCTCAAACCATTAGTACTGAGTTCAGCACTGCTCTTCTAAGAAAATTTTGTCTATTGGAGACGCAACAATTCCTCAAAACTGTGAGATATTAAAACGGGCATTTAATCAAACATACCCCAACATCTCGAGAGCAGGTTTCTTGAAAAATATTGGGAAATTCCAAGCAATCATCTGCCAATGCTGCGTTTCATGAAGGTAGGTAAGGTTTAACGTAATCTTTTATCTACAGGTTTCTCTTGTCTCCTTGCCTTACTCGTCGTCTGAATGGGCCTTGGAAATGAGGCTTAGGAGGTGGTCAGTCATGGACCATGGGCAAAAATTGGGTCAAAAGTTTGATTCCTATCCTCATTTATATTGTCCTTCTTGAAGCAAGTTATTCCTATTGTCCTTCTCACTATCGAAACTCTCACTGTACTGAGTTCAGCGCGTCTCTTCTCAAAGAACATTTGCAATGAATTTGAGACTTTGAGGGAGGAGCTTTATCAATTCCAAACCAAAAAAATCATCGTTTCAATTTAAATACGTCCGTTAAGTTAAGATTGGATATGACAAAAATGAGTTGAAGTGGGTAGATCTTTCAGAAGTTTCTGTTGTGTAGAGCTGGCCTTATTTTGCTTTTCGAGGCTTTGCTTTTCACACAAATTGGCGTCGAATAACTAAAGCCTTTTTGCGACGTTCACTTAGCTCAGTTGCCGTAACAGGTGTATGTAGTAATCTTTTGTTTACTTTCTATCCGAAGAGACGCCAACAGCCATGAAAAACCGTCTTAGACAGATTGTCGTCTTCTTACTTTAATTACATGTTTGCTATGTGCTAATGGTCCTTTTAGCTAATTAGCAAAACAGCCTGAAACGATAAGGAACTTTTTCTTGTTGTTGGAGGCGAATTGGCACCAGACCTTTGGTAGAGACATGTTAGAAAGGTGTTTCTAATTGTTGAAATTATGTTGATGAGCATAGCGAAACATATCTTTTTCCTCTTTGGCTATTAATGTTACAATTGATTTTTAAAGACAAGAATCTTTTAGAAAAGTACCATTGTGAAATTGTCTAAAAACGGTCATAAAAAGGCAAAATATTTGAGCTTGCTTAACATTCCCTCAAAACACACATTTAGAGGATCAGAATGAGACTAAAATGAAAAAGATCGGTGAGGTCTGAGCCCAGATACAAGGAATTGCAAGTTGCCGTAAAAACAATGTCATGCCTCTACAGGTCATGTAAACAAAGATCTGATTTAGGCCCAACTTCAAAAATCATTATCTTCGCCTCTGGTTGACGGATCTTGAAAACTTTTGCAGCACATCAACCCCCTGGCTACGGTTTAAGTCACAAGTCCAACATTTTAGTAGGACTTGGAACATGATTTTTTTAATTAATTTGATAAAAAGGGCCTAATGAATCATAATGCTGTGGTACGTGATTGTGAGCGCCTGCAGGCCAAATCAAATTATTGAAAGAAATATTCTCTCGAAAATATTCAAACGGAATTCTGTAAAATGTTAATGAAATACTCAGTGCCGTAGTGCCGTAGTGCCGCAGTGCTGTGGTGCCATGGATTAGCAAATGCCTTCTGAAAACGGTAGAATTTGCAGAGATGGAAACTCATTTCCCAGTTAAACCCCGGGGGGTGCACTTGACCAGATTTTGGTCGGGGACCTGCCATCGAAGCTTCAAAAACATACCCGTTCCTTATACCAATTTTTTGAAAAAGTATACCCGAACTTATACCAATTTTGCGAGAAAGTATATCCTACCTTATATTTCATAGCAAAATCTTGCAAATCGGTACCTTTCCTTATACCAAAATTTTGGAAATTGATACCGTTCTTTATACCAATATCTTGAAAATAGATACCCTTCCCAATGGCACGTCCCCGTACCCAAAATATGTGCAGTGCACCCCCCCGGGAGTTAAACGCAAAATTCTTAAAGACGGCTGGTTTCAGATTCATCCTGGCAAAAACGAAGTTTCCAGTTGAAAACACGACGAGTCTGGCGCTTGGCAACGAAAATTGAACAAGCTCAATCACGATAGTTGCACAAGCAAATTTGCCTCGTTTTTAGAGCTTCGCAAATGAAAACGAGAATCTCTCCAGAGTCTGCCAAACCTTCTGCCTTTAAGAGCAGAAGGTTCATTAGGCCTGCCAAACCTGCCGTTTTCGGAATTTGGGTGTCTGCCAAACACAAATTCTGAGTCTTCAATGTCGACCGTTTTCAGAATTGGTATAAATCGAACACACCTTAGATCGACAAGATCTTTCAAACGTTTGAAGTTAGGCTGCTCGTGCCAATTCAATTCAATTGTCATAAACTACCTATAACGAGTGAACAAGCATTGCGAATTAATGTAAGTCAAAAATAACTTCAAGTAATGAAAGTATTTGGCTTTGTTTTGACAGAAATATTCCATAATGCTCAAATGTAAATGAGTTATTTCTTTACAAGTATTGCTTTGTATTGTGGTCTGTTGTTCAAATATGGAACTGTTACTGTGGCGGAAATATGTTTGAATTTGTGCGCTGTCAGCAATCTCATCTCTTCACTGAGAAAGTTGAGTATGCAAATTTAAACAAGAATAGCATTATGAAGTTTTTCCCCTGTGTGGGCAGCAAAAAGTGAGAAAGACTGGCTCTTCAGGAAAGTGAAGGCGTCTTTAAAACCGTCATATGACTCAAGAATAGCTGTTTATTAGTTATTTATTAAAAAATCTTTCCGCTTTTTACGAAGGAAAACTTTGCTTCCTTGGGATTAAATTTGTAGATTATAAACATTGACTGTGAAAGTAGTTTAAAATCGTGAAAAGCATTTTTGTCGAAGGGAATGAACGGAAACAAGAGAAGGAACGGAGGTGCATTCTACACGAAAAAGTCAAAAACGCAACGCTAACACAGGTTCTAGACTAAGACTATAAAGTCATTTCAGGATAAAGTAAAGTACACTGAGGATATAGACGTATGACACTGAGTCCCTTGTTTCCCTGTATTCTTTGATTTGTTGATATAACTTTTTCAGGGGGACATAACTGACTTACTGCATGGTTATAATTATTGTTACAGATAGACTGATAGACATTCAACAACAAACCTGTGTTAGCAGCACTCCAGTTCAATTAAAGAAAGGTAAAATGTTTTGTTGTTGTTGATGTTGTTGTTGTTGTTGTTGTTACTGCTGCTGCTACTGTTGTCGTTTTTGCAAAAGCTGGGACGACACAGTAATTCTAGAGACTCATATCGCTACTCTAAAATTTCAAACATACTCGTTCAAGATGGTCTAAAGTTGCGGGGATTTCCTCATACCAACTTCCTGCCAGAAAATCACTTCAAAGTCTGACCTAATTGCCTCGAATATAAGGAAACAAACTTTAATACAAAAAGTCATGTTTCCCCAACATGCTAATAGACAATGACAGTGACTAATAGACCACTTTCAAAATGACGTCAATTCTTTTGAAATACTTCCATGAACATCACTTGCCTCGATATCATGTGGATCTAAATCTCAAAAGCGTGCATTGCTTTTAGCAACGCATGAAACAGTTTTGTACTCGTCTTTGCAAAATAATGATCACTGCAAGAAAATATCTAAATTTCCCAATAGTTTTTGCATGGAAATTCAGGAGAAAAGTACGGTTTTCTCTGAGAAGTTGAAGGGAAACAGAAATCTCCATCTCCCTCTTAGGAAACTGTTATGAAAGTGTCCGTTTCCCCAAAATTTCCAACACAAAGAGCACCATTTTGCAGTAGATATGATGTACATTTCTTGCTGAACAGTGAATCAAATCTCTTACCTCGAATTGAATTTAATTGCGAAACTGGTCTATTGCAAAGTGTCTTACTTTCAGGTATTAATCTTCCTTTTCACAATTAAATTTTCTGCCTTTACCAACTGGTGCCGGTACCACCTGAATGCTTGCTAACATTCTGATACAGTCGTACTTTTTGCTCTTTCTTTTTGCGCCTGCATCACATTGTGTCAACGTAGTCAAAGATAAACTCACAAGCTCTCTAAAATCCATAGTCTATTGTGCAACTTCTCAGAAAGTTTTACTGAAATGTTTTGAAAATAACGGGGCGAGAGATAATTTTCTGGCACTGACCTTGGAAAAATCGCAAAAATTTTCAAATCTCAATTATCGCGAAAAAAGGAGCAGAATTTGAATGTTCTGCAAATTTCTTTTATAATCTAGTGTTATTTGATGTATTCTAAATCAATCATTATCAAGTTTGGATCAATTTTGTGCTCCAAATTAAATTTCATCGCGATTTTCCTGATTTTGGCCAATTTTGCACCTTTTCTTGATCACACAAAGGAAAATGCTGACATGAGCAACAATTATGGCTAATTTTAGGTTAATCTTTACATCTTCCGAAAGTAAATGCCTGATGCTATTAGCACACCAACTTTGGTTGCTCTACCTATTGCCAGTCAAGAGTTAGGTAGGGGGGCTTTTTTGCCTCCCAACCAACATAGGACGTATCAGATAGCCCAACCACTATAGGGTTAAGGTCTGGAATGAAATCCCAATGAGTATCAGAGAGCTTCCTTCCTTGTGCCAATTCAACAAACAACCAAAAACACATTTGATGAGCTGAAAGCCAATTAATACAGGACTCCCTGGGTGATCAGCAACGACATTAGCCTTCACTACTTTTCTTTTTGTAAATTATACTTATTAACAAAACTTATATATATTTGCAGCATTAGAAATAGCTGAAGGGACTAGCCTCGATACAGCGTCCCAGTTGCAGCAACAACATTTTTATGCCTGAATTGAATTGTTATTGCTCTGAACGAACCGACATTAGGACGAGTGGATTGAGTCTGCACAGCGACTTTGAGTATAAATTATTCAAAATGAAGAAATTGACTATAAAGCCAAGGCTTGCGATACCCTGAAGGGGGCTTTGTCTAAATAGTTGAGGTGGCTTATGATTCCAAAGGGAGGAGCATATGCGACCGATCTCCCTTTAAATTTAGAGACTGGATCAGAAGATCTGTTGATAGCTAAGCAAATAAGAAACCCATTCCTTTCAACTTTGAAAAAATATGCGGAAAGTGAGTTTTATTGGGAACAACGTGCATGATTCTCTTTGATTAACTTTGCCGCGGAGCTAGAATGTGAAAACACCCGTTAGCATAATTAGGCGGCGAATTTTGTCAGAAAGCGACTATTTACTCTTTGCAACAAATTCTAAGTGAAGCTGGCAATAACTCACGCAGCTTGAGACAGCAAAGGGAGCGCACCGTTATCTAAGAGCAGCGACTTTCGAATTACCAACGGATATCATTAATTATGCATAGCAAGCAAAATACCTAATAACAAGGTCCGTTGCTGGCATGGGAAACTCGCAAACTCAGGTCAGTCAGCTTCTACGGATAGATAAGGAAATGGTTTCTCTATCAAACATTTCACCGCCTCTCAGCATTGAATTTATTAGTTTATGACCTGCAAAAACAACTAGCAAGCCAACAGCAAAACTACCGGGCGCGTAAAATGGGAAACGCCCAGCGTTTGAGAGGCTAATGCTCCCTGAATATAGACTTATGACGATGAGTCCCTTGTATCCCTGCAGTAAACCTTGCTCAAGAGGGACTCATAATAAAACAGTGAAAAACTTGGCCCTATTTTCTTCAATCATCAGTGGAATCACGGCTTCGAATCTCCATTCCGTGGGAGTCTTTTCAATTCTTCAATCGAATCGAAAATTCTATCACATTTACACCTTAACAATAGTAATTCACAAACCTCGCAATCTGATTGGTACTGCAAGAATTGCAAAGTTTGGGCCTACGTAGGGCCAAGTTTTTCAGATTAATACTAGGCTCACGACGTAGTCCCAGATATCGCAAAAATAGCAGCAACGACAACAACAACAATAACAACAACAACGACATTTCTCAATTTTGCTCAATCTGGGCCTTATGGACTTTCATATAAACTTTTGAGACGGAGATGAACACGTTTACATGTGCCCTCTGGAACGAGGCTGCAGTGTAGTCTCAGAAGCGAGGCAAGCGACCCTAAACAGTTGGTGCTGCGGTGAAGTTCATGGAAGCTAATTGGCCTTAAAAATGAGGAAACCTTGATTCACATTAAAAGGTTTGTTGATTCTTGGATTGAGGAAACATTCGTATGGATACTTGTAGCTTTTGTTCATGGCTGACATCACTGTAAACTTTAACTCTGAGCTGTTTTAACATTGGAGGTTCGAACCGCCAACTTAGGCCTATCCACCATTGCCTGGTGCTAGTACTGCGTTGCTATGGTTTCCATATCTAGTTATGGAATCGATAGGGGAAAGCTTCATCCCAAAAATCAGCATCAAAGTCCATGAGTCGTAGTTGGAGCGTCCATCAGGTTATCAATAGCGATAACTACGAATATGCAATCAGTCTAGAGTAATACTATGAGTCTCTATTGCTCGAAGCGCCATCATCAAGTTAAAGAGCGCAGGGCAACAAGAGACTCATCGTCATCAGTCTACCTCTCAACATTAAATTTATTAGTTTATGGGCATATGCCATATGAATAACTGAGGTCTATGCATAAGATTAGCGCCAAGGATGCTCTTTGTTTCAACAATTTCTTTAATCAGACTACAGCAGTTTCTTGGAAGTTTGAGCCTTTTCACACTAATATTGTTGGGCCCATCAGACACATCTTCAGAATTTTAGCAAGAATCATTTGTTGATCATAAACAAATAATAATAATCATAATAACCATAATCATTATCATCATCATCGTCATCATCATGATCATCATCATGATCATCATCATGATCATGATCATGATCATGATCATGATCATGATCATCATCATCATCATCATTATCATCATCATCATCATCATCATCATCATCATCATCATCATCATCATCATCATCATCATCATCATCATCACAATTGTCATGATAGTCAGAAATCGCTAATTTCAAAGACCAGCTCTTCACATGGCGTGCTCTTCTAAACAAAACATCATTGAAATTCTGGTAATATCGCCAAAATAAGGACAAGCTGCTCAATGTTGCAAAAGTTGCCGAAATTCCTAAAAGTTGCCCAAAAGACTGCAAGTTGCCCAAAAGTTGCCGAGCAACTTGTGGATAGGTCTAACCAAAATTATGAAAATTGATACCGTTCTTTATACCAAAATTATGAAAATTGATACCGTTCTTTATACCAATATCTGAAAGATAGATACCCTTCCCGATGGCACGTCGCCGTACCCAAAATATATGTAGTGCACCCCCCCCCCCCCCCCGGGAATCAGTATTGCTGATGTACTGTAAAGAGCAAAAAGTTTACCCTTTTTCTTGGTTTCTCTGTCCTAGCTTCACAGGAACTCCTACCCTCTTTCCCGGAGATTTCATATAAATGTATGGTTAGACTTGGATCTCTTCAGCTGACATACCGGGCCTCGCGGAACCATTAAAATGTGCTAAAATCAGGAACAAGTTTCCATAATATGCCTCATTCATCTCATTTCATTTTAAATTCCTTATGCACCTTAGCATCATCACCCAAGGAAGGCTGAGGAGGGGGGGGGGTAAGCTGCATTTTACACTAACACTAGTGGCAGCATGGTTTGTCAGTATTAAAAAGGAAACAGGATTAAATTTTTGCTCTAATAGCTGCCATTCTGACATGCCTTTTCGTCCCTTGTTTCCCTGCGTTCTTTGATTTGCTGATATTACTTGGTCAACAGTGACTCATAGCGCTTTGAAAGTTGGCCGAATTTAGGCCCACGTAGAGTGATTCCGTATTCACCAACCAAATTGCTAGAACTAACTAATGTGCTGTCTGAAATAACCATGAAACAATAATGATTCAGTACTCACCAAGCAAAGCAATGTTTGTATTTCGTTACAACATCGTGTTTTTGTTCGGTCCGGGCTTCGAATTCTGAATCCCAACCAAACTACAACAAAATTCCGCCTCCCAAACTCACCCTAACGAAATGCCCTCTTGGCGACGAGCCTTTAAGAGAAAATCCATTTTGATTACTGCTTGAAAGGTATGCATTTTGCAATTTGTTGGCCAAGACAACATCATTCTTTATACTACGAGTTTGCTTTTCAATAGATCTTTTAGCTATTTTAGAAAAGAGCCTGGATCGAGCGATATTCTTATACAATTTTATGCGCGAGGATCGATTGAGTGGCGTTAGAGCTTCGATCGTAATTGTGAACATTCGAAAATTCTACTCAATGTTATGAACTATCGTTCGATCCAGGTTCGTTTTCAGAATAGCTAAAAGGTCTCTGTTCGAGCTCTATGAACCAGATTTTGAAGTGATTTGGATCAGTATATTTAGGCCCTTTTGAAAAATTGGGCCCACTTTTTCAGCGTAGTAATAGTAGGAGTCCATTTGACCAAGTGATATCAGCAAATCAAAGAACGCAGGGAAACAAGGGACGAAAAAGCATAAGTCTGCAGAGAATGACTTCCCCATATGGTCACAACATAAAGGAACATCCAACTTAATTACGATCTGACATACAATCACGAGAAGCTACACATAGAGCAAATCTAATCGAGTCCACGACCCCTTGTTATGACGCTTAAGTCAGTGGCGGTGCCACGGGGGGACTGGAGGACTTGTCCCCCTAAATCCCAAAAGTCGGCAAAAATGTTCAAAGAAAAATGGAATAAGATTCGCTAGGTATACCGTTAGACTGAAAAATTACGTCAAAATCCCCCCACTTCTGTCAGATCTTTCAGAGCTACAGCCGCCACTGGCTCAGGAAGTGGTGCTCTATCTATGACAATTAACATTTATCAATTAACAAAAATTATTTCTGTATCAGTGATATTTGGTATCCGGCCGTTCATTAGCTTTAGATGTGGATAATTTCTTTACTTTGGGGAGACAAGGAAGATATTTCTAAATTTCATCCAGAGAGGAAGAAGAACAAACCCAGGTAAAATCTAGACCTCCACTCCACAGCTATGACATCTTCTATTCTACCATACCTACTTTCTACTACGATAATCTTGACTTGTTCATAATACCTTGCTTGGAGGAGTCATTTAGGCAAAAATTCTTTCTACGTTGTATTTCGATATTTTTTAGCCTTTATGCAAGCAGAATACACAGAACAATGACTTAAGCCAGATCATATCATTGAGATTTGGGGCTGCAGCTCAGTTGCGATGTTGCCAACCTTTATTCATGGAAGACGCAGAGGACATGAAGGGGCAACAAGCAAAAGCCCTAGGATTATCAATCTGAATAGCGCAGTCGGCAATTGATTAAATGAACGTATAGAGGAGAAGCAGGAAACTTTCAGGGACGCCAGGCAGCGGGAGAACATCAGCACATGAAGCATCCCTTGATTGTTATTAACCTGAAACTGCGCAGTCTGCATCTGTGTTTATTGAGAGGAAAGTAACCTACATAACCGACGTCTTATCATGAACAGCTGCCCACTAAAGGCTTTCAGTGTTACGTAGGGCAGCTGAAAGTGGCAGCTATGCAAAAAATCTACCTTATGTATTTTTCATTCGATAAATCAGCATATGAAGCAAACAAAATAGCTAATGGGTGCATGATTGCTTTTGAGAGTAGGACTAAATGATTGCAAACATTAAAGGCCAAGGGAAGCTAAAGCATATAAGTAAGTTGCTCAAGCCAACTGCCGTCAAATTCTAGCCAGTCAGATGTCAGTATTACTGGTTGACGCAGGTCAGTTACCCAAATACGGATGCGGCAGGTCTTACCGCCCGTTATCTTCTGTTATGCCAGTCAGATGCTAGTCACAATGTGAAGAGAACATAAGTTCGACAGGCTTTATGACTTAAAGTCTCGTATCTCTTCCTCCATCTCCTTATAAATTTTTAGTCCTTACCTACCAAATATCATCAGCATTAAATATATTTGCATCATCGAGAAAAGTGGTCACAAAGACAATTTTATGTAAGGTTTTACGATCGAATTTTCGCGTTTTTTGAACAGGAGTATAATAACAAACGAACATAATAACAAAGTAAAAGTAGTTAAAAGTACTGGAACGATCAGTGGGAATAAAAAGGGTTCGGTTCTTTCATGTTCTGGAATGTTCGAACTTTAGATTGGTGCGTGCTCGTGTAAACAGGAGGCCAATGTGATATGAAATGAAACAGTATCGTGTAAATAAAAAGACCAATCCGATACGAAATTAAAACAGCATCGTGTAAACAGGGCCTTTATTCAAACTGTGCCTGTAATTATGTATCATTTTCATACATAGATATCGTTTATTGCCAAATTCATTGAAATTATTTTATTTTTGACTTTGCACTAAATTGTACTTTTTTGTCCATATTTTGTTTTAGTACCGGGTAGGTAAAAAAAACGCTCGGCGTTTGAAAGGCTGCTGCTCCCATAATATATAAGGAATAATATTTTGCAATATCTGATTGAATAGCTAACATATTCAATTACTTTTAGAAATTTTTCTGGCTAAAATGGGTCACTCTGTTCAGATTCTGTTAGCGAGTTTCTGCGATGAATCCCTTTGAAGAACCTTAAAAAACGTGCCAAAATTACAAGCAAAAAGCCCTAATGTGTTTGCCCCGCAGCGATGACTTTTAGCACGCTTTAGCACGTGCTTTCCTTTTGGCGGGTTGTAAAGTCTTCCCCCAGTGTGAATAACTTATTCAGGGGGATTCCATTCTCCCATGAGGACAAAATACATGAGCATATCCAAGAGTCATCATTGCTAGGAAGGAGAACAAAGGGAAATCTTGCTTGGTGTTTTCAGTCATTTTTGCAGGTTTTCGAAAGGGGCTTTCTGCAGAAAATTTCCTATTTCGACGAGAAAGGAACGACTGATTAAAGCCGGGAAAATTACTGGACCTAATTTGACATATCAGGGATAAAACAAGACAGTTTTCAATATGATTGCTTTGATATTCAGGGATCAGGATTTTTTCAAAGGCCGGGGCTTTTTAATGACTTACCCGGTAGGCATCAATTAGCTGTGATCTAATTATCACGCTTAAAGGCCTACTACCGGGTGCCCCAAAATAAACAATGCACTTTTGACAGGCCACGATAAATCGTATACTGGATCGATTTCGAAGATTTATTGGTTAATCTTTAGCTAAGATCCTCAATTCGATGCTGGTAAACAAGGACAGATTTTGTAAGACAATAGCAGCAGTTGCTTTTATTGACACCTAAATTCAAAGAGATTTGCAATTGCAGACAAAGGAAATTCTCTCAAGCAGAAATTCAAAACAAACAAAGCCGAGAAGTTTCTCTGAAACCCAGGTAGCTATCTCGCTTTTTGTGCATTCCACAAATGGTTTTTAAGAGCAAACATGAGTCTATATTGAAAGAAGGAGGATATATCTAGATATCTACCACGGGCATTTTACTTGTTTGGTATAGGAACCGATTTGGAGGCGATTCAATTCTCACAATTTTTGGGTGCAATCAAAGCACTTACTTCTCAGCTTCTGAACAGCAAAAATAAAATGACCGCGGTAGATGTTTAGATACATCCTCCTTCTTTCAATATACGCTCATGTCAGCTCTAAAAACCATTTGTGGAATGCACAAAAAACGAGATAGCTACCTGGATTTCAGAGAAACTTTGCGGCTTAATGTGTTTTGAATTTCTGCTTGAGAGAATTAATTCCCTTTTTCTGCAATCGCAAATCTCTTTGAATTTAGGTGTCAATAAAAGCAACTGCTGCTATTGTCTTAGAAAATCTGTCCTTGTTATACTGGATCGATTTCGAAGATTTATAGGTTAATCTTTTGCTAAGATCCTCAATTCAATGCTGGTATTTTTTGCTCATTTTTTAGTCTTCTATTTATGGAGCTATGAGTGAGTTTCTTAGAATTTTCGATCTGGAAAACACTGAAAACGACCCAAAAATGACTCGCAGAAGACGTTGACTAAATTTTCTAAAGATTCAACATGAATGGAAAAAGAGAGAACATTTTCGTGGTGATTTTGGGATTCAGAATTGATCAGTTATAATCATGTAAAAGTTGCACATGTAAAGGCCGAGATACACGGTCAGATATTCCCTTAGATGTTCAGTTAGATTTTCATTTTCAGGTTATCTAAGCGAACTAGGAAGTTAAGCGCTCGCTTCGCTCGCGCTTCAACATTCCTAGCTCCTGCGGAGGGCTTTCAAAGAATATCTCATAATCCATGCTGAATGTACAATAAATAGTTGTAATTGTGGATGCAAACTTCTTGTTATGCATCCATCAAAGTGGAAAATTTTGTGTAGTCTGTTGTTTAGAAGGTTGATTGTGACATCCCCTTCTGTTTGTAAAATTAATGTCATGTTCTTAAGTTCATTCACAAAGCAATAATATTTTCTTGCCACAATTCACACCCAAAAATGGCTGTGATTCACCTCAACTGCCTATAAGCATATGAACATCAGCAAATGCCCAGTGCGCTAGCCTGCATGCAGTGTTTCTGTGGTGTAAGTTGAAAGAGTAAGAAAATAGGAAGACTGCACATTTGGCCAAGTGAACGATTGTTTGCATTTTGACAAAATAATCCATTGCAGTATGAACCAATAGACCATTTCGACAATTGAAATCGGAGACTGGGGAGAGCGGTTTGTTCTGGTAAATGGCGGATATAGCTCTTGTAAGTGGATGCCGCATAGTTGGGCCATTGCAGTGAATACAATGAGAACATTGAGTTTTGCAAGCTGTGGCGAGGATCGCTACCGCATCGGCACTGTTTTAGAATTTCAGTTTTGAAATATTAGTTTTGACGTATGTTCAACCGGCAGATTAAGAAAATGCGAATTATGTTTGAAGTTTTCCTCCCGTCAATTCTAATAGAATTCAAGAAGGACATTTGAAGTTAACAACTTCAGTTGAATTCCATTCTCTTGAAAATTGCAGTCAGGGTAAGCTTTCTTATTTTAAAGACTTCAAATATATCATGTATTTCGTCAAGTTATGCGGAAAGGGCCTAAACTCAAAGCAAGCATTGCTGTTTGCAGCACTGAAATAAAGGTTGAAAAGGAAATCAGTTGCGAATAGAGAAAAATTGCATGTTTGTATGTATTTCGCATGGACAGGTATTTGACTACATCCTTTGACAGCTCTATTGCTGTGTTCTTATGCAGTAGCGATTGCCATGTTTACATTATTCACTTTAACGGGCTCACTCCGTGGCAGTGATTAACCAGAACTGCATCCGCCATTTACCAGAACAAACCGCTCTCCCCAGTCTCTGATTTTAATTGTCGAAATGGTCTATTACCGCCCTTTTCTGAACCACAACAAAATCAGCTCACATAGCATCTTTAATTTGTTTTTGCTTGGATTTGAACAATTTGATACAACAGATTATTGTCATTAATTTCATTTTGCCGCACCAGGTATAAAACAAACCTCTTTCTGTGATGCACAGAAGTGTCCAGTTCTTTAAATTTTACAACAGAAAGAAGAATTCCTTCAGAAAGTGAAGGATTCTTGAAAATGTTAAGAATTCAAAGAATTTTTTACAATAAAGTTGATCAATGTGCTGTGGCTGGTACCATGAGCTTACATCTCACATCATATACTTGACCTGCATATATCTATTTCATAATATTGTAACAATAAAAGAAATGCAGTGAGTTCTTGACTTTGCATCATGTTTCAGTTTGTCAGTGAAACTTCTTCACAGTATATTTTTGTCAGGCTCATCCTGAAATAATTGTTACATAAATTCTAACACTGGATCAAAGGAAAATACAGTCAGTTGTTGTCAACTTATGGCTGGAATCCATATGCGGTGCAGTTGTGCACTTCAATCAGACTGCCAAGATCTGCATCCTAGTATGATCATTCCAATAAGAACCCCTTTCCAGTGATAATAGCTTGTTTATTGTCTCAACCTTAATTGTAACATCAAAATCTTGCTAATTCAATAGAAATAAGCCCCAGATAATGCTTTTGACACCAAAATACTTCATTTTGCATCAAATGATCCCATGTTATCATTTGAAAAATACAGCCCACTTTTCCTTAAAGTTTCTTATATCAAAGAGTCTAGAAATTGGGTGCCCTGAAACCTTAGCAAGGTAGCAGTCTGATCTGCTGGCCAGCTTAGAAAACTTGCATTCATAAGGTGTACAACTTTGCAGCTTGCAGCTACAACAAAGGTTCTTTGCATCTGATAAGGATCTATTTTTACCCTCACAGCCTTTAAACTTTACTTGTGCTTGCACCTTTCATTTTCTTTCACTCATCAGTACGCAGAGGCCAAATCATGCAATGCATTCCAATCTGGTCTCCAGGAACCTAAAGGGAATGAAAAAAGTAAAATCCTAAATACAGGGTATAAACCATATAAACCTTTTGATCTTGAAATCTTTGTTCCATGAATTTCAACAATCAATAAAAGGGAGCACTGTATGGAACATTAATTTGGACACCAATGTTCATGTTCATCATCAAGAAGGACAAAAAATTGTTACTGTATATTGCATATGGCGCAAAATGTAAATGGTGCATTCACATGAGACCACCAAGATCGCATAATATGCACACATTATGCATAATTTTAGAATTATAGAAATTGATAATGAAAATGGACTTATGATCTCCTGATCACCACTACACATCCCACCTCAATAATAACTGTTTGTTTATGAGCTGTTTCCATACCGCACATAATTCTTTTGCCATCAAAATACTATTTTGCATTAAAAAATCTCATCTCAATCTTTAAAATATGAAACTAACTGTTTGTTATAAGTGGCAGTTATACCAAAGAGGGTAGAAATTAGATACTCTTAAAATTGGCTATTTGTAATATATACTACTTGAGAGGTTACTCCAGGCCAGCTTGGAAAATTTCAATTAATAGACCTAATCGGCTAAGGTTTGTTTTACCCATTTCAAGTCATATGACCATGCCCATGGGAATTTTTGGTACTATGCTACTTTTTGCGTTCATGGCAGAATTTTGCATGGCATGAAATTTGTCGGAGAAATCAAAAGATGCTTTATCAAGAGATTGATCACATGATTTGAAATGGGTATAAACAAACCTTAGCTGATTTTGTCTATGAGCTGTACAAATTTTTGCAGCTTGCCGCCTGCAGCCACAACAACATTAGCCTGTGTGCAGACTATACCCAAGGAAAAGGTATAGTCTGCACAACACCGCTCAATATCAAGTGTTGTATGGGTCAGCATTTCATTTCAATTGCATTTTGAATGGCCCTTTCTACTCAGCGTTTGTGTATTATCTGCCCTAGGGTACTTAAAATTCCAGAGTATTGTGTTGTTAATGTAAATTGCTTAGAGCACAAAGCGAAGCCTGAGATTTAATCACACGATAGCCGTTCTCAAATCTGACTGCTTCCTTCTTTCGCAGGAAAGCGATATTATTGGCTGTTGCAACAATGCATTTTCTTTGTTATCACATAAATGCTGAAGCACGTACTACACAACAGCGAGCGGCGTTGCGCAGACTATGCCTTTTCCCTGGGTATAGTTTGCACGCAAGCTACAACAACATGTTCTTGCATCTCATAACAGAGTGTCTATGTTTACTCTTACCGCCTTTAACAGTTTACTTGCAGCTTTCACCTTCAATTTATTTTACTACCACTGCGTTATGCATATTTTTGGGGAAAAATTTAGAAAAATGTTATGATACGATACAATCTACAGCTTTGTTTGAAATTTCCATAACCTGTGCTGTAAATACTTCTTGAAATGTTTGGGATAAATCTACTTTGAGGCAGGGGTGGCCCAGAAATCTTCTGACAGAGGGGTAGGAGCTTCCACAGCTTCCTACAGTCTTCCTACCAGGGGCTGAAATGGCTAAAAAATGCAGTTTGCGTACATCATTTTGGCAAAATTCCTCCAACAGAAACTGAAATTTCCTACGACATGGGGGGCTACATGCTTCCAACAGCCAAGGGGGCTGCAGGTCCCTCTAGCCCTCCCCCTTGGCGCCCATAGTCTGCATACTGTAAATTTTGTCTGCCACAAATTTCCACCATCAATTAGAGAAGGGGGCTGTAGGTCCCTAGCCCTCCCCCTGGTGCCCATAGCCCCAGTCTGCATTCTTTGTAGTGCGCGGGGAAGATCTTCCCCGCGCCACTTCGACCGCTTCCAGCCGCAGCCGCGCCATAACCTGCAATAGCACAATCTGTAGCAGTTATTTTAATAAAATTTACAAAATTCCCCGACCTACAGATGCGCCAAAATGTACTTCCCCGCGCCAAAATCGAAGAATGCAGACTGGCCATAGGCTCCATACTGTAAAATTTTGTCTGCCACAAATTTCCACCATCAATTGGATAACATGGAAATCTATACTCCAAAATTCTAGTTAAATAATTAACCAAAGTTCCCAGCAGTTGAAACAGTATAAATTTCACATCAAAACCACTGGCGGATAATGTTCCTTCATGCTGCTCTGCCACAGTGGCGGGAGGGCATTCTGGTATTTGAATGCACACTGGCCTCTGGCCTGGCGCCACCACTGCTTTTGAGGTCCCACCATGTCATAAGGACAATCAACTGATGCTTCAAGCAATAAGATAGCATGGCCATGATGGGGCCTAAAAGCTAGCAAATGAGGAAAATCCGTCAAATCAATCAGGATTGAGAGGCGTCTACAGCAATGAAAATGTTGTCTAACATTACCTCACCTTTCATCTGCAATGTTTACGAATTCCTTCTGATCTGATAATGCTCTCTTCTGAGTTTGGCCTGCTAAAAAGGCCGACCATAGCTGTGATCGTCTCTGCAGTAATTGGAAGCCATTCTTGCACATCCAGCTCGTCATTTGCAAGGGACACGACATGGAAAGTTGTGAAGGTCAAGGAATCCCCAAAAGGCTCCACGTCGCATGCGCATTTACGATCCATTTCGGTGACGTAATATGCAAATTGGCGGTGGCTTTTGAGAGCAGTGCAGGAAACAATAGGGCCGAAGCGCATGACATCGTGAGCCCTGGTGAGCCCCAAAGCTATTGATTTTACAGCCAATCAAAAAGTGAATAAACAAGGATATACATCGAATGGTCCCGTTGTCTTTTCGTCGAATGCCACCTTTGTCTTCCCATTGTGTTGATTGTTAAATTCACAATGGAGAACAAAGAGAACAAAGCTAATTGGATAATCGTTTACCTGCCTTATATATATAGATATCTAATCGTGTAGCAAGCGAAAGATAATGCTTTAGATATTCAAAAATTATCAAGGAATATCTAAAAGTATGTCAATTGAAATCAAATTGGTTTGATTTCATTCCAAATATCTAAAGCAACTTCAAAAGTTGCCGACGAGTCCTTTACACGAAGTAGAAAGTTACCACAATGGTAATGCTTAGATAACCTGAAAATGAAAATCTAACTGAATATCTAAGGGAACATCTGGTCGTGTATCTCGGCCTTAATAGTTGTATGTTGGAAGGGATGTAAAAACACTTTCAATGGTGCAAAGAAATGTATTTCCTTTTCAAATTTTCTTTAAGTTATACTTCTATGCAGGAACTGCATTTCAGTCTCAAGGGGTTTAAAAGACAAGCAGTAGCGAGGCAACATTATGAGGTCAAACAGGCCAGGAGTTTTGATCAATTCATAAATCCCCAAATCGCCACGACCACGTTTTCTCTTCGTCCATTCATGGTGAGTGTATAGAAAATTTGATCAAAGTTTTTTGCATCATTTTCACTGTTTCCAAAATTCAACATTTTCAGAAACTCGTTTACAGCTCCCTTAGTAAAGGCTGATGGCTGATTTCCACTCAGTACAATTTTCCGATTGGACAGAAATCCTTTTTACTGTGTGAGAATATCGCCGTGAAATTGCATAAAACGTTACACGTGACTAAGATTTTATTGTTTAAAATTCAGTCCGCTCGGAAAATTTTACGGAGTGGAAACCAGCCTTTAGGGAATAAAAATGTACAAAAAATGCTAGCATCTAGTTGAGGATGTAAGCTAAGGATTAACGCATCAAAATCGGTCCAGTATGCGATTTATCGTGGCCTAGCGACACCGAGAGCTTTTCGACGCCCTGGGGCAAAATTGCGAATTGAGGCCCTCTACAAGCGAAGCGAGCAGAAAGCCTTTTCGATCACTCCCTTTAGATTGGCTTACAGTGCATTTCAGAGCATTTCCTGCAGTCAAAATGTCAAAAATCTACAGTTATGAGGCCTCTGAGACCCTGGGACAAATTTTCCCAGCTGCCCTCCATTCGGTGGCCCTAATGATAATTAAAATTCAGTTGCTATCGCAAAAATTGTTAGTCAGTGCTTCCAGAGCGAATGATTCTTTAGTGTTCTCATATCCCAAAAGGAGTTTACCACCACCCCAATCGTAGGAAACTGGCCTTTGGAACCAGGTTGTTGTCTTCATGCATCTTCCATCGTTATCTTAAAACCCATAGCACTTGGAAAAGGCTTAAATCAGGAAAAAGCTCTTTTTATATTCTTTTTCACAGAGTCGGCGTGATGCTCAATCAAAGAAAGGGATAATGAACTAATCCTCACCATAAAAATCATCATCTTGTTTTTAAAAATCATATTTTGATGAAAAGTATGGAAAAGCATCGTAACTTATTTGCGTTTACGATCAAGTTTATGGCTAAGTACGGCCTTCTGTTTCGAAATTTATCAAAACACGCTTATTTCCTCGGCTTACCATACCTTCAGTCTCAACTAAAGCTTTCCAAAAAACTCCTTAAAAATTATGCCATTTCTTATCATGAAGGGAATGGATTTTAAGACCCATTGAGCAATAACAAGTTGGCTGTAAACAAATGCTTTGGTTCAATGCGCCGCGGGAAATCATAATCATAATCATAATACTTATTTAAAGTTGGTTTACTTGTAGCCAACAACAGCTAATTTACACCAACTATCTACACAATATACAATGTAAAAAATATATAAAAATCCTAAATTAAGTGCAAATGTAACACGTGTCCTCCAAGTCTATTCCGTGGTATATCAGCACTAAGGCTGCATTCACATTGCACAATCTTTTGTAAGTGCGTAAACACCCGTGCAGAAATCCGCCATACTAATCCCTTACAGTGTTCAGATTGCAAAAATATTTTGCCTATATTTTGCTTAAGGTGTTCAGATTGCAAACAGTTGGTGTAAATGTCAAATCTTGTACGGAGGTATTATTTTGTTGTTTTCGCTAAGCATTAACTGGCTTACTGCGAGGTTTTCTAATCAATGTATTTCATTTGAAACACATGAGTGTTTGTGTTTAATGCTCTTTGCCTAGGCCCTTACCAAAACGAGGCAGGTATCATCATTTCAAAATAATGGCGTTTGATTATGAGTCGTAGTTAGGAGCGTCCGGCAGCCTTTCAGTAGCGATCAGTCTAATTCGAAGACGAAGAATCAATATTCACACTGATTTCAGTCTGCCTCAACTTTCGGAGCTCCGTGATGACATTTCGCTATTGATCATTTGCTTCACTTGATACGAAATGCATGCGGGACAGCTCCTATCAAAATTGGCGAGTTGTGCTCATTCATACGTGGAAGCAATCTGTTCCCTTGACGTGGACGTCCGAGAAGACGATTCGGGGTTTCAGCCCTTCTTAGATCGGTTTTACCATTTTTAGCCACGAAAAGGCCTGTTTGCGGTTCCATTCTCTCTTAACTGTTTGCAGATATCTTCGATACATACTATTTGGGAACGCAAATTGGTAGATACAGTTACGAACAAATATCCTATATGAGATCATCTTTAGACGAATTCCACTAATTTTCACTTTTACCAGCCGGCTCAAGGCACTGGATTCCTGGATTAGATGTCAGTGCTTGGAATCATCAAACTGATACTGTGTGGTCTACGAAGAGAATCAATGTTATATGCAAAAGAGAAACGCTGTCATGATTGTTTTAGCATTAGCTTGCATTTGATTGACAGACCAGTGAGACCAACAGTGGTCGCAGACAAAAGGGAATTATCCCAAAAGGCAATTCAAAGCAAAGCAACCAAAGCTACAAAAATGCCCTGAAACCAGTAAGGCTATTAGCCTAGCCGTATGAAAGGTCGCAAGGTTGCCATGGGAAGTCATGAGCATAAATCGAAAGGACAATTAGCTAAGGATAGCAGGCTACTTCGTGCTGCAGGATGGCAACATGGGGTTAGACTTAATACATGTCGCAGTGTCACTCTTTGACTGAAATGATACCGCCGCAGCTACCCCCCCCCCCATGTGTCCCAAATCATCAGACTGGCTACACAATCTCTGTATGCTCCTTAGAACTGATTTGTCGCTTCTACAGAGACTTGTTGCCAAACAGTGTATGAAGTAGCCCCTTTTTCAAAAACGTTGCATGGTTAAAATTCGAACCATGGAATTCAGTTTTTGTGGTTGTTGTTGCTGTGATCAGTAGTCATCAAACAAGAATACTCTTGGAAACAACACACTGAAATTTGAAACCCACTTTCTTTGAGTTTAGAAGAATTGCAGATAATTTGTGACTTTGACAAAATTGAGCATGGATAGTTAAAACAAAATTGAAGTCTCAGAAGTTCAGGTTGAGCAAAGATCAAGGAATCATAGTGTTGATAAGATCAGAACGAACGCTAGCATTATACAATGTCATTATTAGTAATCAGTTAAGAAGTCTAGCATCTGACAAGCAAGAAATTTTCAAGAGAACAGTTCCTTATATTTTGTTCCAAGTGCTGTGTTTGATGAGAGAGACAGTCTCTCCCCAAGGTAAGTCCATCTAAAAATAAATACTGACAGATCTGATAATAATGAAGCAGCTATCTTGCTTTAGACAACAAGGACAGATTTTGTAAGACAATAGCAGCAGTTGCTTTTATTGACACCTAAATTCAAAGAGATTTGCGATTGCAGATAAAGGAAATTCTCTCAAGCAGAAATTCAAAACAAACGAAACCGCAAAGTTTCTCTGAAACCCAGGTAGCTATCTCGCTTGTTGTGCATTCCAAAAATAGTTTTTAAGAGCTAACATGAGCGTATATTGAAAGAAGGAGGATATATCTAGATATCTACCACGGGCATTTTACTTGTTTGGTATAGGAGCCGATTTGGAGGCGATTCAATTCTCGTATTTTTTTGGTGCAATCAAGGCACTTACTTCTCAGCTTCTGAACAGCAAAAATAAAATGCCCGCAGTAGATGTTTAGATATATGTTCCTTCTTTCAATATACGCTCATGTTAGCTCTTAAAAAGCATTTCTGGAATGCACAACAAGCGAGATAGCTACCTGGGTTTCAGAGAAACTTTGCGGCTTCGTTTGTTTTGAATTTCTGCTTGAGAGAATTTCCTTTATCTGCAATCGCAAATCTCTTTGAATTTAGGTGTCAATAAAAGCAACTGCTGCTATTGTCTTACAAAATCTGTCCTTGTTGCTTCAGACAAATCCCTATGAATTAAAAACATTGACATCAATGAACAGTTGAGGAGTGCGGATACTTTTAAAATCACAAGCAAATATTACGTCACCTCTTGTTTCTTTGCTTTATCTGACACCCGACTAAAGATAACATTACACCATACACACCAAGGCAACAATGTGAAATGAAATGTCGGATTCAGTAACATATCAATGTGGACCACTGTTGGTCATGTTCACAAGATACATTATATCAAATTTTTATTCAAATCCTTTTTAAAGACTGCCAGATTGTCGGTTAGGCAAATCCATTCATCAAATCAAAACGAATGCAGGAGTAAGCAACCTGTACACAAAAGCCCAACAGAAAGGCAAGAGATCTGATTTCTCATACCACGTAACCAACCTGCCTGCAGTTTAATTATTGTTATGAATTCAAATACATGGGCCAAGTGTAAACGAAAATCACTAAAATGATAGACAGATGCTGTAGCAACCGGCAAAAATTCGGATGTGCTTGGAAATGCCTCTGAAATATTGCAAAAGCATCACACTTAGCCATGCCCTGTTAGAGCAAAAACAATAATTTCTTCCCATTGCTCATTTTATATCAAACGGTTGGCATAATTCCCACATATTCATTTACTTTTGCTCGATCGAGCTGCGACGAAGAGAGCCGCCTTGAGCTGCTGCAATCGCTGCCTCTTGAAAAACTAAAAAAAAATCGGACTAAACAGGTCTCGTCCTCAAAGGAAAGTTTTCAAGTAAAGATTAGCAAAGAGAAGGAAAATCGCTTGGCTACAGTGTAATTTGCTATTGCTTTCTCTGAAAGGCTCTAATCAGGTTAGGAGCAGGTTTTTCCACTAAAAAATCCTGATTTGAGACAATACCTGGCAACTAGTCCCTCATTGAGCAGGCCATCAGCAACATCAACAAGAGCGAGACTAACTAGTGGAGCTAGTATGTCAAATTTCCAGATATTTCTCTCAAAACAGCAGAGCCTAAACGCCACTAAAACATGCTTTCCAGAACTATGATTACTTCGAAGAATTTGAATGTTTCTTCAAGCCACCATTGCGAAATTCCATTGTTCAAATCTTGTTTTATGACTGGAATTTTGTCCGGTTTTAGAGCTCCAGGAAAACAAGGTCCTCATCGAAGCAACAACAGCAACGTTGACGGTGTTTGTAGCGCCGTGGTGTGATGCTCTGACTCAGCAGCCAGAACAGTTAGGCGGATTGGGTTCGATATCCGGTTGGGCCCCACCACTTGAGCGTCATGACAAGGGGTCGTGGGCTCGATTAGGTTTGCTCTGTTTCTGCGATCCCAGCGCTTGGCGCTGAAAAACGCAACTTCGCCTTCACCTTCACCAACATTGATTCAATCCAATGGCACGAGCGTGAGTTGAGAGCCCTTGTAGAGTAAGGCTAACATGGGGCCCCGTAGTGAACATTTAAGCAGTCAATGGCTATTTATTTGTCTCAGTGTTCGCATTCCCACATTTAATCAGATTCAGATATATCCCTTCAGAATGAATTAACGTCACCCAACAAGAATCGTGAGATAAGAACTCAGGTGAAATTTGATTGAGATTAAGATAACTTCTGCACTGTACCTGTAGCCTCTCTCTGGACTTATGACAGTGAGTCCCTTGTATCCCTGCGGTAAACCTTGCTTAACAGAGACTCATAATGAAACAGCGAAAATGCTGAACCTATTTTCTGCAATCATCAATGGAGCTATGATGGAATCAAGGCTTCGAATCTCAATCCCTTGGCAATGTTTTCAATTCTTCAACTGAATCGAAAATTCTATCACATTTGCCGTAACCATATAGACTTAAGCCTCTTCGTCCCTTTTTCCCCGCGTTCTTTGATTTGCTGATATCACTTGGTCAATCAGGACTCATAATTTGATTTTAAAAAAAGTGGGCCCACTTTAAGGCCCGCGTAGCACTGTGATCCAGGTATGGAATTAATACCAAAAAATGAAAATTCGAGTATAAACTATTTGATAATTTATCATATGGAAGAGACACGATACTATTGAGCAAAACAAAAATTTTTCAAATCGGAGCTGTGAGTCCAGAGTTATGATTTTTCTGAAGTTGACCTACGATGCAAAGTTTTGTTTACAATACCATTTCCGGCCTAATGTTTGTGACATCGATTAAAACATACAAATTGAAATTACTATATATCCTCAACGAGAAGGCCGATTTTCAAAAACGTTTTTTTATTTTACAGATACATATCTACTCTTTGCGAAAATGCAAGTTAAATCTTTAAAATCTCAACCTAAATAGACTTTTTTTCAAAATTGAGTACGGCATCTTTAGGCTCAAAAACTGTTGAAAACATAAGAATTTCGTCTTTTATAGTGAAAACTAAAAATCTAACTAAATCTAACTCTTAGCATAAAAACTACAATTAAATTTGATGTGTTGGGAACATCTTTGCCAAAGGATTCGTACAGATTAGTGCAGAAAAAATTTTCAGGGCACTTTTTAGATTCTGGGCCCAATTCGAGCAACATGGTTGCACGTGATTGTGTGTAGCTTGTAGGCCTGTAACATTTCAAATATCATGAGCATATAGAAATAGCCAAGTGTGCCCTTAAATTTCAGCTTATCAACGAGCAACAACATAGAACAGAAACTTCGTCTGCATTGACAGCAAGATCAAAAGTTAATTGAAAGGCTGACATCAGTCTTACAATTTTTTCCTGCAGGGAACATGTCTGTCTTATAGTTATTTCGCTCCTGTCACCAAGTTGTGATTTCTCGTCCCAGCAATTGGCTTGGGAGTCATCTTTATCTCTGACAAACTGACATAATTGCACTTTCTAAATTGTCTCACTATGATATCTCGGCAAAAATGGATTGATTTGTGATCAGACTAAAAGGATATCTGCAGGTCACGTGATCACAGTGAGCACCCAATCGAATTGTTGACACCATGTCAGCTAGGCAGGGCCGTGACTTGAAGTCTCAGTCCCGTCCGATCGTTCACTAAGTTCCGAGAGCTTTTGAATTGCTGGCTCTATAACAATGAAACACGCATTACTGGGGATGTCTTGATATGCTGTCATTTGATATAGAGTTTATTGATCTTTGATGACATCATCAAAAAATGGTTGTTGCGAACGCGTACATATGAAGAACCATGTTAGGCTTCACTTTTCGAAAAATGAGGAACATACTATGATTCAGCAGGTATCGTTATCTACATTTGGAATTTTTTACGAGTTTTTTAAACCAGTTCATAGCAAATTTTAGACAAAAATGACTCTTTTTTGCGAATAAAATAAATAAATGCTAACATCAGCAAAAAAATTAGCTGTACTAGGCATAAATTTCAAAATGAGAATTAAAGAGATACAATTTTCCACATTTCAAATCGCATATCGGTATGCTTTATCAACTAAAAGATTTGCAAGAAAAGATTAGCAACATTTGCTGACGTCAGCACTTAGTCACGTGACACGAACAAAAACAAAAGGCGTCATCTTGTTTGCCTGATCATGTTTGTTTCTTGTGCTAAGTTTCAAGCCTCTAGCTCTTATGGTTCTGAGAAAACTAGTCTCCCAAAAGTTTCAAAAAGCCAAGTTTGGATAGGGTTAAAGCCACCATTATTAAAAAAAAATTGTTGCATTGCTTCTACGTTTCCCTCACATTCATGTATCGGCAAAAATATATTAACATGTGACCAGTCTAAAAGGATATTTGCATATCATGTGATCAAAATTAGCAGCTAATTCAATTGCAGACACCATCTCATCTCAGCGAGACTATATCTTGTCCTAAAGCCACCATAATCTCCAAAATAGTTGCATTCCTTTTACCTTTCCCTCGCATCGATGTATCGGCAAAAATTGATTAATATGTGATCAGTCTAAAACGATATCTGCATGTCATGTGATCACAGTTAGCAGCCAATCAAATTGTAGACAGCATCTCATCTCGGCAAGACAATTTAACGTGTGTCTAGCTTAGGATCTGAGGTACTTCATCTTCTTGAGGTACTTTCCAAATTGCCCCTTTTTTGGTATATGTTTTGCAAAAAAGGACTGATTTCACCCAATTTGAAAGGAAAATGGTTGATCATGTGATGAAACTTGGTAGCCAAATCAAATTGCAATTTTTAGTTTGAGATTGGATACGTTACCTTCCAAAATACTTGGAACCCCTGCAAAAATTGTAAAACCAGTATATATCACGCGGTATTTCAAAATAATTTATGATATTGTCCTTTACATTAAGCATCAGCAGGGATTAGGCCCTAAGGTTTGCAGCGAATTATGACTGGCCAATTAGATTCTTGCTCCCATTTCAATGCTGATTTCAGTACTAGTTTCTATGGTCTTTAGAGTTAAAGACGCAAGAACATTGGCAGTTGGTTGGTAATTGGCCAGCTCCTGACAAAAGCAAATTTGAAGAAACAACTAACCCCAACTAACAGCACGACGTCATTCCGACATGCTAAAATTTTTCCGCTTAAATCACTACTGATTTCAGAAATCAACAATTTCAAGGTGTATTCCTTCCTTGCGATGATCAAGATGCAGTGCACTTACCAACAGCATTTTTTGTTCAAACCTAATTATTTCATAAGATTTAATAAACAAACGTAGCGCAACGGAACTTCGGAAATTTTAACTAAAAACTGAAAGTATCTACTTACAAAATGTATAATGATGTAATAACTTTGCAACTACGATTTAACATAAGTACCGATACCGTTAAAGCTCTATAAAGCCCCCCCGGGGGGGCTTATTGAATTTCGGACCTTCCAGAGGGGGGCTTAATAAAGAGGTGGTTTATAAGAGAGGGGGCTTGTTCACAGAATCAAATGACAAGGATATATTTGGCAGCTTTCAGTTCTTGTATCCTATATTTTGCGGAATCAACATATAATATTATGGCTCAAATACATAAATTCGACACACTTTTTATCCCAAACCATACTAAAATTGACTTCGAAGTAGAATTCATCAATTTCATCAAATGTAAGAAGGAACTTGGACATCACAAAGCTCCAAAATACATCCTATTGAATCCATAGAAATATTTGATTTGATAATATTTAATTTGAGAAGAATTTAAAATCTTCTGGAATAAGTTCCCGCTCACTTCAAGGCGTTAAAACGACACTCAATCTTCCAACGTATCTTAAAACCCACAGCTTGTGAAAAGAACTTAACTCAGGTATATACAAGGATTACGGGAGTAATTCCTTTTAACCAATACTTTGATAAAATGATTTCTATCAAGGAAAGAAGAGCGTGATGTTTCGCTTGGCTCTATCAACAATTGAACAACAAATATGCAATCAAAACACGGCACATTTTGAAGCATACTCCTTAACAGTTAGTTATTGTGCAAGCAAATTTTTCTGCTTCTTAAACAAAACAACAAAATCGCAAAAACGCAAAAAGGTTGGTGCTAAATGTAGTGCTCTACAGATAACATCAAGTCTTCATTGTAGTAAGACTGAGCAATAGGTCTTTAGTAATCTTGTTCAAAATTAAATTGCTGTCGTTAAGCACCAAAGTACTATCAGTACCTGTCTCGCTTTAAATGGCGCAGCTTCCTCTCACTCAAACCAGTTTTCGAATTGAAATAAGCCCTCAGCAAAAACACTCAAGGTTATACGTATCGCTTTCACAAAGTGTTAAATCCTTTCTTGAAAAGAATAACTCAATGCTGTACCTGAGGCCAGGAGTGACCAGAGAAATTGATCATTTGACAGCAATACTGAGCACTTCAAATTTCTTTGAGCACTTCTTTCTTCTAAACATAAAGATTTATTTATTTGGTTCGGGACCTGTCTCTTATACGCTCAAGACCATCTGCGCTTTAAGCTAATCTGCATACACTTTAGGAGCATGTGCGCGTGTGTTCAAATCTTCAAAACAGCTATAGCAGCCGAAAAGCCTTAGCTATGGACACATATTATTGATCCTTGACAATCAACAAATACGGTCATTGAGAGCAGTGAATACTAAGTCCGTCACCGTAGGCCGATCAGGGGTCTACTTCTTACATGCCGGCCTAATCTACCATGAAACCGAAGCTCTGATATTTCAAAATTCAAGACACAGCTTCCAGGGCCTAGATGAGCGAACAAGAATACATTGATGGTGCAATTTTGTTTCAATTACATCAACTTGAAAACTACGCAATCTTTGAGCGAACATCTGCAAATTTAGTCTTCTTTAGGCACATAGTGCGTTTTAATAATGTTGCTAGCTATTGGGCCTAATCATAGCTGCAAAAATAAGCGATCGACGTCAACGTTACTATTGCAAGCACTTTGATAAGACGAAAGCAAGGCACTATTGATGGTTGACCGAGCACAAGAAAGTCTTGAAACTGGCTGCGGTTTTATGTGTACAGCATTGGAACTATACAACGACAGGACTCGATGCCAACTAGAGCGTCATGTTGCATCCACGGGGGGGGGGGGGGGAGGGCGTACTCCCATACTTGACTTGACGGGATGTGCCACTCAGCAGGGTGTCATTTTACGGTAAAACTTATGCGACAGGGTGTCCTTTTTGATAAAAAATTATGCGACAGGGTGTCTTTTTTGATAAAAAATTATGCGGTAGGGTATTACAATTGATAAGAAACTTATGCGACAGGGTATCATGTGGAAGGATGCCTTTTAGAGTTCTCTTGAAACAATGGATTTTGGCAAAAGTTTTATGCGACAGGGTATACTTTTGGGCCATTCTTTATGCGACAGGGTACAGGGTGTGGAGAGATTTGCCGCACACCCCCGTCACTCCCCTAATCAAGTACCCCCCCCCCGGGGGTTGCATCAAACTTGCTCTCGGTCTTGACGGGTGACGGGAAAGGAAAAGATAAAAAGAAATATGTTAAACTTTGTATCAAAACGGCGCTCCTCCAATCATTGATAAACCAAGATAGATACACATTCCACAAATTGGACATCAACAAGCAAAAACTTCCCTCCTCACAGCCGTGGAGTCATGACTTCCTCTTGTATCTGGCTCGTTTCTAAGGCCCCGTCCACACGTATACGTTTACGTCTGTAAACGCATACATTCTTATACGTTTACACCTTGCGTCCACAAGTAAACGGCGTTTTAAGTTATCCTAAACGCATACATTCGAAAACGCTTTCCAAAGTGGATACTTTTGAAAACGCTGTTTTCACGTCTCCGTGTGGACGGTCGTAAACGCATACTTTCGTATACGGTGACGTCACAGACTTCATATTCACCAGTCATTCGCAGTTGTTTTGAAAACACTGTTTTTGCGTTTTCATGTGGACGGTCGTAAACGCATACTTTTGCAAACGATGACGTCATAGACTTCATGCTCATCATACATTTTCGATTGTTTTGGCGTTTACGTGTGGACAGGCTAAAACGCTCAGTGGATCAGTGTGGACGGAAAACATTCTATGCGTTTACAAAACGTAAACGTATACGTGTGGACGGGGCCTAACACTTATCTACTATCATTGAATTGAATTGAGCCAAACAAACTTCTAGAAAAAATCTTAAGGGTTTCGCCTGCACCTTGACATAACATTTGCGCCCACCTTTCACGCCCGATGACGGTTCTCTGCGAATATAATTCAGGCTAAAAGAAGTAAAAAGATGATATCAGTTGGGTCTTGTTCAACATGAGAGATTTCGGCTAATGCGAAGAATGAAGCAGAAACCAACGGCAAACATTAGGCTAGTCACAATTGAAAGGGAGAGGAACATACCTTAGTAAAATGTATCGTACTATCTGTGCACAAATTCGTCTATTTCATGTTTAAATCTTTGTAGTTCTTTGAAAATCCTTCTGTTCTCTGACAAATTGATGAACTTTTGCACAAATAACACACCAGAGTTCTTTGCTGGACCTATTACCTGAGTCCATTATGCCTCTCTTGAAATTAAAGCTGGCTCGGGCCAAGTAAATAATATAGTTTAAATGCTTCTGATAACTTTGATACATGCTGTTTCACGGTGCAACAAGAGAATTAGGGACGTAGGAAGCATCTCAAACTTTGGGGGCACGACGCTTCGAGGGCACTTTTTCCTTTAGAAAAGAGGGCACTTCTCAGAATAAAAAGGGTACTTCTTTGTTTATTGCAAAATCTTGGGGGCACGTGCCCCTAGTTTCCCCCGGTTCATACGTCTATAAAACGAAGCAATGGGTGTGTGAGCGTTTCTTCGGCCTTTCTACGGTGACTAGTCGATAGACTTACGTCGATTCCCCCTAAGCAAGGTTTATCCAATGGTTCATCGAAGGGATACAAGGAACGCAAGTTAGCAGTCTAACCTAGGGGTTCTTTACTTGACAAAGTGTAAGTAAGGCTTGTTAAAGATGGGATTTTTTTCATGGATAATCTGTCGTTTCGAAAAAAATGATTTCCACTGTAAAAGATTGTTCAAAAGAGATATATATTACTTGACACCATAGTGAGAGAAATCTCTGTTCTTTGCGATTTCAAATTGTGAAAGAGCAAAGTTTAATCGGGTATTAGTAATGACTGGACTTCAGTCTTAGAGCGAGGGGCGATCTCCGTGTGAGGCAGACAGGATATGAAATATACGAGGTAGAAATGTAGATCTCTAGTCGTTTCGACAATGAATGATTACTACTGAGAAAAATTCATCTGAACAACAGTTGCTCTGTAGATGCCCAAGTAGCTGAAATTAGTCAACATTGCAATAAAGGTAAATCGACGCCTTTGACTCGAGCTAGCATAATCAGCCTTGCCTAGCCAACCGCAAAATCCATAATGGCTGCTAATGCACCCATTTTCTGAGCGCATTTGATTGAAGTGTACCAGAGTATTCATTCGGCTTCTTAATCGGCGTGTGACGTAGCTAAGAACAAACTGGGAACGAGGTTGCTGAAAAAAATTGACCCTATTTAAGCCGCCCAAACTTGGAGCTTCCAAGAACACCAATCAGATTGCGAGATTTGTGTATTATTATGGTTACGGTAAATGTGATAAAGAAAACAAGCAGGGGCACAAAACACATCAGTTTTCAAAATGGTACCATCAGTGGGACCAATGCTTGAAAGATGATTTCCCTTCCAAAGCTATTTTACAGACTAAAAATTGGCTCAAATTTGCTGTCACTTTTGACCAAAACTACATCCTTTGGCCTTCCAAATACAAGAAATTCCAAAAAAACATGCTTCTGCCGGGATCAAAATTACCACAAATAATTCCTTCACGTGGACCCATTTCTTGACAATAATATCAAGCCCTTATTGACTTTAGTGACATCACCTAAAGTCAAAGGAGTCTGTAAAACAAGGACGATGGTATTCAGTCTACCTCTGCCTCTTTGGGTACTTGTTTGATAGACCAGTTGTTCATTCTCTGCTGAATATAGGCTAGGCTACACGTTTTTCATTTTACAAGAAACTGGTATATAAGAAATTAGAACTAGGATGGCAAAAAATTTAAGAAACCCTGGTATTATGTTCGAAAAATGAAACTATTTCGTGTGCGCAACTAGGATATTTCAAGTCTTCAAGGGCAGGGGTTTTGTGGTAGAAATTGGGCATAAAGATGTTGGATTTCCAATTGAGACATTCAGGGCAATCGCATGATATGTGTACATTTTCCAATTTTCTCAAGGGAGTCAACAATAATCTAGGGGTTTCTGCCAATGGGCTAGTTTCTAAAGATAATGATAACAGAATCAACTTTAAGTGAACAAGCTCAGTCAGTAGGTAACGTAGAAAGACATCAAACTGGTTTGAGTCTGTACTGACATTGACTATTCAAACAAAACGTTCAACAATCAAATCAACTGGCCTGATGAGAACAGGGCAAAATTACCTTCCTTGCCAAAAAGGGCAGGGGTTGTAACAATTCTAAAAGCTAGATCAGATAAAATTGTGGGGAAATTTTTGTTCACCTTCTCACTCTTATTTTTAGGTAATTTTCATAATAATTCTATGCTTTGAGCACAGAGAATTTGTCTTCTTGATAAAAATTGTGCTTCATGTCGAGGAAAAAACACCTGGCAATGGTAGAAACCTCCTCCATCCATGTGAAATAAGAAACTAATTAAGAAACTTTTGATAGTAAAATGCTGAAATTTTCATGTGAAATTAAGAAACTTCTAGTACTACAGGCTAATCCAAGTTTCTTATAAAAGAAAAAACGTGCAGCGTGGTTGAGCGTTGAGGGGTAAAATGCTGAAATTTTCATGTGAAATTAAGAAACTTCTAGTACTATAGGCTAATCCAAGTTTCTTATAAAAGGAAAAACGTGCAGCGTGGTTGAGCGTTGAGCGGTTTGCTGCAAACAGCCTCTGTCTCTGTGAGGGAGAGTGCCGGTTCTCCGTCCTTCGACATCCCAAAACGACCCTGTCTTCAGGCAGCTCGTCAACAGTATATATCGTGTGATCAACAAACATATAAACAACAACAAGGATTGCGTCAGTGTAGCATCTTTCATCAACAACACATTTACTCAATTACTCATACAGCTGTCCTGCAGTTTAGCACCTGATGAATGACATTTACGATTTGTGAATTAGCTAGAAAAAGAGATCAAGGGGCAGATGACCCAGGGCAAGGAAAATCTAATCTTGCAGCCTTGAAACAAAATTTGCATTCCTGTGTGCATCCTAACTATTGCAATAACTATATCAAAGGGCAAGTTTGGGTGTTGGTCATTATACCCAAATATCTTATCTAAAGCATTGGCCCAGTGCATAAACTATACTATAAACCTTCTGACAGTGATTAGGAGTCTCTGTTTACAACGGCCGCTTGCAAAATACACCAAACAAGGTTATATATGGTTAGGTACAGAAGTAAGCGCAGAATATCATGAAAATATTTTTGGTAAAAGCACAAATGATTTATTCCAGAGTTTAGGCAAATCGACCACTGTTGCGAAAAAATCTTCGTATACCCCCAGCGAGCGCTGTAGGACCACGGCTATTTATTTACCAAAGAACAGAGATCTAGAAATGGAAAACCGTGTCACGAATTTTTGGTCTATTCCACTTAGAATTATGCCACTTTAAGTTTATCTTGAGGTCTGAAATACCTATTTTAACTTTCAAGCCTCTGTAAAAGTCAAACCAATGGGTCTATTGAGAATCTAGATATACGCTTTGTGACCCTGTGTGCCTAGTTTCAAGCGATTTGGTTGGAATATTGGGTACACAAAGCTTTTTAGTGCTTTTAGTACCCAGCAGTACTCCGTAATCCTGTTTCGAGAAACAAGGCTTTCATCAAAACGAAGTATAAATGCGGGAGAAACAATTATGCATGAAAGTTTAAACAGAAATACTCAAAAATCAAGCAATAAAGCTTACGCGAGGTCTCATAGAGAGTTATGTCAACAAATAGCAAATAGCAGGACGGGAGTTAGCCTGCGCGCTGACTCAAACTTCAACGAAGGAGGCAAGAGGTTTGAGTCTGTGCGCAGGCTACACGGGAGTGTGTTTCTGTTTTTGGGCTCAAGCCCAAGGGACATTGTGAGACGAGGGGCAAATCACTTCTCAAAATAGCGTACGTGATTTTTGTGATTTTGGAATCACATGATTTTTCAGTGATTTTGTGTGATTTTTGTGACTTTTAGTGATTTTTCGTGTGATTTTTCAGTAATTTTCCAGTGATTTGTGATTTTTGGAGTGTTTTGCATATGATTTTATTGTGATTTTGTGAATTTGCAACGTGATTTTTTTTGTGATTTCAAGGAAGGTGTACGAAAAAAATCAGTGATTTGCCCCTCGTTGTGAGATACGAGCGAATTCTAGGAAGGGTTAGACTTGCCCCAAGTCTTTTTCAGGCAGACTTATTACAGATGACGAAATAGACTTGGGGCAAGTCTAAAGAAGGGTTAGCTTTCTTGGTTTGAAAATTGGCAGAATTTCTTATTGTTCTCTTATTCCCTTGTTGTTTGTGAAAATTAGGGAATATCCAAACTTCAGCGATATATTTCCTGAATATGTTAAACTTGGCCAAAAATTTGGAAAATTCTTAAATTATTGGGTGGGGCTGTGTTACACCTCTACAAGCAACGCAACTGTGCAAGGCTCCTTCAAGAAAACACAGGTGGATGGTATAGGTCAAAAGTTTATCGAAATACCACAGGGCCAGCGCCAGAAATTTTCCGACAGAGGATCTGGAGCTTCCCACTGGGGGCTAAAATGACTGAAAAATTGTGTTTTCGTGCATTGTTTTGTCAAATTCCCTCCGACGGAGGCTAGATGCCTTAAAGCTGGCAACCAATAATTCGTACTTTCTTTATATAGCGACAGGAAGACTTTAACAGGTAGATTTTATTGCACAATTTGATGGCGATGCAGCAGATTAAGGCCCCGTTCACATTACTCCGTTTTCATGCAAAAACGGACATCTTTCGAGTGCGGAGTTCACACTTGTCCTCAATAAAGGATCTGATCACGGTTTGTTTGTCTTTACTCCATGTTCTTTGTTTTCTTTGTTTCCTGATTATGTTTCGGTATTTGTTTGTTATCAGCGTTTCTAAATTCCTCCGTTTTTGGGTGTTCACATTACAGTTTTGCGTTTCTGTTTAGCTCCGTTTTTATTTAGCTCCATTTTTGCAAGCGTTTTCATTTAGCACCGTTTTTGGGGTGGACTCATGTGAACCCAAAGCCAACCAAATCTGACGAATATCGAACGTCGGTGCTCTTTGACTTGGACAAGTTGCCGAGGTCGAGCTTCGTTAGATTTGAAACCGTCGTGGAGATATGTTTTATTTCACGTTTGTTTCATATCATTTCACGGAGGAAAGTGAGAGCAAATGCATTGAGTACAACGTTTAAAAGCTGGGGAACATTTTGATGCAAAGAACTGAGCGTTTGATGCAAAATTCGCCAAGATAGAGCGAGGACAAAACTGTTGCTAGATTTTGGCAGGTAAACAAGCTTCATTTCTGTTTCTTATTATACTTACGATACAACGCAACAAACACAAGCAATAATGTTGCGTCATTGCATTACAACCACAGCAACAGGACCGATGTTGCCATACCGGCAGGATACTGCGATTATGCAGAAGCAAGAAGAAAGACACAGAGCTAAACAGTCAACCCTTCAACGGTATGAATTTCATTTTACTTCAAATCAAAGAACAAGTAGTGTTACTTGTTTTGCAGTTTGGAAAACAACACAGAATAAATTGCCTCAGTCAAAGGTAGGCCCCACAATATACGCGATTGGGCTTCCTGTGGAAACACTTGCTCCCACTTTGTGACTCTGACAAAATTGAGCATTTCATTCATTCCATAAGACTGACGACGTGTTTTCTTGTATTCTTTCAACATTTATAATCTGATCTTTTAATTTCACTCATACAAAGGACTCATGACCAAACGCATTCTAAACTGGGACTAAAATCTTACGAAAAATCACAAGAAACTTAGAACATCTTCCATCCTACGAACGTCGAAAGAAAATTCGAACGTCCCTTAGAAAGCCACTTCGAGCTTCGCTTCGCTGTCCCTGTATTGAAATGTATTGAAGTGTAAGGACATAAGTCCCTTAATTGAAGCGATAACTACAATAACAACAACGAGCATAGGTTAGAGGGACTTATGTAATGTAGTTTATCATTCCATTTTATTTTCACTTAGTTAGGCACGGTAGCTCCGTCAGTCCATGAGAACTGCTTTTCAGGGGGCTGTGGCAAAAAATTTACTAATAGGATAGATAGATGCATGGATAGTGAAGACAAATAAAAACTTCAGAGAAGTTCAGAGTGACCAAAGATCAAGGAATCAAAGAGGCAAAAAGATTTGAAATAATAATAGCATTATATCTAGCATGGAATTTTAATGTTCATATATTTTGTTCATGTCCTTGCACTTGAATACTGTCGCGTTATCTTTTTTGACCCAAAACAACTGAGACCTAATTCCAGTGCCTTAGTACCCTGGTAAAATGAAAATGTGAAGAATTCTCTCAAAAATTATACCGAATTGAATATTTTTCGAAACTGTATCTTAAACTTTGCAGCAATTTGCCTTCTCGAATCACATTTGATGGACAAATCTGAAAACTGCTGAGAAAGCAAGGAACCGTAAAACCGCCAGCTTTACGGTCAAAACCATAAAACCGTTTTTAAAATGGCTAAAACCGCCATCCATCAGCCCCATACGGACCCCATTTTAAGCAATTTTTGTGAAACAAAGAACTCAGTTCTGATTGAGACAAAGCGATTTGAAAGCCTGAACAACAGATTTCACACCCTCTGCGTAGCGAACCATAATTCATTTTATTTGATCAGTGCACCTAGGGCCATAAGATCTATTGTTCTGAAGTGCAAATGACGGTGCTATCTAAAAATCGCACAACTATGCCTACACAGATCCACTGATCATAAATAAACCAACCAAATCCTACCAAAAACCTACATCAAAGAGGTCTTCTGTAATCTTATCGCAAGCAAGAAGGCATTCACCCTCTGCTCCAAAATAATTTGATTGTTTATGGCTGATAAAATTGCCCGTTATGGATCTTTAACTATGTTCTGCATTGGAACAAGGATATCAAAGCCTGGATGAAAGGATCTGTATTATTTTGCATCCACGTGCAAGGAGGAAAAGACAGCTATATTGATATTTATGTTTCATCCTTAGGGACTGTTCATTTGTTTACCATGATTGTTTTGAAGCAAACACATGTGCTGCTGCTGCCATTCTCGATGAATGGCTTCATCAGAAATAAGCCACTACTAATAAAAATCAACTGGAAGACAATTGCGCAGTTTTTATGCCATAAAAAACCAGCAAACGGAACATGCGAAGATTTCTACTCAATCGGTAAACAACGCAAACTACACCATCTTTTATCGTTCGCTAGTTGGTACTCATTAAAATTCTGACTGAAAATTATACAAGAGTTCCTTGCGAAAATATTTTGGGTACTGATGGCTGCAAATACTGGCAGTGTGTAGCTACTTCTTACAACTCCCAGCTTCATGTAATCAGAAAATATAAAGATTCATCATTCACTCACCCAAAAACTGCGGCTTTAGCGCAAGCAATACACAATGTACACGTCCCAACTTTTCTTGTAAACTAGCAGCAAATATCGAAGGCGCAAATCAGTTTAATCCAATCTAAAATAGCTCTTGAGGTCGCAGTTAAAAACAGGGCAAGCCGTTGTTTACATCAAATCGCAGTCGCAAAGTCTACCAACACGCCGTTCAATCTTGAGAAATAATCTCAAACAAAGGACGGAGATGCAGCTTCCGTTGTATAACCAGATACGAACGAATATTTATACTAATTCAGGCATACCTTGACCAGATCAGAACGGAATTTCTTATTGGCAATAAGATGAAAAGGCTCTTGAAATGAAAGATTGGTTGAGACGTAGGTCGTTTCTTGTTGTGTTCTCTCTCTTAGACTGACCTTTCCGAGGGCTTGCCAAATTCTTCTCTGTCCCTGCGAACTCCCGGAGAACTCCCCGACAAAAATTCTTCCGAAGGTTACCTCCAACTAAGACTCCGTTTACACAGTAACGGTACTGTTTCGATCCGTCACAATTTCATAACGTTTCATTCCCGTTTACACAGTGACGGATTAAATTTGTATCGGTACGCCCTCGCGTTTACACTGTACCGGAGCGAGGGGCACTTTATTGCTTGGGCATGCGCAATGAAGTTTTCTGTGTATATTTGGCGGTATGTGAAGGAAAGCAAGATGGCGGCAAATAAAGCCTGCAAGAAGAAGTCAGACGAAAACAAATCTTCCAAAAGATTCTCTTGGACAGATGAAGAAACTTCCCTGCTTTTGCAAGTTGTGAAAGTCTACAAGGCTTCCAAAACAGCCACAGGACTTGACTGGGAGACGGTAAAAACGGATATGAAGATATCACAGAGAGAGATTTCAGGCCCAGTATCCCCAATATGAGGATTAATATGAGCCCAGTACCCCCAATATGATTTCAGGCCCAATACGAGTTGACTCCTTATCCTCATTATTCTCTCAGATCTCCCCATCCCTCCAAAATTTTCTAAAATTGACGTTGCCTTCTGAGATGCTGGTTGCTAAAAACTGCAGCTAAAACTGCATTTGAATTAACAAGAGCTAGAAGTGAAAAAATTACCTATAAAATATTTGTGACAAACTGACGATACGAACCCTCCATCTTGATGTTTTCCTGGTAATTTTCTAAAAGTTTGGCGCCTTAGCTGTAGCCGTCTCCTACCACAAAAAGTGCCCTCGTTTTCGTAGCGTATCAAAAATGTAACGGCAAATGCGTTTACACTGTGCCGGATCACCAGCGCTCCGCTTTCCTAGCCGTATCAAAAACGATACGGCTAACCGTATCAAAACTGTGACGGATCCACTTGGCATGTGTAAACGGAAGGCCGTTCCGTAACAGTTTTGTAACGGATCCAAATTGTACCGTTACTGTGTAAACGGGGTCTAAGTTAGAATGGTGCTATATCCTTTGAGGATAGAAATGTGACCTGTCAAGTCGGTGGATAGAAAGAACCTACGAGGCTAATCATTTGGTCAATAGGACCGCCTTGCTCCGACTGACTCCAAATTATCAGACGAATGTTTACAAACATTTGAGAATAACTACGATTACGTTACTTGAAAGCAGCTTGGTCTCGTCTCAAGCTATTTTGGGGGTGGTGCAGCGTGCAGCCCTTGTGGGGAATCTATGTTGGAGGGGTGTAGCATGTATTTACCCGTCAAATGGGTGCGGTCCAGTGACTTTACTCAATGATGACGGAGAGTAGCTAGGGCAAAGTTTGTAAAACTAAAGTTAAGGTCTCCGAGAAGACAATGCAATTTGCTTTTCAGAAGAATAAATTTCACACCTCACTCAAATACAGTGCACTCAGGCCATGTCCACCGATGTCCACACGTATCCGGATCTTTTTGAAAACGCATCTTTTCTTCTTCGTTTTGGGCTTGCGTCCACACGCAGTCGGTCACCAAAAACGACGCTCTTCGTGTCGACGAGGATAATTTTGAAAACGTTCCTCTGTGGACCCGGTTATTTTTGCGCGGATATTCTTATGCGGATAAAGTGGCTCTGCAATTAAGGTGGCCTACTACCGAAAAAATTCAAATTTACGAAACAGTGAAAGGTGGTTGTATACCAAGTGAAAATAAGTTCAAAACACAAATAACTTTCAACCTGCTACACACTGGATGTCCTATCGCTTATGGTTTCAGTGACGAATGAACTGTACTGTAACTGGTTTTCAAGCATACCCCTCTCCTCTTCCTGGATCTCAGGCCTGAGTTACACAACGCCGGATTGGATTCACTTCGGATGGCTTTTCACTTCGGATAGGGGTTGCTCCAAGTCTGCCTCTTGATCAATAAGCAAACGGGGGGGGGGAGAAGAAATAAGGGTATGGAAAAGAAAAGGAGAGCGAGACTTATGGACTATGCACTCCGAAAACGAGGCTTGGCATTCACCTGCTCAAGTTTGATTGGCTCTTCCGCTAACATGAAAGAGAGCAGCGGGTCAAGATCTAGACCGGTCTCGTTTTCGGAAAGCGTAGTCCACAAGTCTCGCTCTCCTTCTCTTTTCTTTTCTCTCTCCTTCCCTCCCGTTTGTTTATTGATCAAGAGCGAGACTTGTAGCAAGTCCAGGGTTCCAGTCACACGACGCTGAGGCAATCCGAAGTACTTCGGTGGGCGTAACCGAAGTGAAAGTCACTTTGCTCTGGAGGTGAAGCTGGAGGTGAAGCGAAAGTCAATCCGAAGTACTTCGCTTCGCATTCCATCTTGTTTTATCACTGAATCCGAAGCAATTTCACTCCGAAAACTCATTTCCAATTACTTTGCCTTGCCTTGACGCATTCTCCTCCGCAAGCACATGAAGGAGAGGTTTTTGTCTCCACAGTACATAGCAATCCGACATCGCGTAAAGCGACACAAAAGTCAATCCGAAGTTGTGTAATCACTTCGAAAAGCGAAGTGCAACTGCTTTGAATTGGGCTGGGCAATCAGAAGCGAAAACCAATCCAACGTCGTGTAACTCAGTCCTCATTCTATTGCCCGTGAAACAGGTGTCGGCCACGGAATTTCATTTGAAATCGCAAGGCACATCGTTCTGGCAGAAATATGACATTTCGCAAAATACCACAGCTTAGTATGCCGTAGTTTCTTCGTTTTTTCCAAAAGAATTAGAAAATAACCACTTATCAACCACATTTGATCCTGAAAATAAAAACCCAAAAAGATAATCCAAAGATCGGTATAACATTATCAAATTTGGCGATCTTAAAAAAAATTCACTTGTTATTGAGTCAACCCGGTATGTATTCCTGCGATCATAGGGTGGGTGACGATCAATATGCAAAAATGTCACCGCACTGCATCTGTTCAATGATGTAGCCTCCAATTCAGCAATTCCTAAAATCTCATTGCGGATCCAAAGACCATTGAGCGGATCTAGTAAACGTACTTTGCAGTAATTGAAAATTGGATAAGAGAAAGCTTAATTGTAATACCTAATCGATTTTAGACAGTTTGGAACAACAAGGTAGAGTATCCGTCTGAAAGATTGATAACAACTAATTCATTTTTTTTCTTTCGTGAGTAGAGTCAAAACATTTATCAGCTGCAGTGAAATTGCATCTCAGTGTTTCTAAATATCAGCATGGGTGAACGCAAACGAAATAATCTTTGTGTAATAAAATGTATACGCAAATAATACCTGTGTCTTTATCGTGGTTTCTACCTGCCTTTCATGGCTTTCCTCCGCATCCCTTCCTAAGCTCAAATCGTTGACTCAAGTTTGCAATGGCCTAATTCAGTTTTTCTGTAAGAGCGAGGCTGTCCTCGTTTGCGATTTTGTGATTCAAAGGCGAGGAGACTCATTCTAAAATTCTCTTGTTTCTCACCCACTGCAGACTTGTCGCTACCATAACAGAATTGAAACCATGCTGAAACGATAATAGACTTATGCCGATGAGTCCCTTGTATCCCAACGATTATAGACTTATGCCGATGAGTCCCTTGTATCCCAACGATAATAGACTTATGCCGACGAGTCCCTTGTATCCCTGCGGTAAACCTTGCTCAAGAGGGACTCATAATGAAACAATGAAAAACTTGGCCCTATTTTCTTCAATCATCATTGGAATTATGAAAGAATCACAGCTTCGAATCTTCATCCCGTGGGAGTGTTTTCAATTCTTCAATCGAATCAAAACTTCTATCACATTTACACCGTAATAATAGCAATTCACAAATCTCGCAATCTGATTGGTACTTTAGGGATCGCGAAGTTTGGGCCTTAATAGGGCCAGGTTGTTAAGAGTAATATCATGAGTCTCTGTTGACTGAAGCGCCATCATCAAGTCGAAGAGCACAGGGAAACATGACACTCATCGTCATAAGTCTAAAGCGATAACAACAACAACCGCAACAAGCGAAAGTTAGAGGGACTTACGTGATGAGTCTAAAAGACGAGTCGAAAAATCACAAAACCGCAAACGAGGACAGCCTCGATTGTACAGAAAAGCTTGAATCAACGAGTTGAACTGAGGAAGGGATGTAGAAGGGATGTTCCCTTGGGATGTAGAGGAAAGCCATGAAAGGCAGGAAGAAACCACGATAAAGACACAGGTATTATTTGCGCATACATTCTAGTGAATATAGATTATTTCGTTTCCTTTCGCCTATGCTAAGTGTTTCTAAATATCAGGTTACTGAGACAAAAGAATTCAAAGTTAATTAAGGCCTGCTCTCAAATTCTGACTAAATTAGGCAACCAAAAAGATGCCTAGCATTTGTGGCTACGAGTTTATCTGCAAAGCTCACACATGTTGCTATCTGTGACCAAATTTGTCAACAAAGCACTACAAGGTGTCACAAATGTCCTTACGTGTGCGAGCATGTTTTGCTTTACCATACAAGTAGTTTTTGTGAGACCACGACTTTGTGCTGGTACTGAAATTGTCTTACAATTACCGGAATTTGAGTGTTGGGAGTTTCTTACAAGTTTCTTATGAGCTATGAGCTCCATAACAATCTTCATATTTACGACCTGCACCCTGCCCTCGAGAACGTTTCAAGACATTGTTATTTTGAGGCCTTTTCAATATTCAGACCATTCTATGGTTTTTAAGTATATTGTAAAGCAAAGCAAGCATTGTTTCCGTAAGCTACGTTTGATATATCATTCAAAAAGGCCTGAATAAGGCCCCCCATAACTCAGAGATGACTGAAAACTATATTTTTCTTTGACGACAAGGATTTAAAACGACTGACTTTTACTTCACAGGCCTAGATCAGCAGTACAGAACGCCAGAAATGGAGTTTCCAAGTTGTGAAATTGAAAAGGACAACTTCAGAGTCTCTCTAAGGGAAGCAAATTCGAACGAAAAACAAGGAATCTTTTGAATCTAAAGTTCTGGAACAAAAGCAACATAGCGTTGCAGTTGCCGTTGCCGTCGTGGTTTCGTGAACTCTCTAATGTCACTTGAATCCTTATGCTCGCTTTTTCAAGAGGAAACATACCCTATGAACTGTCGTGGACTCCATTCCCAATGGACTGCTATAAGGGGAAACATACATGTAGAAAGTTTTAGGAATACCCGGGGGGGGGGGGTAACTTCAATAGGCAGGCGACGGGGGTATGCCATTTGACGTCTGAAATCACACCCTAAGATTTATAAATTTTCCCTAACACACGGTACCCTAAAATTTACAGGCCATTGAAAATGTATTTTGACAACTACCCACCCAAAATTTTAACCACGTAAGTGAAATTATATCAAAGTCGATACCCTAAAGAGTTATTTTTCTAAAATGACTAAGACCACTCACTGTAAATTTCAAGATTACATTTCCCATTTTCAGGACCACAAAGTGTGGACAAGACCACACTAAAACAAGTACTGGCTCAAGGAAATCATTTTGTTCTGAAGCTAAAATGCTTTCGAGCATTTTCGAGCGGAGAATACAGCTCCACGGAAATAAACTTTATAACCAGTTTCTAATAAAAAATGCAGGTATTAAAACGGAACAAACTAAAAAAGACTTCGAAGGTGTTCCCGGTTTATTCACATCTGTCATGAGGTATTACAACAATGCACACCCACTTTGAGAAAAAGAGGAAATCGCCTTGATACTGGTCTGTTGGGTGCAGCTTTAACGGGATCTTCTTTAACCATTGTCTCCAATACAAATATTCAGTATCACAACGCACAATAAAATATCAAAAGCTAACTTTGCAGCGTGCAACACATCGCACCGAAAAACCGCCTCATGTGTCAACTCAGCTTCAAGATTGCCTCATTCATTCTTGACCTCCTTCTCGTGCAAAACCATCAGGACCGTCGAGAAGGGGGGGTAGAGGGGGTAAAAGGTCCAGGGCCCGGGCCCCGAAGAGGCCCGCAAATATTTTGTGCCAAAAATTTTGTTATTGCTTTACATCTCTGCAGTGCATTTTTATAGCATTTCATCTGCTTTAAAAGGGTATTTGCAAGGACTGTCTATTTTGATGACAGCTTTAATGTCAGAAACCACACCATCGTATTGATATTTCTTATTTATCGAAACTGGTTCTGTCCCAGCGAGTCAGTCGGTGGTGTCGTAGGGTCGTTGAGTTTCTATTCACATTCAATCTTTTCGGCCTTTGAGTCGCTCGTTCCCTCTGGCACGAACAAGGCATTACTAGCATGAAACGATGTCCTTGATTCATATATATAATTCTTTGAAATGCCTTTACATAGAATATTTAAGCAATTTTTTAGAGTAATTGGAATTAAAAATGATTAGTTGGTAGTAATGAAGCAGTTACATGCTAATTTATTTCATATCTTTTATCTTTTATTTCATATATTCTAATGTTTTATATCATAAATCATAATTCCATAATGAGTATTGGATATTCCCATGTGCACATATCTAAAAGTTGCTGCATCAGGCTTCATAACCACAGGGTGTTTCAAAAATAACTGCGCCTCATTTGCTTGAATGCTGCGGAGGAGCTCTGGTTTTAATCCACCTTTTCAAGGTAAGAGGTGCGAAAGCGGAAGTCTTTTGTTGTTAGAGATTTTGCATTTTTGAGCCTAAAATCTTGTTCTACGTACAAATTTTAGTATGGCAGCAGATTTTCACTTTCATATCTGTCTTCGTTTGGAAGTTATGACGATTTAAAGGAATTTGAATTCATAAGAGCTTTGACCGTGAAGTCAGATGTTTGGACAAATTTTTGTCCTAACTTTGATTTCACGGTCAAAGCCCTTATGAGTTCAAATTATTCATAATGCCATAATTTCGAAACAAAGACAGATATGAAAGTGAAAATTTGCCTCTACACTAACCTTTGTATGTAGAACAGAAATTTGGACTCACAGATACAATATCTCTAACAGCAAAAGACTTCCGCTTTCGCGCCTCTAACCTTGAAAAGGTGGATTGCCTCAGTTTTTACTTTTTACACGGATGGATAGATCAAGTTTCAACATAGAGTTCGAGATATCGTTTGAGTCAATCTGACAAGTGGTTGCTGATTTATAGCACAATAAGGCCCCGTTTACACGGGATCGGATCCAAATGGATCCGTACCCAAAGTGTAACGGATAGGCCTTGCGTTTACACGGGACTCGACGGATCCGAACCCATTTGGATCTGCTATCCGTACCCAAACGGGATCACTTTCGAAGGTGATCCCGTTTGGATCCGATCCCAAAAGGGTCTCGTGTAAACGGGTGGGATCGGATCCAAACTGGTACGGATAGGAAGTGACACGATTAAACTGAAAATCCTTTGTTGAAATTTGAAAGAGGGGAATCAGAGATGAGACAGAGTCTATTAGAGTGAAAAATTTCAATGGATCTGATTAAAATAGGAGAAAAGGTTTACTAGAGCGCTGCTGAGAATCCATAAAATCCAAATGGATCCGAACCCGTGTAAACGCCGCTCAAAAAGTGGATCGGATCCAAATGGATCCGATCCCATTTGGATCCGATCCCGTGGCCTAAGTGGTTGCCTGAAAACAGCACTTCTACTGTTCTCCAGCAATGTCGAACGCAATTGAGTAAACCTTCCTAGAAAGGGTTCTAGCGTTGTCTTCATAAGTTTTCTACATCTTTGAAAGGGGTTTATAATGTCGTTTATGTACAACTCTATGAACCCTTTTGAAAATATACAGGGTATCCTATAAAAATTTTGCCCCATTTGCGTAGCTGCTGTGGAGGCGCTGTAGATTCAATAATTTTGATTTCTACACAGTTGCATAGGTCAGGCTTCAACTTAGAGTTTGAGACCATGTATGAGCCAATCTGACATGTGGTTGCTGATATATGGCAGAGAAAAGGTAAAATAAGTGGCTGCTTCAAAAACAACACTTCTGTTGTTCTCTAGCAATAACAAAATAAAGTGAGGTTTGATGCGACACTAGAACCCTTTCTATGAACACTTATTAAGTAAGTGTTCCAAGAAAGGGTTCTCGTGTCGGATCAAAATTTTGCTTAAAGTTTTAAAGGGATAGCAGTGCTGTCTATTTGTAAGACAGCACTTTCTACCTTTTAAAGGATGTCCTAAAAATTTTAACGCGATGCCAGAACCCTTTCTTTTAAAATTCACTTTATCTTGACATTGATGGAGAACAATAGGAGTGCTGTTTTTTGAAACAGTAACTTATTTCGCCTTTCCACTGCCAATCAGATCGACTGAATCGAAGTCTCATACTCTAAGTAGAAGCCTTATATTTGAAACCAGGTAAAAACCGGGACAACTGAAGACATAGCTCCACCACAGCAATCACGTCGACGGGGAAAAAGTTTTTGGAACACCCTGTGTCAGCCTGGTTCCCTGTGTCAACTCGACCGTGCTCGTTTAAGGATACTGCGCGCCAGGGAAGCGATTTGTTAACGCCTGGACAAAAACCGGCGAAACTCCAAACTTCTCAATCCTTATTTGGAAACCGGTTAAAGCGTACCCTGCGTGTAGTTTTTCTTTCGTGTAAATTGAATTGATTTGTGTAAATTGAAAGAACTTTACCTTCTTTCAATTTTACAAAAGAAAGACTGCACGCAGGCTAGTTAAGCGCCGTTCTGTTGGCGGGCAAGATTTAAAATATGCTTGATTTAAAGCATGCCACGACGACAACAGAAGCCCGGGCCATACGGTGCGTGGTTACGGTTTTTGTCCAGACGTTATTTTGGACCACTTCCGTGGAGCCCAGTTCCCTAGTCGAAAATGACGTCAGGGAACCCGACTGACCCTGAGTATGATCGAGCTAGGGTTTCTTGCAGCATTACATGTAATAAAACCTAACACATAACTTCCCTATAGTCCTTGAAAGTTTGAAAGTTTGTGCCCTCATATTTTCGGTTTTGAGCTTGGCAACAGAATTTGTCACGGTTCGGGCCAATCTCATCAATTGGTCAACTTTAAAATTAAATCTTATTTTCTCTTCCTAATCTTTTCAGTAAATTAAGCGTGATTTCCTTCAGCAGGCCTAAAAGTGGATCACATCGGGGAATCTGGAACCACATTAGATACAAAAGTGAGTGTTTTCTCTTGAGATCACTTAAATTTGCTTCCAAGGTCACCCAAAGTTGGCATATACATTGTGCACGAGTTAAGATTCAACGAAGTTGACACGACAAAGGTAACCGAAATGACCTGACCACATCCGACAATACGCCGATTACGACGAGTCCCTTGTATCCCTGCGGTAAAACCTTGCTCAGATAAAAAAGAATCTGTTGGCCAAATCTCTATGGTCAAGTCAATATGCACAGGGAAACAAAGGACTCTTCGTCATACGTCTAACCCGACAGCTCTTCGAAATTGTGAGATAGTCAAACAGGCATTTAAACAGGTTTACCTCAGCGTCTGGAGCGAACATGTCTTCAAAAGGAATTGAGAAATTTCAAGAAATCTTATGTCTTTGGTGCCTTTAATGATGTCAGGCAAAATTCAGTAAAGCCTTTATGGGTTTCATTTGTATTATTCACTTATTCACCGCTTGATTGATTGGAAAATATGGCTTTGGAGGTTTTCGGCCAAGGGTCATGGACAGAAATATGGAAAATTTTATTCCTATCTAGTTTGGACCGATTTTGAAATAAACGCTTCGATAAAATCAATACCCTGGATCAGAAGAGACTTTTTAGCACCTTATGAAAAATTTGAAATTGAAAATAAAGAAAAAAGAGAAAAGAAGGGCTGCACTTACTTCGCCTTTCCTCCGACATTAGTCAGTAACTACATATCAGATCGACTCAAACGAGACCTCAAACTCTAAGTAGAAATGTGACACATGCAGCTGAACAAAAAACGAGATTTTTTCTCCTTTTTCTTTTCGTTATTTTCAGAATTTTCAATGAGTACTAAAATTACTCAAATCCAGGGTATGAAATTACTGTAAATCAAGAAAAGTATGACCGACTTTAAAGGACAAGTCCGGGGTGGACAAAATTATTTCATTCTTAAAAAGCAACCTTACCAACTGCTGAACACCTATCGTGAGTTATCTCCAAGTTTTGATGCCTCCAACTTTCATAAATTGCATGATGCATCTTCGTAAGTTAGGCCAAACAACGCAGCCATTTTGTATTTTGTACGAGTGTGCGAAGGCGCGATAAGGAGGCTAGCAATATGAGTGGTACGTATGATATCAACACATTTGGCAGCCTCGTTCAAGTCAGTATGAAATGCCGTCATATAAAATGACCTCATTTCGCACTTCTTAGCAGATTGAATATGTAGCTTCGGAGATTAAAAGAGAAAAAAAATTGAAAAAAGTACTACACACAATTATACCAACCCCAGGCTTGTCCTTTAACCGACTAAATTCCATTTTCAAATGGGGCTTTCTACTTTGTCAATCCAACCAAATCAAATGCCTTTGAGTGGCTGCAATTTACCCTGGTTTAGAAAAAAGTGATTTAACTGTGTCAGTATGAATACAGTATTGTCCCCCATTCACACTGCAAGTTAGCGAGGTTTCGAATAGGGCCTTCTGATTGGTCAATGCAACAAATCCAGTTATTTGATGGGTTGAAATTTAAACTGGTTTAAATAAAGCTGGTTTAACTGTGTCAGTGTGAATGCAGTATAAATCACATAATTCTAAGACATTAGAAATTGTCGCCATAGCAAGAAGTCAATACGAGGATATCAATAGGCAAACGTTGAAATATAGTTTAGAAATCATTACCTAGAATACAACTTGCGGTCTAAGATGCGGTTGAAATTTGTTCGCTTTCAAAGCCAGTTTGAGCTGCTGTCTTTTTGCATGGCGGGTTTTGACTTTATGAGCTACCATATTCTCTCTTGTTGCTACAGACACAGTCCCGTGCCAACCTATCGCTTTGTATTCAGCATTCAAACCCTTTATCATAGCTCTTTCCCTCTGGAACTGAAGGTGAGCAGGAGGCAAGCTTTGTTTGTATACATGTTTGAGCGCCCTATGGCCTGCTCTTGCACCAGATGGCAGCACAAGCTCCATGGTGTCAGTATCAACTTGCAACGCACCTGTAAATAGAGAAAGAAATGCTCTGTAACATTTGTACGCCACTCACTCTGGCAAGCTAAACCAGCTTAAGCTAAACCAGGTTATCGGCCTAAAACACTGATCAAATCATAATGGACTCATTGTGCAGATAACTAAAGACAATGCAATTGTTTATGGGTGAGAGATATTCACTGTACATTTATTGCCATAGGACTGAAAGTTGTTAGTATTTGTTTGATAACTGATGTCGCATAACTCTTGATAGAGGTGAAACGCCCATTACGTATTGTCCTGTACAAGGAGAGTCCTTACAATTTGATCGTTGTTCAGTCATTTTGCAACTTTGAAGTTCTTATAAAACTCAGGGACCGCGCAGCGGTTTAAAAGTGGGGGGGGGGTTGAATGGCGAGCGAAGCGAGCTGAGGTGGGGGTCCGGGGGCTTACCCCCAGAAAATTTTTGAGACCACGCCCTTTAGAACGTCGGAAAACGCCCCTTTCAAAGAAAGATTTGCTTATTTATGTCCATATTAAGTTACAGTTCCTTTCAGAAAAGAGACAAGGAACTATCAAAAGAGACACATATCGTGACAACTATTAGGCGTCATAGAAATGTTATATAAAAGTATTAGTACGAACCAAGTCAAACAAGTTAAACATAACGAAAATTAACCTTAGCGAACAAGATAAAGAACCAACAAAACAACAAAGGGTTTCTCCTCACGATAAAAATTTCTACTGAAGATCTGCTTCAGTAAACTTGCCAAAGTTGCGATGCCTGTTTTCATTTTTAACGAAGTCGGTAGCTATTTCCAAGAGGGGCATCGTGTCCACTCGTTTCTTATGGAAGTACAGTATTGCGAGATTGTTGAACCTTGCTTGCTTCATGTTCGAACGAAGCTATGTTTTCAGGCGTCTAGCCATTGAGAAAGATCTCTCAGTAGATGCACTCGTTGCCGGGTTAACATGCAAGAGCTTGCAAATAATCACCACTTCACCGATGAGACGACGTTCTTCGGGCTTAAAATTCATGATCCCCTTCAAAATTTCATCGATACATTTAAATGAGTGAACTTGAAAATTCCATATTTGTAAAAGTTTTTAGACCTATCTCTGAAAAAAGTGGGGGGGGGGCTACAGCCCCCCTAGCCCAATGGCTGCGCGGTCCCTGATAAAACTAAATACAGCAATGCTTCTAGTCTTGGTAAAACAGCGAGAAAAATCACCAAAATACTCCAATCTTTCGGCTTTTAATTGGAATTTAAATCATTCAAATCTTTGCAGAATGCAAGGTGCTATGAATTTTTAGAAGTGGGAACTTTTTTCTGGCTCACTCGATATGTGAAATCGATTGGACACAAACACACATAAACACAGGGTCTTAAATCAAACAGATACATTCACACATAGTACACATAGAGAAATACATTCACTAACATATCAAGCACGAATACTTTGTTTCTAGAACGGCAACTGAAAGCAATTGCTACCACCATTGACCCCCCTAAATAGTCCCCACCGCTCAACATATTGCTCATAGGCTATCACGTCAGGTCATGGTTCCTGATTCGCAATATCATCATATCATTGGTCTCAAATACTTTCGATTTTGTGCGGACGAACCTTCTTTCGCACTTCATGTGCCTAACACCAAATGTGAGCAGACCTGCAGACCTACAGACCTACTTAAAGACTTACAAACAGACTTACAAACAAACGGGGGAAAGTGCATAGTGACTGTCTGACATATGTACATAAAACACGTTTGAAATTATCCAAACCGACCTGTTTTGTGGATGTCAGCTCGAGGATATTCTTATTTACATAATAAGTAAAAAGGAGGTCTTATGGCCAAAACACACAAACAATAAAAATAACTATAGCAGTATCACCTTTAATTGCTAAGATTGTGCATTGATGCACCTATACAAACAGAGTTCATAGAGATTTTGATGTTTGTTTCATGATGAACTGCCGACTCTACCCTGATATTCCCCACACAGAGAAAAACTATCAGTGCCCCACACAAACATCCAGGTGGTTAAATCTTGATTAAAACTGGACATTAAAAATTTAAGGGGACAGGTAGGCTGTGAAGCACAATTTCTCATCAACTGTCTTGAAATCGAGTGAGAGACATTTCACCGTAAACATGCCGTGGCAATTTCTCAATATTGCAGTTATTTTTAAAATGGCGCCATTCTGATTATTCTTTTAAGGCCCCGGTCAAACGTGCCGAGAATTTCATCGAACATTGAAGTTGGAAAAAAAGCCAAAACTTTGCAATGTTCGATCGAGGGTGGTCAAATGCACCGAACATTTCATAGAACATTTCGACATGCCCAATTGCGCCATCACAAGAGTACAGTGAACAAAACGAAGTAACGAAGAAAGCGCACCAGATTTTGCAAATTTTTGTCGTGAGAAGAATGGTGGATTTCGCGACTGCAACAAAAAAACTGCGACTGGCAATTTTTTCCTCTACACATTCTATATTTTCAATAAAACTGAAACAACATGACACGATTTATGGCCTAAAAAAATCTATATAACTAATAGAGCATTCAAGAGAAATTTAACACAGTTTACTGGCAGGTATGATTAAATCTTAGTACATTTGTAAGTATTAATGACAGTAATGAATCGTGCAAGTATTACTGAACCATTCTACGCCACCTATGCTTTTAGCAGAATCAATGAGTGACTTCTTGGCGCGCAAAAGCTCGATATTACGCATGCGCGGATGTAAAAATGAATTAGATTGTTCGACGAAATGTTTGGCAATGTGGTCAAACGCATACAACATTTCACCGAACATTGAAAACAATGGAAACGTTCGGTGAAGTTTTTGAACTCCGTCAAACAACGTCGAACATTTTCGAACAAGATTTTCACCACCGAACAAGGTGGTCAAACGAATCGAGCTTTCTCAGAACATCAATGTTGAACATTGTTCGGTGAAATGTTCGGCACGTTTGACCGGGGCTTAAAAATTAACCAACAAATTTTGAAAAAATTTAAAATCATTGTAAATCTTCATATGTATACTGGAGGAACATTGAAACAATCTTCAAGGAAACCATTAGTTTCAGAAGGTCTACAGTATGGTGGCAAGCAGATATCTATAGCTCTTCTGGTTTCTGATTCAGAAATTTGATGATGCCACTGCTCAAAATTTATAAATGCCACCATTTTGAAACTAATCAGATATCAAAAACTTGTTATGGCAGATTTACAGCAAAGTACCCACAGTTCCTTCTATGTTATGTTATGTTATGTTATGTTATGTTATGTTATGTTATGTTATGTTATGTTATGTTATGTTATGTTATGTTATGTTATGTTATGTTATGTTATGTTATGTTATGTTATGTTATGTTATGTTATGTTATGTTATGTTATGTTATGTTATGTTATGTTATGTTATGTTATGTTATGTTATGTTATGTTATGTTATGTTATGTTATGTTATGTTATGTTATGTTATGTTATGTTATGTTATGTTATGTTATGTTATGTTATGTTATGTTATGTTATGTTATGTTATGTTATGTTATGTTATGTTATGTTATGTTATGTTATGTTATGTTATGTTATGTTATGTTATGTTATGTTATGTTATGTTATGTTATGTTATGTTATGTTATGTTATGTTATGTTATGTTATGTTATGTTATGTTATGTTATGTTATGTTATGTTATGTTATGTTATGTTATGTTATGTTATGTTATGTTATGTTATGTTATGTTATGTTATGTTATGTTATGTTATGTTATGTTATGTTATGTTATGTTGTTATGTTATGTTATATGTTATGTTATTATTATTATTATCATTATTAATGACACTGAAGAAGATTTTACATCGAAATGTATGATATAGAACAGTTGTGTTTTTTTAATTTTCTTTCTGTTTTATTCTGGTGATGGTTTGAGTTTGATATTATTATTATTATTATTATTATTATTATTATTATTATTATTATTATTATTATTATTATTATTATTATTATCATTATTATTATTATTATTTATCATTATTATTATTATTATTATTATTATTATTATTATTATTATTATTATTATTATTATTATTATCATTATCATTATCATTATCAATATATTTAAAGTAGGCCTACATGCACATATATAGATATATATAATATAATATAATATAATATAATATAATATAATATAATATAATATAATATAATATAATATAATATAATATAATATAATATAATATAATATAATATAATATAATATAATATAATATAATATAATATAATATAATATAATATAATATAAAATAATATAATATAATATAGTATAATAGATGCATGTACAATAGCTATAAATAAGAGCTAATTCAAGCCGACTATCTAAGAAAGTAAAATAAAATGTGTGTAAAAAATGTGATGAAATACAGAATAATTAGCTACAAATACATAAATTTACAGATTTTTACAATGTTTCCGATAGTTTCCGATATTTACAATGTTTTCTTCTTCTTTTTGTTTTCCAGTATTTACAGAGCAGAAAATTTTTTTTTAAATAATCAGCTCAAGAACCTAACCTGAGCCACGAATGGTTATGTTATGTTATGTTATGTTATGTTATGTTATGTTATGTTATGTTATGTTATGTTATGTTATGTTATGTTATGTTATGTTATGTTATGTTATGTTATGTTATGTTATGTTATGCTATGTTATATATTATATATTATATTGCATTATATTATACTATATCATATTATAACATACTATATCATAATATATTACATTATATTATATCATATCATATCATATTACATTATATTATATCACATCATATTATATATAATCCTGTCATTAGATTTCTATTTTCTTTGTGTATGTAAAATTTAACTTTTAATGGCAAAATTCTGCATGCATAAGGAATGCCATACAAAATTCTTCCTTCCACTGTTCTATAAAATTTCTGTTATGTCAGACTTTAGTCCAAAGCTGATATGATTATATATCACTTTATTTGTTCTTTTATTCTTTCCCTCATTGTTCTTTTCTTCCTTCTTTACATTTTCAATCTTTTGTTTTCTTCCTCATCCTACTGTACAACCTTCTCCCTTACCATCTATCATTCTTCCTCTTTACCATTTTCTTTCAGCTTCATGTGCTTTTGCCACCTCTGGCAGACATGTTAAAATAGAGTTTAAAATCTACCTGACAGAAAGCCCCCCACCCCCACTCTGTTCTGTATCCATAGGAACTTTCTTGAGAAAGCTCCTTCAAAAAACCTTACAAAATGGATATAAATTATATGATACTATGCTTTGCAATGGAGTGGTGGATTTCAAAATTGCTTCAGCTTGTCTAATTTCTAGGTAACTGCATTTTATTTCACTCACTCAGTAGAAATTCCCAGAACAGAGAAAAACAAAATGCACATACCTGTCTCTGCTTCAAGTTCTCGATCATCAGATTGATCATCTGCTTCAAAATCTGGATAACTTGCACTGAAATCATAGAAGTCAGCATACTCCAAGGCACTTTCTCCTTCATAATCAATTTTCCAATGGCTTTTATCTCTCATGTGTTTTTGAACAGCTTCAACTGTCTGAAACGTGCGGCTTTTCTTATTACAATACAAACACATTTTTCCATCACCAACTTTTGCCCCAAGATAGATAATCAAATTTTCAAGCTCAGTTACAAAGTCAATATCTGGAATGAAGAAACTGTGAGATCTTGTCATATGCCTCAAATTTTCTTCAAGCGAATTGCTTTCATGATGGCAAAAGAGACAATTTGTTGGTGGAATGGCTTCTGTATCTTCATCCTCCTCTTCCCCTGATTCTACTTCTTCATCATCAATATCCTCCCATTCATCATCATCATCATCATCATCATCATCATCATCATCATCATCATCATCATCATCATCATCATCATCATCAACATTAATGTCAGCAACCTCAGCTTTATCCACTGTTGATGCATTTGATGTTGCTTTATTTGTCTATGAATGAAGAGAAAACAGATTCTTTTGAGAATTCTGAGTGCACCATGGCTTCTCAAAAGTGAATAGGTATCTTTTTCTGATGTGCCAGTAGCAAAAGCTCATGCATGCCAATTGAGGCACAGGAGTAGTTCAAAATAAACCAAGAGAAATTTCTTGGAAAAAAGGAATGGATTATTTGTTTGCAATTTTTCTTGGTCATCCTCAATTCTCTGAATACATTGACTTCAATAAAATGGCCTTGTTTTAGAAATTCATCAAAATTTTGTCCCATTGGTCACAGGAAAACTTCAAGCTCAGATTCAGATTTAGCAACCAAAGGTTAAACTATAGTTGCAAATTTTTGAAATGCTGACAATTCTAATACTGATTTTATGATGGGGTAGAATTTAAAAATTCAGAGGGACTTGACCATAACAAAGCATTAGGGATGAAACTTAACACCCAAAGCCATTTCTCACATTCAAATCCCTTGCAGGCTTTCACACTTTACATCACCATAAAATTACCATTATGACTGCTACAGTAGCAACATAAAGGGCCCTGGTCAACTGGACTGCTACAGTAGCAACTTAAAGGGCCATGGTCAACACAAAGGGCCCTGGTAAGATTAAAGGGCCCTGGTCAACATCAGTGCAGTGCGCTCTTTTCTTCCATGTTTTCCCTGGCGCATGGCTGCACAATGCAGTATTCAGTTAACATCTTTGAGGGCTGGAAGGATTAACGAGCAAGTTGCCACTTTTTTGATAGACTATTTCTATGCCATGTTAGGGTATTGTCGTTTCTTACTCTTCCAACTTGGTCTGCTGTGTATTTTCTTGAAACGGTGATGTTCTCAGATGCTGTGATATCAACGGTTTCTCATTTTTCATTTCCAAGGTCATCTCTTACCATTACACTACAGTATATATACCAGCAGTCACTTGAAGAAAAAACTGACAAAATCTATTTGTCCTTGATAGGTTTTGAACTTGGGTTGTGCACAAGAAAGGAGGAAGAACCTATTACTTTACCAATCATGCTTTGTTAGTAATAGGTTGCTGCTTTCATACAAATTCAGCTGAAGAGTGCAAAGGATGCTGGTTGACCAGGGCCCTTTTAAGGTGTTGTGCTAAAACAGAATTTGGCCTCAAAAATTCCAAATAGTGTGAAGGATTCTAAAATTTCCAAAATGAGGCTGCAGGTTATTAATTGAAGAGTGGTACTGCAGCTTAGATTTCTTACTTAGTTCAATGTATGATTCAGAATACTTTGGGACTTGTCAATATGTCACGGGGCTCTGTGGATAAGTTTTCTGCAGATGGTAATTAGATTCCTCATTGAAGCTATCTTTGAATTCAGCAAACAATGTGCCTTTCTGTAAAATAATATTTCAAACATGGCCAACATATGTGCACAGACGATGAGTAATCATGGTGACACACCAGTTCACAGTTTCAGAAAACATTCCACAAACATAAATCTTATGTTTATGCATATGCATCTGGGAAGGACAAGATGTAAGCTCTTGTTGCAATAGTTTTCTTCCTAAAAAGCTACATGCTCAGATGATATATATACCATAAAATGTCTATTTAGCTCCCTCTCTCTTAAGCCCCTTCCCTCTGAGCCAATATTTCAAATAGCCCCCTCTCTATTAAGGACCCCCCCCCCTCACATATACAAATTTCAAGAAGTTACCAAAGATTTGCCATTTATTTACCTAAAAGAGTCTGCATGTTAATTTTCTATATAATTTCGGATAAAACTATGTCAAATTTGCAAATTTCAGTTGCAAAATTGTATGTTAAACCCACAAAATATGTGGTAAAAGAACTGAAAAGCTCCCATATATATCCCTCTTTGTTTTATTTTGCGAATAAGTCCTCATTGCTAACAAGCACCCTGGAGAGTTCAAAATCAAATAAGCTTTGAATGGGTTTAATAGAGCTTTGCAGAATTTCACTTTCATTTGAGCAGCCCTAAATAATTGTTTCTTGTTACCTTTTTTAAATCAACTGTCGCTATATTCTGCTTTGTTTGCTCTACAGCCCCATCACTTTTTACTTTGCTTGCGACCAGTTTGTGCTTTTTTGATTTCATGTGATTAGCAAAAGCATTCTCATTAGAAAATGATTTGTTGCACATTTGGCACTGCTTTGATGTGTCTTTATTTTGCTCTTCTTGTTCTGCCCTTTGCTGAGCCAGCTTTTCCTCAAAAGCCTCTTTGGTCACTGGGGGCAATTCTGCCACCTTTCTTTTGAGATTATAACGATGCCAGTCACTCTTGTAATGGCTCCTTTGATAGTCTCCATCAACAAATGAAACTCGACATGAAATACAGCTGTATGAAGTGGTAATAGTGCTCTCATTTCTTCTACCAGCAGCCTCTGAATATCCTCGATGATCCATTTTATGCAATCTTTGCTTTATGAGATGATGAGGATATGACCTGAATATGCCCAAAAAAAAGATACTGTGTCATTCATGATGATATTAATGAAACTGAAAGAATCGGCCTCCCAATAAAAGAGCTTGAAAATGGAAGATTCAAGGAATTCCAAAATGAGTTAAAACGAAACCCGGACTAACCCGGATAAATTTCCAGATTGTAACTCCTAGCCTAAATGTTCCAAACACAACAGATTGACAGAAAGATTCAAAATTGATATACCGCCAAATTGCCAGAGACCAAACATCATCATTGCAGTTTCGTGTGCAGTTCTTTTGTCTTTTTAGATTCAGTTTTAGAAGCAACTAAAACTAGGTAGCTCTATGATTCAAAAGCAAACAACTCTATACCTTTCAAGTGCAACTGAAATCCCACAGCAGGGTAGAACACAACTTTCTACTTGCGTCGTTTCCTCCCAACTGCAACTGCACGTTCGTGTCTTTGGACTGTGGATTATGATTGCATCACAAAATCTGTCCTTTCGTTTTAGCCTCGTAACTGAAATGAAAGCGAGGTAATGTAATGGCGCGCAAACATAATTACTTCTTGCGTCGGCCAAAAACGACGTTTTGACGATATGATAATGGAGTTTGACGTGATCATCTTGTCGTGTTTGAGGGATTGTTAAATTTATTGATTTTTTTTACCTGTCATAAAGAAAATGGATCGGTTTAGCAGTGTTCAGAAAAGTCCACAGCTCACTCCAGAACAGAAGCGACGAATGGAAGAGAACAGAAAAAGGGCCCTGGAAAAATTGCAACAGAAACAACAAGCCCAGCTTCCGCACCAAAATTCCCTACATCGAACCCAAACAAGCCCTTCAGTACCATCGATATGCAAAGATTCAAAGAGCTCATATAATTCTTCTGCAAGTGCAGCTAGCAGTTTGATTGAAGCTAATCGACAAAGAGCTCTTGAAAAGCTGATGAAAAAACACCCTGACAGTGCCATTATGACAGGCAGCCCCAAAGCAACAAAAAACGTAGGATATCACAGGCCTAGCCCTAGCAGGCCATTAGACACTGCTGCAGGCAAGGGTGTTGCCAGCATTGAGGAAAAAAAACTGAAAGCACTTCAGAAGCTGAAGGCCAAACAAGCGACTCAAACCACTTCCATAGAAAGAACAGCCTTACAGTCCACTTCAACAGCTTACTTGCAAAGTAGTCATACAAGTAATAATGATGCTGCAGCCAATCAGAATTGGGCAGAAAAATTTGGTTATCAGCCAAGCACAAAGAAATCCTATGGTATGATGAATGCAAGCCCATCCAAGGGTGCAAGATTGATATCAAAGATAAACAGAGATAACTGCAATGAAATTGGTTTCAGAATCAAAGATACTGATGTGAAAAGGACAGACTTGATGAAAGGTCTGTCATCTATTTAACTATTATACAATCATTGATAGACCAAATTTTTGGGCTTAGTTAATTACTGCCTTTAAAGCATGCCAACTGATGTTCAGAAAAGCATGCTGACTGATTTAAAGTTCTTTGAGTCAATTTCCCTTTGGAAACATAGTAAAACCTCATACATGTTCTTTACTTTTTGCAACCAATTTACATCATCAGTCAATTACACAAAATAGTGGATAACTCAAAAATGAAATAATATGTCACAAAATCATACAGTAAATGACATTCTTTGTAATTCAAGTGCTGTTGATTTGCATCTATAAAAATTTTCACTTCAGATCACCTTTAACACTTCTGTTCATATGTTCAATCTCTAGCAATCATATTGTTTGTCTAACAGTTTACTTACAATAAACAGTTGAGAAATTTGAGGTACACAATTGATGCTCTATAGTTCTATTCTATGTATTTCCTAGCAAAACCAATCAGTGGAAAACCATTTGAAGTCAACATGATTCTGATGAATCCCAGGAGGTTTGAAGCCAAATGCCTTTACAACACAGATGTCATTGGAATATTCAAAACCATGGACACAAAGAGTTACGGTAAGTAGTGATTATAAGGTTGTCTGCCTGCAGCTTAATGCACAAAGTGTGTCCCTTTGCAAAACTTTAGTCTTGTTTTCATTTTGGAATTCGTGTCTATGTATATCAACAACATTGGTCAATAATCTTTTATTTGTTCCATCACAGATCAGAAGTCAAAGACCTGGAATTTTGGTATTATGGAACATGAAAAGCTAGGTATGTGGTAACTGCTTGCTTGCATACCAATTACCGGGTGAGTAAAAGAAAGGCCCTGTGTTTGACTGGCTACTGTTTCCTTGATAAATAAAAAATGATATTTTGCATTACATATCTGATAGAAGTATACTGTAGTTAACATGTCAAATTCTTTTAAGACTTTTTCTTTGGTGAAAATGGTCACCTGTTCAGATTTTACAAGGGATTTTTTAAAAACAAGTCCCTCAAGGTACCTTAAAATACACCAAAGTCATGAGCAAGTTTCCCTTATGTTTACCTCAAGCAATTACTGTGGCACACTTTAGAAATGCTAACCTCTTGGGGAATGAAGCGTCTTCCCCCTATTGTGAATAAAAGTCTGGTTTCCATATAGAAGTAACTGATGGAGCCAGTGCTGAGGCATGACTGTACCAGTGCTGTGGCATTATCAGTTTTAATGGAAATGCCTCCTTATGGCAGCTCTGCCATGGCTGTCACTGTTCTGCCTGGGCAGAGCCATTGTAAAAGCTGAATTTGATTCAGCCTCCTGGCTCTTACAACACTTCTGCCACAAAAAAATTCAGTGGAAACATTACGTTGCAGCACTGTCTCAGCACAGGTGCAGCACAGCTGTGTCTCAGCACTGGCCCCACCTTATATGGTTATATGGAAACCAGGCTCAACTAATTCAGGGGGATTTCTATCTCTCAAGAAGGCACAATACATGAATGCATGTATGGTTACTGCTAAGAAGGAATACAGAAGGGAAAGTTTGCTTGTTAATTTCATTTGTTTTGCAGGTTTTCAACGGGACTTTCTGCAGATCTCTCCCATGTTGATGGAAAGGAATGGCCAATTAAAGCCTGCTGAATTACAGAACCTAAAAATCGGATTTGGGGATAAACAAGACAGTTTATCTTGGACATAAACAAAACAATTTTCAATATTATTGCTTTGAAATTCAGGGAGCAGTTCTTTTTCAAATGCTAGGCCTTTTCATTGACTCACCCAATTGTAAAAAAAACATACTTTTACTTCAACAGGATATGTCTTAGGAATCGGCAATCAGCCTTCAATGTCTGAAGATATTTGAAATCTGTACAATTTTTTCGCCTGTAGCTACTTTTAGAATTTAACAAAGAATTTATCATTTTCCACAGTTTCAAGGTTGAGAAGCATTGAAATTCCTATCAAAGTTCAAGAAATTCCTAGTTCAGTGTTACAAATTCTTCGGGAGCTTGGCAAAAAGTCTGAGAAACAAACAGAAACAATTGATCTAACAACAATTGGAAAAAAGCTGAATGATACGTTATTTCCCTTTCAAAAAGAAAGTATATGGTATATATGTGAATTATACTTGTTGATTTATCCTTTCAATTTATTTATACTTTTTTATTACTTAAGCAGCTCAAGTCATGGTTTTTTCAGTTGCTGTTTTCACCCTTGTGAACAGCAAGTTCCTATCTTTTGAAGCTTTGGTTAATGGAAAATAAGTTATTTCATTAAGGCCATAAAGCAAAGCTGAACTCACACTCTATGCAAATTTCTTTGTGTGAAGTGCTACTTGCAGCAGAGTTGATCAATCCAACTTTGCAGTATTGAGGCATTTTATTTTATCTGGAATGCATCATTAAGGATTTTAGACCCTTCAAGCAGATCTGTGAAGAAATGCTAACACCCTATTTTTTGCATGTAGTTAATGTGAGATAATGACCCATAGTGTGGAGATAAAATGACCATATAAAAGACATTCCCTCATATCTGAAATGCAAGGGCAGTGACTTTTATCTGTAAGCAGCTTTAAGAAAAGTTGAAAAAGTACGAGATGGGGGTACATTTGTTGTTGATTTTCACAAATCCTAGCCAAACAATTTGGAACTAACAGTTCACCTCACTAGCATAGATTCGAAATTTTTAAAAAGGTTGGTGTGAAATTCTTTGACCTATTTGTTTGGACTGAATTGGCTTCAAAGAAACTTTAGCTGTCTTGCTACGATTCTACTGTTGGACTTTTCTGAAACTTCAATATTAGCGAAATTGAGGTATTTTTCTTCTTTCCTAAGAATTCAACAAAATTAAAAAAAAAATTGAAACCATATGGTAATTTCTGAATTTTTTGATGAAACATGAAATGATTTTCGATAAAGACATAGCTTATGGTTTTCTTCAATATGGTATCTAGCAGAAGTCTTACTTTTCTGGTTTAAGGTTGAAACATTTGATGACGTCAAAACTTCGAATGAGTGGAAAAAAGAATGTGCCTTAATTTCGAAAAAGTTTTCTGAAGAGCCCTTATCTCCCTGCCAATACGGTATGCGGCGTGTTTGTTTAGTTCTGCAACATGACTTGACCAGTTGGCCAAAGAAATTTGCTAGCTTGTGTTTCTGAAATAGCCCTTCTGTTGCATAGACACACCAGTCACTCAAACAACTGTGGCTTGTTAAAAATCTCACAATTTGATTAGTTTATATCATAACAGATTTCCATGGCTCATCCAGAAAATAGAGTTTGAATTTTAGGAACTGATTGCATAATTTTTTAGTGCGATTTTCAAATCTGTGCCTAATCATTGATATGTGTAAAAAGGTGACTGTAAAATCCTATGATAAATTTTTTTTTGACTTGATTGCTTGAGAGAAAGTTTGTGTTCTTTCCTATAAATCTACCGTTGGACTTCCCAGAAATCTTAGACATTTTCAAGATAACAGCGTAGTCTATATTCAACTCATTTGAGGATCTGACGTCATCATTTCTCAATCGTAAACAAGGAGAGTGACAAACTTTTGCTTGATATCATATTGTATACATCAAAACTATTGTTTTCTTTGAAATTGTGTCGTATTTCGTCAAAAGGTTTAGAAATTACGATATTTTGAAGTTGTTCAAAAATATTTTCTAGAGATCTTAAAAACGAAGAAGAACAATCTAATCATGAAAATGATGACGATATCAGAAAAGTCCAACGGTAGAATTATAGTGAAACAGCTAAAGTTTTTAAATGCCATTATTGTTAGGAAGGAAAGCCATGGAAATTTTGCTCGTTGTTTTCAAATTTTTTGCAAGTTTTGAAAAGGGGCTTTAATAGATATTCTCCCACATAAATATACGAAGAGGAATGATCGACTGAAGTCGGGTAAATTGAAGGTGAAGATGAAGGCGAAGTTGCATTTTTAGCGCCAAGTGCTGGGATCACAGAAGTATAGCAGGCCTAATCGAGTCCGCGACCCCTTGTCATGACGCTCAAGTCATGGGGCCCTACCGGGTATCGAAGCCACTCTACCTGACTGTTTTGGCTGCAAAGTCACAGGATCACACCACTACGCCGTGACACCTTGGATAACAACACTGTGCCGTAACACCTCCCTTGAGAAGGAATAGTTCATAGAATTTTACACCGATCTTTGTATAGGTTTGAGGTACCTATGCTGCAGTTGATGCATTTTTTGACCCGCCATTGATAGAATGATTCTAATCTCGCTCCTTCCATAGTTATGGTATACGCAACAATGGGCGGTTACTAATTGCAGATGACATGGGACTTGGAAAAACAATACAAGCAATCTCCCTAGCGACTTATTACAGATCTGATTGGCCTGTTCTTGTTGTCACCCCTTCCTCTGTCAAAGTTGCTTGGGCAAGGGTAAATTACTATTCACTCCGATTACTTGTTTACTAAAGTCAACGTTTTTCCTTCTCCCCGTGCGTGATGAAAGATTGACATGATATCAAGGGCCCTGGAGAAATTATGCCACTCAAATGGAAACTCCACTTTGCCGTAATTTCTCTAGAGCACTTGAAGTCTTGTCAATCTGCCGCAACGCAACGCGCGGGGATTAAAGTGGCGCCTTCGCAAAGTACAATCAGAAGGAAAACAAGTCGATATATCGCGCACAAATTGATGAATTAGGATAGGTATAACTCGATTTCTAGGAGGTAAGTCTTGCTTCTAAATCCAGCGTTTCCTATAGCCCGTGATTTTACATAGAGACACTGTCAGTTTTATCGAGTCATGAATATGATTGTAGCTGCACAAAGTCGAAAATTTTGCTTGAGAAAAAAACTTCTTATTTAGCCCGTATTGCCTTACATTTTGAAAAAGGCCTATTTGAAAAGGTCAAGCTTTGATTCTTCTCTAACGATATGCTTTCTCTTTGACAGGAATTTGAAAAGTGGGTCAGTCCATTAGAAAATTTTGAAATCAACATTGTTCACACTGGCAAGGATGATCCATCTTGTGGACTGATCAATATTCTTAGCTATGATTTGTTGCCGAAACATTTGAAGAAACTCAAGGAGCAGAATTTCAAAGTTATCATTGCTGTAAGCTACCATTTTATTCTATTTACTTTTTCAACACTACAAGGTGACCCAAGAAGGTATTTAGAGAACCTCTACGGAAGTAAATCAAACTATTTCTAGGTTTACTTCGTTCAGTTGCCACAGATAAGCCAATGTAAGCATTGCTATATTGCTATATACAATTCAAGTTTGATTTAAGGTGGCTCTGCTTTCCAGAACTTCGATAGGCCCATTTGTTCCTGAGCAATTAATAAGTTTCAAGAGGGAAGAATTTCTGAAAACCGGCTTTCCGTGTTCATCAGAGCGCAAGGCAGAGTCACCTTAAAGGTGATCTGAAGTAAAAACTTTTATTGATGAAAATGAATAGCCCTTTTGGATGATAAAGAATATTGTTTATAATTTTGTAATACCTTATTTCATTTTCGAATTAACCACTGTTTTGTGTGATTGGCTGATGATGTCATTTTGTTTGCAAAGGGTAAAGAAATCTTACGAGGTTTTACTATGTTTCCAAAGGGAAATCGACTCAAAGTTTTCTTTAATTAATATACATTCCTAAACATAATACTGGCTAAGCCAGAAAAAAGTTCCCACTTTTGAAATTTCATAGCTTTGAGAGTACTTCACAGATATGAATGATTCAAATGCCAGTGAAAAGCCAATATATTCAAATGATTTTGAGATTTTTCTCAGTCTTACAAGCACTGGAAATATAGGTAAATTTAACTTAACAAGAATTTCATGGTTGCAAAATGACTAAAAAAGGGCCTAAAACATTGATCAAGTGACAAAGGACTCCTCACACAGATCAATAAAGAAAATGCAATTTCTTATGGGTGAGAGCTATCTTCTGTACATTATTGCCATGGGATTGAAAATCCATAGTATTTGTTTGAAGGCCGACGTCTTATAACTCTTGAGAGAGGTGAAAGGCCGATTGCCTATCATTCTGTGTGACAAGAGTCCTTACGATTTGATCGATGTTTTAGGCCCTTTTTCAGTTATTTTGCAACCATGAAATTTTGATAAAATTGGATTTACCTATGCTTCTAGTACTGGGAAGACAGTGAGAAATATACCAAAATACTTCGATCTTTCGGCTTTTAAGTGAAATTTGAATCATTCAAATCTGTGATGTACTCTTGGTGCTACGAATTTTTAGAATTGGGAACTTTTTTCTTGCTCACCCGGCATTATATCATGAAACAATTTATGTTACATTTATTCAGCTCAATTTAGATGTCTCCTGTAACTTTAGCCGCGACCTTTCAAACGGGGATTCTTTTTATTAACTCACCGGTACAAAACAATTTTGCTTATGATTTATCTATCATTTTTTAAACAGGATGAATCTCATTTCATAAAGAACTCCAAAGCAGCTAGAACCAAAGCAGCCATGCAACTACTAAAGGTACTTTTCTGTTTATTATATCGGAAATGCTTGAATTCAGAATCTTTGGTCATGTCTGAGGAAAACAGACAAGTGATTGCTTAGACAACGAATACCTATTTTCAAAAAATTTAAGATCTTGATGTTGTTTGTTAAAATTAGAGTTTTTATTCACTTACAAGGCGAAGAATCAAATAGATATTGGAATGAAATTGTTTAGCGTCATTTCTAATTTGTATAAAGGTATCTCCTGTAACTTTGTGAAATTTGAAAATTAGTTCTTGCGGTAGAATATCCTTTTTGTACCGGATGAGTCAATAAAAAGGCCCGGCGATTGAAAAAATGCTGCTGCCTCAATATCAAAACAATGATATTGAAAAATATCGTGCTTTATTCCCGATATGTCCCATTGAGTTCAGTAATTTAACTGGCTTTAATTTGCCATTCCTTCCCGCCTAAATGGCAGATTTCGAAGACCCACAGAAATGAGCGAAAACAACCAGCAAGATTTCCCATTGTTCTCCTTCGTAGTAATAATGACACTGTGGTGTGATCATTTATTTCGTCCTTCTTGGGAAAATGGAATCTCCCTGAACAACTTATTCATACCAGAGAGAAGACTTTTTCAATCCTGTAAGAGGCTAGCATCAATCCTGTAAGAGGCTTATCTATGGCAAAGCGTACTAAAGTCACCGCTGCGAGGGAAACATAACAGGGAAGCTTGTTCGTAATCTTAGCACGCGTTTTAAGGTTTCTTGAAGGGATGTTTAGTAGGCAATCTTTTTGTAAAATCTGAATGGAGTGACCGACCTCAGCTAAAAAACTTAGAAAAATGATTGAAAATGCTAGCTATTCAGTCAGATATTGCAAAATATCATTGCTTATATAGTCAGGGAGCAGGTGCCCTTCAAATGCCGGGCCTTTTTGGCTCACCTAGTACAGCTGATGTCAGTGATTGCTAATGAATACTTATCAGCTACCTGAAGTTCCTATTGAAAGCAAGCGAAAGATGCAATTGCCAATCATGCAATGTTTTTAAAGATTTGATTGGGCAACACTTGATATTTTCTTCCTAGGGCCTTGAACTCTTGATTTATCATTTCAGAAAGCTTATCTGTGCAAACACTTCCTTATCTCAGATTGGTCGATGACGTCATTTTACGCAGTTTCTCCTCTGTCAATTGTAAATAGAGCTTTTAGCTGTTCTGAAGAAAAATCTCAATCGAACGATACTTTGCTACATTTTGTAGAATTTTCGAATGTGCACAATAGTGATAGAGGCTCTAACGCCACTTGATCGAACCTCGCATATAAAAATGTATAGAAATAACGCTCGATCCAGGCTCTTTTGTAGAATAGCTAAAAGGTCTATTGATCTGTGAGATTTCATCATCTAAGTCAACTGAAAACCTCATTCTATTTGTTTCTAGAGAGCATCTCGTGTTATCCTTCTCTCTGGAACGCCAGCTTTATCCAGGCCTGAGGAGTTATACACTCAAGTATGCGCTGTTAACCCAAGGGTCTTCCCAAGTTTTCATGGATATGCTCGTCGGTATTGTGATGCAAAACAGGTAAGAAAAGTTTATTTAACAGTTCCATGCGAGGGGTGGTCACTCTTTTGAAATGCCGTACGAAATTTTTTTCAAACATAACTATAAGATTTTTAGGGATTTTTGCGGATTTTTCTTCAAAACAAAAGGATTTTTACCAAGACATATAAGATTTTTACAGAGTGATACGCCCCTCGGTTCTAGGCTTGATCATGGCAGTAATTGTCATTATTAGTGCCTAATTACATGGGAATCTTGACCATATGGCTGGTATTTCAGCCGTTCTGCCCGAGATTAAACGATACCCGATTGCATGGGAATTTAAAAGCTTCGGCGGAAATTTGCTGCCACATGTCAAATAGGTACTCCAGTCGTGAATACAAATGGCCCTCGAGGCCATCTTTTCCGGAATCGTTTATCATCGCTTGTAATTGCTCTTTGTAATATATGCAATGTGCAGTATTCAAATGTTGATGAATCGGGAAAACGCAGCTTTGTGATAAGTATTGTTTTGAGAACGACGATGAGAATGACATCTTGATTTTTGCTTTCGTTATGAAAAAAACTATCTAGTTACAATCCATTTACATGGTGATGAAAAATCTTGACAATTTAGTTGCATGATGATGAAAGAAAAATTGGCAGTCAGCAGTCAACTTGAAAATGAGTTAAGGTCACATCTAGGATACGAAAGATTCACTTTTTATGAAATTATGACGTAGTTATTACGTTTCGACTCTGGCTAGAGTCATCTTTAGCAAAGAAAATATGTGCACGAGGTCCTTTCAAACTAAAACGAAACGCAGTATGTGGAGGGGAGAATTACCTAGTAATGTGTATTAAACGTCAAAACGGAGAAGAAAAGGAGTCGTAGCAAATGTAAGATGAACAATATTCAAATGTAATTTTTAATCTCTATGTTACATGTCATGGCCCCAGCAGCGTTGCTATATATCCCATGCTTTGTGTTGTATTGTTTGTAATCTTTGTGTGTTGTTTGTAAATTTTATGCGATTGTAAAAAATATATAAGAATGACACGTTCATATCAAGAATTTAGTTAGTCCTTTGAGAACTGTATCTTTGTAAATTGTTTTTGTTTTTCAGAATAGATTTGGATGGGATTATTCTGGATCATCTAATCTGGAAGAACTTAGGATTATCCTGGAAAATAAAGTCATGATCAGGTAACAGATTATGACTTTTTAAAACGTTGTTCTTGGGTAAGAATTATCACAAATACATACAGTTGCTTTAAAATTTTGCTTTCGCTTCATCACAATCCTTTGAGATCTGATGATGAAGCAAAGGCGAAACATGGAAGTTAGTGTTTAGAATTATGCGTTTTCATCCCTTATCCCCTGCGTTCTTTGTTTTGCTGATATTGCTTGGTCAATAGTGGCTAATGATATCACTATAGGGACTAATAATATTACTCTTATGAAATGGAACCAATTTAGGTCCGCGTAGAGTGATTTCACCAATCAAATTTGTAGAATTAAGCTTTCGACCAGTCAGGAGGCGCTAATCAGACAGTTGTTGTTGCTTACAGAAAACAGTTGATGAGGCCTAGAGTTCTCGCAACTGCGATGACGTATCTATTTTGCTTCTTCAGAGGAAGGTCACTGCCTTTGAGGTATGCATTTTGCGAATTGTAGATCAGGAAAAACATCATTTTTGTACCAATGTTTCTTTTTCGGTGTTCAAGCCCTTTCGACCAGACTTTGAAGCGATTTGGTTGAGTGAGTGTACGAGAATTCCCATCAGATTAGGTAATTTTGAAAAATTGGGCCCACTTTTCAAGAGTGATGTTATGACTCCCCCATTGACCTAGTGACATCAGCAAATCAAAAAACGCAAGGAAACAAGGGACGAAAATACATAATTCTAGCTACTGTCTATATTTTTGAAAACCCTCATCAATTCTATGTAGTAACTGAAGAACTTGTGATTAATCATTTCTGGTCAAGTATTGGGTAGCCTGCGTGCATCCCGTACTGTTCCGGAGAGTTCAAAATTTCCCGTAAAACTGAATTCATTTTCTGACGCCAGTAAGGTCTGCGAATCAGTGAATGAAAGCCTGTTCTGAGTCACGTGCTGGTTCCGCTAAAACACGGAACTATTTTCATTGATTAATAAACAATTCATTATCTTGCGAAGTACTTCATGTAGGTTTACTTCATCCTAATTGCAAAATGGCGTTGTCGAAGAGTAAAATGGTCTCGCAAGACAATGGATTGTTTATTAATCAACGTGACCAGCACGTGACTCGGAACAGGCTTTCATTCGCTGGTTTGCAGACCCTACTGGCGTCAGAAAATGAATTCATTTCAACGGGAAATTTCAACTCTACAGGAACAGTGGGGATGCACGCAGGCTAGTATTGGGAAGGTGGGGGGGGGGGGTTCAAAAATAACCATTACAAAAATCGTCAAAAAATGCATACGTCTGTTCGAGATGCGAATATTCCAAATAACAGGCAATTGAGACTGCAAATGCAAACGGTACTTAAATTCTCTCGCAGTATTCGATGCCTCGCAACAGTGATTATTGAAAGCTCTTCAATGGTTTTTATTAATGGAAATTTTCTCGTGATTGCTGATTTGAGTGAGGGTGGAGGTGAAGTTGCATTTTCAGCCCCAAGCTCTTGGATCACAGAAATAGAGCAGACCTTACCGAGTCCGCGGCCCTTTTTCGTGACGCTCAAGTGGTGGGACCCTACTGGGTATCAAGCCCACTCCGCTTGACTGTTCTGGCTGCAAAGTCAGAGGATAACACAATTGCATCACAGATCCTTCATAAATGAATTTTGATCTGAATGAGATTTTGACAAAAATTTTCTTTGGTGGCCGGCCCTATTTTGAGGGCAAATTTGAAAATATTGCTTTCAGAGTAACAAATGATATCTCCAGTGAATATATTTATCGTTAGACATTCCTCATGAGATTGCTTCTTTTCTCACGCCTGGATCCTAATACTGTATCAACTCAGTTCTTATTTGTTAAATTTTCTTTATCTTTTCAGACGATTGAAGAACGATATGCTTCATCAATTGCCGGAAAAACAACGACAAATAGTGGGTTTCATTTGATTGTTTGATTGTTCGCTTATTCAATGTTAGTAAAGAGGTACTGGTTTAAAGGTTGATAAAATTATTGTTCAAAAGCAACCTTACCAACTGCTGAACACCAGTCGCGAGTTCTATCTAAGTTTTGATGTCTCTAATTTTCATAAATTGGTTAATGAAATTGGCTAGCTCTGTTCAACGGTCAATCCTCGGAAAGAAAATTCGACAAAAACCACGTTAAGCAGTCGTTTAATTAAAGAAACTTGGCATTAATCTGAAGAAGGAAGTTCACTTTACCTGGTAAGTTCAAAATGAGTCTTTCAACGCTACATTTTCCATGTTTTAAGACCAAAATAAACCAGAGAAAACTTCAGCCACCTGCCGTAGCAACTTTGTTCAAAATCTAGTCAACTGCATCATTCGAATTGAGAATTCGACATCATTGTTCTCTGCTAAATCTCGCAATCTGATTGGTACTGGAGGAATTGCGACGTTTAGGCCTAAATAGGGCCAAGTTTTTCAGAGTAATGCTATGAATCTCTATTGCCTAAAGCGCCATCATCAAGTCAAAAAGCTCAGGGCAACAAGAGATTCATCGTCGTCAGTCTATGGTATAATGTCAACACATCTGACAGCCTCGTTCAGGTCAACGTGAACTGACGTCATATAATATGACGTCCTTTTGCACTTCGTAGCAGATTGAAATATCTAGTTTCGCAGATTAAAAGAGACAAAAATTGAAAAAGGGTACGACACACCACTCACAACAGTGAAATCTCTTAAATAATCAACAATTATACGAACCCCGGACATGTCCTTTAAATTTATGATTACTTTTGGGCAAGATACTTTCTTTTCTGTAGACTATGAACAATAAAAGCATGAAATTTACCTCTATATCAACTTTTACATAACGGACTTTTTACAAAATGATCTGATACGTAATCTACTTCAATATTTGTTATCTTATACCTAATTTTTAGGAGCGAATGTCCAGATCACTGTACCACGTCCCATTGGAGAACAGAATTTTAACAAAAACTATGCATTTAATTAAAGTTTTCCACACCGATTCCAAAAAAGATTTATTTAACTTCCTACTTTTATGGAAGGGATGACGCAGATTTGAAATATAAAATATTCAAACTGTTTTTTAGCTTCGATAAAAGTTTTGCTTCAGATCATAGTAACTGTAACTTTCTAATTCGTCGCAGGTGATCCTTGATCCTTCTGACGTGAACACAAGATTCGTTTCTAGCGAAGCAAAGAAGTTAGAAACGTCAACAGGGGTAAGAACCTAATTTCCTCATTTTGTAATTTTCTACCGGGTGAGTCAATAAAAGGAAGAGACGGAATAAGTGGTTGCTCTAAAAACAGCACTTCTGTTGCTCTCCAGCAATGTCAAAATAAATAAGTTTTCAAAGAACTGGTTCCAGCGTCGCATTAGAATTTTTGCTAAATCTTTTAACGGGTTAGCAGTGTTGTCTATTCAATAGAGACCACTTTCTATATTTTAAAAACTTTGGTGAAAATTTTGATACGATGCTGGAACCCTTTGTTTGAAAACTTACTTTATTTTGACATTGCAGGAGAACAATAGGGGTGCTGTTTTTCAAGTAAGCACTTACTTTGCCTGTTCTCTGCCATAAATCAGCAATCACGAGTCAGACTGACTCAAACAAGGTCTCAAGCTCTGAATTGACACTTGACCAATGTAGAAACCGACATCTGAGATTATTGAATCAACAGCTCCTCCACAGTAGCCGCTCAAACGGGACACAATTTTCTAGGACACCCTGTAGTTCACTTCTGTACCGCTTTTTTATGATAATGTTTTTCAGTATTATACGAAGATTACTTGCGAAGGAGGAGACTTTAACGATAAGAAACTCTCGCGTTTCATGCGTTTTTGACCGAAATTTTTCGAAATTTTATCACGTGAAGTTTCTTAGAATGTGAGTTTGGCGCAAGTTCATTCCAGCGAAGTTTCGTGAAACACAAAATCAAATGTTTATATAATCAAATACTGAGATTCCTCCTCTTGCTAATGTCAGTTAGACTTGATGACATAGTCTCACTTTTTGCCTACCACTCATTTCCCTACGTTTGCAGAAACGGATTATCTGCGCAACTGAGACCTTCTAGCTGTTCTACAAAAGGTTCGAATAAGTGGCGTTGAAGATTCAATCGCTGTTGTGTCCATTTGAAAGTGAGATTTCTCAAAGTTTTTTTGACTGTAATTTATTTCAATTTCATGCTTTGAATTTGTCAGATGGACAAGAGATGCGCATTGCTGGAATATTTCTCTGCAACTTGTGAAGCAAAGAAAAAAGCTGTAAAGTATGTATGTCAAATGTTGAATCATTTTATTTTGCAGTAGATCTTGCGAAGAAGCAATAGACCTTTTAGCTATTCTGAAAACGAACCTGGATCAAACGATATTTCATTATATTTTGTAGAACTTTCGAATGTGAACAATCGCGATCGAAGCTCTAACGCCACTCATTCGAACCTCGCGCGTAAAAATGTATAAAAATAACGCTCGATCCAGGCTCTTTTGCAGAATAGCTAAAAGGTCTATTGCCACATCCATTTCCATTTTCAAATCTAAAGTGAAAGAATGAATGCTTATTTGCTTTAAGCGTGATCGTTGCCTTTTGAATTAATTTTATTCTATTTTTAGTCATCTGGGTTACTTTCAAAATATTATTCTTTAGTTTTCTTTTATGGGGGAGGGGTAGAGGGGTCCTGTCTCGATTAGTTTATGTACTATGAAGACTCCTCCTTAGACAATCATTCAAGTTCCTTTGTAAATTCTATTTCATATTGGATGTCAGACTTTATCCAACTTAATCCCTGACCAGTCTGCACTCGTGACTTTTTTTAAATTTCTTTCCAACCCTGATCTGACATCCATTGTGAAACAGAATCTAGTATAGTATTCTTTGGCCTTTAATTGCGAGTGGTGTACAGTTAGTTGTATGTAAGATATAGTTGCGTATCTTTATGTTCAGGCTCAGGGGTAGTCGTTGTCCTTCGCTCCCCTTCGCATCGTCCCTGTAGTATTGCATAGTAGCTAAATAGGTGTAGTAGAATGTAAATTTGTTGTAAATTCCTTATATGAATAGAAAAAATCAGTCTAAATACAAATCGTAATAAAAGTAGGTAGCTGTACGAATAACCTTTACTATTTATGTAACTCTTTAATTTTCATTGTTTTTTTAATGTAGATGCTGATTTCATGTATGTATTTAGAATCATGTATTGTGATTGTTTTATCTGTTATTGCATTCAGGATGATTGGTAAATAAGATAAAACCGAGACTTATTCTTACGCCAACCTTTCTTAAAGATCTGCAAAATTTACTATCCTGCTGTTTTAATAACAATGTATGAATATTACATTTACAGAGAATACATCAAAGACCTCTTAGAAGGTGGAAGAAAATTCATTCTGTTCGCTCATCATCAGTTAATGTTGAACTCAATTTCTGAGATGCTGGTCAAAAAAGTAAGTTGAAGAAACATTTTAGAATTATGGAGACGTTTTTCAAGATATTGTTTGGAAAAGTGGGACTTTTATAGTAGTAAGCATAGAATCACTCATATATGAACCAGTTGTTTTCTCCACAGAACATATCATTTATCCGTGTTGATGGCAGTACCAGTGCAAACGCTCGACAGGAACTGGTTGAGAAGTTTCAAAAAGAACCTGACTGCCTTGTTGCTGTTCTGTCAATCACAGCAGCTAACACAGGTATTTTGTAGTTCGAGTTCTTTAGATATTAGAGTTCTTTAGTTCGATTCCAAGCAAAGGTCAATGAATCAGCAGTTTAAGAGCACTGTTTCTCTGTTGGGTTTTACCTGTCTGCAACAGAACTACGTTTTCGTATCAATTCTGTTTACTTTTCGGATAAGTAACACAAATGATAATCTCAAAATCATCTACTGATATGATTTTGCAGCAGCTAATATTGCCTAGCAACCACATATCAATTCTATACATGACCATTTATATCATGAATTGCGTTTGAATTTAGATATGAAATATTCAAAATGCAACTGTTTGGAACAGTAAATATTATGAAATAGCACGTGTTACTTGCTCACTATTGTCCTATCTTATCAATCAATGAAATACAGCATTGCCTGATTGCCTGTTAAAACTCTAGCACAGCTTTGAAGTTATTGCTGTAAAGTGTTGTTAGTTTTTAATCTTATCAAGAACATGTTACATTAGGTTCTTACTTTAGGAGCAGAAACTTTCGCGGACAAAAAGTTTCGTGAGAAAAAAAATCGCGAAATTAAGGGCATAAAATTTCGCGAATGAGGTTTTTTCCTGCAAATCTCGCGCCAAAAACTTTCGCGATCAAGAAAAAAGGATGCATTTTCGCGTGGAAAAACTTTCGCGACTGAAGAAAACTGAGGGGAAAACACAATTTTCTATTCATTTTCAGTACCACCCATAGTCACAGCGACACTTTACAAGGCTTTATATAGCCCAAGAGACTAAAGATCGGGGTGATTAAGGAATGGCGATGCCAAAACTTGAAGAAACGAAAAAAATTGGATAGAAAAAATTTTCGCGAGTCGAGAATTTTCTGTAATTTCGCGAGCAAAAACTTTCGCGAATTTTGAATTTAGATCATGCCTTGGCAAAAACTTTCGCGAAAAGTGCCAATAAATACGTGGAAATCGCGAAAATTTCTGCTCACGAAAGTTTCTGCCCCTAAAGTATCTCGTTATTGGTTCTTTTTGCGCTATAGAACTCAGTACGTATGTGTTTTGGGATATCCTCTCTTCAGGGCTGATAACTAAGGAAAATTGACAGTGATGCTTACAAAACGCAAGTTTTGACATGACAGAGCTCAGAGCACTCACCGCATTTGAATAGTTTTGATTCAGATTAATCTAACGAACTTCATGTACGCTGTTTCAAATTCCAGTTGATTTCACTGTGTTATAGAAGGGAGACCGATGAAAGATTCCTTAAATGACATCATTTACTGATGATTTCGGGTGCAAATGATCTCAGAGCACTCTTGACAGTTTGCTAGATTTTTAATGTCGCCTTAGGAGAGCTCCTGTTGTTTTAGGGGACTTTGTGAAAGTGCTATTGAATAGACGTGACCAAGATATTTTTCACTTAACATTGGAATTAGGAAAATGATAGTTACAAGCTCCATGACAATTTAAAAGGCTAATCGCAAATTCTACAGTTAGGGCCTGTTTATATGAGGAAAAACACCTCACCTGCCAGACCCGGGGCTGAGAGGTGAGATTCCATCTTCCAAAAGAATCCTTTGTATTTTCAGTTCTCGTTTACATGACGAACGCAGCACCACCGGTATAGTGAAATCCCACCTCACCAGAGGTGGAATCTCACCTGGGTGAGGTCAAATTTTTCCATATAAACGAAACACCACCGGTATGGTGAGGTGAAATAAAATTTTTGGTTGATTCTCATTGGTCAGTTCATTCTGATTTCACGGAAGAGAGACTTTACTCCACCTCACCTCTCAGCCCCGGGTTTGACAGGTGAGGTGAAAATCTCATGTAAACAGCCACTTAGTGACAGTGATTTTGTGCTATATTTTGAGACATCACCATCTCTATCTGTATTTGTAGTAATGATTCTACTTACTTTGTGCATGTTCTTTGATCTCTTTTCATATCACTCTTAAACTAACTGCAACGATATTTAATTGTAGGTCTCAATCTGACATCAGCCACTACTGTGATCTTTGCTGAACTCTACTGGAATCCTGGTGTAAGTCTAAGCGTTATTCTCATTTTTCTTTGTTTTGTACTGGGTGAGTCAGAAGAAACGTGAGGTGTTTGATGGACTGTGATGTTGCATGTAGCCACCCGATCATCATAAACTAATTTGTTCTGGGTCGCCAAATCTTAAATCATAAAACTTTATTTTCCTCGCTGAAATCAGTCACTTGATGCGTTTTTTAAAAAAGTTGTCTACGTATGACCTAAGGGCCGATGTCGGCCATGACTGCTTAGGAGGGAGAAAAACCAAAATTTTCCGACGATGAAACCATCAACAATAACAGCAACAACAACAGTTGTAGGAGCATACGTTAAATCTATGCATTATATGACCGATCTAACTCCTCAGTAACTGAAATTTGGCCACATTTCGCAATCCAACCTTGAAATCAACGCAATTATTGAATATCAATCAAAAAGATGCACCCATTGGCTTCGGCTTGCATAACCTAGGCTTGTAAACTGATGAAATCTTATTCCGGACCCTTCAGCATTTTAGCCCGACCAATGTTACAGGTATACGTGTTATTGTCAGGGGGAATGAAATAGCTAGGAAAGGAGGTTTTTTCCTTACGAATAACTTGCTTCTTGAGCAGGAAATATGCTTCAAAGACATCAAAAACATGTGTTTCTTTGACTCTTGAATAGATTCTTTCAACCAGATCAATACGCTGTCAGTCACAATGGGACTCCCTGCTCGTCAACAACACTGTTTCTTCACCCCAGATAATACCACATGCTCCTGTGACTTTGGCCGGGCTAAAATGCTGAAAAGGCTTGGTTAAAGATTACGTGCTTGTAAGCCTTACAGTTACTACATCGTGATCCCCAAACGTATTTTATGTATAATTTTAGGCTTTGGTGCAAGCAGAAGACAGGGTATACAGAATTGGTCAGAAAAATGCAGTTACAATTATATATTTGCTTGCTGAGAATACTGCAGATGATGCCATTTGGTCAGTTGTCTTATTCGTTTTTCTTCTACTTTATACTGGACTTGCTACAAGTCTCTCTCGTGGCAAAGACGGGAGAAGGAATAAAAGCGAGAAAGACTTGTAATACTTGGCATGCTCATTAATATTCATGAGCAATCGAGCCTTGCTTCCATTTTCAAAAATGACGAGGTTGTTGTCAACTGTTTCGTCGAAGCTTGAGTCTGCCATTTTCAGAAAACATCGCAGAGCCTCGCTCTGTTGTATCATTGTCCTTTCTAATTATATGATTGGATATTGGTTTTTTGTAAAAGGATGCCGACTAGACAGAATCCTGTCCAGCCAACAACCAAGGCTGCCAAGTATTACAATTCTCTCTCGCTTTTTCTCCTTCTCTTGTTTTTTTCCGCGAGAGAGACTTGTAGCAAGTCCAACTTTATACCCCACTCTCACTGACATGGTTAAACCAAGTTTGCTTAAGCCTGGATAAATTTTAACCAATCAAATGCAATTCACATATTTGGTTTTGTTTGAAGTCACGGCTCTTTAAAAACTAAGTGTTTTACCTATATCTCCAATACTCAGAAAAGTGGAACAAATGTCAGCAATATACTTTAACATGTCGGCTAACAACAAAATTTTGCTTCATTCCAATTCTGCAAAGCGAATTTCAAACGGTTGAAGTTCTTTTAGGCCCAACCGCTATCCAAATGACAGTCAGTCGATTTATATCGACGAACGTATCACTGAAATGATAACTAACACTGCTTGAAACTTAATCCGTAGGCCCCTTGTGCAGGGAAAGCTTGAAGTTCTTACAAGTGCTGGCCTCAATCAAGATGAATTTTCCCCTGAAGTCACTAAGTTTGAGGTACGTCGTTTTCATTATTTTGAAGTATTAGCGTGTATTCAGATCTTTGAAAGTCCTGTATTACAATAAGGACGTTTTCTTTAGGGCATCTTCTGAAAACGGTGGAGTTGGTAGAAGATAAAATCCTATTCTTTTGGTACCCTTCTACCGAAAACGGTACTTTGCAGACTTTAGATCACTTTTTATAAAAGCCCATTCTTTTGGTCATTCTGTTTTGGGTAGACTTCCGAGAGATTTTTGACGTATTCTTTGGGCTCTTCTGAAAACGGTAGAGATCTGAGGCTTCGGAAACCTTCTGCTCCTGAAGCTGGCAAACTTTTGAAAGATCGCAGATAGCATTGTTTCGTGAATGAAAACGTTTTTGAAAACATTCAAAAAAACAATCACTTTGCGCAGATTCTCTTCTCTTGGGATTGGCATAACAAAAGTACATGTATTGCAATGTCTTCAACTCACTCGTTCGAACAACAACATTCGAATTCTCATTGTTTTCAGGATTCCCATTCTTTTGGCATCTTTCTCTGCAAAGTCTGCCAACTCTACCGTTTTCAGAATTCCCATTCTTTTGGTAACTGAAATTTTTCTCTGCGAAGCCTACCGTTTTCAGAAGATTTCGCAAACTTCAGATGCCCAAAAGAATACGCCCTAAACCTTTTAGCTATTCTGCAAACGAAAAACGAATGTGGATTGAACGCTATTTCGTTACAATTTGTAGAATTTTGAATGATTACAATTACAATCGAAGCTCTAAGGGAGCGGTCATTTTGAATCCTGGGTACCAGGGCGGAGGATAATTTCGCACAATTAGAGAAGAGTTCATACCCCATTTTGAACATTGAAAAAGTTTTTCGCACCCCATCATCTTTCAGCAAAATAGTTAGGTACCCCATTCAGAAGTCTTAGTGCATAACACAAAGATATATGAACAAATACCAAGTTGTTCCAGGTGATTTTCACACAAGTCAAGTGATTCATCATTTCCAGATGTCTCTTAACTTTTCTTTTAATCTTTGATCAATGACTTCTTCCGAACTTTTTTCAAGCAAAAATAGTTTTATACCCCATAAGAATTGCTCTTAAAATTTTCGTACCTCCACAAAATAACGGAAAAAAGTTTCATACCCCTGCCAGAAATCCTCCGCCCCGGTACCCAGGATTAAAAATGACCGCTCCCTAACGCCACTTTTTCGAGCCTCGCGCATAAGATTGTATAAAACTATCGCTCGATCCAGGCTCTTTTGTAGAATAGCTAAAAGGTCTATTATGCCTTTTCGTCCCTTGTTCCCCTACATTATTTGATTTGCTGATATCACTTGGTCAATATGGACTCATGATTATCAGAAAGTGGGCCCACTTTTTCGAAATGGCCTAAACAAGCGGGAGTTCTCGTGCACTTAACAAAAATCACTTCAACGTCTAGGCTTAAGTGCTTGAACTTTGAAAAAGCAGATTTTTAGCACAAAGAATGATGTTTTCCGTACCTATAAATCGCCAAATGTGTACCTTTCATTCAGTAATCTTCCTAAGTTTCGTTATGAAAATTTTTTCGTTCAGCAGGAATATTCGACCACAGTAAAATACCCTCAATCAGGGTGACACCCCTCTAGATACTTCGTTTGTTGGAATTGGTGCTTTGAAAGGAGAAATATTGATTTTAAAAGCTCAAATCTGCACCCACCTACAAACCAGAGCTTTGGCCTTTTGGCCCAAGCAAAGTCTCGAAGCACATGGAAATAAAAAACTGAAATTGAAGAAAAATTAAGCAACTGCCGAATGAGTGACTAGGAGGATGACCTCTGGCAGACAGAATAGAATAAGATATAAGATTTTTTCAAATTTTATCGAGGCTATGGTTGATTTATTTGCTGTGCCTCAAGAATTTATCTAGGCCAAAAGACTTGAAAGACCAAGGCTCTGGTTTGCCGGAGGAGCCAAATTTGAGCTTTCGAGATTAAGGCTACGTTTCCATTACTCCGTTTTCAAGTGTCTCCGTTTTCATATCGTTCCGTTTTCGGATGATCTTGAACCGTTTCCATTACTTCGTTTTCGCCAAGAGCGCCTGGTACGAAAACGGGGGTGTTTCCATTACTCCGTTTTCGTTAATTTTCATTTCCTTTGTTCGCACTCGTTTTGAAACTGAGGATGTTGTATAGATTGCTGTTGTAGCGTTTTCGAATGACTCCGTTTTCGGTGTTTCCATTGAAAACGATGCGTTTTCAGATGTCTCCGTTTTCAAATCACTCCACTTTGGACAGCGTTTTCAAATGTCTCCGTTTTCGATCGTTTTCAATGGAAACACCAACCCAAAAACGGAGACATTCCACTCCGTTTTCATACGAAAACGGAGTAATGGAAACGGGGCCTAATGTGTCTGTTATCAAAACACCAATGCCAACAAACGAGGTACCTATGCTCATTTTCAACTATCGAGGAAGAATTTGAGAGTGATAATCCATCGATTAAAGCTGAATTGATATCGCTGGAGCCAAACGAATCCGTATAGTTATTAGCATAGGTTTCAAATCTTTAAAAAGCTGCGTGTAAAATTCAATTACCTATTTCTTTCAACTGAACGGCGTCAAAGAAACTCGAACTATTTTACAGTAAATCTGCCGTTGAACTTTTCTGAAATCCTCAATATTTTCAGAATTACAGTGTTTTTCTTCTTTGTTAAGAATTCAAGAAAATTTTCGAAAAAAACCTGAAACTATCGTAATTTTTAACCCCCTTTACGAAAGATCAAATAATTTTGCAGAAAACCATAGTTTTTGAATGCCTAAAATGTGGTATCAAGCAAAACTCTCTCACTCTTCTGGTTTGTGATTTAGAAATTTGATGACGTCACATTATAAAATGAGCTGAAATATAAAATAGGCTGTAATTTCGACAAATAATGAAGATTTCTGAAAAGTCCAACGGCAGAATCTTAGAAAAGTGGCTAAAGTTTCCTTCAAGTCATTCAAATCAAAGAAATAGGTTAACGAATTTTACACCCGCCTTTTTTCGTAGATTTAAAGATTTGGAACCTATGCTATAATTATTGAGACCCCTGGTGGATTTTGCCTATGAGTAGTTGTGGCAGTCATCTTTTTCAGAACATAGTTCTCTGTCGATACTGTTGATGTTGGATATTGAATGGATATGCCTTCAATAAGAGTATTTTATATTTTCTAAATACGATATGGATTTCTTTAAAATCTTACATTCAGAAAGCCTCTCAATAATATTTTATACCAAGAGCTTCTTTCTGGCGCCATTCATCATAGAACCATCGAGAGAAAAGACCTGTGGCTTATTTCTGGTTCCTGTCGTGAGGACCAGTTTGTAGAGGGTGTCCCAAAGGACTTCTCCACGTTTAATTATCAGAAAGTAACGATATGACGATTTTTATCGATTTACATTAGCATACTTATATTCTGTATATAGTAAGCTAGATAAAAGAGATCGATATAGAATAAGATGACAGACCAATGTGATTAACAGACTTTGTGTTAAGATAAACCTGTTCCTAAGATCTTAACTAACTATTATACACCACACTTTTGGAAATCGGCTGAACTATAGGCAGTTCGGACACTATTATTGTGCTGTCCGAACTAACCATGAAGCAATAATGATTCAGCACTCACGAAGCCAAGCAAAGTTTGTATTGCGTTACCCTTATCCGATACGAAAGTCACTCCTTCCGATAGCAATCCGGTATAGTGTAATCGGGGCCTAAATAGCGAAAACAAAGATTTTTACGCTCTCCAAATATTTTTGGGCCATTGACAAAAGGGATCGAAAAGAAAATCTCAGAAAAGGCTTGATAGCCTAATTCTGTTGATTATTCACACGGGAATACTTTTTTTTGGGACACCAGGTACTTGATATTATAGATGAAAACCCTAGAAAAAAGAATCATTCCACAGAATATTTTCCTTATATTTCCTCTAACCATTTCAGGATCCAAAGCAAAAGCGCATGTTCGACTATTTTCATGCGTTAATGGATGATGAAGACGATTTACTGAAATATGTTGAAGAGGAAGAGCCTCCTGAAAAACGTGTGAAGACTGACAATTCTTGATTACGTGTTATCAGGCAAGTTTCTGTAAGTACACTGTATACAATGCTGTAAGTTATATATATGGACAACTGTTTCCGTTTTAACTGCTGAAATTTTGTTCTAGTATTGTGGCTCTATTTTCATCCAATTTACACCTAATATATTTCGTGAGCAGGCCTTTTGTGCCTTTTAACCTCTATGTGGCTTTACCTGCAGTAAAATAAGAGCCCATTCAGTTCATTCCATCAATTTTATTGGTAAAGTACAAGTTGCTACAATGTGCGATATATCTACCGGGTGGCCCAAAGAAAACTTAGCGAGTTAGATCATGACTAGCTCTCTTAGGGTGTGTTTGATTGGCACCAATTCTGAAAACGGTAGACTTTGCAGACTCGGAATTTGTCTTCTATTGACTCCGAAATTCCAAAAACGACAGGTTTGGCAGGTTTGGAAGGCCTGCTGAGCGTTCTGCTCCAAAAGGCACAAAGTTTGGTAGTCATCGGAGGGATTCTTGTTTTCATTTGCGAAGTTCTGAAAACGAGAGAATTTGCCTGTGTTGCTACAGTAATCGGTAACTAATCTTTGTTTCTCAATTAAATTTTGGCACCAAAGCAAATTTGGAATGTGGCATTTTTTAGTGATCTGCACTTGTAGAACCCTAATTCAAGAATGATTGTTTGGTTAGTTTCATGAAAGGTTATAGCTGTATTTACGGTATTTATCATTTAGACATGTGGTGTAGTTTAAGTTATTACAGCCATTGCTATTGTTAGTTTACGGAGAACGATAAGATCACAGGTGGTGGAGAATGGTTCAGCAAATGCCTGCACGATTCAGTAATACATACAAATGTACTAAGATTTAATCATACCTGATATTTAACTGTGTTAACTTTCTCTCGAATCCTCTATTGATTACAAAGACTCCAATCTCCAGATCTCTGTGTTATTGCTTAGGCCACAAATTCTGTTGAGTTGAAATTCTGTTCTGTTGTTGCAGTTGTATTGAATATTCAATACAACTGCAACAACACAACAGAATTTCAACTCAACAGAATTTGTGGCCTAAGCAATAACACAGAGATCTGGAGATTGGAGTCTTTGTAATCAATAAAGGATTCGAAAGAAAGTTAACACAGTTAATTATCAGGTATGATTAAGTCTTAGTACATTTGTATGTATTACTGAATCGTGCAAGCATTTGCTGAATCATTCTCCGCCACCTGTGATAAAGATTCGTAAAAATTGGAACAATGTATTGCTGATATGAAATCGAATGGAAAGAGCACCTGGATGATATATTAGATTATGAAGTAGAATTTCTAACAACTACTATGTTGGTGTAAATTTGCTCTTCGCTTTCCTAATGGACAAGTCCGGGGTTGGTATAATTGTTGATTATTCAAGAGATTACACTGTTTTGAATGGTGTGTAGTACTTTTTTCAATTTTTTCTCTTTTAATCTGTGAAACTACATATTTCAATCTGCTAAGAAGTGCGAAATAACGTCATTTTGTATGACGTTGGTTCACGTTAACCTGAACGAGGCTGCCAAATGCGTTGATATTATACCACCCACATTGCTAGCCTCCTTATCGCACCTTCGCACACTCGTACGAAATACAAAAAGGCGACAATATTTGGCCTAACTTACGAAGAAAAATCGTCGAATTTATGAAAGTTCGTGGCAAGAAAACCTGGAAAGAACTCACGACTGTCCAGCAGTTGGTAAGGTTGCTTTTCAACAATAATTTTGTCAACTCCGGACTTGTCCTTTAGGCCGACCTCCACTGCAGTAGTTTTGGTCAGCGACCTTAGCACTTGCCTAGTGCGCATGTTCACTAGGAACAGAGCATGCGCACAAGGCGAGCGCATTGGTCGCCGACCAAACTTACCTACCTCTACCACTAATACTTACCTCTTTGTGAAGATTCGTTGAATTTAAGCCGGGGAAAAGGCAAACTCATATCCGTTCGGTTCGCGGAAACTTTAACTGCAATTGGAGGACGCCCTTTACCGTGTGGCTACGAGGACTTTTGGTCCATACAAAGAGCATGTAAAAGGGTTTATGGCCGTGAGTTACCAGTTTTGCCCCTTCAGAAATGTTGTGTGTCAGAGAGAGGAAACCATAGCAATAATTTTCCAGGCGAAAGGAGACAAATCAATTCAATTTTAGTGACAAAATTGAAAAGCCTTAGCCTGTGGACAGACTTCAAACAAAGCTCCAGAAACAACGAGATGCAAGGCCTGTTTACAGGCTGCAATAGCCGCAAAACTTCGAAACTAATGAAGCTGTTTGTCAAAAAGGCCAAGTAGATGCTAAATGACTACGAAGTAACCGTGGAAATACCTAGAAAGGTTATTAGATTTGAAAACAGCAACCGCACCTCTTTGTGAAGCTTCGTCGGACTGCAGCAGGGCTAGAGGCAAACTCTAGTCCGTTCGGTTCCCTGAAACTTCAGCTAGGGAACTGTAGTCAATGGAGAAGATTTGAAGGTCTTGGTTGAGCCTTCTCCCCAGTGTCCAGGCCTTTAAGCGGAGGTTCGTTCATCGATGGTTTTAAACTTGTTAGTCTGTTTACAGTCTTGAATCCCTGGTGTCATTTTCGGCAAGGGAGGCTGGGCCCTAGGGAAGAGGTCTCGAATGTTAATGTTGCTGCTTTAAGCTCCTTCTCTTAGCTCCTACTCAGTATCTACGGCTGAGAACAGGCTGGTTTGTTTAAATAAACCTTTGTGGAGGAGATTCTTCTCTAAGCTATGTAAATGAATCCACACATCTGGTGTTTGCAGAAGAGTCAGGTCATATAAGACTTCTATTGTTCTCTATGCAGCGGTACAGAGGGGAGAGGCTGTTTCCAGGTCAAAGCGATTAAATCGTGCTTGGATGCGAATCTGAGCTGTCTTTAGGAGCTCCCAGTCACTTTTTATGACAGTAACTCAATGCCAAGCATCACTCTAATGAGTGAGTTTCTGCGAAGTTCCCTGAAGAGAATTTCCATCACTGATTTGCTTGAATTTTGAAGAGATATTTCTGTCCAACGAACATTGCAAAAGTGTCGTCTCGCAGCAACAAAACGCGTTAAAGTGCGAGTAAGCTGTATTCACAAATGAATGGGGTTATCCTGTTGTAAATATGTAGAGTGATTTACCGCCCTCGTGGGTTACGTTTTCTTAAAGAGTCTCTAGTTTAAGCTGTATGCTCCAACTGTTGATTGGCTTACAGACTGTTATTTTTGTGTGGGCAGAGCCAATTGTATTGTGTAACAACCACAGCAAACGCAAATTTAGGCCTAGTTTTCTGAGCTGTTGCTAATAGGCCATTGCCAGCGACAATAACAGCAAGATTGAAGGACTTTTGTAGCTAGTCAACTCCCGACGATCTTCGTTTTGCTATCGGTGAGATGGATTTTGAGTGGCATCTTTGATTGGTGGGCCGTCAATCAGATGACCGGAAAACGATGCAACAACGAATGTGTAGCATTTCCTACGAATTTAGTTGTCATCTTTTTGCTGCAGACACTATTGCCCATGCGTTAGAAGAATATGTCTGATTGGGGGCACGCAAAAGAGAGTATTGACCATACTTAACGGGATTAACGAATTCTCTGATAGTTTTTTTGTTATTTTGCCTTTTGTAATCCAAAATTCTTAAAAAAACGTTCCTAGTTGCCTTAAAAATGTTGCCTCCGGTGACCTTTGATGTTGGCTTGTCCTTATCTCGAGGGATTTGGTTGTGTTTCAAAGTGCTCAAAAACCTTGATTTGGCGACACTGTTTAGGTAAGTCGCTCAAAACTTTCGTACAACGGGCTGAGTTTGCATGTCAGCAGGAAAGGCATGGAGATGAACAAGATATTGCTCAATTCTGGACTTCAAAAGTATCTCAAGATGACCAAGAAAGGCGAGAAATTCACTGCCACTGAAAATCACAGTTTTCATGAAGCATCAAAGGAAGACGAGACTCCAACGAAGGACTGTAATAGCAATGTTGGCGATGCCATGTTGTTAGACAAAACGAGGATATCAGAGGATTTGAATGCCGTAAAGAAACGTGAGTGTTTACTGTAATTTAATTTTCCAGGGACGAGTATTTCTTTCAATGAACAAGAACTTGTCTAAAGGGGGCAAGTCACTCTCGAAAACTTTGACACAGCTTTTTAGTGGAAATTCTTTCATTTTAAGAAAAATCCTTAGAAATATCTAACAATCCTCTCCTTGATACAGGCGAGTTTCCAGTCAGTGGCACTTTCCGAGCGGGTAGAAATTCCATTCCATCGTTTGCAACAGGGAATGTCGCTTTGCCATTAAATAGAAATTTTAGGTTAAATGACTTGTTACCCATATTTGCTTCTGCTAATGGCACATAACCGCCCTGCGTCTGGACTGGAATTTCAAACGTATGAATTACGGATTAGAGCAGGGCAAAGCTTTGAGATGTAATGCGTCGGCATGCTTTAAAAAATATAGACCCTATGGAGGGATGTGAAAACCATTGTCACCCAGGAAGGTCCTTTGCAAGCGCGCTGCAAATTCAGATTGTTTGAAGATCAAATTGGTCTCGACGGAGAGAAAAAGTTCACAGTGCAGTTGTCGAGCTGATTAAAAGACGGTTCAACTAAGGTAAAACATTTCTGTTCGTTCGACTACAGCAGTGTGTATCCATGGTTTCTCGTTTAGGCCAAATTTAACTTTCAGAGATTCTGGAATTCAACGTGCGTGCAAAGGATCCTGGGTGATAGTACCTCTTTAAGTAATACTTTTTTACTTCAGCTATGAAAACGATTTAAAATAGCTACCAAATCATAAAAAATTTTCGAAAAATATTTGCATTTGATATAACTTTCGGAACAGTTTCAACCATTTATTGGCATTCGAGGCGGTACTATGAAAGCTTCAAATGTCCTGAACCCTTTTCTCGTTGAAACTTGATTTCATATGAACAATAAGTATGCATCCTATCTCGCCCTGTGGACAGGCACACTTAGGGCTCCCGGTGCATCGGTTTTGACGAATTTTCATCTGTGGAGCATGTGTTTCCACATGATTTCAATTTACCAAAGTTTAATCGCTATGGTTTCCAAACTCGTTTCAATGCCAAGGGTGAGCCTTCCCGTTTTTCATTCGAAAGGATTTACAGAGCATGTGTGAAGCATTAATTCAAACAAAGTTAAATGTGAGAAATTCTCTTATTTTACCTTAATCTTAGCAAAGTCTTGAAAAAGAAATCCTTTTAATACCTTTCCTTCCCCATGGTTCACTCATCTCTTCTTGATCCTGTTTCTTATTGAGGACACGGAAAATTTTTTGTTGCTCTGTCCATCTTTTGAAATACAAAAACGAGATCTTCTTGCTAAGTACTTGCATCAGTACGACCATTTTAACTCAGTAACCCCTCAAGCGAGGTTTTAACGCAACTGTTGATGTAAGGTAATACGGACTTTCCTGATGAAATCAATAGAAATATCCTTGAGTTAACTCTGCGTTTTATCCATGAAACTGGTCGATTTGATTGAACTCGTCGTTCAAATTTTTGCCATCCGTCAAGCAGCCATCAAGTCCTTTTCAAGTCCCCTTTCTCCTGAATTATCTTTTCGGATATAGTTGTATTTAGTTTTTCTTTATTACTTTTTTTCTTCTTTTTTTCCTTCCAAAAGCCACGGGGTAGACATGATTTCTTGCTCCTCTCGGTATTGCATTTGTAGTATCGTAGAGTATTTTGTAAGTAGAGCAGTAAGCATCTTGTATCGTAGATTTTTAATTGATGGTATAAGAAATATCCTGTTTGTTCAAGAATGTGGCTTGATAGTCGAAATTCATGGCTTTCTGCTTTGCCAGATTTCGATTTAGATTTTCTCTTCTTTCGTCTCGTTCACCATTTTTGGTGAAGGCTTGGGTTGTTGTTTTGCAGAGGAGCATATTTTCTGTTAGAGTCAGTCAGCTTTTTGGGATTTTGGAATTGCAGTCTTCCATAAAATCTGTCCACATTCTGTTGGTTTCCTTTAGGCCTTCAGCCTGATTTTCAGGACAAATGTTACATGAAAACGTCCGCGAATATTTTGCGTTATCGCAAAAACAAAGGATGCAGCTCTGTGAAAAAGCGATTTGACAGCCCCCTGAATGGATTTCACACTTTCAACGCAGCTGACCATGATGTTTTGCCGTCTCTGTTTATGAGATTTTATAAGAAATTTGGATCAGGCCATAGGACTAAAAGTTTCTTAATTTCACATGAAATTTTCTCCATTTTACTACTAAAAGTTTCTTAATTGGCTTCTTATTTTTGGATGCAGAATCATCAATGTCGCTAACACTGCGGCAGATATGTTTCTTGGCATTTAAAAGATCATAAAAGAATAAACGGTGTTCTGTTATGGCTAGATAATATTGCTCAAAAATAAAGGTTCAACGATCTATTTGCTGTAATATCCATGCTCTTAACTTTGAAAAGTTTGTTAGTACTTCTCAGACATGGTACTATGGTCTCTTAAAATTTTGGCCGTGTTAGTACTAGTTTCTCATAAACCAGTTTCTTATAAAAAAAAACTTGTATTTTGATTTTACTGAGAGCACTTACGAAAGGAGTTGTGAAATCTATTCTTCAGAAGTGCAAATCGCTTTTTCTTCTGAGAGAGTAGAATCCTTTGCTTTACGAAATTTGCCTTTGCTACATGACGTCTAATTTGTGCCGGAGGACTTCAATTCCCCTTCTTCTCTCTCGATTTTTTTCGATTTGTTTCAATAATAGTTGATCAGCTATGTTTCCATGAAGCAACCAAGTGTTGGATCTGAAGTTGATGCGGAGGAGCGTATTCTTTGGATGTTTATTTCTTTGAGTGCACATTGAATGGAAGACCTGCGCACATGGACATGCGCTGAAGAACAATAAACTTTGTTTTGTTTTTGTGATCAGTGATTTTTTACGATCTTTGCAGAGTGGGTTGTGGCAAACTAAATCCAACGATCTTTTCACCTTTTCCTCCGTTCACCACTTCTGCCCGATCTCCTCAAATCTTGGACCAAATTCACCCAGAAACCAATCCTTTAACCAGAAAGGTAAGCGCTCACTAATTTACACGAGGTAAGCATTGAAAATTGATTTGTTTTCTTTCGTAGTTTATGTTCGTGTTATTGTTTTACAAATCGAAGATTAGGCCGCTGCTCGCTTTGATTTACGTGTACTTTTTACCTGTTGAGAGAGCGCCATCAAAATTTTCCACGTGTAATTTTTTAATGAGTACAGAAATAAAAAATTTGAATTATTTTGATGCAGATAATTGGCGTTTGTCGTTTGCACAATTCACGATGATTTGATCTCCAGGGAAATCGCAGTAGTTAGTGTACCGCTCAATTCATTCACAATTGTCTGTGTTCTGCAGTTTGTTGTCGTTTTGTCTGCAAAATGTGACAGCAACCCTCGGTTTGATTGACCATCCATAAACGTTTGGTATTGATTGTGGCTGTACTGTGTTCTCTTTTCTTACAAAATGATATGAACGGGAAGTCTCGAAATTTTTGCTTTGCTTATTAAATCGGGAAATGAAGACTGCTCTGTCCAAAGTTTTTCACTTGTCAAGCAAAACAAGGCCAAGTTGATAGATAATTTCGAGCTATTTATTCATCCTGCTTACTGAAAACCCATGTGACTATGCATTTCTTCTACCTGGACAATACTGATATTAGTGCCACGCTAGAAAATGTTTATTTTCTGTCATTTTCTGAAATCACCTGGAACTGGAATCAAATTGAAAGATCAGATAATTAATTTTATCATCAAATTAGTGGCTTGTCTTCTGTAATTTCTGATCAATAAATTCAATGGCAGTGAATATGCATTTGTATACTTCTCTACATTGATGGAATTTAGTGAAAGTCACTGAAAGTAGAATCAATGTGTCAGACATTTTCTTGATGTCTGCTGCTGTAAACAACATTCTCGTTGTGAAAGATTATTCAAGGCCCCATGTCAGCCTGTTCAATGATCAGAAATTGGAGATAGCCAAGAACAAATTCTGAAAGGTTCAGCTGTAGTTACTGTACTTTACCATAAGATTCTTAGCAAGTTGGCATTTATTGGTGTTTGTGGAAATTGATGATTTTTGCTGCACTTGCTTTCATGGTGCAGCCAGAGAAAGGTTATGAGAGGTTTCTAATGGGCTCTTTCCTTCTCCTCTTTGCAAACTTTGAAGCTTTTTCTTCATGTATGCAAACTGAAAGGAAATTGTTCAAAGAATCATGGATGGAAGAGATATTACATACTGTCTAACATCACTTTTTTTCGATAAGAAACTCACAAATTATATCATTCTGCAATTCTTTGCTGAAGAGTGACATTACATCCCCTTCACATGAAAATGACCTCAGATTTTTAGGCCAACTTAGGGATTGTCTCAATAAGATAGTCATGTTTCTATGGCACCAAGCAGTTGCATACACTACAGGAGGGGGTGTGGACACCCCCATGTTGGCTAGAACAAAAAGATCTTTTTTTCTGAAAGCAGTGGTGACCAACAATTTGTTTGTATTGTCTGTTTCACCTTCAATATTTGGCTAAGTGTCTGCCATTGGCAATTATGGTCAGCTATATTCTTGCAGTTATAATCTTAGAAGATGACAATATGCACCCTTCATGTTCTACTCAAGTACTGTAGGACATCACTCAGAGAAGATTTTTAGATTTCTTTAGTGTGTTTTATGAGTTGCCCATTTTCCCGCAAGATTACGTTACTTAACCTGGTGAGAGATGGCAAAACCAAAGTTACTATTGAAAAAAGCATCCCTTTATTTCCATGGAAAATGGACACAGAGGACTTGAGTTGACAAAGTGTTCTATGATTGCAAAATGATCAAACCACTGTATCAAGCAACACCATACCTACAGTATACACAGCCTTGATGCAGAAAATTCATGGCTTTTGCTTGACCTTTATTATTGATAATTTTTCTTTCTTAGGAGTCTCTTTGTTTTCATGTAAGAATATTTCTGCTCTTGCAAATTGTATTTTTGTTTGGAAAAATATGACCCCTTGCCTGCAAGCCAGATACTGTATACCTTGTGTCGCAGGAAAATTTAATATACTTTTTATGTTTTCACAGAACTACCAGCAGCTACACTTAATTTGTAGATTTGTTTCAATGAGTGGAGGGGAATCTTTCACCTTTCTTTCAACCACCTGCCGCAGGGTGTTGGTTCAGTAAACAAAAGAATCTATTATTGATTATGGGAGTAGGTTTTTGTTTGGTCTTTGTTGTTTTGTGATGATGAGTATGCAGCTGCCACTTCTACATATTTGAAACAACCTGATCACAACTTGCAAATAATCCTTTAATAACACACAAATATCAATCAGAAATTCTTACATATTTTTATTTACAGCAAACACTTGCTGAAACAACATTCAAGCCTCTTTCAAGCAGCAGGTGTTGCTAGATTGCTACTGAAACCTCTTGTAAATAGGTTAAGCCTTGATATTGTAAAGATTGATTCATGTTGCCATGGTTATTGAAAGTGTTAATTGATTTTGTCTTTTGTGAGTTGGATGGATTATTTGTTCTTACTGTATGTTTGATACTGTAACAATTATGTAACCATTTACAACAAACTTTGAATGCAGATTTGGCAAAATTCAAGAAGTGCTCAGAATCTCAGTCATAAAAAATCACTTAAATTCCAAACAATATCCAACTACCCAGCAGCCCTCACTTCACCACCTCGGAGGTGTTTAGCATAAACGATTTGTTGATGGATTTCACGTTTGAACCCAATACAATATCTTTGTTTTTTAATATATGGCTTGCAACCTTAGACTACTGATTATACCACTTTCACTCCTCCACTCATTCGGCAGCAAGGTTGTTTTGGTTGGTGATAGCTAGGACTGACTGTAATCAGTTGAGTTCTACTGTAAGGGGATTTTGGAACTTTAGTATATGAGTAGAAATCATGTAAAATGATGTCATCGAGCAATCTGAAATAAGGGAGCGTTATGATAGATAAGCTTTTGAAATGATAAATCAAGAATTTGAAGCCCAAGGAAGGAAATATCATTTGTTGCCTAATTTCAGATCTGTTGCACAGATGAAAAGGGCTCAAAGTTAGAGTTTTTGCGCATGCGTGGCAGTTTCTGCTCTGTTTCAGTATTTGAGAATTCATCCTCCAAATGATGAATTATGGATTAAAAACATTCTTGATGAGTTTTTATTAAAACTGATCTCATTTTTGCAGACCTGAAAATGGCAGAAGCAAAAGATGAAGCCAAGTTGACTGTAAGATTCTTGATTTTGAGTCAGGTAAGTTTTTGCTTTTGCTTTGGCTTGTATTTTAATCCTTGATCAGGCTATGCTTCACTAAGCATCATGCTTTGTGTAGCTGAAGCTGGTTGTTCATCATATCCCCCACATAAAGTATTGTACCAGTCTAAAGTGTCCTTCAGCCCATTCAACAAATTAGCATAAAGTAAACGAAGGCAAAATCTGGGGCTGCCTGATGAAAAGTCCAATTTTCGTTAACATTTTTCCCAACTACATAATTTTCAAAATTTAATGACATATTTCTTTACACAGAATCGCTTCAAAGAAATTTTGGCTATTTGCTATTATTCTACCTTTGGACTTTTGTGAAATCTTCACTATCAAGGAAAATTTGCAAAAACACTGAAAACTGTTGCAATTCCTAGACTCTTTAAGGCAACATGAAATAATCTCAGAGAAAGTAATAATTTATATATATCTACAATATGGTATCAAGCAAAAGCCATTCACTTTTGTGGTTCATGATTTAGAAATTTGATAATGTCACATCCTCAAATCAGCGGAAAGTTATAATGCACTATAATTTCAAAAATATTTAAAGTGGGTGTCATCAGGGTTTGCGGAACAGCGGAATTTGAGGAACGTTTGTCGCGGAACACGGAATTCTAGCAATGTCTCGGCGGAACGGCCGAATTCGCCACCCCTACCGGATTGTTTTTCTGGCCAGCACCATGAGAATATTCTCAAAGCCTTGGATTAGAATTTCAACTGCCACTCTCCTCCTCTTTCCACCTGGATGGATGAAAATGTCTAGCAATACTAATTTGTGCCATCATTTTGATAACGAATTGGTGGAATGCTGAACTGTGGCTTAAAATGACCGGAACGGTGGGTTTCTACCCCCCCCCCCTTGATGACCCCCACTGTAAAATTTGTAAAAAATCACAGAATTATTGATAGGAGTTAAATTTTCTTTGCAGCCATTCAGTTGGAAGAGATAAAATTTTACACCCACCTGTTTTCGTCGATTGAAAGATTTGGAGCCTATGCTTTGCCCAACTAAGAGCGGATTTTTGTCCAAAAAGGCTCATTTTGGAAAATGTTTCTCCCTGGTTTGTGTAATCTCGATCCTCGACCGGGTCTTTTGATTGGAAAATGAAGATCTACTTTTGTTCGTTTGAAGTAAAATGAAACAGTATTTCTTTGGCTTCTCGACAAGATAGCAAAACTTTCGGATAACATTGAACTAGACTTTGGCGTTGCAACTTGAGAGTTAGAGGATGGCCAATCGAAGGCCAATCAATTTTACAAAGAGCAAGACAATGGAATTTTACGTTTTTTCAATCCTCCAAACTTTAAGCTACATCAAAAATGTTTTTTCTACAAAACTAATCAGGCAAGCAGTGTGAGTTTGCAAACCTCCAGTCCGAGCAAGGACAGTTGAATCTTGCTGAGCAAGCGCGAATCATAACTAGCTACGGCGTAAGAAAGTTCTTTCTTTGAAGGAGCAGAAGTTAGATTTTGAAGATTGAAGAGAAGGAAGGTTGGACGGGAAGGAATAACTCGTATGGTGATTATTTTTGCAGTAAAACAGCTTAACTCGTTGCAAGCTAGATAAAACGAAGAATGTTTGATCCGCAGGGAGATCGTTTTCCCTATCTTGCATCGCAAAGCAATTTTAACGATTTGAACAGAATGTTATCAACTGTCGAATGTGAAACACGCACAGTTCACATTTGATGTGTTATCAAACGAAACTTTAAGACAGCGTTCACACGATGACAGTTAATTTTGAAAACGGTGAAAAATGTGACGGATAGGCCTCCCGTTTACACGAAAACGGGAAACTTTTTGCCGGCAGATCTCGAAAACGGTAGATTTTGAAAATGGAACTCAAACCAGCACGTTTCGGAAACAACATTGTGTGAACACTCGAAAAAGATGAAAACAGAACATTTTTCGACGCTTGTGGAACTAGACCCATCGATTCTTCTGGAGTAGGTACATTTCTTTGGCATCAAAGTCTTCCAATGAGTTATTTACCGTCAAATTTCGTACCGTTTTTCAAATTGTTCCGGCATCGTGCGAACGCTAGCTCAAATTTTACTGCCGTCACATTTTTCACCGTTTTCAAAATGTGCCGCCATCTTCCGAACGTAGTCAAAATGGAGAGTTAACATGATGTGCAGATGCCGAAAATAATCAAAAACAGACAAATTAAACATTTTTTGGTGATTTTGTCCTAGTTTGCTCCATGATCAAGGATGAATCAAGCAGCTCCCTCATAATATTTCATAATACGGCTTCAAAGAAAGGCGCTGCTAGTTTTCGGAAGACGTTGATTTACATTCTGGTTTATTTAGGATATCGTTTTATCGTAACCCGCTCGATAAAGTTTCTGACTCAAGAATTTTTTCCATTTTAGGATGCAGGAGGGATAATCGGAAAGGTATGAATATAGATCTTAAAAGTTTACTCTTGTATTCTAGAAGGCTATGTTTCAGATAGCTTTTTCCAGCGTTACCATAATCTCCTTTGCAGACTTTTGCAGATGGAAACATCGTTTACTCCGTATATTCTTAACATTTTTCAATAACTGTACGCCATTATGGTCATGATTCCGAATTCTAAGACTTCAAGGGACCCCATGATCAAAACGTAAAGAATTCTACACCATTAAATCAGACTTTTCTAAATTGTCTCTGCAGTTTATTTTGTGGCTCATAGACTTACGCGTTTTCGTCTTTTGTTTCCTTGTGTTCTTTGATTTGCTGATATTACGTGGTAAATAGGGACTCATAATACACTAAGGAAAAAATGCGCCCACTTTTTCAAGCTGGCCTAAACTAGCAGAATTTTCTTACATTCAACAAAATCGCTTCAAAGTCAGGTCTAAATAGCTTGAATGTTGAAAAGGAAATCCTTAGTACAAAGAGTGATGTTTTCCTGACTTACAAATCGAAAAATGCATACCATTCAGACAGTAATCTTCCTCTGGAGAAACAACGGAGGAAGATTCAGACAGTAATCTTGCGGGGTGAGTGGCCAAGTGGCTCATACAATCTTCGTCAGGTGACTGAAGTTAAGCTTGGTCGAGTGAGGTCAGATTTCGGATGGGTGACCACTGAGGCCTGACCTCGCAACTCACCTCGCCGTCCTTCGGAAGGGACGTTAAACTAGGGGTCCCGTGCCTGGATGCGGCATGCACAGTGGGCCTAAATTAGCTTTCAGTAGCTAGAAATCCTGACAAGCCCACTCAAAACAAATTGAAAACAAACAAACAAAATACATCCATGGCAGCTGCAGGAATTTTAGGCCTCAACAACCACTTTTTGTATGTAAAAACAACAACTGTATCAAGGGCACGTCCTGATTGGATAAAAGCTCAATTTTAGCAATGTGATTGGTGAATACAGAATCACTCTGGAAAAGAAAAGCAGCCTTTATTCTTGGGAGACAAATCAAGTACCTGTGTGACATTGCCTAACATAAATATACAATAGATATTGCCTATCAATCCTATAAAAACAGCACGTGTTTTTTCATCTGTAGTTGAGGTTGGCATAAGTTAGTGCCGAATGGTTCGGAATCAAATTTATTTGATATTTTGTAGTGATATTTTTCTGACCAATGGGATCGTCACTTACATGGATTTGTTTGCTATTTAATGGATTTCCTATTTGATGGATTTGTCGTATACCGTAGAAGCTTTATCAAGCCACTCTCTATTAAGCCCCCTCTCTATTAAGCCCCTCCCCTTTGAACAGAAATTTTTAGTAAGCTCCCCCACATATATCAACTTCCAGAGATTACAGATAATGCTCTGTATGTTTGGCTAGACAAGCCTGCATGTTAGTTTTGATAGTGTTTTGGATGCAGGATGTGTCGAATTTATGTATTTGACTCCGTAAATTGTATGTTGAATCCGCAAAATATGAGATCTGAAACGCTATCATATATATCTTTGTCATTTGATTTTGTGAAAAAGCCCGCCTACCAATAAGCCTCTCTAATAAGCCTCTCCGGCTAGCCCCCCTCTGGTGTGTCCGAAATTAAATTAGCCTCCCCGGGGCTTAATAGAGCTTTTACGGTACTTGGAAACAATGCGGTACTGAGTTTGGTGTGTTTCATCATGTGATCTTGAAATGGAGCGATTAATATGCAAATAAAACTGTTCGTGGTCACACTGGTCGTAAAAATTCTTCTTCTTGCTGCTTGATCTAGTTTTGAAAGGAGCCTTTAAATCATGGAGAGACAATTACAGTTGTTCATAATTTCCACTAGATAACGCACAAAAGTAACAAGCAAGAGTCTGCCTAGAATCCTGAACTTAAAGTTTGTGCAAACTATGTTTTACCTCAGTATATATTCAGTTGGGTTATCTAGACGCTTTATAGGCAACCCCATTATTTCATATCATTTCCTTGAAAAGTTGTTCGGGCTTCTTCCACTTCAGTGGTAGGTTCTCATAATATTACTTCTAGCTGCTCTTCTATTAGACAAAACTTCCTGTTGTTTAGGATTCGGCATTGACGCTATTCGACGTCGATATAATTCTCTTTGCTGTATCAAGCAGACCAATCGACGTGTCAGAAGTTAGATTAGCTTTCGAATAAGTGCTATCCAAAATCTTTTCAATAAGGTTTGATCTTTGTTGGATGTAAAGACAGCTAGGTACGAGCTTGCTCATAAATTCGTTGCTCTCATTCATATCGTATTGTTACTTCCATTCATCATTGAACTCCTTTGCTTAAGCTGACTTTTATGCCTTGTTTTTCATTTCAGGAGGGTTCAAACATCAAAAGAATTATAGAAAAGGTACGTAGCTAAGTTTGGTATAGACCGAGGGGCATATCACTCTCTAAAATCTCGTACACCTCTGGCAAAATCCTTTTGTTTTCAAGAAAAATCTGCAAAAATCCCTGAAAATCGTATCGTTTTCAAAATCTCGTATGTTTTTTTGGAGGAGTGTTACATCTCTCTTAGAGACGGTCGACATCGTAGTGTTGAGACTTTAAGGATTATTGAGATATCATCAGTCCTTTAAATCATCCTTTGTGATTAGAAAATCCAAGCATTGATTCTGAAGCTTAAAAATAGCAAAGGAAATTCTTAGCTGGGGGCCCCTTCGGGGCCCCTTTTCATCGGGGGCCCTTAGTTTTGACTAAGGTGCCCTAATTGAGTTACGCCAATGTATTCATGCAAGTTGCAGTAGTCTCATTATCGAATCTTTTATTATGCAGAGTAATGCGCAAGTAAACATCACTGGAACCGCTGGGGTGGAAAGGTTTGTTTGCATTTCCTTTTTGATGTTGATGTACTTTGCTGTTCATTACAGTCCAAGGCCTATTTAAAAAGAGGAGGGAGTGAGTGAGGAACAATGATAATTTAAGCGGGCCTTGTAGATATAAGATCGTTAATGTACCGGCCGGTCCGGGATGAATCCATCCATCTTACGGTACTGACACTGACGGAGGATGTAAAGCTCATAGAATGATGATTTTCCTTGATAAAAGCAAGTTTTGTTGAAGGCATATTAAAGAATACTCTGCAAATTTTCGCATTTTACGTTGTTTTGCATAGTATTCTCTTATGTAAAAACAATCTTTAATATTCAGAAGAGGAATATTTGTTTATTTCATTTCATGTTCATTTTACATCATACAATATATTTTGACATCTGCATTCTACTACAGGGCGTTTAAAAAGCTTGCGCATTTTTCCGTTTTAAGCTTTTTGATAGAAGAGACTCCACGTGAAATTTTGACACCGAATTTGTGTAATTCTGATTAGTAGTTGCTGATTTATGGAGCAAGAAAGTCAATATCATTTGGGAGTTTACGAAACCACGACGGCAACGGTAACTGCAACGCAATGTTGCTTTTTCGGGAGATATGATAATTCGCGAGTTGTCAGTTGCGAGTTGCGAGTTGTCAGTTGCGAGTTGGTTTTTACCTGTATTGTGCGAGTTGCGAGTTGCGAGTTGCGAGTTGCGAGTTGGTTTTCCATCATATCAATTCAGTCTATTCTTTTATTCCAATTTTTTATTCTAGCCAAAGTTTCTTATGAATTTCTTCGATGAATTTCTACTGTTTTTGAAGGAATGTATTTTGGGGCTAAGATTTGAGTTGAATGCTTCTTCTACGGTATTGCCCGTTGCTAAAATAATTTCAAAGTTTGCGTCGACCGATTTCCCTTTCAAGGCTTTGCTCAAGTCACACTCAAGGAAAGAGGTTTTGGTGTTGGTGCTATGATTCGATCACCGACTATAAATAAGACTTCACCGTTTGAGAGAAATCTTGCTAAGTACTTTGAAGGCACCTTGAACGGACAACAGTATTATGAATATATTTTCAAAAAGCTCAAAGAAACTTTGGCTAGAACCTAGAATTAGAACGAAAGTATAGAATGAATTGATATGATGGAAAACCAACTTCCAACTCGCAGCTCGCAACTCACAACTCGCAACTCGCAACTCGCAACTCGCAAAATATGAGAAAAAACCAACTCGCAACTGACAACTCGCAACTCGCAACTGACAACTCGCAACTGACAACTCGCAACTCGCAGAATATGATCCCTCCTTTTTCAGAACTTTAGATTCAAAAGATTTCTTGTTTTTCATTCGAATTTTGCGTCCCTTGAGAGACTCGGAAGTTGTCCCATTCAATTTCACGACTTGGATACTCCATTTCTGGCGTTCTGTGCTTTAGATCTAGTCCTTTGAAGTAAGACTCGTTCTTTTAAATGTTTGTCGTCAAAGAGAAAATATGGTTTTTAGGCATCTTTGAGGTATACGAGGCCTTATTTTAGCCTTGTGGATGATATATCAATAGTACCGTATGGAAGAAATACTTGTATTGCCGACTATCAGATGACGTTCTGGCTGGCGTTGCCGTCCTGGTTTCATAAGGTCTCTATTAACTTCCTCAAAACCAGAGGATTCATTATTAGCCATTATGTTAAAATCAAGAGTAAAAACATACCAAGACCGGTATTCTGTATTTTCATAAGTGAAACAGATAGCCATGAATTGGATTTTGTGATAACCAAGAATACTAAACAAATTTAGAGTTGCTAGAAATGCTGATGTGGAACACAAATGCTGCAGGCCAAGACTTCCGTCCATCAGTTATTTGGTTTCTTAGAAATGATGAAGTTGTTTTTAACCAACAATATTACGTTCAACAGGCTGCCTGGTATTATCCTTGAGTTCTATGGTCATTGACGACTCCTAAATCTTCGCTTCAGGTCATCGTTGAGTCACTTCTAGCCAGTATTCTGTTTTTTTTTGCTTTTTCTCTTACGGAGCTCAAAATCTTGGCTAGCAGTTGACCTTTCAGATCTATATATTCCATAAGGATTCCATTATTTCAAACACCAAGAGACTGGATTTTATGCTAGCCTCATTCTATGAGGACCTTTAAGTGTCGCCTATCTCATTGAGTTTCGTCTCTGTGGCTCCACTGAGGTAGTGATAGCGTTATCAATTCAGGCAAAAAGCGAAGCTAGGACATATAATTGAGTCCAATCTACTGCAGCAGACTGTTCTCTCAACTGTTTGACACCAAGTTTTATCGATCATTCTTTATTTTAGACTTGATTACTTGATCTGATTAAATCTTTTTCCCTCAGAATCTTAAACGTCACGGGAGGACCGGACGAGATCTCCACCGCTGTATGTCTCATTGCTGAAAGGCTAGAAGAGGTGAGGCCATCTAATTCGAATATTGTATTTTTCCATTGAAGCTCCATATGCCACTTGTAGGGAGAATCGATATTGTCGTACAGGACAAGTCTAGGGTTGGTATGGTTGAAGATGAAATACAAGATTATACTGTTAAGAATGGTGTACTGTGCTTTTTCCCATCATTTTCGTCTTGTCTCTGTCACAAAAGCAAAGCATCTGTGCGTTCCTGACGTCATGCCCTGTTGTTTGGCTTGCATTCGCCGAAATTTTAACTAATTTACAGCTGTTGCAAACGTCAAAATATGAAGTAAAGTTCATAATTCGCGGCAACAGTGGGTAAGCTTGTTTTTTCATCATACAATCTCCGGACTCGTCCTGTAAAGCTGTGTAATCGGAAAACTTTTTGCTGCACTGCCGTTGTTACGATGCATACAGGAGAGATCTGCTCTACAGTGTAAATCCAGCTTTGCAGCCGTACGGTTTTCCAAATCTTTCAAATGCTCTATTGCTTAAAGTAATGTTGTATGGTGATGAAAGATGTCCGTTGATTCTGAAAGAAATCCTGAAAGCAATTTTAAGATACATGTATGCAATACAACGATTTGAATAGATTAATGCTACTGAAGCTTAGCTCCTGCAACTTCGAGGATTTAGGTGTATCTTTTGTTTGATATTCTTTCCTTTTTTCTTTCTCTTCATACTTACTTGCAGCTCTTATCTTTATGTTGTATGGCCGCAGGGTAAACACAGCCATGTGCTCCTTGCGGTATCGTTTGATAGTGTAGTAGAGTAATTTTGTAAGTAGTGTAGCTGGTTGAGTGATTTTGCAAGTAACATAGTTAGTATATAATATGTTATAGTAATATAATTAATTGATAATAATATAATTAATACGTTACTGAATTTGTAGACAGTACTGTTTCGCCCTTTGTGGGCTCATCAGTGCAGCACAGAGTTGCCTGAGATTAACCCTAGCCATGATGTCGGGGCATCATAGCAGTTTAAAGAGTTAATTGTGGGATCCTGTCAGAGTGCTCAAACTGCGCATGCACAGTGAGCGTTGCATAGTGCGTCAACAGGTCCCCACAAGGTCCCAGACATAGAGTGCTCAACCAAACTTACGTAAGGGAGCGAAATTTATATGTTATTTGTATGATTGTTGAGCTTTATCGGCTTTGAAGTATTTAGGATTGTTTTTAAATAAGAGATGACTTTTATTCTCTCCCGATGATTCTAGATCACAGGATCAGCGTCATATGGGCAAAATGAACACATGCCACCCGTAACAATCCGTCTCTTGGTTCCAAGCAGCCAATGTGGCCCACTCATTGGAAAAGGTGGCTCAAGGATTAAAGAGATCAGAGAGGTATAAAGAATTTAGTGATTTATTGTGATTTCTGTATAGAGGAGGGTCATGGGGATTAGAACGACTTCAGTAGTGCAATCTTGCCAAACACGGGAAACAAAGGGATTTGATAACCATCTCTCATAACAATGCTTCAAAATAAAATGCTGATATCAGCGAACAAAAATAGTGGCTCAGTTGAACTGACTCTACTTTTCTCCCTATTTTCAATTTGTCAACAGTCTGCACGCAGGCTAAAGCTCTTGCAGATGAGATGAACGTCTATTTTTGAAACTGGCAGTCGTTTCAAATCTAAATTTTAATGGTAAGTAGATCATGGACCAGAACAAATCCCTACCTGCATTTTCCTTAGCGATTTTGCTGAACAAAATTTCCACAGTCAAGTTATCTCTTGGCTGAAAGACGAAATTTTATTTTTGAGTGTTGGATGTTTACTTTTTTTATGCAACTGCCCACCAAACCTTGTAACTCTTTTGACTAACACTTTAGAGTAGTCGACTGAAAATTGGGATAAGTTTTAAACTCCCTAAGAAGAATTCTTGAACATTGACTAAAGGTATAATCGTCAAAACTATCATTTTTCGAAGTCGAGTGGCTTCTCATAGCTGATGCAAAATGACCACCTGTTTGTACAAAATTCTTACTCTCTCCATTGCATATCCCATCTTCTCCATAAGTTTTCCGCCAAAATTCATCATAGAACTTGGTATGACAGCAATTCTTGGTAATTAGAAGAGGGTGCCTTTCTGAAAACCGGCGGCAGACCCCCGTCCATCCGCTAGTCATGTACCCCCCCCGGAACAATTCACAAATATACTTCGGGATATAGCGATAAATGAATTAAATTTTCCCCGGAAGTTCAATTGTAGTGTGATACTGAACGTGCCGCTCATATGGGTTACGTGTTTTGTCTGAAATTCCCCACATATAGGTCTGTTTTTAACCTCAATTAAATTTTGCCCGGAAGTTCGATTGTAGTGTAATACTGAACGTGCCGCTCATATGGGTTACGTGTTTTGTCTGAAATTCCCCACATATAGGTCTGTTTTTAATCTCAATTAAATTTTCCCCGGAAGTTCGATTGTAGTGTGATACTGAACGTGCCACTAATATGGGTTACGTGTTTTGTCTGAAATTCCCCACATATAGGTCTGTTTTTAACCTCAATTAAATTTTCCCCGGAAGTTCGATTGTAGTGTGATACTGAACGTGCCACTCATATGGGTTACGTGTTTTGTCTGAAGTTCCCCACATATAGGCCTGTTTTTAACCTCAATTAAATTTTCCCCGGAAGTTCGATTGTAGTGTGATACTGAACGTGCCACTCATATGGGTTACGTGTTTTGTCTGAAATTCCCCACATATAGGTCTGTTTTTAACCTCAATTAAATTTTCCCCGGAAGTTCGATTGTAGTGTGATACTGAACGTGCCACTCATATGGGTTACGTGTTTTGTCTGAAGTTCCCCACATATAGGTCTGTTTTTAACCTCAATTAAATTTTCCCCGGAAGTTCGATTGTAGTGTGATACTGAACGTGCCACTCATATGGGTTACGTGTTTTGTCTGAAGTTCCCCACATATAGGTCTGTTTTTAACCTCAATTCTGGTAGATGGGTAGCTTTTTCAGAATTTTTATCAAAACAGAAGAAATTTGGATAGACATTGCACCCTCAAATCGACGAAATCCGCACACATGGCTTAGAAACTTCATAAGATTCATGCCAAAGTGTTCGGAATTCTCGAATATTTTGTCATACAAATGGGTCCTTTTGTCAAAGTGCAAATTCACGTCTAATTTTGGTCTCAATGAAGTACCCCCCCAGGAAGGAGACTACATCCTTACTATCTTTTGCTTTCAAATCTGCTTAGTACCTTTGTTATTCTCCTCATCCTGCTGTTTGTGATTCATTCATTCATCTATTTATTCATTCATTCATATATTCATTCATTCATTCATTCATTTATTCATTCAATCATTTATTCATTCATTTATTCATTCATTCATTTATTTATTCATTCATTCATTTATTCATTCATTTATTCATTCATTCATTTATTCATTCATTCATTCATTCATTTATTCATTCATTCATTCATTCATTTATTCATTCATTCTTTTATTCATGTCATGTCATTTCATGTCATGTCATTTTGTTGCTTCCAGAATTTCTAAGTTACCTATACCGTTCATATTTATCAACTTATTTTTTCGTTCCATCTGACGTTGTGTTCTCTTCATTTTGATGGTATTTTCGAAATTGCATATTCTTAAAAGTATTTCATTTTCATATCGTTGGTAAATATTCCCACATTATTTATCAACACATTTAATCGTTTTCTATTTTTCCATAAAGCCTCAAGTCAGCCATGAACATCAGGTGATTCTCATCCTCATCATCATCATCATCGTCATCATCGATTCATTCAAAGAGCAGTTGGCTAGAAAATGACACTGCATATCGCTATCTCATTCATACCTACTACAACTAATTTGAATTTTGATTTTCAAAAAGCTAGTGCAAAGGCGCATTCCCTGCAGGAACTGTGTTTACTCCCAGTCCTGTTTTTATGAAATAGTTGATGGAGTAACTGCTATTCTGTTAATGTATATTGATAGATTAACAAAATTTGATTAGCCAGGGTGATTTTCAAATTCAAGTGTCTGTTAGTGCTGACGAATCAAAAATTTCTCTGGTTCCTTGTCGTCATCTCGTATAACAGAAAACCACAAGATTATTCGTACGTCATCTTGAGAGGATAGTTATTGCTCTGTGTACTTTGTCACGACAACAGGACTGCAAATAAACATAATCCATGCAAAGACGGGGCACTTGGCTAGAGTCGTCAAGGAGGACTGGGTAAAATTCGATTGATGGGAACAATACCATAAATGGGACGTATCCTTCTATTGCTCTGTGTTTAGACCATATTGCTGTATTTCCATTCATTCATTTTATGGTGGACTTGCTACTAGGTAGATTTCCATCCACTTAAATGCCTTTGCAAGTTCCTTTTGTTATTTACTACATCATGCTCTTCTATATTCATTTATTATGATTAATGTTCTAAATTTCTCTTTTTTGAAGGCATCTGGAGCTACGATCACGGTATGTTTACTTTTTTATTTTGGTTTAGGTTCAGATATGTACCGGGTGTCCCAAAAAAAGTTCCATCGTTTTATTGAACGCAGAGAAGTAAGCTTTTAATCTGACAATAGACGCAGAGAAGTAAGCTTTTAATCTGACAATAAACGCAGAGAAGTAAGCTTTTAATCTGACAATGAACGCAGAGAAGTAAGCTTTTAATCTGACAATGAACGCAGAGAAGTAAGCTTTTAATCTGACAATGAACGCAGAGAAGTAAGCTTTTAATCTGACAATGAACGCAGAAAAGTAAGCTTTTAATCTGACAATGAACGCAGAGAAGTAAGCTTTTAATCTGACAATGAACGCAGAGAAGTAAGCTTTTAATCTGACAATGAACGCAGAAAAGTAAGCTTTTAATCTGACAATGAACGCAGAGAAGTAAGCTTTTAATCTGACAATGAACGCAGAGAAGTAAGCTCTTAATCTGACAATGTCTAATCATTCTACTTACATGCTTGACATTTCAACTCGCAATTTGGCAATCGTATGAAGAAATTAGTAATCTGAAAATGGAGTTATGAGCTCTGACATTTCGTGTTCATGTTCAAGGCGAAGCCAGAGAGATTGTACTCCTTTTTCATCATTGCATTAAAGGGGGTTCTCCGAGTAAGCAACAAATATTGCATATAAGAGCAAATCTTGTATATAAGAGCATATCTTGTATGTAAGAGCATGCATTATTGTTGTCTTTTATCATTAATTTTTGACGGAAAACACCACGGGACAAATCATTCCAAAAATCTCATAGACTTTTGTCAAAAATCATCCAAAAATGACATTTATAATTGTTAACAACCTCGATGACAATTAGATAATGAGGAGTCAAAATCTTTTTACGCTATTTTGGTGATTATCCCCGCAGAAACTGCACTTTGTTTTATTTTCAGTTCAAGTGGCATGCCCTTCTATCTGCGTGTGTGCAATATAGGAAGCTCGTTAGTTGCGTTTTAAGAAGCTGGAAAAGTTGAGAGTTTCTCTGATTCTTTTTAGAAATGATATTCTAATTCGCAACTGAATTCGTATCTACCAACGTTTAGCAATCCGGGTGTAATCCATCGATTATTTCCACAGATTCCATCAGAGAATTTACTTGGCTGTACAGAAAGAGCAGTTACATTATCAGGTATGTCATAGTACTTCTTATAATTGCCAAATATTTTGCTAACTTAAGACGTAAAGGTACTACTCAATTTGAAGGGTATCTTCTCAATTTTAAGGGTATCTACTCCCCCTCGCCATATGGTGGATATCTTTTAAACAATAGAATTCGTACGGATATGAATTTCTACTCTCTCTCCCCATTATGATAGCTGGAGAATAACATAAATTCACTTTTTGGTTCCGGCTAACCACGATCGTGCAGAGCTCCCCGGAATAGGTGTAGTTAAGTTTTTTCACTTAAAGGCAGTCTGTCATGCAATTGATTGAATGATTTGGACAATACAAAGAAAAGGAAATTTCAATGGCTGCTAATGCTTTGACTTTCTACGGCCGTAGAAAGTCAAGACGGTTATCCCTCCTGTGTTTCAAATTCACAGCTTCACAAAAAATCTGTTGTGTTGAGAGCTGACTTTTTCGCGGCCAATCCGAGACGTGACAGACTGCCTTTAAGATAAGACAAACGCACAACGTGCATCTCAGATGTAATTTGTGTTTAAAGGGATGTAGAAGAGATGGTGTCACGAAAATTTTGATAATGGTGATAATCTATTGCTCGAGTTGAGAATAAGCTGACCTTGTGTGTCAAGTCATGGTCGATTAGGTGCTGCAGTTTTGCCTCATTTCTGCAGCATTATCTTTTACAGAGAAAATGTCAGCCTGGTTCCCTGCGTCAACTCGACCGCGGTCGTTTGAGGGTACTGGGCGCCAGGGAAGCGATTTATTGACGCCTGGACAAAACCAGCGAAACTGCTCAAGCTTCTCGATCCTTATTTGGAAAACCGGTTACGTGTAGCCTGCGTGCAGCTTTCTTTCGTGTAAATTGAATTGTTTCGTGTAAATTGAATTGTTTCGTGTAAATTGAATTGTTTCGTGTAAATTGAATTGTTTTGTGTAAATTGAGAGAATTTTGCCTTCTTTCAATTTTACAAAAGAAAGTCTGCACGCAGGCTAGTTAAGCGTCGTTCTGTTGGCGGGCAAGATTTAAAGCATGCTTGATTTGAAGCATACCACGATGACAACAGCAGCCCGAGCCATGGTTACGGTACGTGGTTACGGGTTTTGTCCAGACGTTATTTTGGACCGCTTCCGTGGAGCCCAGTTCCCCAGTCGAAAATGACGTCAGGGAACCAGACTGAGAAAACGTTATTTGCTACTACGGAGGAGCTAGCGTAATCATTGGGCTCCGCAGCAAGATATAAATTTGACTCCGCCGCAGATGAAACATAACTGCTGTTTCTAACTACCCATGCTAAAATCACTTCTTCTCAAAAGTGGCTGCTACTGATCCCTGGCTGTTGCTATCAATGGTTGTTTTTGACGTGTTTTAGCATCATATGACATTCAAGCGAGTTTATATCAGGGGATATTAGTAAAACAAGGGATACAGGTTCTTTTAAAATGAACCATTTTGGCAGCGTCAACAATAGATGTCACACATTCTGTACAGCAAGCCATAATGTTTGCTCCCATACCTCTGTTTATTTTGATTGGATTGAGTGCGTTCAGCCGTGTGAAGAATATTCTGCAGGAAAATGTGTCGCTTTGTCTTTTCGGAAATCTACTTTTGCTTTGCAATATTCGCCTCTACAACTGAGTTTTGATTTGCAGTCCTTTGCTTCTTTAACTAATATTTGTAACTGGTTTTGTTTTGTCCTTTAGGAAGCCCTGAGTCACTGGGCATCTGTGTGGAAAAGATATGTGATATTTTCCTCGAGGTATGATTGCTTTTAGCAAATTTATAACATCAAGGAATTGCACCTGGTCCTCCTGGTCAGCTAAAATGTGAATGTTTTGCCTTTGAGATGTTTTCTGATAAGTAAACCCTGCTTTTAAGAAATGGACTTGTAGACTGCTGCCTGCCATCCTACGGCATACCGTAAGGGCTCTATTAAGCCCCCGGGAGCTTACTTAGTTTGGACACTCCAGAGGGGGCTATTTGAGAGAGGGGCTTATTAGAGAGGGGGGCTTATTAGAGAGGGGGGCTTATTAGAGAGGGGGGCTTCTTCACCAAATCAAATGACATGTGTACGAATGATGCCTTTTCAGTTCTTTCACTCCGTATTTTTGGGACTCGACATGCAATTTAATGAGTCAACAAATTCATGAATTCGGCACAGTTTATTTCAGACCACGGCAAAAGTAAGATGTAAGGTTGTTTAGCAAAGTAAATGGAAAAGCTTTGGTAGTTTCTGGAGTTTTATATAAGTGGGGGGGGGACTTAATAGAGAGGCTGCTTATTTGGAATTTTGGCTCAGAGGGGCTGGTTTTATTAGAAGGGGGGCTTAATTGAGAGGGGGGCCTAATTGAGAGGGGGGCCAAATAAAGCTTTTACGGTATGTGCTCCTTTGTTTCAGAAACCAGACAGCCCGTTTTTTGAATTTCTTACAAAAGGTTGAAAATTAAATTATGACACAGAGTTTACTCAGTGTCACAGATGCTATCTGAACTCTTTTGTGAAATATTTGACATTTTATCACATGAATTGATATGTCATTATTTACATGTTAAGACCTTTAACACTGAATACCTCTGCAACTACTCATCATGGCCCAATACCTTACAAATGTTAGCTGACAGAGGAAAGTATCCATCAGTAATGGGAAGTTTTTCATTACACATATAAGAAAACTACCAGCTTCTTTTGAAGATAATTTCTCACTCACAAGAAACAAAACAAGTGCATTATGAATTTTCAGTTGCTTTTTTGCAGGGACTTACAGCATTTAACATACTGTAAGAAAATTAGATACCTTAAATTCATCACATTAAGTTATGATATCAACAGCAATAGATCGAGTGAACCAACAGAAACTTCACCAGCTAGATCAAAGTTACCTCCCTGAAATCAAAAGCTGATGAAAATGTTGCGCATCACGGTTAGGTTAAATATTCAGGTATGCAAATGATTGGCCCATCTCCTTATTCAAATCTTTGGCTCTCACGCAATTTGGAACTCTGCTTTTCACTTCCTTCCAATCATGGACAGGAAAACGAAGGGAAATGCAGAAATTGCGTAATGACTACATTTTTGAAACTTATTTGTTTCGGACAGTAGTCATAAATTGACCAGGAAGGATCTCAAAAGATAGCTGAAACCTTGAACTACATACTGATTACTTGTGTTCATGAAATTTCTTTTCAGAAAGCTATGAGTGATCTAACTCGTGAAGCATTTTGAGTCACCAGGTGCGCATTTGATAACAAAGCTTAATTCCAAAATTCAATTTATTCTTCGTCATTGTGGGAACATGTGGAACTCACTGTCCCTGATATTATGTTATTTCCTTTCCAGTTTCCACCTAGGAATAATAACATCAAATTCATTCCATCGATGGGAGGATTTGGAGCTGCACCATCACAGGTAAGGGCATCTCTTGTTGTTTTTATCATTCAGTTAGTCTCTGCAGGGTGAATCTCACAAAAGTGAAAAGTTTGAAAAATCTGCAAATTTTGTTTTCTACTCATCCTTTTTCAAATTTCGTATGTTTCATTTGTGTAAAAAGACAATTTATTTATGGACATGATAACTGCTAGAAAGTATAGTAAAGCCTTTGGTCTGATAGCTTGAAAACCCATATTTTGAGCCATGAGCTTTAGGGGGGGGGGGCATTAAGAAGACAGCGTAAGTCTTGCGCAGAGTGCAGAGGTGCAGAGGAGTGGTCATTGTTAAGTCTGGTTCACACTAGGTCTTTTAAGTTGTTAGGACCTAAAGGACAAAGCACTCATACTCTGAGTCTTTGTGTTTTGGTCTGTCTGCATGACCTTAACGATCCAAAAGACCTAGTGTGAGCGAGGCTTTAGCCTGTGCACAGATCCTTGTTAACAGAAACATTGTTGCCATTCGGAACATAATGAAGAGATTTTAGTTTCTTTCTTCTATTATCAAATCTCGTAAAAGTACAGCAGATACAAAAGATTCGATGCCACAAAGAGAATGGAAAGACATATCAGTCCTGTAACCATTGACATATGATTATAGAAACTGAATTGATAAAGGTTTAAGGCTACATTTACAAAGGGACGATGTGTCGATGTATTGGGAGTGGCAGCAAAAATCAAGGGCGTTAGGAGCGTGCAGCGTGAGTGAATTTGTAGTAACCTCCTTGGGTCCTCTATTAACCTTGCATTGTCATGCACAGTGAGTTCAATTGATGATTTATTTCTTGTGATTTTTCTCACCTCTTAAATCATTTGAGAGATGAAAAAAGTCATCAGGAGACAATATTACATTGAGACCATTGCATTGAGATGATTTTCTTTGTCTGTTTAAAACCTGATCCACGTATCTCCGTCGATTGCCTTTAAAACGTCCGTCATATTCGATACTTCACGACGCCCATGACTTTGTTATAATAGAGGAGTATCGCCCTTTTGGAACACTCTGTTGAACTAAGTAGAATTTTGTAATTTTAGTGACAATTACAAGATAGTGCTTACCGTTATTTTAATCCTTTGCTATTCATATCACCTTTCTAAAAGCAACGTGTCTGATTGTCGCTCCATCTTTCCATTATATTAGGTTTAGTGCCGAGAGGTTTGAGCGGCCTAATGTCCAGCATTCGCCCATTTGGAACGCGGGCAAAATTGTTACGAGCGCCTTGCGTGAAGCATGAAAAGCCAATATTAATGTAATTGATGTGCAACGTGAAAAGACTATTATATCTTCGTGATCTTACCCCTCCCCCCTTACCACCCTCAAGTGCTTGGAAACATGCTTTCCGATATTCCAACATCTCCCGTTGCCTCCGCCCAGTTTCCTACACGGATATGACGTTTGAGCATGTGACACAGGAAGAAGTCACCTGGAAGGCTCGAGCGGTCACAGGTGCACCATAAGGGCGGCTTAGGCCAGTCAGCGTGGCTGTAAAATCAACACATCCGGTGCCTCCACTGTTCAAGCAATCGTTCAGGATCCCGCAGAGTTTTCATTTCAAAGGCTCAATGTCAACAACCAGACCATGCAGGTTTAGTTATTGCCGAAAAATTTCAACGAAAGGAGTAAAAATAAAACACACTTGTAGAAGGGCAGCTTGAAAACATGAAGACACTTACGCATTCATTTCAGGTCGGTACTTTTATCTTCAATTTGTAAAGCAGCGAACGGAAATATAACAACAAATACAAATGACAACAAAGAAGATGGCGTCACCAAACCGTTTTCGCGCGCTTCTTGTGGGAAACTAGACCAAGGCCCCGGCCATAGCGAAGTTTTGCTCTGTAGTCAAATGTGTCAGTATTCGAGAGTGTTCCAAAAGGGCGATACTCCTCTACCTACCCCCTTTTCTTTAGCCAGCAATGTGTTTCCTTGTTATAGATCATTGCTTTATCTCCTTGCAGCTTTCATACATGACAAACCAGTTTTCACTAGCAGGTATGTACATCCTGACAACTTGACACGTCATAGTTTCAGAAGGAAGGCTTTGATTTCACATTTCACATTCTTTATCAATGTGTGCAATGGTAAATAAGCTTCTTCTTGGATAAAACAAAACACTCAGGCAAAGCATCATTTCTTTGCTTATCAAATGTTCACACTGCTCTGCTTTTACAACTTTGGGGTGAGTGGCCGAGTGGCTTATACAGTCTTTGTCAAGTGACTGAAGTTAAGCTTGGTCGAGTGAGGTCAGATTTCGGATGGGCGACCTTTGAGACCTGACCTCGCAACTCACCTCGTCGTCCTTCGGAAGGGACGTTAAACTAGGGGTCCCATGCCTGGATGCGGCATGCACTGTGGGCCTAAATTAGCTTTCAGTAGCTAGAAATCCTGACAAGCCTACTCAAAACAAATTGAAAACAAACAAACAATTTCGACTTGAGTAGCATATTGCTTGATCTTTTTTGCTCTTTGCAAATGCTAGCTCTTAGCTTCGCATGAAACCCTATAAAAATGTGATAGAAACTTCCTTTTCATTTCATTGCCCAAGAATTTGTTCAGCAAAAATTTCCAAATCTCCCATTTCAATGTTTATTACCAATTATTCTCCAACCATGTCTGGGGTTCTGCCGTTCTATTTTACTCCCATTTAGCTCTCTCTCCTGTTTTTATAAGTGTTACCCTATTGTACTACACCTTTTCAACTAAGCGACCTCGTTTTGAAATTTTTCAAAATTTCTTTAGCTTGCGTCATATGAAATTTCGGACCCCATATTCACATTCAGCACCCTAATTTTAGTCTAATTACAAATTTTCATGATCTTAGTGTTAGCGAATTTAATTCTGTGACGATAACAAATTTGAAAATTTATAAGGGATTTGACCGTGAATAATGACTGAGGGTGTAAAGTTTCACCCCGAACGATTTTGACGGTCAAATCCCTTATAAGTTATTATCGCCATAAAATCGAAATCACATACTCTAGGAATATGAAAGTTTGGAATTAAACTAAACTTGGGGTGCTGAATCAAAATCCACGGTCAGAAATTTAGTATGGAGAAATTTCAAAAATTTCCAAAATGAGGCCGTTAGTTGAAAAGGTGTATTGAGCTCATAACTAGGCTTCGAATTATTGCAGAATTGTTTCTGAAGAGGCAATGGCGAAACGTCAAACTTAGTGCCTATATTTTTTGAAAATTCTCATTAATTAAAGCTGTAGAATTATTAAAGAAACTTATGCTTATCATTGACGTACTAAGATGCATGTTTTGTTTCATTTAATATTTCAGGATTATCAAGAAGGACCCAGCAGAAGATTACATTGCCTAGCAACGTAAGATGAGCTTTATTGAGATGAGCGTAAGATGATCGTAAGATGAGCCGAGCTTTATCAACGTTTTTATTCTCCTTGTTCAAACTTATCTATGCTTAGGCCAAAAGTCGCAACATGTAGCGAGCAGCGAAGAAGGCAAGCTTACGCCATTGCCCACCGACATCCCTTAAGATCTTCGCGCAGGCTCGTGCGAATGAGAGCTATGCTTATATCGATTTGTATTTGATTATGCCCTTGATGCGCTTAGTCAGTGACAGGGCAAGCTGCATGCACTAGCTTATTTCATTGGGTACTTGATAAATTGATATTCAAAGGTTTGTTGCAAAAGGCATTTGAGATTTTGTTTGACTAACAGCAATTTTCCTTCTTGTTCTCTGACAGAGATCATTCAAAAAGCTCCAGGCACTATTTATATTTTGGGGACGGGGGACGCGCCATCGAGAACGGTATCAATTTTCATGATTTTGGTATAAGGACTTGTATCAATTTTCGCTATTTTTGTACAAGGAACGATATTGGTTTTTCAATATTAGTATACAGAACATAAAATATAGTATCAGAGCGAATAGACTGGCCTTTTTCGATAAATTCGTGTTATGTTTGTCATACAGGGTGTCTCAAAAAAATTGTTCGACGTTTGATTAAATGCTAAAAAATAACGATACGCTGAATGCACCCTTGGTTAAGTCACCCTTTTCCTGACATTTTAGATTAATTTTTGAAACAAGAATCTTGCAAATCCGCTAAAAATTCATGGAGTTACAAGCATTTGAAGTTCAAATTTGTGCGAATGCTGAAACCAGAAGCCTCGAAATGGCATTTTTGGTAAAAGCTCCATAGGCCGTCGTTTCTGTTATTTCTTGATTGTTTCAGGGCGAACCAAGTTGGATTCAAACAGGTTTTTTTTCAATAACCTAGCTGTCAAGCATATAGATGCTTTGAGGAAACAAATTCAGTCTCTCGCCGATTATGTTCTGAACCACTGTTTTTGGACTTACGCAATGTAAGGATATTTAGAGAATGATCGCAAGAAATAATTTTATTTAGAAGTCCTATATGGTTTGCTCTGATATCAACGAGAGGTATGACATTGGATAAGCTTCTCTTACCTCCGTCTTCGAGCTTTTTGCAATACCAGTAATCTGGGAGGTCTCTGGTTTCAGCTATCGCATATTTTTGATCTTCGAGAGCTCGTAACTCAGTGAATTTTCAACTGATTTGCACGATTTTAGTCTCTAAAATTATTTCATGATCTTCGGAACAGGGTTATCTTTCCATGAGCTTGTTCACGTTGTCCTAATTTTTCAATATTTTATCAAACATGGAACAATTTTTTTGAGACACCCTGTAGATTATCGAAGTATTAGTATACATAATGGACGGGTACATTTTTATATCAAAATCATTGAGTAGCACGTCTCCGTAGGTCTATATGCAGAGTGTTTTGTTTCCGTTCGAAAAATGGAATTTCAACTTATTTATTTGTGCATTAAATTAAAGTAAGACTCTGTAAGCTTGTTATATAGCTGTTTCCTTAACAGCCTATAAATGTATCAATCAATAGACCTTTTAGCTATTCTAGAAAAGAATGTGGATCGAACAATATTTCATTACATTTTGTAGAATTTTCGAATGTGCACAATACTAATAGAAGCTCTAACGCCACTCAATCGAATCTCATGTATAAAAATGTATAAAAATATCGCTCGATCCAGGCTCTTTTGTAGAATAGCTAAAAGGTCTATTCCATTTTGATCGTTATTCCGTAGGTCATTGGATCTTTGATTGGCAAAGGAGGCTGTCATATTAATGAAGTAAGGTGTGTATTGCATACTCATTGTTTACTTGAATGAATCAGTTTGCTATAAGATGAACAAGATAAATTTTGGTTTCTGCGTTCGCTCCTACGGCAACAATGTTATGAGCTAGCTAAAGGCCGGTTTACACGATCATATTCACATAAAATTTGCTTCACATTTTTGATGTGGTCACAGAATGTGATCTTGTAAACGGGCATCACAAGTTGCTCGAAGTTATGTGAAGCAATTAAAATTAATCCCCTTTAATTGGCCATCACATATTTTCCATTTGACCAGCCTTCAAATGGAAAATCTGTGATGGCAAATTAAAGGGGATTACTTTTAATAGCTTCACATAACTTCAAGCAACTTGTGATGCTCGTTTACACGATCACATTCTGTGATCACATAACAAATGTGAAGCAAATTTTATGTGAATATGATCGTGTAAACCGGCCTTAACACATATTTCCTGAAGACACGACTTTAAGTTTCATTGCATTGAATGGAATCGTTACTTGTTATTATTTATAGTCTTTCCGCTAAACTAGACTGATTACAGGAGTCTCAGTTTTTGCATTGAATTGGATGATTTTTATGCCTTCAATTTGGGAGCTATGACAATGCAGCTTCAAAACAAGGACTACTTGTATAATTTAAATTGAAACATCAGATTAAAAATGTTGAATGAATACAAGGAATTACGTCGTCAGTCTACCGCTAAACCTTGAAGCGGAATGGATTTTGCGTACATTGCAAATGTTGTTTGGAGTAAAAGGAAGGACTCGTGTAGCAAACCTAAGTCTCTATCTCAATAAACCATTTCGACAATCAAAAATGAGACTGGGGAGAGCGGCTTGTTCTGTTAAATGGCTGCCATGGATTTTCTACTAATGATAGATTTCCCTCCACCAAAGCTGGTAGTTTCAAATTCATGGTTGAAACTACGAATCTTTGAAAAACAACTTCCCAAGGATGTCATATGACTTATATGCCTCGTAACGAAACTCACATCAAAAGCTTTGGTGGGAAAGTGGGAAGGTATTCGTCATTTTCCTTCGAAGTTGTGCGATCAGATGAGAATGCCAAGCAAGATAAACCATGGATAAACAAATGTTTCGATATCTTTCCTGACAATTTTTAGATTGCTCCTGGTGACAAAGCTGTGTCTCTGTGAGTACTGCAGACTTGATGAGATAGGAGACTTTGAGATAGGAGAAAGGAGATTTAGCAAGCTTTGTTTCTGATGATGCAAAGGACTTCAGTTGCTTTTATCCGCGGTTATTTTCGAGTGCCATTTACTTAGAGACTGACTTAAACAAAGAAAACCAAAGAAAAAGCCGTTACGTCTTTCCCTGGCACTTCAAAACTGATACATCCTTGACTCGCAATGCTCGTAGTTGCATTTTTATTTCTGATTGTCATGAAAACGAAATTTACTTTCTGGATTTGTCGTTTGAATCTGGGTTAAATTTTTAAGATCATTATCATCAATAAAAATTTCAGTTAATCTGAAGGAACATGCAAAGTAATACCCCCGTATATTTACTTGCTTGATAACTGTAAAGGATTTGCGTCTTCCTCTTCAAAGGCGATTCTCAGGTGCGAATGTTCAGATAGAAGAAGCAAAAGGCAATGGTCGTCGATGTACAGTAACTTTATCTGGTGCACCTGAAGCTGTTAGCGCCGCCAATTTCCTTATCAATGCTAGGTGAGCTTCCTGATATATTATTTCGTCATGGGTGGATTCAAATTTGAGTTGATTTTGGAGTACGATGCGGTGCGGTGCAATGAAAGTTCAATTAATCTAAATTTGTCGCATTGGCAATACGTTGCTGCACTTCAACAGGGAGTTTACAAGACCATGACACCAGTTTCAACAACAATGCAAAAATGTTGCTTTTGTTTCAGTCCAGCAGCTTCGATGGATTCCATGATTTTCGTGCAAATTTGATTCCCTTTAGAGACTACGAAATTGCCCTGTTCAATTTTGCATGTTGGAAATCCCATTTTGATCGTTCTGTAGTGATTATCTAGGACTCCAAAGGAAATCTTGCTCATTTTGAATGCTAGTTTTCAAGGAAAAGTTAATCGTCACTCAGGTATTTAACTGAAGAGAAATCTTTAGTTTCGGCTTTTTGGATGAAATTTGATAAGTAGCGTAACGGTAAACATGTTTTTGTGTAAAGTTCTAGCAGGCGTTGCCGTCGTTGACTCTTCATTAAGCTGTTTTAGCAAGAAGACGCAGGCCACTTTAAACAGCGCGGATGCTTAAAGGTTTTGGTTCATGGTTTTTTTCCTCTCAGACCAGAGAAGCTGATACACTTTTCTTCAAAACCGTTTCAGTTCTGGTGTTTCAATTTCTTACGAATATACACAGTTTTTGTCTTTCTTTCTCGACGTTCTATCTTTGCAGAGCGGCCTTCAAGGTATTCTTTTTCAGGTTGGCACTTGACATTTTCTAAACAGAACGTCCATGAAGTTTCTAGAGATTCACGAAAGTTTGAAGTTGACTTCGCTTAATAATCTATAATCTAAATAACCTCTTAATAATAATCTTAATAATCTAATAATCTTAATAATCTTCACTTGATAATCTAAAAAGATGTCTTTTGATCACGTCTTCTTGTTAAATAGTTTGTCACCCAGAACGTAACAAGAACGATGCCTCAAACGTTGGTTCAACTTAATTTAATTGCGCAAGTTTCAACAAATCTTTCTCCGGTTCGAAGAAGCTCTATGCGAGATCATTATGTTCAGCCTATGCTATGAGCATCCTTACCTGCCCAGAATGCGTGCTACTGTGGTCTAGTGTTCAATACGCTTGCCCGGAAGGCAGGAGATCCGTGGTTCGATTCCCGGTTGTGATGATTTTAAATTTCTCGATTTTTTCTGATGATTTAAAATGTTTCTGTTTGCACCAAAAGAGGAGAAATCCTGGTTGCTTGTTAGCTGTTGAATACTTACATTTCCTAATTTCATTTTCAGAATCCAAGCTGGAAGGGCAGCACAGACCAGGAACAAAATGAACGGAAGGCCACGGAATTAACGCAAGCATTCATCGCACCACAAACTTCATTTTTCATCAACATTCATTTACGTATACATTAACGAGTAGCAGAGTTTTCTGCTGGATTAGGAAAGTTTCATTGGAAGCAACGGAGTAGATTAGAGAAAGACAGATTGTATGGTCAAGTCAATATGCGGTATTTATTCGCGCTCTAAAACGAGGAGTATTTATGACTGGTAATTGAAAGCAAGTCAGTCCAGCTCAATTCCAGCTGATGCTCTTTGTATTTACGATGATAACTGTGAAGGGAGATTGTGAACTAAGGAATAAACATGCATGAAACTTGTAAAGCCTTTTTTACTTCGTTTTCACCATCTCTGCTCTTTGCTGATGTGAGCTTTTGTTCTACTGTGGGCTGTTTTATACCCTATTCACATTGGCAAGCTAGACCAGCTTAAACAAAACCAGGTTATCGAATGGAGCTTTCTAATTGGTCAGTCCAGCAAATTGAATGCATTTGATTGGTTGAAATTTAACCTCGGTTAGATAAAGCTGGTTTAGCTTGCCAGTGTGAATGGGGTATTAGCTGTTCAAATAGTAAGTAACCATAGCCTTACTCAACAACAGCCATCAGTTTTCGCTCATTTCGTTGAATTGAATTGATATTACCATTTTGCTTTAGTCATTGCGGTATCAGTTACAACTTGTATTAAGTCTAGAGTAACAGGCTAATCAACGAAAAAGGGTCCTTTCCTGCTATTATATAAGTTGTGCAACGAAAGCTTTCAAATATAAAAACGAGGTCAAAAATAGGAGTTACCTAAATAGCAAGACTGAAGTTCATCTGCTTGATGGGGTACATTTACAAAATTGTACGTTGAGTCGAATACAGCTCCAATTATGAAACGATAGACAACACAGCTTATAAATTTGTCAAAAAAGTGAAATACCTCCAAATCCACACATGCAACGCTGCCAAGCCAAAGTTTCTATTTTACCGTAACAATGAACATGATTTGTCGTCGGTATTTTACTATAGCACAGTGAGATTGCTAGAATCAATTATGTGCTTTGGATTTTTCCAGATGACGAGATGATCGAGCTCTAACAAGCACTTTGTGTTGCTTTTGATAAATGGGGTGAATGAAAGATGCTACCGGGTGAGCCAGAAAAAAGTTCCCATTTTCGAAAATTCATAGCGCCCAGAGTACTTACTGTAAAGATCTCAGTGAGTCAAATTTTTTGATTAAAGGCGAAAGATCGAAGTATTTTTTCATTTTCCTTGTCTTCTTACATTTGGTTATACTTTCGGCCTTCTTTCAAGCACTAGAAATATAATAATTCAACTTCACAAAACTTTTGTTGCAAATTGGCTGAAAAAGGCCAAAAATGCTAGATAATATCATAACGGACTCGTAGCACAGAACGATAAGAAAAAAATCAAATTTCTCATGGATGAGAGGTATCCTCTGCTCTTGTTTTGCCATGGAATTGAAAATCTTTCCAGAGAGGTGAAATACCCGTGCGTAAATGTGCGAGGAGAGATTTGATCAAGTTGAATTTCCCTATATTTCCAGTGCTTGCAAGAATGCGAGGAACTTCACAAAATATTTCGATCTTCCTTCTTTCAACTAAAATTTGAATCATTCACGTCTTTAAAGTACTCATGGTACCATGAACGTTCAAAACTAGAAACTTTCTGGTTCATCCGGCTTTTTTCTCAAGATTTTTAGAACTTGACATTCCAAAATTGTTTGCAACAAACCAGTTCGATTCTGCAGCATACTATATGTAACATTATGGTTAAAAACAACGAAAATTTCCTCCTACCCACTTTTGCATGCAGACCAAGAAGACAGCATGGGGTTGTTGGTGCCTGCCGTAGAGCTTCTCACCGTGCTCGGGACAGAGCAGGCTTCATGGTTTTCTTTCCGGGGGGGGGGTACTTAGTATATTTGTTCGACGGGGATGTGCCGTTTTCAGGGTATCGTTTTCGCCTATTTCTGCTAGAACAGGGTATCAAAGAAGGCAAATTTTCTGGAGCAGGTAGTCAAAAAATGTCAAGAGAGGAAAGTTTGTCACAACAGGTTATTATTTAGTCAAATTTTTATATTTTCAAGAACTGTGTATCATTTCAAGGCAAAAATTCTGGAGCAGGGTGAAAAAAGTTTATTTCGCGGGCACATGCCCGTACAAATTTAGGTCAAGTACCCCCTCCCCGGGTTTTCTTTTGGATAGTGTTTCCCGAGTCTCTTGCATTTATGGGGTGGGGGAGGTAGAGTAATTAAGCTTGGATTCCTGTGCCCCCTGTTGCCTTGAAAAGTTGAAATCGCATCGCGCGTACCGCGTCTATAAGCGGCAAATCAGTTCACTCAGCCAGCCGTCTACCTGAGCGCGAAGCGCGCCAATTTCATTCAGCCTCTATCTCACCCCTCTTCATTGAATTGGATTGAATATGGAAGGCGGCAAAAAAGGCAAGCAAAGAATTTGCTTTGTTTCTGATGATGTTATCGGCAAGAAAATAAGAAGTTGTCGTGTGAGAGGTGATTATTTATTCATTCTGACAGCAGAATAAGAACATGACTTTATAACTGGAACTGAATCGTGCAGTATGTCGTCGTCCAACTGATCAAACAACGTCAGAATATGGGCCTAAAAGCTTGGCCAAGCATTGGCTAACAAACCATTGGGCTACACGTTTTTTTTATAAGTATGTCTGAGAAATACTAAGAAACTTTTCAAAGTTAAAAGCATGGATTTTATGGCGAATAGATCATTGAACCTTCATTCTTGAGCAATATTATCTAACCATTTGTGTTTTCAACATAACAGAACACTGCTTATTCCTTTATGAAATATCAAGAAACATATCGGCCGCAGTGTTAGCGACCACATTGCTAATTCTGCATTCAGAAAAATAAGAAACCAATTAAGAAACTTTTAGAACTAAAATCGACAAAATTTCATGTGAAATTAAGAAACTTTTAGTTCTATAGCCTGATCCTAGTTTCTTATAAAAAAAACATGTATTCCATTTTTAATCCACACAAGGGGCATGGAAAGCAAATTTCAGGGGTAAGGTTACACATAATTTCTAGGGTATCTTGGCACGAACCACCCTGGAAACCTAGGAATGTTGTACAAAGATCTACAGGAAATCCGGGATCAGGGATGTGGGAAGCATCTAAAACTTGGAGGGGCATGACACTTTGAGGGCACTTTTTTCTTAAGAAAAGGGGGCATTTTCTAAAAATAAAAAGGGCATTTCTTTATTTATTGCAAAATCTTGGGGGAGGGCACATGCCCCCAATGCCCCCTGTTTCCTACCTCTATGTCTGGGATCATATTGTGAATGAAGGGCACCCTGGAATCCAGGGCGGGGCCTCCAAAAACATACTCTGGATTCCAGGATCCTCATAGCAATCACCTAAGTCTCCAGGGCTAAAATTCATGTGACCCCCCCCTGAATTTCTGGGGTGCAAAACGTCAGCAAAAGTTGCCTTCCATATGCTGGTATGGATTTAAAATGGAATAGTCCATGGTGTTGTGGAAAGTTAGTTTTTGTTGCACCAAAGTTTATGTCACATCAATTGTCTTAAGACCATAGACCTATTCTACCGGAGTTCTAGATGTTGCTCCATGCCAGTGATATTTGGCATACATATTTTCCTGCATGATTAACCAGCAAGTGATAAATGACCTTGATTCCTTTGATTAAAACTTTAAAAGATTTTGGAATTTCCACTGATTGCGGTTGCCAAATATTGCAGCTGACTTAGTCAGTTTCCAGACTCCAGAAGTATGTGGCATATGCAGTTTCCTAGGAGATCTTGGGTGGGCAGCCAGACTGTAAAGTTTTTTCAATGCACAGAACACATCTGTTTTGACTCCAAGAAGACATTCTGTTGGAAAACATTTGTGCACGGATTCTATTGCAGAATGCTGTATTTACACAATGTGATGCAGAACAGAGGGGTAGGGTCTCCGCTGTAGCATTACTCCATGAGGGGCTTGACTGTCTCTCACATTATTCTTGTTGTTACTTCATAGAGCTGTCCAGACGAAGTGCAAAGCTACAAGGATTGTATTGAAACCACTCCATATCGACCAGAAGCAAAATTTGCAAGCTTCTGTTTGAAAACTGCGCCGCTAACGCATCAAACTGGTGGACAAATCTGCACAGAAATTAGCCTCAAAAAGAATTTTGCACAGACAGAAAACAAGCCAGAAATTTTTGGCACTTGGAACGCGCTTCCCACACAGACCAAACTTTACAGTCTGGTTGGGCAGCAAAGTGTTGACATTCTATTTTTGCCATTGTTAGAAGCAATCAACTTTTGATTTCACAGGGAAGTCAATGGTCCTTTAGTTATTCTTCTCTGGTGTGCAAGTACCATCCTGCAGACTGGGCATCTCCCAACTGCATTGAATGTTGCATGTGCATTTAGTCTACTGCTTTCCCTCTCATTTTCAAGTATAGGGTCTACTGGAGGTAAAATGGGTAAGTTTGGGGTAAACTGTGTTGGTGAAGAATTCGCCTCAGTTTTGCTAGAAGCCTTGTTCACAGTTTTCCTCTAGCGATGACTGCCCAAACTACCCTCCCTGACATTGTAAATGTTGATTTGTCAGTTCAGGGTCCACTGTTTTTTTGGAATCATCAATACTCATTTTTACCCATCCTACCCACTTTTTACCCCCGTAGAGCCTAACAAGTGGAACAACAGACTTATTGTTTTTGAAACAAATCATTGGTACACACTAGACAAGCTTTCCAATCTGGAGTCAGTTGATAATGGTCATATCATGTAATGTTTCTTATTCATTCCAGCTTGCATTTTTGAAAACAATAAGCAAAATGATGAAAGTCTCAATGATACTCCAATACCAATGAAGAGAATAAAAGATTCAGTGGTACTTTTGTCATCTATTGGTATGCATGATTCATGCTTAGCTTCAAGTTTTTCCTTACAAAGCAGAGTATTGTTTACCATTTTAGGAGAGTTCTATAGGTAGGTAGGCAGGTAGGCATTCATATTTAACGTGGCTAGCCTGCCAAAGTCTGAGAGACTTATTTCCAGCAGGGGCCATGGATGTTTTACCATCAGTCCGCGGCAGCTATCCGCCACAGCTACCACATTTCCCTCACATGGCTCTGGTCGACCTGGGCTAGAGTTACAGACAGCAACCAAACTGTCCAGTGCGGGATTTCAACCTTGGCTGTTCTGACCTTGGTTTATGAGTCAGTCGCCTTAACCATTTGGCCACACGCTCTCTGACATTTGGAATCAAAGCAAAGTAAAAATTTGTTTGTACCTGTCGAAACTTGGAAAAGAATGACTAGAGATGGTCTAAAGAGGATTTCCCTCACAATTTTGTAGATTCTGGAGTTGAGAATGATAGCTTGTTTATCTATGATTACATGGCCAGATCGAAAACTAAGATCCTCTGTATCCAATGTCTTGTGCACAGCACATATATAGTTTCCTCTCAGGGGGGACTGGCTGTGTAAGACTAGGACTTAGTAGAAACTTTTTATGAATTAACAGGGAGTAAATAGTTTGTTTGATGATAAAGGCATATTTTTGATTGCAATGTATAAGGCCAGGTGAATTCCGCAGAAGTGGCGGAAAATGCGGAAACTATTGTTTTGTCGTAAACAATAGCTTCCGCAGAGTTCACTTTTGCTGTATGGCCGGAGTGAATTCTGCGGAAAATCGATATCGCAGAAAGCGTTGTATTGAAGCTTGCTCCTATTAATCTGTGTATTCCGAGGAGCATTTCACTTTTTCGAAAAGCTAACGACATTTATCTGAACAAACCGATCTTTGCTTATTTTGATGGATTTTTCTCGAAACAAAAAGTCTGTTTCCATTGGTTTACAGAGTTTTTGAGAGTGAAATGCCCCTTGGCATTTTCCCAAACATAATGAAATTCAATTTATGAACATAAGTCCAGCCTGAATCTCCATCGTCTCTGTGTCTCCATCATCACTATGTCTGAATATCAGCACAGGTATCTACATGTCGTGCCAAAAGGGGTGTAGACTGGGCTATTTATTGTTCATCACATGGATTGCATGGATTGACATCTAGGCCTGGGCCTAAGTTTGTGCGAACACAATGGCAAAACAGGCAACGCAATGACAAAGTTTGATCTTTCATATGAAAGCTAAAATGATTTCGATCGAACTGATCATTGCAGTTTCACTGAGACTTGCAGTTTCAGTTGCAGTTTCATTCTTTTGGTGATCTTTGCATATTTTATTGACTCTAATTTGCTGCCGTTGACCGAGAGGCATTCACTCCCTAGAAATCTTGCACACCTTTCATTAAAATCTTTATGTTTTCAATGAAAATCAATAAAGAATCCATGATCTTCTCATTCTGAAAAATCTTGTGCGCTTTTTGAGTGGGTAAAATGCCCTTTGACTTTGAAATTTCAACTGAAACAAAAATTTTCCCTGCAATCACCTTTCCGCGGAATTCACTTTAGTCTTACATCCTAAGTGAATTCCGCAGAAAAGTTATTTCGCGGAAGCTATTGTTTATGAGAAAACAATAGTTTCCGTGTTTTCCATGGTTTCTGCGACTTCCATAGAATTCACCTGGCCAATGTATAATCAATTTTTCATTGCAGATGATCATGATGCCCAAGCAAAAAAAGTAAGTAAATTTCTAAATTTATTTATATCAAAGAGAATGACTTAAGGTGACTCTTCTTTCTGCTCCAGTGAGTAGGAGGTCACAGATCTGCATGGCCATCCTCTGTTGAAGTTGGTTAATTTCCCCAATATCATATTGTCTATCAAAGATTAGTAACAAGGATAGTGCTGTACGTGGTATTGGCAATTGAAAGCTCTATAAATTGCAATGTTTTACATCAATTGATTCCTTAAAGAATAGCAGTATATGTTCCTACTTCCTCAGCATGTCTAGTTCATGTAAATAGTAATGCAAAGGGGTATAGTGTTGTATCTGGATTTTTTCTAGATCTGAAAGAGGGTAAAATGTCATTTGATCAGCATAAAAAAATTTTGCTATCCTAAGTGTCTGATTACCACCACCTGCATTCTAGGGTTAACTATCAAATTCTAGGGATCAAGTGACACAAATTACATTTTGTTTTTCAGGGGAAACAGAAAGAAACTCAGACACCAAAGAGAGCTCAAAGACAAGTATGTTTTCATCATAAGTATGTTGGCGTTGGGCAGGTTTCTTTTACAGGATAGATCAGCATGTGGAAAAGTAATTTTGAATTTTGAAAAATGTTGAAAGTTTATGAAACTTAAAGTGGACCTATATGTGTGAATGAAATTGATCTCTGAAGTGTGAATGACACTTTTATCTTTGAATTATTTCAAGTTATATAAATGTTTGAATGTTGTGACTTAATTTTTAAAAAGAATATGAGATTTTATATCATTGATATTTTTCCAGACAGATGATGCAAGACCACAAACCACAAAGCAAGTGCTGAGAGAAAGGAAAACTGCCATGACCATTCAAAGTAGGTTTTTTTTCCATCTTGATGACGTGGAAGCTCTTCCTATTGAGACTTTTGAGTCTCCCCTTCAGTTTAAACTTGATCAGTTGCACAATTGTTCAAAATTTCTAATGAGTAGAATCTTGTCAAAGTGCTTTGGTTTTTTTAAATTTTTTTCGAATTTAGAGTCCTTTTTTGTTGGTTGACCACTTTAACCCAGAAATATTTATTGTTTTCTTTTTGTCTCTGTTTTTTGCGGGAGTTTTTGCTCTAAGAACCAATGTGGAGAAAAAAGATGTCGTTGTAAAATTGACATCAAGCAAATCTGTGGGATATGGAAAAATTAAGTGTAAGGTGCAGTAGACTTCATTCCTCTTGAAGGGGGTTCAGCATTTCGATATCAATTGTACCTAAGCTACCTCCACATAAACAATGTTTGTTTGTCATTCATATTCTTAAGGCTGAGATATTGTGAAGTCACAGTTCTCTTGGGAGAATCGCTAATTCGTTTATCTGGACTGAAAAGTAGAACTAGAGGACTTTCATGCAGGTGCTCAGCACATCAAAGTTTGGGCATGAACGTGAATATTAATCCTTGCCAAAGGATTTCCTTCGAGATTTTGGTACTCTATTCCCAAAATTTTTCTCCTGAAATCCTCTTGATATTGCATTCGTTTCTTACTTAGAAAGTGAATTATGCACTATGCATTATGCAACGATGCATTATGCATCGTTTTCCAGCGATGTGGAGGGCATAGTCTCAAACATTTTCGCTCACTTCGCTCGCACAAAGATTTGGTCCCATCCTTGAGTGGCTTGATTTTCGTTGCGAGGTGTGCAAAGAAACATGATCATCATTTAATTTCAAGGCATTTTCTGAAGAATCTACCAGTTTTCAAAGCCTTGGCACGTTCTGTAATAAACAACAGTCACAATGATCCAGTTAGCGCCAAAATAGGTTATTCTACAGTGGAACTTCCATTAATGGACACCTCTGTGCAATAGACACCTCCAAACAACGGACTAATATTTTTGTCCCAAATACGGCATGACAAAGTATGACACCTTCATACAGCGGACATTGCTCTACAACGGACAATAACCTAGGACTCACAGCTGTCCGTTATATGAAGGTTCCACTATAGTTGTAATTTTGATCACATAGCGAGATAATGACAGCTCAGCTCAGACTCCATGCCGTATTGCTTACTTTTCATATTGCTTATTTTCTTAGGAATGACGGAAGTACAACAGGCACAAGATGACAGTGAATCAAGTGAAGAGAGTGCTGCCGAAATTGATGCCAGTGGCAGTGAGACTTCTGATGATGAAATCCAATGTAAAATGCCATCAAAGGAAAATGAAGAAAGCAATCCAAAGAAAGTGTCAAAAGAAAGGTATATATATATATATATATATATATATATGTGTGTGTGTGTGTGTGTGTGTGTGTGTGTGTGTATATATATATATATACATGTATTTTTCATTTGAAGCTAAAGCATGTTTGGATAATGTACAGTTATGTAATAAAACAAATCAATGAATTAAAACAAGCGAAACAAAGATAAAAGATTGGTACGGAGAAAATTGTCCATGCATATTATGCCGCATTTTTATTCAGAATTTGAGTCTTTTACAACAAATATTTTTAGATGTCTACAGTTTATATTGGATACTATTGATGACATGTAAGCATCTTATCCACCATTTTCCTATTTGTATTTTAAGGTTTAACATCAGAGTTAAATAGCTGAATGCTTTTAGTATCTTTTGATTGTAATCCAACGACAAAGAAGCTGATAATTATTACTCTAAAGAACTTTCGAAAATCTTCACAGCACCATCATCATAATCATCCATTGAAGGCTTACTTTTCATTTGCACCGTTTGTTTGTTTTGTTTGTTTGTTTGTTTGTTGAAAGGGCACTTCTATGGGAAGTCCTGATATAAAAGACAGTCATCGTTTTGCTCAAACATTTATTCACTGCTCCTGTCTGTGAATTTTTGTTGGACTGCAGTTGTCCTTTCCCTCTATTCATTTATTTATTTATTTATTTATTTGTTTATTTATTTATTTATTTATTTATTTGTCTATTCATTCTCATTTATTTGTTTATTGTATGTATTTGTTTGTTGGAAAATTGATGGCTAACTTTTTGAGTGAAAATGCTTTGTTGGCGAACTGAAAAAGCAGCACGAAAGATAAAATCATTACGAAGTAGTTTAAGACAAATCTTTGTTTAGATTCTAGCAGAACTCTTGATCAAATGCTTCAGAATAAATTAGTGCGTTTTCAGCAAGTCATTTCTAACATTTCTGTCGGAATATTTCACGATTTTTTAATGCAGCCATTACTAATTTATTTTTTCCTTCTTTCTGTTTGGAATTTGCAAAATGATAATGTTTCTGTTTTCATTCAGGAATAAAACAGACACAGAGACGAAACTGACTAAACTGGTAGGTTTTTCTATTGATCGCTTGTTATCTTACGTCTTTTGACTTTAAATTTCATTTTAAAAGAAGTGAAATTTTAAGGTTTAGACCATAGTTGGGCAAATTGTATGAAGCTGCGAAGCAGTGTGGAAGGAAGTATTTTGTCTGAAGAAAAAGAAGGGAAAATAACAGGCTTAAAAAACGAAGAAAAGACAGGATTGAAACGAGAAAGGGAGGGAGGAAAGAGGAAACGAAGGGAGAAGGAAGAAAGTAACGAGGAGATGAGGAATAGTAAGAAATGAAATGGAGGCAGAAAACAGGATGTGCAGAGACAATAAGATTAGGACATTGAAATCCAGGACATCAAAAAATCGATAAAACAATTGAAAGAAGAACTTTGGTTTGAGGTCGCTTCGCAAAATATGTACAGGCAAGAGTCCACGTGTATGAAAATGTTTTTTTAACAATTATGCGAAGGAATCATTTACTCCTACCACAGGGGCGGATCCAGATATTGGGGTGACCGATGCAAATGAGGGGGTCTGGGGCGAAGCCCCCAGAAAATTTTTGAGTGGCCACGCCCTTCAGACTCTCGGAAAACATGGGCAACGCCCTTTTCAATTTTGTTTTAGCTGGAAGACCTTACTTCGAACATTATTTCAGGTACAAGGGTATGCACATTTACCTCAAGTCAGAGCTATTCAAGCCAGTGCTTTTCGAAGTGCTGTTTACATCTTGGCCAGAGAGGCCCAATTTCGTTGTTTGCTGATTTGGTGTCGCCAGAAAAGTTCCCCTCCACGGACTACTTTATTCAGTCGACCACAATTAGGTCCTCTCACACTCTGTACGCTGTACTTTCCATTCAGGCGAGAGTAGGCAAGACAACCGAACTTCGAACAACAATGATAGTAGAGGGCAATCTATTGCTCAATGGTAACCTTTGGACTGCATCGGTCAACCGGTGCAAAACGCTGAGTTTTCTCCACTCAGGGGTCTGGGGACCGATGCATTTTGGCTATCGTTTGTTGAGAAGAAAGGAGCTGTCAAAGCTGCTATGATTGACACCGATGCACTCATCAAAATGATTACGCAAGGATCTCCTGTTTGTGCGTTGGCTTTCGTTGCCTTGTCAAGACGCGCGTCACACATCAATTGAATAGAGGATTAGAATAATAATGGGATTTACCGGAGTTGTTTTGAGGACACTTATTCTTTTGGATAATAATGGGTCTAATGGTCTAATGGTTAGCCATGGCTTTTGTGTCTGAGTCTGAAGCTACGAGGTTACTACGTAGGAGCAGTTGCGCCAGAAAGAAGGGGGCATTTCGAAAGACCTCAAATGCTTTGAGTCTGATAAAAATTCTGCTGCACAGACTTCTAGATTATCGATCATGTGAAACTGACCGATGCATCTGCATCGGTTGCATCGGTCTGGATCCGCCCCTGTCCTACCATTATAGATTATTCTGTAAATCCAATTTATCAAAGCAATTCCATCTGTATCTGTATCTGTATCTGTATCTGTATGCTACTTAGCTCTAACTCACTAATGAGTACACACGCTAAGGGTAATTGTTGTTGATTCCTGATTTCCACTAAACGCCTCTATTTATGCGAAGCTGTCTCGAGCATCAATACGAAATTAGATTTACAGCTTAATGATGAAGCTAGCACATGCCGGGGGAGCTGGAAGAACATTTGCTAATAGGCATCACTTGGTTTGCTAATCCATGCATCTTGGTTCTCAGATTGTTTTGTTTTTCTGGTAGATCGGTGTACTTAGTTTCATTAATTCGTTTCCAGAAAGAAATGGCTGAAGATTATTTTGCTGTCCATCACCAGAAGAAGATTGTTACTTCAGATAGAACTCTTTCGAAGCTTCAAAACCCACGCATGACGCAAAAGGTTTACTTGAAGTTTTATTTTGAGATATGCCAACATTATTTTACTGTAGTTTTATGGCACATGAGAGTTCCACTTTTACTGCAAGCTGAGAACTCTATCTGCGCATCTAATCTGTTGACATGAATATTTCATTTCTTTATTATTTCGTACTTGGATGGTAGTAAAATGGTTAGTAAGATTAGTCATTTAATTATTTTATTGTTTACTTTCAAAATCTGAGACTGAGATTTTCAAGAGAGTGCGAAACAGCGATTAATAGAACAGGTCCTTTTAAAGTATGGTAAAGTTGAGGTAATTCTGGTTGTACATAATACAGGCACGTTTTACTTGAATTTTGAATTGGCTCATGCTTCTTTGGGGTCATTGATCCTCTGAATGTTCTAAATTATTTACGTCTCTCAACAATGCTGTTGATAGCCTTAGTGATGCAATATCCTTCATTAAATCATTTTAGTATTTATCCATGTTCTTGTATTTTCTAAGTGCAAATTGAAAAAAACCAAAGGTGACCCATATTACAAAAACGTCTAAACCGACGGCAAAACCTCAACTTTCCATATCAAATTAATCGTTTTTTCTTGTTGTAAATTTGCCTTTTTTGCAAGGATTGATACCTTACAAGCTTGGTGAGTTCATTCTGATACTGTCCTGTTGATATCTTCCACCTTTTTATCTGTTTTCATAGAGAATAAGTACTTGTAAAATGAACTTTTATTTGAATAGGATTTACAAGAACATTTGGCAGAAGCAACAGGTAGGCATAAGAAAGAATGTGCTCGTCTCTTCAGGCAGTTTGTGGCATTATTTCCAAATTGGATTTTTCAGCTAAGGTAATTGAATTTGTTGCTGAATTTTTTAGTTATTTTTCAAAAGATCGACCTGGTGGACTTAAAACGTAGCTCCCATGTTTGACAATCAATTTTGCAGAGAAGCCTTGATCTATTGGAATAAATTAAAGTTTTGTTGATAGAAGAAAACCTGAAGTACTTTTGTGACTTTTCTTCAATTTTTCTGAGCCTTGAAAATATTGGAGAATTGAATTATAGCTTTAATTTGCAGTAATTGTCTCTCCATTCTACCTTGTCATATATTGGTATCAGTTTAACTGCTGCATCAATGAAGCACAAGATAAGATCTCTCGAATAAGCCTGGAAACTGTTGCTGTGTAGGCTCAAGTAACTCGTGTTCCTTCGTGGAATTTATGAGTATTTCTGCTATTTGCACATCGTTATTTGGAGGCTTCAATTGGCATTTAAAACAAAATACAGCTCTAGCTTGTCGTTTATGTTTGGCTGCAATTTAACTCAAAACATATTTGGATACTACGTCGCACTTCGTCTGGGGCATTGGCGGCAATCTTATTCTGTTTGTGTTTTACCATGCAAATAATACAGTATATGCTATGAAGGAGGCGGACCCAAAGAAACAGGCAACGGGCAGATTTCGGGTCACACTGATACCTTTTGAACCTATGTTTTTATAAAAGTGTGACTTCACCTCTCTGAGAAAGAAAATGGAACAAAAACAAAGCATATTAACAATAAAGAAGCATACATTACGCATGCCGTTCACAGCGGGAAAATCTCGTGGGTTAACTCGAGTCTTGGGATGGCGGGGACGTGCCGCCCAACATTTTCAGTCGTTTTTCATACTCATTTTTAAGGACCTTAGGGATAAAGCCTATTGAACTTCCCAAAAATCAAATTTCATTTCACTTAAAAGGTAAATCGATGAAAGTTACCACAAACCAATTTTTGGAACTGATATGAAGAAAATCTAGAGAAAAGAATAAAAATCTTGAAAAGTTTTTGCTATTGCTACTGTTCAAAAAGCTACCCATTTCTAGTGGAGCGGTTACATTATGAGACCCATATGTAGGGATTTTCTATGTTCAATTTCCATGCTTTTGGGCAGCATCATGCACTCGTCATATGCACGCTATACCGGGGGGGGGGGGGAGACACGGTCATCAAGCTCCCATTGCAGCACATTCCATTTATGTTTCACCTTTCAAATCAACTTAAAATTTTTGTTCACGTTTCAATATTTTTGTTTCTTTGTTTCTTTTCTTTACGTTCGTTTGATGATTATTTAAGAAATTGTATCCCTGTAAATTCGCTGTGTGCAATTTCATTTAGGCATGGCTTCAATATTCTTTTGCACGGACTCGGATCGAAACGAAAGTTGCTCGATGAATTCCGAAAGCAGATGCTTCCAAATCTATGTCATATCGTTGTGAATGGCTTCTTTCCAAGCTTAACCATTAAAAGTGTAAGTATATACTGCCAGGTGGCCCAATAAAAAGTGAAATGTTTTATATCACCAAATTTGATTACGTCACCGATCGTTCTATTTTCTTTCTGTGCATATGTAGCAAAGATCTACTAATTTTAATGCATGAGAGAGACATTGTTATGCCGTGTAATTAAAATGTTCCTGAGCAATAGTATTTCACAAAGATACTCAAATTTTTCCAAAGACATATTTTTAGTGATTTCAAGTCAAGTTTCGAGCTTTACATTCCACCACAGAGCTTCCTCGAAGCCAAAAATTAATTTAAGTGGTACCGGGGATAGAAATTGATTTGTGATCATTTCTTGTGATTCCTGATCATGTTTCAAACCAGGTAGCTAGTAAAGTATCAATTACGACAAATTTAAGGCTATTTTAAGACTTAGTATATTTCTAAGATCGATTTTCTCTTTGATACAAATGCACATAAAGACATTTTTAAGATCGGTTCAATGTAACCAGATTTTGATAATTGTTCGAAATGTTTCACATTTTTTGGAGTTACCTGGTGTGTTATCTTTTTCCGTACATATTTCAATAGTTGACCTAATGAAATAGTCTCACAGAAGCCTAGATATAATAGTTTAACGACGTTCCTTCATGTCTCTCATTGCTATGACACTTCACAGATTTTACAAAGCTTGACCATTAATTTTGATTGCAAGACTACATGTCAAGGCTTTAGTCCATGTACATTTTTTTATCTCTCCTATAGAACTTCCTGAAATCTTTGCAACAAATGTACAAGCTGTTTATGATTTGCGAGCTGCCTTTCTTAAAAGTCGATATATCTTTAATGCAACTGCAAATCTAAAACAACCGACTGTTATGCGCATACTAACCGGTTTTGTGTTACGCAGAAAAATGTAAATCCCGAGGTCTTAAAAGTACAGACCGAGCTTGCGAGGTCTGTGCATTAAGACCGAGGGCTTTATATTGTCTTGTACAACGACAAGACCGTTATGTATGAGTTTTATTACCAGTGATGCAGTCGATGCCTGCCCTCTCCATATTTATATGAGCTTTCTCTTTAGGTATTGAACATGATTTCTGAAGATATTTTGCAATATAATGGGTCATTTAAGAATATTATAGATCAATGCAACTTCATCAAGTCAGAATATAATACTGGTAAGTTCGCCCAACTTTTCTCTCTATGCGACGTCCTTTGCCTCCCCTTCCCTTGAAGTGTAGGCTGCAAATCTTTAATTTAAAAGAGTAGTGTAAATGGCTGTTGCGTCTTTCTTTTGATTTGATGGCCTCAAAGAACTTGAGCTGCTTTGCTACCAAATTTTGTGTCGATGCTATGGAGAACACTTTCTACCTCTTAAGAATTCCTTTCCAGACCGCAGACAGTAGCTTATGACACATGTAACAATCCCGATATGTCATGGAAAGATCAATGAATACCTTTCTTGATATATAAAGGCTCTTTTCCCCTTATTTTCACATAACTTGAGTAGAGGACGTTGGACCTTGAAGCCCCGGTTTGGAGGGAGGTCAAGGTCTTTTTGCAACTCTGCTTCCGCCTTGTTGATCGATTATACAGCATGAACAGACTGTATTTTTGTGGTCCCTTCTGTCACATGAGAAACAATTAGAAGTTTGAAAATGATTTCTTCTAAATTATTCCTCTCAGATGAAGCTGATGAATTATTTCTCATCTTTCATAACATTGATGGACCAATGTTAAGAAATTCTAAGGTATGGAGATCTAGATTTTTGCAAAATATCGATTCCAAATTTGCAGGATCTGCAGGCAAGGATTAACGATCAATTTCTACAAACCGGATGTCCCAATAGACAACTCCTGTTGGAAGAATCATCAAAATTACATGACCTGTCTTTTAATTTCTTTTTGTTGCAAGTGGTTCAAAAACCAAATTCTTCTCCTAGCTAAGCTGATTTGGTTGTTTGTTTCGAAGTTTCCAAATTTAGCTCTTTTTAGGGCTGCCTGGTTTTAAGCATGCTCATGATTGCCAAATTAATTTTTTTTTGTGCATTAAGCTCTAGTGTGATCATAAATGTCAGAAAGAAAAGCAAATTGCCATTGTTAACTTAAAGGATAATGGAAAATCTCATCAAGGACAAATTTTGCGATAGAATAGCATTAGTTGCCTTAATTGACACCTCAATTCAAAGCGATAAATGACTGCAGACAAAGAGACTTCTCTCAACCAGTAAATCAAAAGGAAAACGGCCGCAAAGTTGTCCTGAAACCAATTGGGCAAACCTCACTTTAGGCACACGAAAGATGGTTTTCAGAGAAGTTATTTTTATTTCATTTACCCACCTACTTTCGTTATAAGCGCAAATCTTCTCTTAAAAACCACCTTTCGCTTCCAAAATGCGAGAGTTTGCCCTACTGGTTTCAGGTCAGCTTTTGCAACCGTGTTTGTTTGGATTTACTTATTGAAGCTATTCCCTCCGTTCTAGGTAAATGTACCACCACTTACTGCATTAGATCAAGATCAGTCCTTTAACCACTAACTAACTAACTTTTCCTTTCCAGACTCAAAACGCAATCAGTTATCTAGCCACTTCTTCGAAGATACACATCATTGCATCAGTAGATCATATAAACGCACCAATCAGTAAGTTTTGATTTTTTTCAATTATCATCTTATAAGATAGGAATCAAATTTTCCCCTGATTTTTGGCCGTGCCCATGGTTGAAAACCTCCAAAGCCACATTTTCACAGAGCAATCAGAAGAAGTATAAATGAAGAAGACAAATGAAGATTTTGCTGAATTTTACTTACCTTGAAAAAAGGCACCAAGATCATATAAGACTGCTTTAAATTTCTCTGAGCTTTTTAGAAGGAATCTACTTTCCAGATATTTGGGTATACCTGTTTAAATGTCCGTTAAGATATCTCACGGGCTCGATGGGTTATGGCGTTTGCAATAGACAAAATCACCCAAGATTTGTCTATGCTACTTCAAGTTGGGTGATCAGCCCCTGGAAAAGCCTCGTTTTTGTTCTTCAAATGAAGCTATGGACAATTGTGCTATGAATGCAAAAGTACTGGGTAACCCAAACACACTGTATAGATTTGGTTGGATCCAGCCTTGTGTATTTAACTTTGATTAATGGATACTTGATTCAACATGTTCCACGTTGGTTAACTGAACATTGATACCTCATTTGCCTATGGTTACTTAATGTTTCTGCTCTTTTCGTATGTTAACAATATTAACGTCTCCAATATGTCTTTTCTAATTTCTTGGTTCTAGAGCATCCACTATCACGTAGTTGTCTGCATGAAATTTGGTTTAGGGCCTCTTTTGTTGGGAGACGAGGAAGCTCATGTGTCCCTCCTGTTCAGTCGAGTTGGAGTGCTCAAAGTTCAAACACAAAGCGCTACTGCGCATTAGCTTTAGCCCATTGCACGGGTGGGGGGCTCATAGGTTTCTTCAGATCTCACTATGTGTAACAGATTCCAGTAGGTTTCAGTATTCAATCTTAGCTTACGTAATTTTTATCTATTTGAATATCTTTATGTTAATGGCCACAGGATAGTCATTGTCTCTTGCTCCTTGTGGTCCTGTCCCTGTAGTATTGTATAGTTGTATAGTAATTAGAAAGTATAGTTTTATATGCATAGAAAAGAGTTGCTTCAGACAAAGCGTGTCTCGTTTCCCTAACATTCTTGCAATGTAAATACTTCTGTTCTTGATCATCTTATAATCTGTGTGCTTAAAGTTTTAAGACAGACTGGTAGTATATTTGTTACTCTGCTGTTACTGATTCATATTCTTTCGTTGCAGTTTGGGATCAAAATCGTTGTAGTCGGTTTAACTGGTTATGGTACAACACAACAACGTATGAACGATATACCGAGGAGACCTCGTTTGAAAATTCATTATTAGTACAGCAAACTGGATCACTGGCACTTAGCTCCTTGACTCATGTATTACGCAGTTTGACACCAAATGCACGAGGAATATTCAAATTATTACTTCAATATCAATTAGACAGTGACGCCGAGACCTATTATACGGGTACGTCTTTTTTTCATTGTTTATACCACAGGCTGTAGGATGAAAAATGAGTGTTTCAGTGTAAATTAGAATATTTGAATGTAATATGTACTTGCCTTATGTGATAAACTTGTCTTTTCTTCGTTGTCCATCTCCTGTACGAACTGCATAATGCTATAAAGCGATGCCGCCAAAGCTATTGAGTTCACATGTCGACGTTCGACATTAAAATCGCTTTATTGCATTATGCAGTTCGTACAGGAGATGGACAACGAAGAAAAGACAAGTTTATCACATAAGGCAAGTACATATTACATTCAAATATTCTAATTTACACTTAAACACTCATTTTTCATCCTGCAGCCTGTGTTTATACCGTGTGAGTCAAAAAAGTTTACCCGTTTAAGGCTGTGTAATCAGGGCATGAAAACTCACCTGACCATGTGACCGGGCGGTCTCATGAAATTCTAAATTCATAATTTCCTAGGAATTTTTTGAAAGATATTCTTTTTCTGCGTATCGCTGTTTCTCGCTTTTAAATCAATGAAGCAGCGTACGAAATCAAGCAAAAGTTGCCGACCATAGTTTGCACCTGAAATACACTTTTTATTCATATTGTAAACAACAAGGGTAGGATCAGAAAGAACTGCATTTCCTTTATGCTTCCTAGAAATCGTAAATTGCTTTTGTTTCACGAGTTCCAAGCTCCATCACTCCAGGCTTTGAATAGTTCATTTCTATCAATACCGTAGGTGCATTGGAAAAAAACCAGTGACACAGTATCGTGCAGCGATCTTTGGATACTGACATCTGTTTGAAAAAGTTCGGTCTTTTCACTTTTCTCTTAATTGCAGAAAATTTAAGTATATGATCTTTTTCCGGTTGTAGGAAGGAATACATTTTTTTCGTGCCCTGTGTCAAAAAGTATGTGGCTGATATTCAAAACTGAAATGTTTATCTATAAGTCAAAGGCTAACTTAGATGAGAAAGATTTGTTTGGTAAGCTTTACAATTAAGGTGGCTTCGCATTTAAGATAGCTCAATTCCGAAAAAATGTCAAAATTACGAAACAGTGAAAGGCGGATGTATACTAAGTAAAAGTAAGTTCAAAACACAAAAACACTAAGTTAAGGTGGCTCGCTTCTGATATGAATTTCAAACTGCTACACAATGGGTGTCCTATCGCTTATGGTTCACCACAGTACATTCCTAAAACTTCTCCGATGGATTAATGACAGCAATTGAGTGTTGTGGTGCAGGAATTTATGAGTTGCTTGAACTCAGTCTTTGCAAGAATTTGTTGCTGCCGTGTCTACGAAAGTGAATTGCTTCACCAAAGCATACCTCTTCTCACACAGATTTATGACAACAATCGAGTCCCGTAGAGCAGGAATTTATTAGTTCCTTGAACTGATTCATCGTAAGAAGTTATTTGCTTCCTAGTTTGCAAGCAGCATTGTTCCTGAAACAATGACATCTGATGCAAAGGCCTTTTTATGAAACCTCTTTCTAGCAAACTGGAGGAAGCAAGCAAGCAATAAAGCAATTTTTATTTGTTAACGCAGGCGGAGGCTATTGGCCGCTGTGCAGCCGATGTGGGCGGCCACTACGGGTTGTACCCTCAGAGTTGCCTCTGAGTGCTCATTTACTTACCTTGGAAGGACGAACAGATGAGTTGGCTGTTTGTTTGTGGTTTGTAATGCCAGCGACGGGATTTGAGCCCACGCAGGCAGACCCAACAAGATTCGAAACACCGCACCGTAACCACTCAGCCATATCACCAGCTTTTTCTGGAGGAATTTTCTCAAAAAGTACGTAAAAGAGTTTCAATAGACGATTACGCTAAAGATGGCGGCGAGGAACTTTTTACCAAGATGCATTGCGTTCTAATTACGAATCCTTAACGATTCTATAGGAATTCGATTAAAGAATGCAATGCATCTTGGTAAAAAGTTCCTAGCCGCCATCTTTAGCGTAATCGTCTATTGGCAATAAGATACACATAATATTCTGGGAGACCTATCGCAAGCCCTACAAATGATTAGTCCTTTGTGCATTTCGAATTTTGGCATCAGACATGGCATTACATGTCTTTTGTATGTTATGTTTCTTTCCAACGAAAAATAGATCCGCCCACAGCTGCTGTTGCCTGATAACCAGCGCCGATGTCAGGCTGCAGCTGCTGTGGAAACTGCGCGTGCATGTGTTAAAATCGTGACTTTGAGCCCCTTAACTCCCTGCATGATGCAGAGCCATTGTCACCCAGGGTCTATTGCAGGCACACAATAATTTCAGATGGTCTGAAAATCAAACTTAGGCCAGGCAGAACTACTGATCCACACTCCAGTAGTAGCTAGCCTCACTCCGTAAGAACCGAGACGTAATTCCCTCTAACTTTCGCTCACTGTTATTATTGCTATTGCTTCAGTTGTAGCGACAAGGCTGCAGGGGGAGCGAAAGTAAGAACCCTCAAGTTACACTAATCTGATTGAGTTTAATTGTTGTTGTTGTTGTCGTTCCACTGAGGGCCTTACTTCCCTAGAGCTGTAAAAATTGCAATAAATGTCCATCGGCGACGAGTCTCTGTCGCCCCGTCGTCTGCTGGTCAGGCTGTGGCATAGAAGAAGGCGGTTTTTGCGATTATGGCAAGAATGATCCTGATATCTTTAGGTTACCGCAGTTCTACAAAACTGATTTTTGAAGCATTTTAGTCGCTCCCTACCTGAGTTGATATGCCGCGATAATTGCGACTCATATCCTTACGCTTCCAGGAACGTCATGATTCAAGATGTCCTAAATCACCTGATATTTTATTCTCAAAAACACCCACCTAAAACGTAGGTAAAAGCAGGTCTCCTGAAGTGCTAAACTGAAAAACGAGCCATCAATATTTGGATGGATGTTTCTTCGAGCTATCTGACCAAAAAGCTCCTACCTACAAGTAACATTCTGCTTCTTTGGGGAGGCAAAAGTTTTCCTAAATTCCTTCTGTAGAACGAGATACTGATCGTTGCAGCGAGGTCTTTATCTCCCTGGTTGCAGCCGTTCAGTCGAACGCGCGTTTGTTGGCCCTCAGAGGGGGAAGTTTAGCTTGAAGAAAAATCAGTCAACCAATCCTTTCATGTTATTTGAAATCTTCGATTCTGATTAGTCGGGAAAAAGATCTGTGCCCCGCAGGAAATCTTGTACCGTTTTGAGAACAGTTGGAAAATAAGACCCTTACTGATGAGACAACTTCACTTCAATTCAATTAGGTGAGCGTAAGTTGAGGGTCCTTATGCAGTGAGGCTACATTAGCAATAACGATACCTCCAAAAATCGATCATATACCATCCTTTTCCGTCAATCAGTTTCAATAATTGATGAAATTATTTAATTTTCAGGTATGTCATTTGGCGATTTATATCAAAAATGCAGGGAGAAGTTTTTGGTAAACAGTGATTTAACACTTCGAGCACAGTTGACAGAATTTAGGGACCACAAATTGATCAAATTCAAAAAGGTAGGTTTTTATTTTCAAGAGGATGGTGTCTGGTAAAATGTACCATAGTTCCACAGGGGCAATGCCGGATACCAAAGTGTGCGGTACCCGTGCCAAAGACCAGTATTAGACCAGTAACAGATACCAAAATGTCCGGTATGCTTCCTTTATTTTTTGCGAACAAATTACGTCTTCAGCCAATCCTACAAAATGGTGTGCCGTTAAAATCCCTTGGGGTTGATTTTGCCAAAAATATTTTCGGATGGAGGCTTATTCGAGGGTAGGGGCCCATTTAGCCGCCAAGAATATTACCAGATCCCATTAAAATATATTGGGATGTATTTCTTCGAGGCAATGTTTAAGCCCGAGTAAGTTGAAGACAACACGACGAAGTTCAGCCAGAAAAGTAATCAAATGACAGTCACTGCCCTAGTCAAGTACCCCAAGAGTTTCCCAAAAATCTATCGGTGTTTGTGGAGATTCGCTGACATAACTTAATCATTGAAAACTATTTTCTTACATTCTAATACGAATTTACAATATAAATTTATTATTTACGCTCTTACAAAATACTTAACGACACTACCAAGATGGAATGTAAAAGAAAAGACGATGACTATCCAGCAGTCATTACCCAAAACAAAGGCAAAACAAAGATAAAATAACACGACAAGAAAGAGCAAGCTCAGAATACTACACTTGGTCTCAAATTAGATGTCAGGTGAAAATGCCCTTGAAAAAACAAAATTTTGGCATGCGTAAGCCTCCGCTTTCCCAAAGTCTCACCTGGTATCTGACTTGAGACAAACTTTACATAAAATAATTAGCCAAATGATTGGTTCCTGTTTACGCGTTGGCCAGTACTCATTGAAATACACTGGGAAATTTGACTTTGCAGCAATGATTGGAGCCAGATGTAGACACAAATTCCATGTCCATCTTACTGCAACATGAGCCAACGTTACACCTTCTTCTTCTTTCATCCTTCACGGTTATCGCGTCAAAGAAAAAGTCCACAGCCATGCCCATATAGTTTTGATGGAATTTCTGAATCGATAGTTCTGCCATCTGGGACCAGATCAACCAGTCAGGTCACGCCGTGTCGCTGGACGATTTTTCAATGCTGGCCAGAGCTAGCAATGGTTTTGGTTCACTTATCCATGAACTTGCGCTTGATCGTCCTACTCTCAGCTCCTAACAATGTTTGAATCGATTGAAGCAATTGATTAGAATCATATATCAGCTTAAACCTCGTTGACTCACGCTAGTGAAGCAGCCTACCACTGCATTCGTGAAAATCAAGACTTGCTAAGATTACCACTAGGTCGGCTGATATCTATGACCTCGTTGATTTGATCATTGATGCTGAAGAAGAATCTTGAAAATTGAGCAATGCCTCTTGCAGCTATCATAGCAGAAAAGCCACAACTCTACACAGCTGTTGTCAGGACCAGCCTCTCGTTTATGACTTTGCAAAGAGTGTCGTCCAGAAGTCGAGAGATTGTGTCAAATATTCCCGTGGTGGAGAAGTGGTTTCTCATGCGCTTTTCTCCACTCTTTTAATTGACTTCCACTTTGTATGTTTTCTATTGCAGAGTCTGTTAGTTACTACAATCCTGGTCAAAATAAGCTGGGACACAGGCAAATTTCGGTGTTTTGATGATGCTCTCTAAAATATCGACGCACAAACTTACGTTTAGGAACTTCTAATCCCCCTTCCCCCCCTAATTCAATGTTGAGATTGTCGAATGGCGTTTGATTCAAGCAACATTGAAACGGGGGGAGCGGGGGGCACGTAATCAACGACTAAAGAAGTGCAATTTTGTGACTTGTCCCAAGTATTTTGACCAAGATTGTAGCTAGAGTGTTTTGCGATCATCATTGTAATGACCCTCCTCAGGATGACATGACAACGAACATCCTATTGATATGAAGTTTTCATATATAAAACCGACAAATCCAACAATAAAGGGTTAATAACTATGACGATCCGATTAAATTTTAGACAAGTCCATGTTATAAATTGCACAGAAATATTAGGACATATCCAAAAAATTTGTAGAACATTTCGGTATAGAATTTGTGCCATCTGCAGCGATAGAATGAAAAATAAGCGTGCTGTTTTTACAGCTTCAAATCTAATATGGACATTGTAATGTTTAAAAGCTATTGGGGCAATCTTTATTACTAATCATGTACCAGCAAACATCAGTAGCTCTGCATCTAGGTGTATTAGTGATTATGTTTGGAAGGTGAGGAGTGCGGGTGAGGCCAGATTCCCGTGGTAGCAGTATATTTCCATTTGCTTTTTCGGAGAAATATGAGTATGAAGTTTCTCTGGTCGAACGAAGAAATATACTTTTTCATGACCTGAGTGCTGAGCTGACCTTTTGTAAGCAAACTGATGGAAAGCTCTTTCTCTATGCCAGTGCCACTGCCACGTCATGTGAATATAGCACCGAAATATAGAACTGAGCTTTCTGTTTTGGTTTCATTGTTGATCTGAGCTTTTCCTCCTAGTAAATGTCAGAGAAAGGGAAGCACACAAAACAAGTCTTTTCAATGAGCTGAAAGCTCGTTCTTATCTTGGACGGTATGTTACAAAAATGTTTGAGTAAATCGAGAATCGATGCGTTAATCCAAATGTTCACTGACAAAGTTGACAGTATGTAGGGCGCCGAAATGACTTGTAGGACTAAAACTGGTGCCAAACAGCTTGATAAAGGCTATTTTGAGTGGGAAAAATTTCCATTCTTTCCTGGCCAAAGTGATGTTACTTAATTCGAAGGAGATAGGGAGCCAGGTCTCAATACAAAACAAAGTGTGTTGTTTTCACATCAAGGTTCTTGTTTC